>CM060906.1:608989198-609611698 GCA_030737815.1 Allium fistulosum | reverse complement strand
TGCACACTTTTCATATCTGAAATGACCCTCCTATTTCTACTCTAATTCCATAAGGAATTTTTTTTTTAAGGTAAAGAGGATATATAAATATATAGATATATCATCCATTGCAATTATAATTCTCAGGGTCAATATCTTTCTCCAATAAACCAAAATATATCCAGGATCACAATAATCAACCAATATAAATATATCAGTACATTCACAAAGATAAGCACATACATGTGAGGATGTATATGCCTCTCTTGTTTGAATCAGAGTTCTGGAAAACAAGAGGATATTGGATTGCTGATTTTTTTTTTGACCAAACAATCCACTGGAAATACATACATTAGTCTGTTTATCCTAACTAAGAAGTGATCAAGTAATAATCAGTGGAAAGCAAGCTTTTAATATAGATGTTTGTGTTAAAGTCTGCACAGTGTCAAAATCAAGCTAAAATAAAGTGGATCCTAAGTGAACACAAGCAACATCTAGGCGTAATGGAAACGCGCCTAACTTATACACGAAAAGTCAAGAGTTCGAGTACTATGCTGGTTGGTTCAAACACAATTTTTGTTTTTTTTTTCATTTTTCTTCTGTACAGTTTGGAACCTGTTATCTACCTATATCTGCACATATATATATACTTTATTTTTGCCTAAATTCCATCATACAAAACAATAATTCTTGCTTAATTATTTTTGAAACCCATCCCTATAACCTAGAAGGCTTCAGGATTGATATGAATTAAGAGTCTGGTTCTTGGGTTTTGAGGATGATAGAAGTGTTTATCATTATTCAGGTTTGTATTTCTTCTTATAAGACCTGTCTGGCATTTAAAATGCATTTGGTTAAAATCTGAGTGAAATTCAAATTCCTATTACAAGTGCAAAGGAAAAGGTGTGTTGACATTTGCACAAAACATGTTTATGTGCATATATATAACTGCAACTATTTGAATCTGGCTTCCATCTACCTTACTACAGATCCTTTCTTTATTTAAAAATAGGACATGAAACATTTGTATGGAACAAGTTAAATCATGGAAACCTTGCAGCCAAATAAAAACATTCAACATATGCCTATTTTCTTTTGTATTCATATGCCATAGTAGAAAATAAAACCATTAAATTTTCTGAGAATCAACTAACCAGATTTTCCAAAACTTAAATCCTTTCCAAAGATTCATGATTGACTAATGCATTTATAAAATATAATCATTCAATTTTAACATGGTGTTCTTGCTAAATCCACTTACAAGATTTGATCAAAATCCTTTTTAAACACAACTGATATTTAACTTAGTTCATAGATTCCAGATACAAGTCAGATTCTTAACAAAATACTTAACAAAATATCCCTCCAATATTCAACACTTAGTACAAGTAGCAATTTAAGTTATCAATACATGCAGATTTCAACATTTAGGCTCTTATCTAACTAAGTTTTAGCATGCTATATCTTCTTCTCAAGGCCTTGCTCCTACTCCTACTTAGTTGCTGCAATCCCTGAAAAAGCATTTGAAACTGCCTCATTTTAAATGAGACACCCCAGATGCCATTAGCACACTAGGGTCAGACACATGTCTGGTATGAGAAAATTCACAAAAAGCAATTTGTTAATTAGGTTAAAATCAAGTTAAGTACATATACATAAGGTTCTGTCCTTTGGAATCAGGTAAATACTTGTGTGCATGCTCTGTGTCATTGTGCATGTGCACACTTTAACTTTCTTTCCAGAGACTACACATATGAATATGGCACATACATTCAAGCATACAACTCAATCATAGACAAACAATCATTCATACCAAACAGGAAAATAACTAATATGAGTTAAATCATTTATTTAATTCTCATATTTCAAATCTGGGAAAAACTCTAGTTTTCTCATCTGCTCAAGTATTATTCCCTTGGTATATTTATCTATCCTTGGTCTCATCTGCAATATTTATGAATCAATGGATACACTGTAATGAACTAATTCACTCCATTACACAAAGATCTCAGGACTTAAACAAGCCATGTGTCAACTTATGTTACTCAAGCACACAAGTCATTCCTGCAGTGTTCTTGACCCCAATTTCCTAATCAGGTTTAAGTTAATAATAACTCTTTTGATTTTTCATGACAAAACCATTCAGTGATTCATTTCATTAGCTAAAATCATCCATAACATGGCATCTCATATTATCCATGACCATACAGAGGCAAACAAGCAAACAACCATTGGTGATTACAAAATAAGGTTCTGTATATACATATATTCATCCTGGTATTTAAAAGGAGTTTAGGCAACTAACATTGGCTTATGGTTTCTGAGAGAGTTTTTCTTTTGCAAACATTTGTGCTTGAGTTAAACTCAGGATGACCTGGTTTCACTGAATCACAAAATTTTGTTTGCTATGCATTTTATTGAATCAGGAGCATCAGCACATAGGCAACCCTATTGCACCCCTAATTCCTTTCTATTTCAAGCCTCAGCACTTATACATGAGTATATTGCAGCTCAACATTATTTACATCCTTTTGGATTGAGCCAAAATCAATACTTTTTGCCTATTCTCAACATTTTATTTTCTGGGTATTTGTTTATATCCCTAACATTAACATATCAGAGATCTGAGTGTATAAAACATATATGTATACTAACAACACATAAAGCTTTGTTATAATAAAACAAGTGATCAATCAAAGAGAACCAAAACATTTTCAGATTTAGATTCACAGATAAGCATTCATATATGAAAATACTCTTTTAAGAAAAATACTTATAACTGGCTGCCTGCATTAGGACTTATTGCCTTAGATTTTTGAGTGAGTTTTCTCACCTAGCTCTCTCTCTGTTTCCTTAATCAATTGATGAACTTCTGCCCTTATCCTCAAGCTCTCTTTCTTCCCTTGTCTTAGGATTTCTGTGGTATTGTTTTTTTTTTTCTCAAAATTCTTTTCTGAGGAGGAGAGGAGGCTGCTGCATATACATGTATATATATATACAGGGTCTCTCTCTTAGGGTTTTGGGTATTGGCTAAGTCCATTTTTACCCACCAGAAAAATCATGTTATCTGCATTTTTTAAACCCAAAGTTTTACCCTTCCCGGCTTAATTTGGGTGAAGAGAAAAGTGGTTACACATTTTTTTTAGAAATTTGCTTTTCAGAAAATACTTTTCGCCTTGTCTACAATCATGCTAAAAATGTGACTGGGTTTTGTTATTTATCTAATACTCTTTTCTAATTCTGCCTATACCAAGCACTTCCCTGTTTTATCCTAATTTTTCTATTTTTAGCTTCCATGTAAATGGTATGTACTTCCTTTATTTATTTATAAGAGGATTATTCCTTTTTATATCTTCATTCCTTTTTATTTCTGCTTATCTTAAAATATGTCTGCATATTTTATTTCACTAGTTTAAACTCTAGCATTTTATTAACACATGTATATTTATATAAGTCTTACTGAAATAATTAGTACACCCTCCTATATATTCATACATCATTCTATACTGACACACACACATATGCACATGTACACTCAAAATATTCAGTAGCATTCATATATACATTTACTCATGCATACTACTTTTAAGAATTTAATCTACATATATATATATATATATTTCCATACACATCAATATGTATGTATTCTTGGAGTTCAGGGTTTTAGCTTATATTCATGTGCATTTCCTGTGCACACATGTACACACACTGATACACCATCAAGCTATATCAATTCCTCCTTCAAAATTTATTTAAAAATTATTTTAAATTTATTTATATTTTCCAGAATAAATTCCTAAAATCTTGGGTCATTACATACACCCCTCCTTTTAGAAATTGTGTCCCACAATTTTCCTAAGCTTAAAATAAATTTTAAACTTAATTCAGAGAACAAGTATATTCTCTACCAAATAGATTCTTAGTTCTATACTAACTAAAAATATATTCATCCAAAATAAAGAAAACAATCAAAAATCAAAATTACCTTAATCTGAAAATAGCTTAGGATAATTCATCCTAACTTTGTCTTCTAATTCCCATGTGCAATCACTAGGATATTGACTCCACTGTACCTTCACAAGTTTCAGAGATTTATTCCTCAACTTCTTCACATCTTTTGCCAAAATTCCCACTGGATCCTTTTCATAAATCAAATTAGGATTTATCTGCACTTGGGTTGGGGTTTCAAGAATTTCTGCCTTGTCATGGACCCATCTTCTCAATTGTGATACATGAAAAACATCATGTATACCTTGCATGTTTTCTGGTAATTCCAACTTATATGCCAAGGGACCAATTCTCTCCAGAATTTTGTATGGTCCAATATATCTTGGGGTTAATTTGCCTTGTTTTCCAAACCTCAGCACATTTTTCATGGGTGAGATTTTGATGAAAACAAAATTTCCCACTTCATATTCTACCTGCCTCCTTCTCATGTCTGCAAATTTCTTTTGTCTATCTTGAGCTGTTGTCATTCTTCTTCTTATCAACTCAATTTTCTCCTTGGTTTCTTGTATGTACTCAGGTCCTAAAATAGACCTTTCTCCTGCTTCTACCCAGCAAACAGGTGACAAACAGGGTTTACCATATAAGGCTTCAAATGGAGCCATTCCTATGGTGCTTTGGTAGCTGTTGTTGTATGTAAATTCAACTAGATGAATATAATCTTCCCAGTTGCCCCCAAAATCCAGTATACATGCCCTTAACATATCCTCCAAAACTTTGTTTACCACCTAAGTCTGCCCATCTGATTGAGGATGGTAGGCAGTACTTAAACATAGTTCACTTCCCATTGCTTCTTGAAAGCTTCTCCAGAATTTTGAAGTGAAGATGGTATCCCTATCACTCACAATGGTTTTGGGAATGCCATGTAACCTTACCACTTCTTTTATAAAAATTTGAGCTAGTTTTGGTGCTGTTCTTTCTGATTTAACTGGGATGAAGTGTGCTACCTTGGTTAGCCTATCAACTATCACCCATATGCTTGTATTACCTCTCTTAGATCTAGGCAGTCCATCTATGAAGTCCATAGATATGTCTTCCCACTTCCACTGTGGTACACTAAGAGGTTGCATCAACCCTGATGGTCTTTGAGTTTCAGCCTTGACTTGTTGGCAAGTCATACATTTGGCAATGTACTTAGCTATATCAGATTTCATCCCCTTCCACCAGAAGTCTCTTTTCAAATTTTGATACATTTTTGTGTTACCTGGGTGTATGGAGTATTTACTTCTGTGATATTCATTCAATATCTCCTTCTTCAATTCTATGTCCTCTGGTACACACATCCTATTCTGGTATCTCACATAACCATCTTTATCAATGTGGTGATTCATTACTTCCTCCCCTCTTGAGAGGAGCATTCTCTTCTCTAATAAGTGAGCATCTTGTTCTTGCATTTTTCCTACCTTCAGAATTAAATCTGGTTGAAGTGTCATTAAGCTTAACTTCCCTTTATCTTCTTGTGCACCATGCATCTGCACACAACCATTCTCCTCAATCTCTAACTCAGTTAGCAAAGACAAATCTTCAAATTCTGTTATCATCATCATAGCCAATTTAGCATGCTGTCTACTTAGAGCATCTGCAACTTTGTTTGCTTTGCCTGGTGTATAGAGTATGTCAAAATCATAGGCAGCTAAGAACTCCACCCATCTATGTTGCCTCATGTTCAAATCTTTTTGTGAAAACAAATATTTTAGAGACTTGTGGTCAGTGTAAAGTTCAAACTTAGTGCCTAACAAATAATGTCTCCAAAGTTTTAAAGCATATATCACAGCTGCTAATTCGAGATCATGTGTGGCATACCTTACTTCATGGGGTTTAAGTTGTCTGGATGCATATGCAATGACTTGGCCTTGTTGCATCAACACTGCACCCAAGCCAAATCCACTAGCATCTGTGTATACCACTAATTCTTCATTTCCATGTGGTACCTTTAGAATTGGAGCATTCACCAATGCCTCCTTCAACTGTTCAAAAGACTTTTCACATTTTTCTGACCAAACAAAAGCTTGGTTCTTCCTGGTTAGGTTAGTGAGTGGTGTAGAAATTTTTGAAAAATCTTTTATAAACCTCCTATAATACCCTGCCATCCCCATAAATGACCTCACTTCACTCACAGTGCTTGGCCTCTTCCATGCTTGAATAGCCACTACTTTATTGGGGTTCACAGAAATTCCTTTGGCAGATATAACATGGCTAAGAAAATGTACTTCCTCCTTCCAAAACACACATTTTGAAAATTTTGCCTTTAAATCTTTTTCCCTTAGTCTAGACAAAACCAGGTGCAAATGATGCTTATGTTCTTCCACTGTCTTGGAATAAATCAAAATGTCATCTATGAAAATAAGCACAAACTTGTCTAAACAATCTCTAAAGGTTCTGTTCATTAAATCTACAAAGTAAGATGGTGCATTGGTCAAGCCAAATGGCATAACCAAAAATTCATACAACCCATACCTAGTGTTAAAGGCAGTGTACTTGATGCTTGATTCTTCCACCTTCATTTGATGAAAACCAGATGCTAAGTCTAGTCTAGAAAATACTTTTGCCCCTGCTAATTGATCAAAAAGATCATCTATTCTTGGCAATGGGTATTTATTTTTAATAGTTACTTTGTTTAATTCTCTATAATCTATGCAGAGTCTTAAGGAGCCATCTTGCTTCTTAACAAATACCATTGGTGCTCCCCAGCAAGAATTACTTGGTCTTATAAAACCCTTTTCTTCCAATTCTTCTAACTGTTTCTTTAATTCTTTTAGTTCATTTGGCCCCATTCTAGTTGGCTTTTTAATCACTGGGCTTGCTCCTGGAACTAGATTGATCTGGAATTCTACTGGTCTATGGCGTGGAATACCCTTGACCTCACCAAACACATCCAAATATTCATTGACTATGGGAATTTCTTCAATGGTTAGTTCACTAAAATCTTTTTCTGAGTCAACTAAATGATATAGTTTTCCTTCCTTAGCTACCTCACATAAAACTGTGATTCTCTGGCCTCTAGAATTTTGCAATGATATGGTGGATGAGTCTAAATTAATTATGGCTTTAAATTGCCTTAACTAGTCTACCCCCAATATAACACCTATATTTGGGTAATTCAAAACATATAAATTGGAAATAAAAATATTTCCTCCTATGTTTAACTCCACATCCACACAAATCATATTTAAAACACTAGAACTCCCCAATGGACTGTGTATATGCAATGGGGTTTCAACTAATATGCAATTCAGTTTTAGCATTCTAACCAGTTCATAAGAAATTAAAGAGTGAGTTGCCCCAGTATCATATACTACTGCTATGGGTATGGTACAAATAAGTAATGTACCTTCCACTTGGCTATGGTTTACAGTGTTACTCTCCACTGTGGCTTTGCCTTTTCCTTCCAAATTTGCTAATTTGCCTTGCTGTTTATACTCAGGACAATTCCTCTTCATATGCCCCTCTTTCCCACATAGATAACACTTGAAAGCTCCTCCTTTCAATTCTGGACATCTTGGTTTGATGTGTCCTTCTTTTCCACACTGATGGCACACAATTTTCTTCTTGTTTTCCTTAGCTTTGACATCTCCAGTGCTTTTGTTACTAGCCTCTTCCTTCTTCTTATCATAAGGGTGATACCTCCCCTTACCTTTCTTGTTATTATTGCTCTTAAAATTTCTGAACTTCTCCCTTTCCTTGTCATGCTGTTCCAACCTCAAAGCTAAGTCTATCACATGGTCAAAAGTCTTGTCTGCATAGGGTAACATGGCTCTGCTAAGTCCTGGATTCAAACCTTTTATGTACCTATCATTTTTAGATGCCTCATCTGCCACAAGCATTGCTCCATATGTGGAAAGTCCCTCAAACTTTTGAGTGTATTCTGTGACAGTCATGGTTCCTTATCTAAGTCTAATGAATTCTTCTAGCAAGGTAGTCTTTGCTGATGCTGGTACAAACCTTGCTTCCAACATCTCTTTGAATTGATTCCAAGTGATTTCATTCTCATTCCTTCCTGCAATGATTACTTCCCACCAGCCTAAAGCTACTACTTTTAGCTGTCTTGAAGCCACTTGCCTCTTTCTTTGATCATCAAGTTGCATGTCATTGAAAATTCTTTCCAATGTTCTCAACCATGTTTGAATTTCCATGACACTCTCTGTCCCTTCAAAGCTTTTGCCTCCTAAATGAGTATATGTCTTAAGTAATTTTGAGAGTTCTTCATAGGGATTTTCTTGCCTTTGTCCTGCCCCATCCCTAAATGCTCTCACCAAGTCTTGCAGATTGACCATTGGTGGTGCATGGGAAGATCCTGCTCCCTGATTTGGTGGTCTCCCTACCATAGTTTGCTAATAATAATTTACATAGCTGGTTAGTTTGATTGGTAATTTGGTTGTTTCAGTGGGTTTTTTTTTCCACACTGAGCACATTGTTATATATATATTTAGTTCCTTTTAATTTTATTTCTATCTAAGAACTTGATCCTTACTTCTTCTATGTTAAATAACATAGCTCTGATACCAACTGAAATGACCCTCCTATTTCTACTCTAATTCCATAAGGAATTTTTTTTTTTAAGGTAAAGAGGATATATAAATATATAGATATATCATCCATTGCAATTATAATTCTCAGGGTCAATATCTTTCTCCAATAAACCAAAATATATCCAGGATCACAATAATCAACCAATATAAATATATCAGTACATTCACAAAGATAAGCACATACATGTGAGGATGTATATGCCTCTCTTGTTTGAATCAGAGTTCTGGAAAACAAGAGGATATTGGATTGCTGATTTTTTTTTGACCAAACAATCCACTGGAAATACATACATTAGTCTGTTTATCCTAACTAAGAAGTGATCAAGTAATAATCAGTGGAAAGCAAGCTTTTAATATAGATGTTTGTGTTAAAGTCTGCACAGTGTCAAAATCAAGCTAAAATAAAGTGGATCCTAAGTGAACACAAGCAACATCTAGGCGTAATGGAAACGCGCCTAACTTATACACGAAAAGTCAAGAGTTCGAGTACTATGCTGGTTGGTTCAAACACAATTTTTGTTTTTTTTTCATTTTTCTTCTGTACAGTTTGGAACCTGTTATCTACCTATATCTGCACATATATATATACTTTATTTTTGCCTAAATTCCATCATACAAAACAATAATTCTTGCTTAATTATTTTTGAAACCCATCCCTATAACCTAGAAGGCTTCAGGATTGATATGAATTAAGAGTCTGGTTCTTGGGTTTTGAGGATGATAGAAGTGTTTATCATTATTCAGGTTTGTATTTCTTCTTATAAGACCTGTCTGGCATTTAAAATGCATTTGGTTAAAATCTGAGTGAAATTCAAATTCCTATTACAAGTGCAAAGGAAAAGGTGTGTTGACATTTGCACAAAACATGTTTATGTGCATATATATAACTGCAACTATTTGAATCTGGCTTCCATCTACCTTACTACAGATCCTTTCTTTATTTAAAAATAGGACATGAAACATTTGTATGGAACAAGTTAAATCATGGAAACCTTGCAGCCAAATAAAAACATTCAACATATGCCTATTTTCTTTTGTATTCATATGCCATAGTAGAAAATAAAACCATTAAATTTTCTGAGAATCAACTAACCAGATTTTCCAAAACTTAAATCCTTTCCAAAGATTCATGATTGACTAATGCATTTATAAAATATAATCATTCAATTTTAACATGGTGTTCTTGCTAAATCCACTTACAAGATTTGATCAAAATCCTTTTTAAACACAACTGATATTTAACTTAGTTCATAGATTCCAGATACAAGTCAGATTCTTAACAAAATACTTAACAAAATATCCCTCCAATATTCAACACTTAGTACAAGTAGCAATTTAAGTTATCAATACATGCAGATTTCAACATTTAGGCTCTTATCTAACTAAGTTTTAGCATGCTATATCTTCTTCTCAAGGCCTTGCTCCTACTCCTACTTAGTTGCTGCAATCCCTGAAAAAGCATTTGAAACTGCCTCATTTTAAATGAGACACCCCAGATGCCATTAGCACACTAGGGTCAGACACATGTCTGGTATGAGAAAATTCACAAAAAGCAATTTGTTAATTAGGTTAAAATCAAGTTAAGTACATATACATAAGGTTCTGTCCTTTGGAATTAGGTAAATACTTGTGTGCATGCTCTGTGTCATTGTGCATGTGCACACTTTAACTTTCTTTCCAGAGACTACACATATGAATATGGCACATACATTCAAGCATACAACTCAATCATAGACAAACAATCATTCATACCAAACAGGAAAATAACTAATATGAGTTACATCATTTATTTAATTCTCATATTTCAAATCTGGGAAAAACTCTAGTTTTCTCATCTGCTCAAGTATTATTCCCTTGGTATATTTATCTATCCTTGGTCTCATCTGCAATATTTATGAATCAATGGACACACTGTAATGAACTAATTCACTCCATTACACAAAGATCTCAGGACTTAAACAAGCCATGTGTCAACTTATGTTACTCAAGCACACAAGTCATTCATGCAGTGTTCTTGACCCCAATTTCCTAATCAGGTTTAAGTTAATAATAACTCTTTTGATTTTTCATGACAAAACCATTCAGTGATTCATTTCATTAGCTAAAATCATCCATAACATGGCATCTCATATTATCCATGACCATACAGAGGCAAACAAGCAAACAACCATTGGTGATTACAAAATAAGGTTCTGTATATACATATATTCATCCTGGTATTTAAAAGGAGTTTAGGCAACTAACATTGGCTTATGGTTTCTGAGAGAGTTTTTCTTTTGCAAACATTTGTGCTTGAGTTAAACTCAGGATGACCTGGTTTCACTGAATCACAAAATTTTGTTTGTTATGCATTTTATTGAATCAGGAGCATCAGCACATAGGCAACCCTATTGCACCCCTAATTCCTTTCTATTTCAAGCCTCAGCACTTATACATGAGTATATTGCAGCTCAACATTATTTACATCTTTTTGGATTGAGCCAAAATCAATACTATTTGCCTATTCTCAACATTTTATTTTCTGGGTATTTGTTTATATCCCTAACATTAACATATCAGAGATCTGAGTGTATAAAACATATATGTATACTAACAACACATAAAGCTTTGTTATAATAAAACAAGTGATCAATCAAAGAGAATCAAAACATTTTCAGATTTAGATTCACAGATAAGCATTCATATATGAAAATACTCTTTTAAGAGAAATACTTATAACTGGCTGCCTGCATTAGGACTTATTGCCTTAGATTTTTGAGTGAGTTTTCTCACCTAGCTCTCTCTCTGTTTCCTTAATCAATTGATGAACTTCTGCCCTTATCCTCAAGCTCTCTTTCTTCCCTTGTCTTAGGATTTCTGTGGTATTGTTTTTCTTTTTTCTTTTTTTTCTCAAAATTCTTTTCTGAGGAGGAGAGGAGGCTGCTGCATATACATGTATATATATATATACAGGGTCTCTCTCTTAGGGTTTTGGGTATTGGCTAAGTCCATTTTTACCCACCAGAAAAATCATGTTATCTGCATTTTTTAAACCCAAAGTTTTACCCTTCTCGGCTTAATTTGGGTGAAGAGAAAAGTGGTTACACATTTTTTTCAGAAATTTGCTTTTCAGAAAATACTTTTCCCCTTGTCTACAATCATGCTAAAAATGTGACTGGGTTTTGTTATTTATCTAATACTCTTTTATAATTCTTCCTATACCAAGCACTTCCCTGTTTTATCCTAATTTTTCTATTTTTAGCTTTCATGTAAATGGTATGTACTTCCTTTATTTATTTATAAGAGGATTATTCCTTTTTATATCTTCATTCCTTTTTATTTCTGCTTATCTTAAAATATGTCTGCATATTTTATTTCACTAGTTTAAACTCTAGCATTTTATTAACACATGTATATTTATATAAGTCTTACTGAAATAATTAGTACACCCTCCTATATATTCATACATCATTCTATACTGACACACACACATATGCACATGTACACTCAAAATATTCAGTAGCATTCATATATACATTTACTCATGCATACTACTTTTAAGAATTTAATCTATATATATATATATATTTATATATATATATATTTCCATACACATCAATATGTATGTATTCTTGGAGTTCAGGGTTTTAGCTTATATTCATGTGCATTTCCTGTGCACACATGTACACACACTGATACACCATCAAGCTATATCAATTCCTCCTTCAAAATTTATTTAAAAATTATTTTAAATTTATTTATATTTTCCAGAATAAATTCCTAAAATCTTGGGTCATTACAATATCTTTGTACGAGGACAGGTGAAACTTTTCAGGTGTACATCTGTTTTTTATGATTATAAAATATAAACAACTAAAATGTGAGTATGGTCATATATTTGGGCATGCAACTCAGAAATTTTTGAAGAAAACAGAACAATAATGGATGCAGCCAACAAATGTTAAAGATGAAATCAATTATAAAAGAAATATAATATGAAGATAAGAAATTTACAATAAACTTAATCTCAAACTTAATCTCTTCTTTTTTTCTATTTGCTAGCAACAATAACTGAACTGAATTTACACTAGTTGAAAAGTACAAGGAGAAAAACACACAAACCTCAGGCGAAACTTCTTTGACTTTCTCAGTCTTGTTAACAGTACAAAGCACTTCAAATAGCATGCCAGTTGTCTGATATGCCTTTGCAAGCTGAGCTCTATTAAACAAATGTAACAATAAGCAAAGGATTCATGTTTCGAATGGTATTTACTATTTAGGTTACCTATAGAAATCAAATCCATTTCAGAAATCTCTGAATGCAAATCCTTGTGCTTCAAGTGTTGATTGGATAATAAACCCCAAAAGAGTGTGCACATGATACGATATTTATGGAAGTGTGAATTTCAGGTCTGCACATGAATTGATATTTATTGATGTGCCGAACTTGCTTATATTAAAAATAGGAATGTATTCTATTTAATTATTATGAACGCCAAAAACTTACTGTAATCTACTGCTCTGAAAGCAATATAACATGAAAAACAAAATTATAAACATCTGAACTATTTGTGTGTCATGCCTATAAAAATTCTGCACTGACTGGAAGCAACATAAATTACATAAAAAAACAAATGATACAAGTAATAAATAATTAACATGCCCTGCATTTCATGAATGAAACTAATGATTTAATTAATATGTATGAAGTGTTCATTATAGAAGGATGTTTTGCCCATTAAGTCTCTTTAATTTGTTCCCCAATGGAATTTTTATATTATCAGTACATGTGTAAAACCAATGCTAGATCAAGTTTGTAAAACCAGTGCTAGATCAAGTTAACAGTGCTACATGATATAAATGATCCTGTTAATAGAAACAAAACCAAAACTTAGTTGAGTGTGGATTATCACAAAACAACTTAGGCATCAACTAAGTTTGAGAACTTCAATTTGTAACCAATGCAAGTCATTTTCCAAGTTATTATAAATGATTACTGTGGGTAAATTAATATAAAACAGTACAATAACCGACAAATACTATCATTATAAGCCTTAACATCCACTAAAAATGGAGGTGCAAACTAACCAAGCTAACTAACCAAACCTATGTTCTTATGAACTTAATTTCAATTGCTTTAACCATACATTTCCTTATCAAGACTAGATTCTAAAAGACAACTTTATTTGTAAAACTCTTTTTTCCAAATTCAATACTTAAAGTTCCATGTGACTTATCATCTCATAATTTAATTTATCTCATATTTCCTATGCCTAACCATTTACTTATTATTATAGAAAAGAAATCTCCCTTGATTAAAAATCTCCCTTGATTAAAAATCTCCCTTGATTAACAATTTAATTTTATGAAAATTGGTTAACTTAGTTAATTTTATAAACTTTGTTAACTTAGTTAAATTTTATAAAAATTAGTTTCGAGCATGAATGCATATATACTGGTCTAGGCATATTCGAAAATTAACAAACTCTTGTTCACAACAATGTCAGGCATATCGATATTTCATATGGTAAATTCAAATATTGCATATTGACCTATGACCAATATTTCAATACAGATATAAAATATTCAGATTATACCTAAACAAGGAATGTGGCGACGTTCTTCCTTTGATCATCTCGAAGCCAAATAACCTAAAAAATCACATTGCATGCATATTATCAATGACAAAAAAGAGCTGTAGTGATGATTAGGAGTGTGATATAAAACTAACCTGGCCAACTTCAGGATCTTGGACTATAACCCGTTATAGAAAAATTCCTTTTTGAGGTATCTATTGATTTTTTTTGTAGTTGGACTCTTAGTTTAATCCTTGCATAGTTGTCAGACTCTTTTTACTGTTGCGTTTTTGTATGCATACATACACGTATTCTTTTGTTCTAGCACCAAAGTCGCTAGCATTTGGCTCAGCAAAAGGATCTTCACATAAAAATTTATCGATTATTATGATGATATAAACCGACGAAAATGCCTCAGTTTTAACCAAGGCCGCTTCATTTAAACTAAGGCACAAATGACTCTATTAAACTGAGGCAATTTAGCTATTAGCCTCAGTTTTAACTAAGGCATTGCCTCGGTATTAGCCGATGACTACCTTAGTGAAACTGTGGCTAATGCCCCGTGAACCGAGGCATTCCCTCAGTATTCACTGGCATTCCCTCAGTATTCACTGAGGGATTGCCTCGGTCATTACTGAGGTAATTGCTTCAATTTTGAATTAGGCATTGGCTCAGTTAAAAAAACTAAGGCAATTGCCTCATTAATGCAAAGTCCTCTTTGATTTGCAGTTTGGTTAGCATTTACTAGGACATCTGAGTTTTAATAAAAGATGATATCATATTATATCTAAAACCATTAAAATACGAAAAGGCAGTTGCATAAAAAGGTCCAAAGATATAAGCAAATGGTTGTAAAATAATTTATATATCTCATGTCATGAAAAAGTAACAATACAGTCCCTAGTGGAAATTATTCATGGATTTAGCCGCGCTTCCTAATTTACAAACAGTGGAAACGATAACACCATTGGGTTTTGCCTTCATTAACTACAAGGGAAAAAAATCAAAGCCCAACTTAGAGAGAAACATGAAGCTCAAAAGCATATAAAAGGAATATCGTTGACTCTAAATCTGAATTGATTATGTTAGTCAACCACACCATTCAGACTCTGCTAGTTTGTTCTGATGATTTAAGAGATGTAAAGTGGCTTAGCAAAAAAAATCAGTAAGTATTTAGTTCCAACCGATTATTTTATAGAACATCAACCAAGAATCGGATGTTTAAAACAAGTTGGTAACTACCATCATATTTTGATATGAGCACTATAGGACCAAAAGTCCATTCTACACACCCATCAATGAAGATGTAGGTACATTTTCAGTGAGATCAAATTAACTTTAACAAATTACTCATGGTGGAAAACATATTTCTAGTACTTGTTTGTTACTGATGACAAATACTATAAATGAATCAATAAATGAGAAAAGACTGCTACGCTTTTTGCCTTTTCCATTTTTATGTGGAATTCGAAAGTGCAGCAAGTAAATATGAATGCTCAGGAGAAGATAATCCATCTAGCGCATTTATCTGGGTTGTGTTTGCAGAATATCCTCAGCCACATGCGCTTTGTATTCTAGAAACTTGTTTGTTACTGATGACAAATACTATTCAGAAAGAAACTGTACTGACATTGTGTGTTAGGGCCAAGATTGTTATTGAATGTCCCTCCTGTTGTTGTTGGTGAGTTCAGACCTCCTCCTCCTCCTGTTGATGATGTACTTGTGCTGCTGCTGCTACTTGTTCCCGCAGCACTGTAACATAAACATTAAAAGAAGAAAAAGTGATGAATAACTTCTTAAATTTCAAGAAAAGGATGCTTTTTATCTTCTACTTATAAATTGCTTCAAGACATCTAACAAGCAAACTAATTTTCTCAAGTTTTACCTTGGTGTGGCAGGGTAGGTGCATCCAGAATGACCTGTAAAAACAAGCAAAATGGAAAATTAAAGAAAATAAGTTCTGAAAAATACATAACAAAAAGCGATAAAGAAAGGGAACATACCAGGACTAGGATCGGTATTGGAGAGTTGAGCAGTGCCAGAAAAATCACAAGCTTGCTGGTTCTGGTTATTTCTCTGGTAATAGCTATTTGCAGCATAGGAGCAGTGAGCTAGTACCGTGTTAGGGCTGAAGCAAGCACCATTTTGATGAATTGGGTTGCAGTCAGCACCTGCTCCACATGCATAATCTAATGTCTTTTGTAAAGCAGGGGTGCTTACATCACTTCTGCATACACACCAAGCACCATCTGCTAAAGATAAGAAAAAAAGAAATCAGAAATTGTTAGTGTTTTTCAGTAGTGTTTCTGAAGTTTTAGAGTTGTATTTACTACATGAAATCTTAAACAAGGATTATGGATTCAGTAACAATTGCAGGACGAAGAGCAGGTTTCCAATAGGAACGGCTCCAGTGCGAGTGTTGCTTCATAATCATCATTGCCTGGTATCAAAAATAGAAAGTTATACACTGATTTCATTCATTTTAGTTTATTGGATAAGGTATATTTAGATGTTTGGAATAATGCTATCAGGATGAGTAATGACAGCTGCATAAGACTTACTATTATTGGAGTAGCACCACATTTCCATTTATTGATAGGTTGTTTTAAGTTGTAGCTATGTAACCATTCAAACTAGTAGCTAACATAAGATAACAGATGCCTCCCAAGACCTGAATATGTGAAATTCCTTGGTTAATTAAGACATAGGGGTAAATAAAGTAGAAAAGTATACATGCTTTTATACTTATATAAGAATCACAGTCAAACTTAATCGTAAAGCCCTCCTAGCTTGATAGCCAAAGAAATGACATACAACCTTAAATTTCTTTACCTCGTATGTCCCTTCTTTTCAAAAAGTGAAAAAAAGTCTTATAAGAAATTGAAACTTAAAAGGGGAATGATTATATAAGTACATTCTTAAAATGATATATTACAAGTTATGAAACAATTTCTACTACTTCAATGATGGCTGTTAAGTATCTCCATGACCATCCAAAATCTCTAGAAGAACTCAGAGTAATATACATATACAAACATACATACATATGTATATATATATATATATGTATGTATGTATATGTGTGTGTGTATCCTGTTTTAGATGAATAAATGGCAGGTACAGTACTAATATAACTATTTTATTACATACAAGAATGAACATTCGGACATCGGATTGCATGACGATGAACTGACTACAAGTTGATGCAATTCACTTGAGCAATAAGCACTTAATACATCCAAATATATTTGTATACCCATTTGGCCTCTACTTATTTCAGATACCTTTAAATTTATTATTTAACCAATCGTATCTTTATCCATATGAATAGTTCCATTACCAACATGATTACTGTCTAACCTAAAGTCAGTAAATGTAATGATGATAATACATGTCCAAACATTTTAATTTGAAAAATTCATACCATGAAATCCAAAAATACTTGAAGCAAGAATCATATGATCTCTAAAATTAAAATTCTGGGTTGAAAATTATTAGGGAAAAATTTCTAACCTGAGAAATGTTGAAGCTTCACAAAAATTTAGGGCCTGGATTGCAGGATCTATTTTAGAAAAGGATGTGAGTGTTCCTCCATAGTAGTGGCGAGTTGACTCAATGGATGCTAACTCTCTAATGCAAGCAACAGAGCGCAGCGGAGCCATGGGGACCTCTTCTTTAACAATATTGGGCATAACAGAGAGGCGTCATTTAGGGATTAGAACAACGGAGGCATAGCAAATTTAGGTTTGCAGGAGTGGGCGCTTTGGAATTTAGGGTTGCATATTTCAGTGAAGAAGGGGAAAATAAGTTTACGCGGTGAATGAAAATTATAGAGGGAAGTTAGGTGGGCTTAATTTTAGTAGAGAGTGGATCCGACACAAGACATTATGTTACGCTGTCTTTTGTTTTTACTGTTTACGTAAGGATCAACAATAGCTATACCCATCCCAACGCTGTGTTTTATGGCTGTTAAAAACAACTTTTCTTGTAGTGCTATCGACGTCAGGCCGCGTAGCGTCATCCGACATCCCTCCATGAACTGGTCTAGCGTTACCTAGTGGTGTGCCCTCGAGTCTAGGTCCATCTAGATTGTTAGCTGTTTGTTGATTGGGAGCTGCCCCCTGCTGAATCACTCCATTTGTCCACTGGTTGAGTTCCTCTGGTCCAGTTCCACGAACTTGAGCACCTGCAGTTCCTGGTTGTCCAAATTTCCTAAGAAGAGCATGCATCATCTCCTCTTGTCGTTTCATCATCTGCTCATGCATAGAATTCATCATCACTTGCATCTCGTCCCGAGTTATGTAGATGGATGCATGATCCTCTCTAGCTCCAAAAGAGGCCGCTTGACTTCCTTCCTGATTGATCCTTTCCACTGCTTTCTTCCTCGTTGGTGGTCTAGCCATTGCTTTCTAGGATCCAAGTTCCTAACTCCAAAATTCCCGAGTGCTTGCGCTCTCAGTGAAAGCACCAAAGTGTTAGCGCCAAAGTTGGTCACTAACACCCAAATCCAGATGAAAGCACCAAATACCAGTCATAGCTCAGAGATAGTGTGTATGTAAAGAGTAATAATGTGAAGAAAAGTCAAAATTAAAATGAAAGCAGTAAAGAACAACAGGTTTTATAGTGCTTCGGCTAACTCCGGCCTACGTCCACTCATGAAGTTTCCTTTTTATTGCTGTAATGATTGATTACAGTTACAAGATGGCAGAGTAATCTCAGCCTTAGAAAATATAAAGCAAGAGAGAAGAAAGAAGGTCCCCATCTAGAGACCCACATGCTGTATTTATAGGCAAATCCTGAGTTGTTGGGCTTTTTGAATGATCCAGGCCCACCAAGGTCATAGCCAAGCCAACATCCCTCATCGAAAACGATCCATATTGTCGTGCCGACTGGCCTATGCCGAGCCACTCCACCAACGACCGAGCCACATATGGACTTCCAACCTTCACCGAATGACATCTACTGATGCAGCGCAAGCTAAGAGTTCACAAGTCTTAGACCACTCACGACCTAACAATCCAAAACTGGAAAATAAGTCGCTCAAAATTGAAGTCTTAGGTCGCTCACGACCTAATGGGTTCTTAGGTCGCTCACGACCTAAGGAAGATGGGCTACGAGCTAACGGAACCAATGCTCAGGAAAACAGCTCACGACCTAGCGAGATAGAGGAGGGAGCAAGTAATGCTGGGAAAAGTAGCAAGGTCCAAATTGGTGAAGTATTAGGTCGCATACGACCTAACGAGGCTTCTAGGTCGCTCCAACGACCTAACGGTTTCAAAGATCACATGCTACGACCTAACAGTCTGAAGGGAAAGGTGCTTCGACCTAATGAGTTACGAGCTAAGCTAGGTCGCAAAGTCTTAGGTCGCGGAGGCCTAGGTCGCAAAGTCTTAGGTCGCGAAGGCCTAGGTCGCAAAGTCTTAGGTCGCGGAGGCCTAGGTCGCAAAGTCTTAGGTCGCGGAAGCCTAGGTCGCAAAGTCTTAGGTCGCGAAGGCTTAGGTCGCAAAGTCTTAGGTCGCGAAGGCCTAGGTCGCAAACAATTTCTGAAGCCGCTTCTGTTAGGTCGCAAACGAAGGGATGCCGTTCATTCTTAGGTCGCAAAGCTCTGGATACCATGGATTTCCTTAACTCGCTGATCTGGAATGCTGTAGGGTCTTAAGTCGCGGAAGATTGTAGCCGTAGATTGTTATGCCGCTTTATCAGATGCCGTTCATTTGTTAAGTCGTTGAATAATGTAATTAGGTCGTTACCGACCTAAGTGAGTCGTTTATCTTTAAGCCTGTTTGTTTTTAGGTCGTTGTGTTGTATTTTAATGTGATAAGTCGCTGTGTTGTACATAGGTCGTTTCCGACCTAGGAGTTGTGAAGTTTTCTGCACTGCGTGAGTTGTAGCCTATAAATAGGCATGTATGGTCATTTGTAAAGGTTGTTGAATATTGAATAAAATTCTCTTTTGATTGCTTTGTGCTTTCATTCAAATTGGTAGTTGAGTGTAATCTCCTATCTCCTCTTTTGGATAATCGAGTGCGCTCGATTCAACGATTGTAGAAGCCGATTCGTGGAATCAAGTGCGCTTGATCAACGCTTGAAGAATTGAAGATCTTTGAACCCGGTATCGTGCGCGATCAACGAGTTCGAGATAGCTAGAGTTCGGTATCTTCGGATCAACGAATTCGGGCAATTCAGCATTCATCAATCCATCGACTGCTACATTCACCGATCTACATTGTTTTGAATTATCCGCTGCGTCAGTTTTGGTATCAGAGCTTGTTCTAGCCAATCATAGCTAGATCGAGACTTGGAGCCTAATCATTTGAAGAGTTTTGAAGTTTGAAGAGAAGCCGAGTGCTTGAAGTGTAAAGCCGTGGCCGAGAGGAAGAAGAGACACCATTGTCGAAGATTGTTTGATCAAAATTTGAATTGGAGGCCGAAACTTTGTCCATCGTGTTCATCGCGATTTGCTACAAAGTGGAAGTTTTCGATCCGTTTCATTTTGAATCAAAATCCGGAAAGTGTTTGAATTTGAAGTGTTGAAGAATTTGTGAAATTTTCAAGTATGCCGCCAAGAAGAGCTAATCGCCACCAAAACGTAGAAGCTTTATATCGAAGAGAGGAGGCTGATGAGATGGAGCAAAGAATCAATGAGAATTTTAGTGAGAAGCTTAATGAAGGAATTGGCCGGTTAGAGAGGCTTATGACGGAGATGAATCAAAATCGGAGAAGGGTTTCACCAGAATCGAATAATGGAGGTAGTAGAATCTCGCCACATTCTAATCGAGACCGAAGTATTGAAAATGATCAAGGGCGTGGGAGGAACGTGAATGATCGTGAACGGAGGAATGTCGATAGAAGGGATGATGGTGGAAGGCGTAATGGTAGTAGAGATGTTGGTGGTCAGAATCGACATCGTTATGCATCTGATTTTGAAGAGGAGTATGATGGTGGTAGTATTCAAGGAAGAGGTCAAGGAAGAAACTATTCTGAGTATGATCACAGGTGGGAATCGGGGATGAAGACAGAAATTCCTGAATTCAAGGGTGGTATGCAAGCAGAGGAGTTTCTAGATTGGGTGGCTAATGTTGAAGAGATTTTTGACTTCAAAGAAGTACCAGAACATCGTAGAGTGAAGTTGGTTGCTACGAGGCTGAGGGGTAGAGCTTTGGCATGGTGGCAGCAAACCAAGCTTACACGTGAACGTATGGGGAAGTCAAAGATTGAATCTTGGGAAAAGATGAAGAAATTGATGAAAGCGACATTCTTACCTTATAATTATCAATCGCTTATGTATCAGAGGTTGCAGAACTTGAAACAAGGAACGAAGTCTGTGAATGACTATGCTGATGAATTTTATCAACTCATTGCAAGGAATGATATTATGGAAACAGAAGAGCAGCTGACATCTAGGTTCATTGGAGGATTGAGAATGCAGATTCAGGATATGGTCAATATGTTCGATCCAAGATCTGTAGCGGAAGCACATCAGAAAGCGTTGGCTTGGGAAAAACAAGGGAGACGAGGAGGTGGTGTGTTTACTAATTCTAACAATCAAGCGAAGGGTGTTGGAGGAAATTCTAATGTTTCTAAATCTATCAGTAGACCAGTGGTGAAGGAGGCTGAGAAGACAAGGGTTAACAATGGTTTCAAATGTTACAATTGTCAGGAAATGGGTCATAAAAGCAGTGAGTGTCCAAAACCAAAGAAGAGAACCATGATTGCAGAAGTTGACGATGAGGATGTTGATGAAGATTGTTCTAATCCAGCTGAGGAGGATGAGCAGGATATTGCGTCAGGAGACGAAGGTTGTAACCTAATGCTGAGGAGATCGTGTTTAACACCGAAGCAGGAGGAAGCTAGTTGGTTGAGGAGTAATATCTTTCAGTCAACATGTACTATTCTGGGGAAGGTGTGTAAGTTTGTGATTGACGCAGGAAGCTATGATAATATTATTTCAACCGAAGCTGTGACGAAGTTGAAATTGAAGACAGAGAAACATCCGAGTCCATACAAGTTAGCATGGTTGAGAAAAGGAGGAGAAGTGAAAGTGGATAGACGAGTTCGTGTACCATTCTCTATTGGGAAGAAATACAAAGATGAAATATGGTGTGATGTAGTAGAGATGGATGTTTGCCACTTATTATTGGGAAGACCATGGCAGTATGATCGAGCAGTACTACATGACGGTCGGACCAATAGTTACAGTTTTATGTTTAAAGGCACGAAGATTATCTTAGTTCCGAAGAAGAGATCACAAGAAGAAAGTAAGTCCGAAGAAATCGAAGAGCTGAAAATTTTATTGACTTTAAAGGAGTTTGTTAAGGAGGTTGAGGAAGAACCAGAAGTATTCTTGTTGATTGGGCGTGAGAGCAGTGAAGAAGTAGAAATTCCTGAAGAAGTTAAACCAGTTTTGAAAGAATTTGACGATGTATTTCCAGAGGAATTACCAACGGAGTTGCCACCGTTGAGGGACATACAACATCAGATAGATCTTGTTCCAGGTGCTGTATTGCCACACAGACCACATTATCGAATGAGTCCGAAGGAACACGAAGAGTTGCGAAGGCAGGTAGAGGAATTGCTTGAGCAAGGGCGTGTGCAGGAGAGTCTGAGTCCTTGTGCTGTACCAGCTCTATTGGTACCCAAGAAGGATGGGACGTGGAGGATGTGCACTAACAGCCGAGCATTGAACAAGATTACTGTGAGATATAGATTTCCGATGCCGAGGTTGGATGACTTGTTAGATCAAATAAGCAGAGCTACTATATTTTCGAAAATTGATTTGAAGAGTGGATATCATCAAATTCGTATCAGACCAGGAGATGAGTGGAAGACTGCTTTTAAAACCAGGGAGGGACTATACGAGTGGTTGGTCATGCCGTTTGGTTTATCAAATGCACCGAGTACTTTCATGAGGGTGATGAATCAGATTTTTAGACCGTTCATTGGGAAATTTGTGGTGGTGTATTTCGATGATATTCTTATTTACAGTGGGAGTCCAGAGGAACATTTGAATCATCTTAGAGAAGTGCTGATGGTATTGGGACAAGAACAATTCTATGCTGCAACGAAGAAATGTGTGTTCATGACGCATAGTGTTTTATTTCTGGGGTATGTTGTTTCAGAGAAAGGAATACAGGTTGATCAAAGTAAAGTTGAGGCAATCAGAAATTGGCCGCAACCCAAGACGATAACGGAAGTTCGTAGTTTCCATGGGTTGGCTTCATTCTATCGAAGGTTTATACCACACTTTAGTAGTGTGATGGCACCTGTTACAGATTGCATGAAAGGTAAACAGTTTGCATGGACAGAGGAAGCAGGGAGTGCTTTTGGGAAGATCAAGGAATTGCTGACGACTGCACCAATTCTAGTATTACCTGATTTTCAGTTGGTATTTGAACTACATACTGATGCATCCAAGGTTGGGATTGGAGGGGTGTTGAGTCAGAAGGGACGTCCAATTGCATATTTCAGTGAGAAGTTGTCAGGAGCGAAGATACGATACAGTACATATGATGTGGAGTTTTATGCTGTTGTACAATCTATCAAACACTGGAGACACTATCTATTTCAGAAGGAGTTTGTTCTTTACACCGATCATGAAGCATTGAAGCATTTGCAAGGGCAAGACAAGATTTCAGCGAGACATGCATCGTGGATTGCATATTTACAACAGTTTACTTTTGTTGTGAAACACAAGTCAGGGGTGACAAATCGAGTGGCTGATGCTTTGAGTAGGAGGAGTCATTTGTTGGCTACGCTGAAAGTTGAAGTGACGGGGTTTGAAATATTGCCAGAATTATTTGTTGAAGATCCTTACTTCATGAAGTTTGTTGATAAAGTTAAGGAGGGAAAGACGGATGAGTTTTTGATGGTAGATGGTTTTCTTTTTAAAGGAAGTCGATTATGCATACCGGAGGGTAGTCTGAGAATGAAGATTATCAAGGAGTTACACGAAGAAGGACATGTTGGGAGAGACCGTACCTTACAGTTAATTTCACAATCCTACTTTTGGCCATCGATGAGGAAAGAAGTGGAGAGGTTTGTGGAGCGTTGTCATATTTGTCAGGTTTCGAAAGGAACTGCGACTAATGCTGGTTTATATATGCCATTACCTGTACCAAGTAAACCATGGGTTGATGTGAGTATGGACTTTGTGTTGGGTTTGCCGAGAACGCAGCGTGGAAATGATTCCATTTATGTGGTGGTTGACAGATTTTCGAAAATGGCACATTTCATTGCTTGCAAGAAGACGGCAGATGCGGTTCATGTTGCTCAATTGTTTTTCAGGGAGATCTATCGACTCCATGGATTGCCAGAATCTATTGTGTCGGATAGAGATACTCGATTTTTGAGTCACTTTTGGTTGAGTTTGTGGAAAATGGTGGGAACAAAGCTGAAGTTTAGTAGTGCTTATCATCCGCAAACGGATGGACAGACTGAGGTGGTTAACAGATCATTGGGAAACTTGTTGAGGTGTCTTGTTCAAGATAATCTGAGGAGTTGGGATGTGAAGTTATGCCAAGCAGAATTTGCTCATAATCATGCTGTGAATCGAAGTACTGGGTTCAGTCCATTCCAGATTGTCTATTCGAGCTTACCGAAAGGACCGTTGGATTTAACTGCGATACCACATTCAAAGGGGACAATTAAGAAAGCCGCTGATTTTGTTGAAGGGCTGACGGAGTGTCATAAAATCGTTCAAGAACGATTAGGAAAAGCAAATGAGAAGTATAAACAATCTGCAGATTCGAAACGAAGAAGTGTTGAGTTTCATAAAGGTGATTTGGTGTATGCAATATTAACGAAAGATCGTTTTCCAGTGGGTGCCTACAACAAGTTGAAAGCCAGGAAAATTGGACCGGTGGAAGTTATGAAACGAATCAATGAAAATGCTTATAAACTGAAGCTGCCAGATGATGTGTATACATCTGACGTGTTCAATGTTAAGCATCTCGTACCATATCATGGGGATGAACGAACTGATGGAGATGAATTTACAAATTCGAGGTCGAATTTTTCTCAACCTGGGGAGGATGATGCAGCGCAAGCTAAGAGTTCACAAGTCTTAGACCACTCACGACCTAACAATCCAAAACTGGAAAATAAGTCGCTCAAAATTGAAGTCTTAGGTCGCTCACGACCTAATGGGTTCTTAGGTCGCTCACGACCTAAGGAAGATGGGCTACGAGCTAACGGAACCAATGCTCAGGAAAACAGCTCACGACCTAGCGAGATAGAGGAGGGAGCAAGTAATGCTGGGAAAAGTAGCAGGGTCCAAATTGGTGAAGTATTAGGTCGCATACGACCTAACGAGGCTTCTAGGTCGCTCCAACGACCTAACGGTTTCAAAGATCACATGCTACGACCTAACAGTCTGAAGGGAAAGGTGCTTCGACCTAATGAGTTACGAGCTAAGCTAGGTCGCAAAGTCTTAGGTCGCGGAGGCCTAGGTCGCAAAGTCTTAGGTCGCGAAGGCCTAGGTCGCAAAGTCTTAGGTCGCGGAGGCCTAGGTCGCAAAGTCTTAGGTCGCGGAAGCCTAGGTCGCAAAGTCTTAGGTCGCGAAGGCTTAGGTCGCAAAGTCTTAGGTCGCGAAGGCCTAGGTCGCAAACAATTTCTGAAGCCGCTTCTGTTAGGTCGCAAACGAAGGGATGCCGTTCATTCTTAGGTCGCAAAGCTCTGGATACCATGGATTTCCTTAACTCGCTGATCTGGAATGCTGTAGGGTCTTAAGTCGCGGAAGATTGTAGCCGTAGATTGTTATGCCGCTTTATCAGATGCCGTTCATTTGTTAAGTCGTTGAATAATGTAATTAGGTCGTTACCGACCTAAGTAAGTCGTTTATCTTTAAGCCTGTTTGTTTTTAGGTCGTTGTGTTGTATTTTAATGTGATAAGTCGCTGTGTTGTACATAGGTCGTTTCCGACCTAGGAGTTGTGAAGTTTTCTGCACTGCGTGAGTTGTAGCCTATAAATAGGCATGTATGGTCATTTGTAAAGGTTGTTGAATATTGAATAAAATTCTCTTTTGATTGCTTTGTGCTTTCATTCAAATTGGTAGTTGAGTGTAATCTCCTATCTCCTCTTTCGGATAATCGAGTGCGCTCGATTCAACGATTGTAGAAGCCGATTCGCGGAATCAAGTGCGCTTGATCAACGCTTGAAGAATTGAAGATCTTTGAACCCGGTATCGTGCGCGATCAACGAGTTCGAGATAGCTAGAGTTCGGTATCTTCGGATCAACGAATTCGGGCAATTCAGCATTCATCAATCCATCGACTGCTACATTCACCGATCTACATTGTTTTGAATTATCCGCTGCGTCATCTACCGTCCCGCCAATGTCGATCCACATCTCTCGGGCACGACTCGAAGGAGTTCTATCCAAGGCTCGGAGTAAACTTGCCTGCAACTCGAAGCAACCAAGTGTCGAACCTCCGGCTATGCCGACCTAAACATGCCGAACGGCAACGCCGAGTGACTCTGACCAAACCACAATGCCGAGCGACGTCCGATGTCGAGCGACGTTCAATGCCGAGCGACTTCCAATGCCGAGCGAGGTACAATGTCGAGTGACGTCCAATGCCGAGCGACTTCCAATGCCGAGCGAGGTACAATGCCGAACGACGTCCAATGCCGAGCGACTTCCAATGCCGAGCGAGGTACAATGCCGAACGACGTCCAATGCCGAGCGACTTCCAATGCCGAGCGAGGTACAATGCCGAATGACGTCCAATGCCGATCGACGTCCAATGCCGAGCGACTTCAAATGCCGACCGACTTCCATTACCGAGCGATGTATAATGCTGAACGGCATAACCTCACCCCATTGTCAAGCGGCACATCCAGGTGAACTTTGTCCTTTTAAACCGAATCCATCATGTTCCTGCCTCGATAATCGTGAAGTCGACTTAGTTAAATCCGCCTGCCTACAGCCTTGCCAAAAGGCGGGTTAACACCTTGTCCTCATGTCTATGTGATTGAGTGATGATGGTGTGTAAGGAGGTGATAGTTGATGGTTAGTTTGCGATCACTTTGAACAACTTCCGTTCGTTAAACCGTTGAAAATCTGAAAGCCAATTCACAGTCATATTTTCACTTATTAATAATATTCCATATAAATGTAAAAAAATTTGAAAACTAATTTCTTGTCATTAGTAATTAATTAAACGATCACATTTGAATTATAAAACCATAGAAATCAATATTAAACAAGTGTTTACAAAAAGTGTTGTCGTATCAACAAAACATTAGGAATTTTCTTACATTTAAAACAAGTATATATTCATATAAAACTATTATAAATGAATTTTATCACTATATAACTTTTTAAAAAATTATTATCATTTAAAAAAAAAATTAGATTATTTAAACTTAATTTAAAATTCCAAAAAATATATAAAAGTGATGATATCCCTGATGATGTCATAAATATATTTTATTTTCAAAAATAAAATAAATAATTTTTATTTCATATTCTTGCTTAAATGGATAAATAAGTGTATGTATCTAACTCAGTTTGATTTAATATTGAGAAAATCCCAATTTTTCTGAAAACTGATTTTCATCGTTTTTCTGATGAAAACCCCCTAAATTTCCATATTTGTTAATATACCTTAAAATAAGTTTACCATCATTATTTATGCTTCAAAAAAATTATAATTTTTGTTATAAAATCTAGCATCTGAATATTTCAAATATAAATAAAATTTATCAAAGGGCTCCAATGAACATCAACGAAATCTGAAAATATACACAGGACTGACCTGAGCATTATAAGAAAAATAACACCTGAATCAGTCTAGTAAACCAGCGTGATAAACTCAAGTCATTTGAATTAATTAATGTTATAAAACCTTTTAAAATAAAAGTATCTCATAAGACACACCGCAAAGAAACATGGATGGGTTTATACCTTATGATAACCAAACCATTTCTATTAGAAACTCTAGTGATATTATAATAATGTCTAGGGTGTGCAATATAAATATATACATAGTTGAAATGCATTGGTTACATTTAACAGCATATTTAAGTATACAAACAAAACCGCTAAGGCATGTTCGTATAAACGGATTTTACAAGGAGACCTCCTCGATAAACTATGAGCGTTCACCTATGACAAGAATTATAAACTACCTTTCGAGCGTCGTATAGCTCTAGATAAAATGTACCATAAGTTAAACACAATTGGACCATCATCCGAACACTCTAGTGAACAATGTGTACCATACCATCAACACCCCATGTGCAACATATCGATAAGCATACTCTTAATATGGAGTTGATGTACCCCTCATGGGTCAGCTAAACCACAGGATCATGCAGCCTACTCTATGTTTAGTCATTTTCCGATGTCAAGGCCATGTTCGGCATTTCACTCGAGTCTTCAATACTCACACAAATAATGAATCCCACATGGATTCCATCATCTCAACAGATTCGGAACCGCACATAGACTCTATCGTTTACTTCCAAAACATAGAACATGTATCTCAGTCTTGAATTGGTTTTCGATAAGTAGAACACTTACATATCCTGGTTTCCCCAAGACCGAATCGATGAATTTGGTCTTATTCAACAATAATGTGAATGATCGCATAAGATAACTATTTCCCATATATATTCCATAAGCAAGTAACCATATATGCACTATCAATTCATCCAAAACATGATCAAGTCACATAAACGACTTTTAATCCCTTTTAAATTAATTTCTCCTTTATTGAGTTAAAACTCTTTCACTCGGTAAAACAAATTTTTATAAAATGAAACCTCTTTTATAAATCAATACTTCCTTATTAACCAGTACCCATTAATCAATTAAAACCTTCTTTATAAACTTGTATGTGTGTGTGTGTGTGTGTATATATCTGTGTGTGTGTGTGTATATGTTTATGTATATGTATATGTATATGTATATGTATATGTATATGTAATTTTCCTTTATAAAAGATATATACTTATTTTCTATTATTTCAATATTTACTTATACTCTTTTCAATACTTTAAAAGTATTCATATACTTATCTCAATGGTATAAGTATATTCACAAACCACTTAATGAGTGTTACTTACTTTAAAATATAATCAAAGGATTTTAAAAAAATGTTACTAAAACATTGTTACTATAAACTCCTCTTTTATAAATTAAACATATAACATTTTCTATTTTTTATGAAAGATTTCAATACTTGTTATTATCTTTATAAATTCCATTATTTAAGTTCTAATTATATTTCTAATATTCTTCCACTTAAAAATATAATTAAAGGGTTTAAAACAAATGTTGCTAAAATACTGTTTACAACAACCCAAAACATTTCTCATTTAATCATTATCTTTAAAACATTTATTTTAAAGGTTTAATTACATTTATAAGGGTTTAGGACAAGTGTTATTTAAAACATTGTCACAACAAACCTACATCATTTCAAACTTTTAAAAACATTTCCCTTAAAGTTATTTACAAAATATTCAATAATAAATATCTTATTATATCTCTAGGTATAATTAATAATAAGGGTTAAAAACAATTGTTGCTAAAACATTGTTTACAACAACCCAAAACCTTTTACTTATCCATTATTAACTTTAAAAAAATTATTTAGTTAGTTAATGCATGTCCATAATGATTAATTAAGATGATACACTTTTAATTAATTTCACAAAACCATTTACTTTAACTTAAGTGTTAAAACCCATATCTCCTTTATTAAATTTATAAAATACATAATTTAATATTTACAACTTATATATATATATATACCTTTTAAATACTTGCTAGTAGTGTAAACATTTTTACTACCACTTCAATTGAAATATATGTTTACTAACTTGTTTATAAGGTAAAATAATTAATAATAGAATAATTCAAAAAGATATTATATTCATAAACTTCTATTTTCTTTAATAAAATATTCAACTAATTTTCCAAAAAATATTATATACTCAGAAATACTTTAAAAACTATTATAACATGATTTAAAATATTTATATTAAATATTACATTAAAATACTTATTCTATAATTTATATAAAATCCATAAAAACATGTTTTATAATAAAAACCATTTACTTTGAAATACAGAAATAATTATAAAACATTTTCAAACTTTAAAGCTTCTTTTAAAAGATTTAGGTAAATATCAAAAATAAAATTCCTTTATATTTTAATAAAACAAAGAATTTCAACTCAACTTTGTTTCCCAAATTCCTTAAGGAACCTATTGTACAATGTATAAGATTTAGATTCAATGTGCAATGGAATTATATCTTGGACAAATAGTATAAATTCAATGGACTTGTTTATATCGAATTATCATCGTCACGTCAATTTAGTATTTCATATCTTGAAACATGATGATAATATGATTCAAAATCAAAATGTCGAAGTAGATTCCATAGCATCGCATAAGTCAAATAGGGGTTAAGAAAATAAGTGAGCATCATGTGCAATTGGTCATCAGTCGAGCTAATGGCCGAAATGATCTTCCTCATATTCAAAATTGATATTGGATCCATTCATCCACTCCTTTGCATTTATCTAAATTGGATTACAAGTAAGAGAATTTTCCCTAAGTTGATCTAGGGTTACAAAAGTAAGATTTTTCTATGAAGTAAGCAATAGATGTCAGAATTCAAATTTCGGTCCTCTAACTTGGACCGTTAAGATCATATTTATAGATGCAGATTGACCCCCTTTCGCGTCCATCCTTTCGAAGCAATTGAAAGGTCTTTCTCCCAGCCTTTCGCATTCATCCTTTTACCCTCGTCCTTTCACTTCCATAGCTTTGAAGGTGGCTTCTTGGGTCTCTTATTATGCTTGGGTTAACCCTTTTGTCTTCATCAACAGTGTACTAGCAATGGATGTTGTTCAAAAATTCCTAAATTCTGCTTTTGCATTCCTCTGAAACCTTTCGACACTTTTGAAAGGTATATAGCGAAAGGGTTAAGGTTCCCTATCATGTTGTTTTGATGTAAGCAAAAGTACTCCCAACATTTTCTTCTCCTTCGAATCATCTCCTTAGCTCTTTTGATTAGGTGCTGACCATGATATGTGATTACTTGAATGAGTGAGGACGGTTTCGAAAGGATCAATTGGTGAAGAGAAGATCATTGCGAAAGGTAGCTTTGTCTCATGCGAAATTTCCTTTATACTTGCGAAAGGGTCCAACCATTTCGAAAGTTTTATCTTTGCTTTCGAAAAGTTCACATTAGTAAAATGTCTCTATGAGGAAGATTGACAGTGGCGAAACCATCTCTTGCAAAAGGTTTGGTTCTTGTGCGCTTACCTGTTATCGATACCCTCGAAAGGTGTTTCGAGCTCATACAAGACTTTCTCATATATGTTGAATCAACTGCATGGAAAGGATTAGCTGAGGTGGAAGGGTAACCTTGCTTTCCTTTCTACTCCTTCGAAAGCTCTTATTTCACTCGACACATGTAGGTGCATCAGGTGCTTGTGACTCTATCCTAACCTCTTCGAAAGCTATCTTAATGCCTTTGAAACAATGCTTTGAATCATGGTGAAACCCTTGATTTCAATTCTTGTTGAGCTTAATATTTTTATGAGCCATCTTTCGGGCCTTCATTCTTAAGTGAGTTTCATGGTTAACAAGCTCCTTTGCGCGGCTCGATCCGAAAAACTCTAAACTCGCCACAACGGCCCAATCCAACAAAAGAAAACAAAAGCCCAAAAGTGGCTTCCTATGTCTACGGCATAAAATCATCAAATAACAACATAAACATGTACCTACATGTCGAGCAATCAAATTCTACACATGAAACCAAAAGCATCGAACCAGCCTTTGCTTCCATGAACCTGTAACTCAGTTACAAATGATATATAACCAAACAACTTGCATTTTCTAATGTCAAAAGCATAGCAATTATATTAAAGCACATACGATGTACATATGTCATTATCACACAATATAAAATCCGATCACTCGTTTGATCACGCAAATTCCATTTCCAAACTAGTATCGCTCACTCGACTTCCCTAGTGTGGATTCCAATAAGGTTCCTTCATTAGAAACATCCATTCTCCTTGCATAGCCATAAAGAATGGTAGAAAACTTTAGAATCGAATCAAAAAACCATATCAAGTGTTTGTCGTCAAGAATCGGGTGAAAAATCCTTAGTCGGACCAGTGTAATCCACCTCGAAATCGTGTACTCGAATCTGGATCAAAACAGTTTTGCAAATAAAATAATCTATGTACAACCTGTGTACTATTTATCAAAATTAGTTTCTTTATTATACCAATTAGTTCTTAACTCACATTCATTATAAATTCCATTTATTTACACAAATATTATCTCTTATTAATTAATATTTATTCACATAAACTATTTCTTATTTAGTATTAGAATCATTAATGAATCATTTCTTAAAACATTACTTATGTTTATCCGCATTTCAAATCACATCTATTTTCACATATAGTATTTCTCGTTTAATACTAAATATATTTACTAAACATTCCATAGAACATTCACTTGAGTTTATAAACATTTTGTAAATATTTATTTTTTATTTTTTACTGATAAAAATATTACTTAATTTAATATTTACTTCAACACGCGTACAACTTTATTTATGTAATATTTCATTATCTAAAGTCCATATTTGTTTATCCAAATAGTATTCTCTTTCACTACTCAAATTATTTATAACATATTTCATAAAATGTTAATGTAACGACCCACCTTTCTGACCCCTAGGAACGGCACATAACACATCCTCGGTGTTCGTGGGCTGTTGCCCAAGCATCGAAAAGATGAATCGTCGTGGGGAAAAATTGTGACGACCTGGAATTTTGGACAATTTGAAATTGGATATTTAATTGATTTTAAATATTCGATGGAGTAAATTTTAACTCGAATTTCAAATATCAATATTTATTAGATAATTAATTATTAAATTTAATTATCGGGGTTGGGTAAAATATTGAATCTTGATTTTAAGCCTGTTAAAAATTGTTCAAAGGTTCAGAAAATTTATATTGTTAATACTGAAGATGATAGAACTTTTAAAATGGAATTTTAAAGAGTTTTGTTCAGTTTTAAAAATATATCGTTGAAATTGAATTTAAAAAATAGCCATCCGAGGCACAGTCTCGGAATTCAGCGAAACCAGTTCCATTGGATCCGTAATATTGTATTATTATCGGATTTCAAATTTTGTAGTGTTTGGATTTGTTGTGTGATCGTACGATAGACAAACGTGCTGAAATTTATATCGAAAATTTAATATAATATCTGAGTCCAAAAAGCTATCTTCTCCATACGACCGAGTTAGGACTCGAAACCTTTTCCATTTCGTCCAGAATAGGGGTTTAACCTTATAAACGCCTAGCGACACGCATCGATAGGAGGTCGAGATTTTGAGTTTGCGTGGTTAGAGACGGTTTAGATTTAAATAATATTTATATTCAAATTTGTTTTGACAAAAGTTTTCTCAGCAACCTTCTCTTCTCTCAAACACGTGTTTCTCTTGGTATTAACACGTGTCCTACCTAATAAACACACGTCTCCTCCTAAATTCATTTTTCTCAAAAAAATCAAATCTGCAGAAGAAACAAAGGCCGTAAATTCTCTTTGTTCATTTCTAACCTAAAATTCGAAATTCCCTCTTCAATGCCACTTAGAAAATCAAATCGCAACCTCCCTTAATTAAATCAAAACGAGACCGAGCCTCTTCTCAAAATCGAAAATTCATTCATTCGTGAAAACAAAGCCTAAATCGAATCGCGACTTCGTGGATGGCCGAGCTAGGCATCGCGAGCGTCGTTTCATGTAACGACCCAGTATTTTCAACCATTCGCATCCATTATAAGTGTATAGGTAGACACTCATGCCTGAGTTGAATTGCTCAAAATACTGCGTTGTAAATAAAATTTGGCAGAAACTCAGCATATACAGTAAATAAAATAATTACAGATCACAGACATAGAGTAATATAACAATAATGCAGCGGAAACAAAAGGATAGTAGTTCATGAAGCTACTATATATATATAACAGAGTTAAACAAGATACAACAGAGGTCTCGAATACAATAGATGTCTCAATACAATAATCAAATACCAGATCTGAATACATCACTGGATCGACGGAATAACTGAAGCAGGATCGATAGATAGCTGGATCTCCAAGCGAAGCTCCAACTCCAAAGGTGAGTCTCAAATGCTGTATCACTCAGTCTGACCCGAGCGTAAAGCAAAACACAAAACACTCGAGTCAGGATTAACATTCTTATATTAATAAATCCAACTCAAGTGAAATATCAACTGAAATACAAGTAACTTAAAGGATGTTTGGGATAACCATCCTCTAAGGGTCCGTTAAACTATTTACTATGTAGTAATATACGCTATATACAGTAGTGTCTAAATAAGTAAAGTATAATCATATCGGAAAATAGCGTTAAGGGGATGGAGAACCTTAACGCGGTCGGATCTTAAAATCATAATCGTAGTAAAGCTCGATATGGTAGGTGACACGGCACAACTAGGCAATGCCAGGGTAGATATACCAATTACGCACACGGACTGATGGATACGCATAGCAGCCACTACCGTTCCACCTCGAACAACATTCCCAATCAGAGGATGGCCATCTAGTCAAATCACAAGTAAGAGTATAATATCGAAGAAATGCGTCCGAGAAGAGGTGCTACCTCACTGGTCTGAGATCGCTCCTGTTTTAGCCACCTTATTGCCAACTCACGGGAGTTGGGTCCACGTAACATACCTTAAGAACGTCGCCACCATCCTACTTCATTCTGGAATCTCCACCGCGTACACGGTTGTCAAAGTGGTTTTCGGTATCGACAGAGAGTATGTCCATATCCGATCCCGGTCTCTTTGCCAACCAATCGTTATTATAACACCGTGGTCGTTTCAAAATAGTTTATACTTTAAACCAAAATCATTATCATTTCCAAAACCCAATTTAATACGATATTATTTCACTTCAAATATCCATTTTCAAAATCATATTACTTTACAAAGTTATAATGCTTTCAAAATCATAGTCTGGAAATCACAGTATTTTGGCAATCATAACACTTTCCTTTTTTTAAACAGTTTAGATAATAAAATTTCGTTATAAAATAAATTAGTTTCCTCAAATTTCACAAATCGATTCAAATAACTCGAATTCCAAAAATTTAATTTAATCAAATCTCAAATTATCAGTTTCAACTCGATTCAGCTTCTAAATAAACCATTTCAAATTATCGATTTCAAATACATATCTGAACCATAAAATAAGCCATTTCAATTTTAATATATTTCAAAGCTTTTATTATTCAACATTTCAAAACTAAATTCGACAAATTTATATACATATCAAATTCACTTTACAATTATTTAGTTTTGAAATAATAACTTAACATTTCCATAACATTTGAATACAATTTCAATTTACAATTTTAAATAAACAAAATATCTTTTTAAATATTTATACGTTTGAAATATCCATTTAAGTCACCTTTTCAAATTTCAAGTTGTAAATCACTTCTTTAAATTTCAAATTCAATACATTTTAAATCAAACTTATTTAAGTATAATTCTTAAATAAAATATAATTTCAATCAATTTCAAATCATTATAAATTCTATATTTCAAAAATATAGATATTAAATAAATACTTAAACATATTATTTATCAACTTTATTTAATCAACTTTGATAAATCTTAAAAATCAATATTTATCAAAACCATATATTTCTTTTCAAAACAATAGAAATCATTTTCAAAACGTTTATATATAGACCAACGGTGCCTGTATATAATTTTCTATCCTATGGTCAAGTGATACGGATATTTATCATTTCAATCCGCAATTTAAACATATTCGGGTATATATCTTTTCAACCCGAAATCCCAAATTCAATTCAATTGAAAATCGCTTGGGTTTATCATTTCAACCCATAACGATTTTCTCCTATTCTACAGATCGTTCGGGTATGTATCATTTCAACCCATAGTGATTCTATACTAACAGGGAACTTGCAGAGTGATAACAGATATGATAATAATATAACAACAGTAACAGGGATATAACATCAGTATAAATAACAGATAATGGTGTCATATGTCACAGGTGAACAGATACAGTTAATGACATATATATAACAATGTGAACAACTAACAGCAGCATATTTCAATTGACGTTCCAATTGAAATTAAATCTAATAAATATAAGAACATTAATCGTGAGTGATTGCTCACCTTTCGAGGCTAGATAGATTTGACAAGGAAATGAGCTATGAATCCAGACACGAATCTCAAAGCAAATCAGGATTGGTACGAATCTCAAACAAAGCAAGATTTTTGAACGCGAATTTGACGAACAAGGCTGATAGAAATAAATGAGAACAATCCATCAGCTTGATATAAATGGAATAGTATATATACTATATTTTCAAGTAATACTCATAATATATATATATATACTCAAATCAACGTACAATATACCAAATAAATTACAAAACCCCATAACTTTATGTAAATATTTTAAATATATCCTATAACCCTACAAAAATATAGAAACAATCATTTCCAAAATTTTACAATCTAATATATTTATATATCACTGAAATAAATTCATACTTAACAACTACTTACATATATTAAAATAATTTACCTAACTTACATATAGAATCATAATTCAGCGTATACGTATAACAGATTATTCTAGCTTAAACCCATCAAAATATCCCAATATACATATGTATAAGACTCATATAGTACAACACTTAACAGGTTAAAATTCATATTTCATCTGTTATTATAAACGTATATATATGCAGCAGGTTATAGATATAGTACAAATCTGAACTCATACCCGCAGCTATTAAACAGTTCCAATATAAACCTTGTTTATGAATATATACGCGTTTATTTTAAAACCAGTTGTTATAAAAATCAATATAACTTTCCTTACAAAATCCATATATACACAACACTGCACACATATGATATACTACGTATATATATAAACTATAAAACACCCATACTAATATATATAAGTTTAGCACCCAACCAAATGCAGTCAGACCCATATATATACCCAACAGATTGTATAACTAATGATATATATCAGTGTATCCTAATATATGTAGTTAATATATAACAGACATAATATTATATAACAAACAAGTCTTAAAACAGAATATAAACCATCATATTATATTTTGATATTCATATTTATCTAGAAATCAAAGTAAATTTTGAAACACCTAATCATAAAATCAAATCTGTATTATATACGACTGACGTAGCCTATATATATAAATCCTATGTATATATATTAAAATTAGGTATGCATATCACCTGGTAGTATATATATAAACAGATCATAGTAGTTTTTATAACATAACATATCTTGTATAAACTTCCATTGCTATATGTATTTATATCTGTTAATTGAAGAAAAGAATCTAGCAAAACTTAAAGACATATATACTTCTTGCATGCTATTCGCACTATATCACATAAACCCCAAGCTATTTACATATATACGCAAACTATTATTATATATATATAACAGACTCTAAAATAACATACTCCAATTGATAATATAATACAACTTGTATAACCATAAAATAAAATGGATAACCTGTTATATTTTATAAAATAAGCAGCTAGATTTTTTTGTATAACCAATAACATATATATATATATATATATATATATATATGAATAGTATGGGTTCTAACATAATATACGCTCACAATATGTACATGTATAAGCAAATACGTATGTTATTGAACATATATATGTACCTTTAAATATCAGTAAAAAAATATATCCTTTAATATAGTTTGAAATATACTATACTATAAGCAATAAGGTAAACATATACAATACATATTCAAAGAAGGAGAAGTGAAAGATACGGTGGCCGAGCTCGAGTTTAGATCTAGGTTTCGGTTTGGGTGTTGGCCAGTGCATGGGTGACGTCCTAGGCACGGTTGGTGGTAGTGAAGAGGCTAAGGAGGGAGGCGTGGGGAGGAAGCGGTGGTGGCTGTTGGTGACGCGGGTTAGGGGTTGTCGTGTGAGGCGTTTCACGGTGGAGGGTTGCGGAGACTCGCCGCGTTGGTTGCTGGAAGTGCTGGTCGTGCCTTGGGTTGCGGGCGTGGGAAGGATCTGGGCAACAATTTGAAGTGGAAACGAAAATACAGTGGGGAAGAGGAAGGTGGGTTGTGGCCAGCCAAGGCGGAGGGAGGAGCAAGCGCGGTGGCTGTTGCGTGAGTTGATGGGTGCAGAGTGGTGGAGTGGGAATCAGTGGTTGGCAGAGAGACCGAAAGTTACTGGAATGAAGCAAGTGATTCTCGGTTGGGCAGCAGACTTTGAGGGAGGTACGTGAGCTAGAAGGAGAGGGTGATGGAGGGAGAATGTTTAGATTTTTAACTTAAATCTGAAGAGAGGAACGTAAATCTCACAAATAAAAATGAATGCCAGTAGAGAAGGGAGGCTAGAATAAAGGGAAAGGAAGAGGACAGCTCACAAATGAAAATGAATGCACGGAAAATAAATGAATAAAACGTACACTGAAGATGCGAATAAAATTCAAAAGAAACGGTAGGGTAGGAATAGAAATAGGTTGAATTGTTCAGAGGCTTAAATGCAGGAGCACGCTAAAAATTTAAACTGAAGGAAGGAGTAAAGTCAGAAATTTTGGTACCGTTACGGTGGACAGTTTATTCGTTCCGACACGCACCGGATCTCAAATTGCAGAGTTGAATATACCGTGGAGATCAGCACGACGAGACGGTCAAAACGGTACACAGATATCAGTGATACGGTCATCCGATCAAAAGTCGATAACCGGTACCAGAAATGCTGCTATTCTAACCGAATTAAGATAAACGGAGCAACAGAAGTCCAAATTTGACGAAACGAAAGATGACGTCTCACTCAGAAGATGATTTACAAATTTTCTATGTAAAAATATTTAGGTTTGGAAAACATTTTATTATCATCAATTTTAACTGATTAAATTGAAGTAAATTTACGCGCGAAATAAATTTTCATATTTTCGGACGAAAATTTACCAGTTGCTATGTTTATTTAGACGCATGCCAAATATCAAATTTATATTTCAAAATTTTACTGTTTAAAATTTCACAAAATTCAATTAATTAAATAAATGAAACCACTGAAATTTACGGGTCGTTACACTCTCCCCCACTCAAAACTTTTCGTCCCCGAAAAGGAAGGAGGTAGGAGAATAGAAACAACCAGAAAGAAAAGTAGATTTAAAAGACAAGATAAGACTATTAATTTAAACCATATAATTTCAAATTAAACTAATTTATATTTAACAATTCGATTTAATCCACTGAGTTCACTTAAGTTAAATCAATTCATCTATTTCTGAATTCATTACCTTATGTCTAGTCATCCTCAATTAACAATTTCTAAGTCATCAAATTTGTATCATCATTTATTATACTCATGTTTTATTAGACAAATTAAATTCTTTTATTCCAAATTATTATTAAGTTTATTCCACTTAATATGTCCTATCACATATATTAAACCATATAAATTAATTTAAATCATAAAAATTTCAATTTAAATTACTTTATATTCAAAATTGATTTTAAATTCAAGGTATTTCCATACTTTAATCAAATTTCAATTTATTAGTTCCTTCAAAACACTTTATTTGACTCATCTATTATTTAATTAACTTATTATTCTGCTTATCTCTATTAACATCTTTATAATAAAATTTAAGTGTATAACATTTGTTATAACACTCAAAATTTTCCTTATAAAGTCATTTTATATTGTATATTGTCCAATTTCATTTTAACTTCTAAAAAATTTAGGTAAGTTATGCTAAGATGTAATTGAGTATTATACAAATAAGATTTTACAATTCAGTTATTCTCAGTTAACTATTTATCCAAGAAATTTAACTTTAGTTTATAATTGAAATCATCTTTAATCTAAAATTTAAGAATTTAAATCTACGATTTACTTCAAACAATTTAGAGATATATATATTATATCTATCTCAATCAAATTAAATTTTAAAATAAGATACCTATATATATATAAATCAAATTATATTGAAGAAATTCAAATCGAATATGTTTTTTTTTCAAAACAAAACCGTAGCAAAGCTACAAAATGGTTTCTCCTCTTCGAAACTCAAAAATGAATGTCGATGATGCGGCCGTCATCACCGAAATTATTTTCCAGCGACAAAGAGAAGAGCACTGATTTAAACATTTAAAAATTCTTTGAAAACCATTTTATTCGAAAACACTTTAAATAATATACATTTTAAGGCTTTAAAACAAATTTTGAAATCACCAGAAATTTAATTCTTAAATTTCTCAATTTAAATTCATTCCAATTCCAAATAAATTTAAAAACAACAGTCACTTTGCAATAGTCAATGACTTACAAAACAATAAAATGATAATCAAATATTATCATTTCAACAACCAAATTATTTATCTTTTAATTCCAGAAAATTTTTCTTATATTTTTATAATATAATCATACAAATTTATTTCATTTATCAAATTCGAAAATTATATTGTGTCAGTTTGCTTTGTTCAAGTGTTTTGGAAATTCTATCGATAGCGTTGATCAGACGAATCGATCGAAAATCCAAATCAACATCAACAACTCAAACAACACACTATAAACATAAACTATTTTTATATTAATTACAAATACACTCCCTCACACGATGATTTCAGAATTGGATTCCAACACATGGATAGAGATCCAAATATAGAAGGGCTCTAATCAAAGAGAATTCTAATCTAAAAATAGATAGGCTCAAAATGAAGGTTAGATGATTGTATTTCAAACAGGAAGATGGATAAAGTTGTATAAATCGCGGACAACCTTAACCGGGTCAGCCGTGACTTCATAGATGAGATCGATGTAGAATTCTGAAGCAAATCGACATTCGATTACCAGAGGTAGAATTCGGGTATAGCATAAGATAGCAGCATCGTAAACCGAGGATACAGAAATCTCCGGTGAATCAATACCGATTGTAAAAGAGTTTCACCCCAGTACAAATTATTCGAAGATTGGCGAGACCGCCGATTTATTATAGAGATCATTCGAAGTGAAGTTATGGGATACTCCAGAATCAAAAGACACGAATGGGGAGACACGAATGGACTTTGGAACCGAAGTGAACGTTCCAAAATTCAAAGGAACCAAGTCAAAGAAGAAGGAATTCAAGCTCGAACGAAAGTTATTCTGTAATTGAATTTACTACATATGCTGAGTTTTGCCTAAAACCAGAGCTCTGATACCACATGTAACGACCCAGTATTTTCAACCATTCGCATCCATTATAAGTGTATAGGTAGACACTCATGCCTGAGTTGAATTGCTCAAAATACTGCGTTGTAAATAAAATTTGGCAGAAACTCCGCATATACAGTAAATAAAATAATTACAGATCACAGACATAGAGTAATATAACAATAATGCAGTGGAAACAAAAGGATAGTAGTTCATGAAGCTACTATATATATATAACATAGTTAAACAAGATACAACAGAGGTCTCGAATACAATAGATGTCTCAATACAATAATCAAATACCAGATCTGAATACATCACTGGATCGACGGAATAACTGAAGCAGGATCGATAGATAGCTGGATCTCCAAGCGAAGCTCCAACTCCAAAGGTGAGTCTCAAATGCTGTATCACTCAGTCTGACCCGAGCGTAAAGCAAAACACAAAACACTCGAGTCAGGATTAACATTCTTATATTAATAAATCCAACTCAAGTGAAATATCAACTGAAATACAAGTAACTTAAAGGATGTTTGGGATAACCATCCTCTAAGGGTCCGTTAAACTATTTACTATGTAGTAATATACGCTATATACAGTAGTGTCTAAATAAGTAAAGTATAATCATATCGGAAAATAGCGTTAAGGGGATGGAGAACCTTAACGCGGTCGGATCTTAAAATCATAATCGTAGTAAAGCTCGATATGGTAGGTGACACGGCACAACTAGGCAATGCCAGGGTAGATATACCAATTACGCACACGGACTGATGGATACGCATAGCAGCCACTACCGTTCCACCTCGAACAACATTCCCAATCGGAGGATGGCCATCTAGTCAAATTGTAACGACCCGTAAATTTCAACTGTTTTAATAACGTAATTAGTTGAAATTTTGTAAAATTTTAAACGATAAAATTTTGAAATATAAATTTGATATTTGGAATGCGTCTAGTTAAACATAGCAACTGGTAAATTTTCGTTCAAAAATATGGAAGTTTATTTCGCGCGTAAATTCACTTCAATTTAATCAGTTAAAAAGCGTTGTAAATAAAACGTTTTCAAAACCAAAATATTGTTACATAGAAAAATTCTAAACCATCTTCTGAGCAAGATTTCAGTTTGTCGTTTTTCAAAATTCGGACATCTATTGCTCCGTCGTTCTTATTTTCTGCAAAATAGCAGTATTTTGGTACCGATATCGACTTTTGATCGGATACTCGTACCACTGATATTTGTATACCGTTTTGATCGTCTCGTCGTGCTGATCTCTATGGTATATTCACTTCTGTATTTCGGACTCCGGTTTGAGGTGCAATCTGTAAAACGCCTACCGTATCGGTAACCTTGTGGAGTCTTTTGGATTTCTTGTGATCATTCTGCTGAAACAAAAGGGCATTTATAATTACAGAATTCAATGCGTGCCTTTTTCTATTCACTTCGTTTCGATAATTTTGTGTGACCTTTTGTTCCCACCAGTTCATTTCATTTTGTTGTGCATTTTGGTTCTCTGTCAGTTTGAAAAATAAATATAAGTTATAGTTTTCTGTACCCAACTGTCCACGCTCCCTTTAATTCATCCGTGTTTGGCCTTTTCACTTCCATTTCCATTTGTAAACGCACGTCCCTTCTCTTCAAACCATGCTGTGCCTTTAATTTTCCTCAAATTTCCTCTCCACTATGCTGTGCCTTTCCTTCCATCTACCCTCTGCAAACCAACGTCCACCTTCTCCTTATTATTATCTCCACCATAAAAGCATGGCCTCCCCACCATTTGAATTTTTTTCAACCTCTGCCTTCTTTTGATTGGTCATGTTCACTTGAAAGAAAAATATAAACAATATAAAAAGCATTCGCATATGTTTGTGAACAGTTCATTCCCATCTTCCCATTGCTTTCTTCGAAACCATGTCCGCCTTCATCATTTTGCCGATCGTCCCCTTCCTTCCTCTTCGCCCATCGGTCACTTCCTTCATCTTGCACCCATCACCGATCTGCCACGAACTCGTCGACAGCGTGCCCCTCAATCTCCCATCACCTGGCCTCACGAAACCCCACGCCACGACACAGTCAACCTTCTCCTTCAAACACCACCACCCACTGCTGTAGCCTCACACTCCTTGTTTCCCTCCTCGACAACATGTGCCCAAGCTTCCATACCCGGCTCTTCCCTCCTCCACGACTACAACATGTGTCAGCTTTCCCATGAACCAGATCCGACCCATAGTTCTTCCAGCACCCCGAGCCTGCTTCACGTGTGCAAACAGCCTCCTTTATAAAAAAAATATTAGTTATGAAATTTTATGTAAAAACTTTTATCTATGAAAAGCTTTGCTCATCCGCTTTGCTCGAAGCCTACAACTCTTCTCCATATAGCAGTGATCACGTTCTAGGCACGTGGGTATGTCTGTGGTTTAAATTGATGCTTGATTTATTTTATATTTTATATATTACACTATATTGCATATATTCGATTACACACATATATTATAATAGGTATTCGATATGGGTTCGTTATAGTTTTTTTTAAAAAGTAAGTTAAACATAAAGTATGAGTTATTATACAGTGAATAAGCATGGTGGTATTTGCTGTTATATATGATATTAAAGTAAGATTTTATATATGTTTAAGGTTGATGTATATTAACATTTTTAAACAAACTTTTGGAATAACATTTATAAATATGTTGTTGAATTTTGAAAACATGGGTTTAATAAATATTGATTTTAAATATAATATGGAAATTTTATCTTAAACATGTGTTTTAATTAGATATTGGTCTACGTAGAGAAAAATATAATATATATATATATATATTTATTTATTGTTTCCATTTATATATATATCTTGCTATTTTGATTTGTTCCATCGATTCCTAATTATCAGCTTTGATCATCGAATCCGTGTTCACCTTACTTTGTTTTGAGATTTGTCGATTGGATCAGTCGATTGTCGAGTTCGTGATTCAATTCGTAGCTTGTTGTGTCGTCTATCTTCTCTAGCCTCAAAAGGTGAGCACTCACTCACGATTAACGTTCTTTTATTTATTAAATTTGATTTCGATTGGAACGACAATTGAAATATGCTGCTGTTAGTTAATTACACTGTTATATATGTTATTACCTGTATCAGTTCACCTGTGACATCTGACACCATTATCTGTTAATTATTTATGCGATGATAATACAGTTTGGCTGATAATTGATTGATTGTTGATGTGACGACCCGGCTTTTTCTCCACAAAAAGTCGTATCATCAAGAAGAAAGAAAGGGATAGAAAAGAGATAAGATAGAGAAGAAAGAAAGAAACACATCAGAATCTAAACAGCGGAACGAATAAATTATATTGATCAAATAAGATATTACATTGTATCATATACATCAGAGATACACAGCTTATACAACACATACTAGACAGTTATAAACATCTGTCTAGTCATTACAACTCAAATACAACTCAACAAATGACTCATACAGACTAACACAGCGGAACACTATATCTACGAACGCTGAAGCCTCCTGCTCCATTGCTCCTCCAAAGATTCGTCAAAGCAAACCTGAATCCCTTGGCTACTCGTAAAAATTTGAGTACCCAAGGTTTAATAAAACAGAAAATAAACACTTGGGTCAGACATGGGTCTGGTGTGAGTAAACGGTTTAAATTGCTTAACTTCAAAACCTTTTGAAAACAAAGGTATCACGTAAGACTCCCCATAAATAAACATGGGTAAGTTTTTACCTTACGCTAACCAAAACATTTGATAGGAAATCCAGTTATATTATAATAGGGTCTAGGGTTTTCAAGTAAAATACAGAAATAGCTGGAATGCTTACATCTCACGTTCCAACATAGTTGGGCACAACTAATACGTACGGTACTTATTGGATTGTGGATTCCATACAATGGCAGGGCTACTGGGGTACCGCCCGTCACAGTACGTGGCCTAGATCAACGTACCGAGGAGTACGCCCGCTCCCCTGCAACACAAGGCCGGAACATCCCTTACTGGATAATTCCCGCATAAGAAACCCCGCGGTTGTAGCTAGCAACCGCCCACACAGCCGAAATAAAAAGAAGGGACCTCTAGACAGGGGAATCTTATACTACTTGGGTGCTACCCACTAACCTTGCTGCACCTCCCCTGTTTTAGCCATTCCCGGTTGATGAGGCTTGAGGTCACGATTATCTTTAATCAGAACACATCACTTAGAATGCTCATCGTCCACCTGACGATGTGCTGAAAGCATTCAATCCATACAAGTTCGTTCCGGGTTCGAACGAAACCGAAGGCATTATCTCGTTACACTCGTTTTGGAATCACCCTCAGAATTAACGACAATAACCCTTGCACTCTGAATCTTCATCTTCACTTGATTCACGACCTATCGTTAATTTGGATCGATGTGGTATTCGGGTCTCCAGACCTGGAAATCCGGTATACGGAAACCCGATCCCGGTCTCATCGAAATCCAAAGCGTATCTTTTAAGGCCAAGTTGTTTTAAAGGTTAAAACAAATTCAATTCATTATCTTTATACACAAAGAAAGATAATTCACAACAGATAATCAACATTATCAGATAATCCATACAATTCAACTAACATCCATATCATACAGCATATATCTCATCAGAGATATCAATCAATGCCAAGTATTCAATACTATCACCCATTCATAAGTAATGATTTATATTATCTTTTAATTAATTTAAAGAATTAAATTAATTACTTCATTTTATAAATCCTTCTTACTTAACCATTAATTAATTACAATTTAATTAATTAATCATCTTTTAATGATCTTCTTAATTAATCTTCCTTGATTAATTATACTTTAATTTCATTCAAGTAATTATCCTTAACCATATACAGTAATTAACTTTTAATTACTATCATTAATTACAATAATTAATGAACCTTCATTAATTAATTAAGCATATAATTAAGCATACTTTAATTAATTACTTTCATTAATCAACCTTGATTAATTCATTAATTAAATAATCCTTACTAATTAATTAACCTTTTAATTAATTAAACAACAAATTTTAATCAACCACTTCATTAATTAGTCTTAATTAATCATAAATTGTAATTACTTATCTTAATTAATTACTTCTTAATTAATTATATTAACCTTGATTAATTAATCTAATTAATTATTCTTTAACTACTTGATTAAGAAATTATAAATCAATTAATTAATAAATGAACCTTAATTAATTACTTTATTAATTAATTACCATTTAAATTAATTACCCTTAGTAATTATCCTCAAATTATAATTAATTAATCACTTTAATTACTTAACAAAATAATTAAGTAATTTACTCTTAATTACTTATATAAGTAATTATCTTCTAATTACTTCCATTTATAATCTTGATTACTTTCTTAATTAATAAGTAATTCCATTACTAAATAATCCTTATTTAATTAACTACTCCATAATTAATTAATCTCAACAATTATATTAATCAATTCCTAAGATTAATAACTTCAAGTGATTTCCCTTTTTATCACTTTAACTAATTACCCCATGAGTAATTTTCCTATTTATTACTTCCATAAGTAATTTCATTCAATAATTAACCAATAATTACTTTATTAAGTAACTACACTTAGTTAATCCATAATTAAGTGATTATTTAAAATTAAATAAATAATTAACTAATTATTAATTAAACAATTAACTAATTAACATTTTATATTTAAAAATCCTTAATTAAAATAAGAAAACCATTTATTTTAATTAATCTTTACTTATTAACAAATCATATTTAAATTTAGTATTTTTTTTTTAAATTCATATCAATACTAATTTAACCTTATTATCCTTATAAACAAATTATTTGAATTATTTTAAATCTTATTATTCAAAACAAAATATTTACTTGATTTACAAATTCATAACAATAATCTTACTTGGAGATAAAGCATTTATAAATCATTTCCAAATTTACCAAATACCTAAAACTTGTTTATTCTTTAAATTTTTTTAAACCCAAATATAAATTTCTTTTTAAAATCTCAACCCAGGCTACTGGAAATAAAGCAACCCGAGTAAACCTACTAGAAACACGAGCTAGCTTCGAGTCTCTTCCCCCACGTATCTGCTTCGAGTCGCACGCGATGAAACACGAACCCAGACTCGAGTTCAATTCGTCTTCCCCAACTCCTCTCTTCCAGTGCACACAAACGTGCACCGTGCACCTACCCAACCGCCTCCGGCCAATCAAAGTTGTCGCGACCATCGATGATGATCCCACGAACCCACGCGAGCACGAAATTGAACTCAGATCAAACGAAAATACATTAAAACAAAATCGAGCTAAATCTCGATCAACTGGAAAACACCATAGCCGTAAAAATCTCTTCTTCCATCGCCTCTGACTTCGAGATCAACTTCCGATCCACCCAAAGCCATACTACATTCCCACGAACCTTTTCCTCCCTTGCGATCAACTCCGATAATCCACAGTGGTTGGACGAAGTTCGCCATTCCTTACGACAAAACCTGATCACTAAACCCCATCTTATCAATTTCCCATCGCCACGGTGAATAATAAATTCACCCATGATTTTTCTGACAACCACCATTCTTCAAACTCTACTCGACAACAAGCTCAACCCTCAGTTCGTCATTGATCATCAGGAATTGACGAAAAGACCAAAACTAAACATCCCGCAAATGCACGTAACTTCCGAACTTAGAAATCTAAAAACTTATATCAAAATTCATGATTCTCCAATTCGAATTCAGTTATATATTCAAAACACGAAATTTAATCCATTGTTTATTGACATATATTAAGATCATCACTGTTATTATGAGTTTTGAGATAATTGCTAATTATAAATCCTTGAATTCATTTTTAAAACTGATATTATAGTCTTATGATCATATTTACTTTATTGCTCAAAGCCTAACAATGTTTATATGATGAGAATGGGATTTATTTGGAAAAATTTTGTGTTTGTTATTTCACAGAGAACAGCTTATACATATATGCATTCATATGCCAGACAAATCAAAGTAATATATACATATATTCAACTTCAAATCATACATGTATAACAACTCTATACAGATTTATCTCAAACATTAATATAATCATAGATTAAAATTGTTTTTTTTGCAGAGAAGATTTACTCACATACATATATTAGCAAATCCAAATAAGTTCAGAACTTTAGAATTTTAATTCAATCATCACATGTACTTAAGTTAAAACAAAGTTAACTGTTTTTAAAACAAATTGTTTACTCACCTATAAAACTGAGCAGAGAACAGAGCAGATTACAGGCAGAGCATGTTCCAGGTTTTTATATTTTGATTTGTGAAAAGCTTTTGATCCTCCTTTGCATGTTTGTAATTATTTGAGTCTTTAACTTGATTGTTGAATTAGAACCATTTGCATGTTGAAATTACAGTTGAACTTCATTTGGAAAGCAGGTTGAAGTTGCAGATTTGATTTAGTTGCTTCCATTTGATCTCAGGTTGAAACAGTTTGATTTATTTGTTGAGTTGCTAGCTTGCTTGATCTCAGGTTGAAGATGAAATCAGGCTATTTTATTTTCTTCTGTTTCCAGTTTTTAGTTTATTAGAAAAGAGGAGAAAGAGATTTGAACTGAGAAAAATGTTTTGAACGATTCTGAGCTGAAATCAAAATGACCAGGTTTCTTTAACATATGTTATTTAAGATAATTTATTTTTTTTTCTAAATTTTCAAATAAATTAAATGAAAGCCACTTGTTAACTTTATAAACTAGACAATTGTCCATGCTTGTTTTATATGTTTACAAATGTTAAAATCCTTGCAAAATTATGTCTAAACCCTTATTAATAAAAGTAATTATGTTTAAAGCCTTATTTACAAAAGTGTTTATGTTATATGTAATAATGGATTTATATAAAGTCATGTTTTATTTATTTATTTACAAACTACTTAGTTTAAGTATCTATATTTTATTATTTATGAAATGTGAATTATTACAAATTTTATTTATATTTACAAACCTTTTAACTTAAAGAGATATTAAAAAGAAAGCTTATTTAAAACTATATATATATATTTAATCATTTTAGATTAAGTACTTATTAAAAGAAAACAAGATAAAAATTAATCTTTTATTAAATCTTATTTAAACTAGAGCTAAAATACTTTTAAACAAAATAAATAGCTACCTTAAGTATTTTGAAATACATGATTAATTTTTAAATAGCTTTTGAAAAGGTATTGTATTAAATTATACTTACAAAATTACAATTATATATATATTAGAATTTTGAAACACTTTATTAACTTTCAAACCAAAATCCCAATATATATATAAATATACATATATATCTAAATAGAAAATATTTTTAATATTAATCATATTAAATTTCAATACAACTTCAAATAATAATATATACATACATATATATTACAATTTGAAAATTCATCTTAAATTTTTAAACAGAAGATTCTCTATTCACAATATATATATATATATATATATAGAGATATATATATATATATATTAATATATACATTATAAATAGAAATTTATTTTTTTATTAGCTTTGAAAGATAAATTTTATCCATTTTTAAAATATTAGAAAAGATCCAATATTACCAAATTAAATATTTCCAGATTAAATATTTATTAATCTTTTTAAAAGATTAATTTACCAATTTAAATTAAAATTAAAAGTAAAATTATCAAGTCAATTAAATTATCAATACGGATTATTAAATTTTAAATTGCCCAAAAAACCCGGGATATCACATTCCTCTCCCCTTAAAATAATTTCGTCCCCGAAATTAAAAGCAAAGTTAATTTAATAATCCAGCAAAGATTTTAATTTCAAACACAAACCTATCATCCAATTCCTATCAATCAAAGCAACCAATCAAACAATCTAATCTAACTAACTATTCTGATATAAATCAGAATAGACTTCATAATACTATCTCGAGTTTCCCCGAGTATAAATCACCGGGAGACTCGCTCTATAGAAGCTAAACAAACTACACCACCATAATCCAGAACTCCTCTCATCTCTAGATTCACCAATCTGAACAGAATATCAGATCATACTCAAGTCCAGCTCAAACTTCCAAATCCATCTGAACTGCAGATTCCACAACCAACGATGAATCATACACGTATTCCCTTAGAGATACGTGAAATACAATGAATTCCAGATATCCAAACTGACCATTCAATCCTGTAGATCAAAAGAACTATTCCTCTCGAGAACACAAGTAAAATCCAAAATATTTCGGAGTTAACTTTCCAGACTTACCAAATCTTATAGTTCTTATAATTGGAGAAAACTTAAACAACTTCCAATCTCCAACTCCGAATTCCAAACTCTGACTTATATCTGCATAACTCACCAGACAATCTTGGGCTACTTCATCTCTTCCTGATCAGCTTAACCCTTGCTGATACTTCTTGAAACAATTCTGAACTAAGAACAAAATGATCACTAGATCCTATTCAACAAGATGATTTTTCCAAAATCTGCTGAAATCCAATCTTGAAAACTAGATCTGACTAATCCATTTCCAAAAATTTCTGAGCTGCTACACCAACTCTTCTTTCTCTAAGAACCATTCTACAACCAGATTAACCACTAGTATCGCTTCTAGAACCAAGTTGATATGAACTCAACTCCAAATGCAGACAAACTTCTACTTCTTCGAAAACATCCGGAAAAATTGCTGACTACTTCAGTAGCTCTTACTTCCACATGAGAAACCTCAATCTCAAACAAAAGATTACCCAAGATAAATTCCCAAACTAATCGCAAGTCGCTTTTGCGATTCTACCTAGTTCGGATTCCAAAGAAACTGTTCTCTCTTTACTAATTAAAACAGCCTTAAGCTTTTCCAAACAAGGTTAACCCTTCAAGAAAACTTCACCATCTACTCGGACTGCTGATAGAAGAACCACAAAGATTCTTGAACCATCGGAGAAACGAGCCACACTACTGCTTCCAAACTCTATCTCAGGGACACTGCTAAGCCAGAAAATCTTCTTGTCGGCACACAAACACTTCCGAGCTGAAACTGCTATCACAGCTAATCAAAGACTTCTAATCCATAGGCTCCTCGAGAAACTCGGACCCCAAACCAAACGCCAATAACTTACTCTTCTCAATCTTGCTCCAAAAAGAACATCTACTTCGGGAACATCCATAGATACTGCGTCTCATCACACAGCTGCCAAGATACCATCACTCACTTCTGCTTATTCCACAGATCCAAACTCTAGAAAATCTGCTCACCCGAGCTCAACCCAACTTACACTCCAATAATGGACTCCGAATCTTGAAAAAGATTTCCTTCAGAGATCCAAGAAATTCTTACACCATACTGCCAAACTTACTCGAGACGGTATTGAGTTTACAGTCTCGATAGATACACTTCCAACCTCAACATATAAACTTCAACCAATGGTAGTCGTGTTACACACACCACCACCCTATCTACCTTTATAACTAATATTGGAAAACCCGAACAGATAATCCAACACATTAGGTAGATATATATATATATATATAGTTTTTAAAAATTACAAATACGCTCTCTCAAGGTAGACTCCACTCCAGAGCTAAGGTATTCGCTCAACCTAATGCTCTGATACCAAATGTGACGACCCGGCTTTTTCTCCACAAAAAGTCGTATCATCAAGAAGAAAGAAAGGGATAGAAAAGAGATAAGATAGAGAAGAAAGAAAGAAACACATCAGAATCTAAACAGCGGAACGAATAAATTATATTGATCAAATAAGATATTACATTGTATCATATACATCAGAGATACACAGCTTATACAACACATACTAGACAGTTATAAACATCTGTCTAGTCATTACAACTCAAATACAACTCAACAAATGACTCATACAGACTAACACAGCGGAACACTATATCTACGAACGCTGAAGCCTCCTGCTCCATTGCTCCTCCAAAGATTCGTCAAAGCAAACCTGAATCCCTTGGCTACTCGTAAAAATTTGAGTACCCAAGGTTTAATAAAACAGAAAATAAACACTTGGGTCAGACATGGGTCTGGTGTGAGTAAACGGTTTAAATTGCTTAACTTCAAAACCTTTTGAAAACAAAGGTATCACGTAAGACTCCCCATAAATAAACATGGGTAAGTTTTTACCTTACGCTAACCAAAACATTTGATAGGAAATCCAGTTATATTATAATAGGGTCTAGGGTTTTCAAGTAAAATACAGAAATAGCTGGAATGCTTACATCTCACGTTCCAACATAGTTGGGCACAACTAATACGTACGGTACTTATTGGATTGTGGATTCCATACAATGGTAGGGCTACTGGGGTACCGCCCGTCACAGTACGTGGCCTAGATCAACGTACCGAGGAGTACGCCCGCTCCCCTGCAACACAAGGCCGGAACATCCCTTACTGGATAATTCCCGCATAAGAAACCCCGCGGTTGTAGCTAGCAACCGCCCACACAGCCGAAATAAAAAGAAGGGACCTCTAGACAGGGGAATCTTATACTACTTGGGTGCTACCCACTAACCTTGCTGCACCTCCCCTGTTTTAGCCATTCCCGGTTGATGAGGCTTGAGGTCACGATTATCTTTAATCAGAACACATCACTTAGAATGCTCATCGTCCACCTGACGATGTGCTGAAAGCATTCAATCCATACAAGTTCGTTCCGGGTTCGAACGAAACCGAATGCATTATCTCGTTACACTCGTTTTGGAATCACCCTCAGAATTAACGACAATAACCCTTGCACTCTGAATCTTCATCTTCACTTGATTCACGACCTATCGTTAATTTGGATCGATGTGGTATTCGGGTCTCCAGACCTGGAAATCCGGTATACGGAAACCCGATCCCGGTCTCATCGAAATCCAAAGCGTATCTTTTAAGGCCAAGTTGTTTTAAAGGTTAAAACAAATTCAATTCATTATCTTTATACACAAAGAAAGATAATTCACAACAGATAATCAACATTATCAGATAATCCATACAATTCAACTAACATCCATATCATACAGCATATATCTCATCAGAGATATCAATCAATGCCAAGTATTCAATACTATCACCCATTCATAAGTAATGATTTATATTATCTTTTAATTAATTTAAAGAATTAAATTAATTACTTCATTTTATAAATCCTTCTTACTTAACCATTAATTAATTACAATTTAATTAATTAATCATCTTTTAATGATCTTCTTAATTAATCTTCCTTGATTAATTATACTTTAATTTCATTCAAGTAATTATCCTTAACCATATACAGTAATTAACTTTTAATTACTATCATTAATTACAATAATTAATGAACCTTCATTAATTAATTAAGCATATAATTAAGCATACTTTAATTAATTACTTTCATTAATCAACCTTGATTAATTCATTAATTAAATAATCCTTACTAATTAATTAACCTTTTAATTAATTAAACAACAAATTTTAATCAACCACTTCATTAATTAGTCTTAATTAATCATAAATTGTAATTACTTATCTTAATTAATTACTTCTTAATTAATTATATTAACCTTGATTAATTAATCTAATTAATTATTCTTTAACTACTTGATTAAGAAATTATAAATCAATTAATTAATAAATAAACCTTAATTAATTACTTTATTAATTAATTACCATTTAAATTAATTACCCTTAGTAATTATCCTCAAATTATAATTAATTAATCACTTTAATTACTTAACAAAATAATTAAGTAATTTACTCTTAATTACTTATATAAGTAATTATCTTCTAATTACTTCCATTTATAATCTTGATTACTTTCTTAATTAATAAGTAATTCCATTACTAAATAATCCTTATTTAATTAACTACTCCATAATTAATTAATCTCAACAATTATATTAATCAATTCCTAAGATTAATAACTTCAAGTGATTTCCCTTTTTATCACTTTAACTAATTACCCCATGAGTAATTTTCCTATTTATTACTTCCATAAGTAATTTCATTCAATAATTAACCAATAATTACTTTATTAAGTAACTACACTTAGTTAATCCATAATTAAGTGATTATTTAAAATTAAATAAATAATTAACTAATTATTAATTAAACAATTAACTAATTAACATTTTATATTTAAAAATCCTTAATTAAAATAAGAAAACCATTTATTTTAATTAATCTTTACTTATTAACAAATCATATTTAAATTTAGTATTTTTTTTTTAAATTCATATCAATACTAATTTAACCTTATTATCCTTATAAACAAATTATTTGAATTATTTTAAATCTTATTATTCAAAACAAAATATTTACTTGATTTACAAATTCATAACAATAATCTTACTTGGAGATAAAGCATTTATAAATCATTTCCAAATTTACCAAATACCTAAAACTTGTTTATTCTTTAAATTTTTTTTAAACCCAAATATAAATTTCTTTTTAAAATCTCAACCCAGGCTACTGGAAATAAAGCAACCCGAGTAAACCTACTAGAAACACGAGCTAGCTTCGAGTCTCTTCCCCCACGTATCTGCTTCGAGTCGCACGCGATGAAACACGAACCCAGACTCGAGTTCAATTCGTCTTCCCCAACTCCTCTCTTCCAGTGCACACAAACGTGCACCGTGCACCTACCCAACCGCCTCCGGCCAATCAAAGTTGTCGCGACCATCGATGATGATCCCACGAACCCACGCGAGCACGAAATTGAACTCAGATCAAACGAAAATACATTAAAACAAAATCGAGCTAAATCTCGATCAACTGGAAAACACCATAGCCGTAAAAATCTCTTCTTCCATCGCCTCTGACTTCGAGATCAACTTCCGATCCACCCAAAGCCATACTACATTCCCACGAACCTTTTCCTCCCTTGCGATCAACTCCGATAATCCACAGTGGTTGGACGAAGTTCGCCATTCCTTACGACAAAACCTGATCACTAAACCCCATCTTATCAATTTCCCATCGCCACGGTGAATAATAAATTCACCCATGATTTTTCTGACAACCACCATTCTTCAAACTCTACTCGACAACAAGCTCAACCCTCAGTTCGTCATTGATCATCAGGAATTGACGAAAAGACCAAAACTAAACATCCCGCAAATGCACGTAACTTCCGAACTTAGAAATCTAAAAACTTATATCAAAATTCATGATTCTCCAATTCGAATTCAGTTATATATTCAAAACACGAAATTTAATCCATTGTTTATTGACATATATTAAGATCATCACTGTTATTATGAGTTTTGAGATAATTGCTAATTATAAATCCTTGAATTCATTTTTAAAACTGATATTATAGTCTTATGATCATATTTACTTTATTGCTCAAAGCCTAACAATGTTTATATGATGAGAATGGGATTTATTTGGAAAAATTTTGTGTTTGTTATTTCACAGAGAACAGCTTATACATATATGCATTCATATGCCAGACAAATCAAAGTAATATATACATATATTCAACTTCAAATCATACATGTATAACAACTCTATACAGATTTATCTCAAACATTAATATAATCATAGATTAAAATTGTTTTTTTTGCAGAGAAGATTTACTCACATACATATATTAGCAAATCCAAATAAGTTCAGAACTTTAGAATTTTAATTCAATCATCACATGTACTTAAGTTAAAACAAAGTTAACTGTTTTTAAAACAAATTGTTTACTCACCTATAAAACTGAGCAGAGAACAGAGCAGATTACAGGCAGAGCATGTTCCAGGTTTTTATATTTTGATTTGTGAAAAGCTTTTGATCCTCCTTTGCATGTTTGTAATTATTTGAGTCTTTAACTTGATTGTTGAATTAGAACCATTTGCATGTTGAAATTACAGTTGAACTTCATTTGGAAAGCAGGTTGAAGTTGCAGATTTGATTTAGTTGCTTCCATTTGATCTCAGGTTGAAACAGTTTGATTTATTTGTTGAGTTGCTAGCTTGCTTGATCTCAGGTTGAAGATGAAATCAGGCTATTTTATTTTCTTCTGTTTCCAGTTTTTAGTTTATTAGAAAAGAGGAGAAAGAGATTTGAACTGAGAAAAATGTTTTGAACGATTCTGAGCTGAAATCAAAATGACCAGGTTTCTTTAACATATGTTATTTAAGATAATTTATTTTTTTTTCTAAATTTTCAAATAAATTAAATGAAAGCCACTTGTTAACTTTATAAACTAGACAATTGTCCATGCTTGTTTTATATGTTTACAAATGTTAAAATCCTTGCAAAATTATGTCTAAACCCTTATTAATAAAAGTAATTATGTTTAAAGCCTTATTTACAAAAGTGTTTATGTTATATGTAATAATGGATTTATATAAAGTCATGTTTTATTTATTTATTTACAAACTACTTAGTTTAAGTATCTATATTTTATTATTTATGAAATGTGAATTATTACAAATTTTATTTATATTTACAAACCTTTTAACTTAAAGAGATATTAAAAAGAAAGCTTATTTAAAACTATATATATATATTTAATCATTTTAGATTAAGTACTTATTAAAAGAAAACAAGATAAAAATTAATCTTTTATTAAATCTTATTTAAACTAGAGCTAAAATACTTTTAAACAAAATAAATAGCTACCTTAAGTATTTTGAAATACATGATTAATTTTTAAATAGCTTTTGAAAAGGTATTGTATTAAATTATACTTACAAAATTACAATTATATATATATTAGAATTTTGAAACACTTTATTAACTTTCAAACCAAAATCCCAATATATATATAAATATACATATATATCTAAATAGAAAATATTTTTAATATTAATCATATTAAATTTCAATACAACTTCAAATAATAATATATACATACATATATATTACAATTTGAAAATTCATCTTAAATTTTTAAACAGAAGATTCTCTATTCACAATATATATATATATATATAGAGATATATATATATATATATTAATATATACATTATAAATAGAAATTTATTTTTTTATTAGCTTTGAAAGATAAATTTTATCCATTTTTAAAATATTAGAAAAGATCCAATATTACCAAATTAAATATTTCCAGATTAAATATTTATTAATCTTTTTAAAAGATTAATTTACCAATTTAAATTAAAATTAAAAGTAAAATTATCAAGTCAATTAAATTATCAATACGGATTATTAAATTTTAAATTGCCCAAAAAACCCGGGATATCACAGTTGATGTTTATATTGGACGTTAAATTGTTAATGTTAAAATGATAAATAGTATGAAATTTAATTTGATATAGGATAATTAAATGTTACATTTGATTAACTGACATTTGTATAATATGACCCTTTAACTGTTGAATTTATTGACACGTAGGATTTGTTTAATTACATCTTGAACCACTGAATGTATGTTGTTAAATTGATAATGGATGAAATTGAAATCGAATGACAAGTGAAAACCGTAATGTAATAATCTTTAATCTACATGAAATGATAGTGTGGATTCTAGAAATAATTATATTAATTCGTACAAATAACAATGCGAATTAATATGGTTATTTCGGGATTATTTGAATTGATTATTGGATTGATATTGATTGTTGTTATTGCTTGTTTATTTACTTTGACACCATCCCAGTTATCACACTGCAAGTTCCCTCTGTTATGCTTTGATTTTTAATTGAAATGGAATCGGGTTGAAATGATAAATACCCAAAATTGAACTTTGACCTAGGATAGAAAATTAAATAAACCCGATTGGTCAATAACTTGATTTTGGAATAAAATAAGGATTTTATTTGAATAAATAATATGGTTTGAAATGAAGTTGAAATTTGAATTTTTAATGAAAGGAAAATGTTAATATCTAATAATCCAAAACAAAATATTAACAATGTAATTGATGAAAGAACGATGTTTAATTTGAGAAATGATTTAATAATTAAGTTTGAAATTATAATTAAGTTCGAAATTATTAAACTTTGAAATGATTTAATAATTAAGTTTGAAATTATTAAACTTTGAAATTATTTAATAATTAAGTTTTGAATTATTTAATAATTAAATAAGATTGAATTATTTAATGATTAAATTGAATTGAATTCTTTAATAAGTAAAATTGAACCTTTGAATAAATGAATTGTACTTCGTAATAATTGAAATTGAGTTTCTTTATTAATTAAGTTTTGGAAAATTATTTAAGAAGTAAATAAGTGAAATTGAATTTCTTTAACAAGAAATGAAATGTGATATCTTTGGAATTAATGTAAGACTTGTAATTGAAAGAATTGATTTGACGAATTTAGTTTAATTCAAATTGTAAGTTTTGAAATAAGGAAGTTGAATTTTTAATAATTGATTTAATGAATTGAAAATTTGATAGAAATTGTTTTGAATGATAAAGTAACTTAACGAATATTGAATGAAATCGATAAATGAATGTAAATTGATTTGAATGTTAAAACTAAATTGATTCTAATGATTTCGAAATGAAACTTTTTTTTACGAACTTGAATCAATATTTGAATGGTTTTAAATAGATATTGAAATTGAATTATAAGATTTTGAAATGGTAAATTGAAGTTTTGAAACGTAAATTTGGAAATTGGTTTTTGAAAGACAAATGAAATGTTGATTTACGAATTGAAATTGAAATTGAAATTGATTTGGTTTTGAAATAAACAAACGACCAATCGGTGAAATAATTACGGAAGTTATTAAAGAGACCGGAATTCGGTTATGGATATACTCTCTATCTAAACCGAAAACCACTTTAATAACTATACGCGGAGTGATGATCCAGAATGAAGTGGTTGGAAATGATGTACGTGATGACTGAAGAAAGTGAACGATAATGGATAGCCTTGACACTTGTGTCAAATTGGAAATGACTAAAACAGGAGCTGTGCCGGGCCAATGGAGGATTGATACCTCAAGTGGACACACTTCTTCGAACTACTTATACTTATTGTCGATTGGTGCACCCTTGATTTTGGGAGTGTTGTCTCACGGTGTTGCGGGCGCTGCGGCGTTGCGTTCTCACCAGTCCGGATCAGGCGAACGGTAGTATCACTACCTTGGGTATAGCCTCATGTGCCTTGTCATACTTGTATTCCATTTATGCGCGACCACTACGACTTTGATTTGTACCTTGAGTATATGGATTGCCCTCTGGTGACTTCCGGTTTTGGGGAAACTACGGTCTTGTATATGCTTGTGGGAATAAAAATGTGTTAAGGGTGGAATGGGCCATGACTTAACGCTATTTTGATATCTTTATATTACTGATAGACATTATCTACTTATCGTACACTACTACATAGTAGATAGTTTAACGGATCCTTAAAGGATGGTTATTCCAAACATCCTTTGAGTTACTTGTATTTCAATTGCTATTTCACTTGAGTTGGATTTATTAATATAAGAATCTTAATCCTGACTCGAGTGTCTTGTGTTTTTGCTTTACGCTCGGGTCAGACTGAGTGGTTCAGCTTTCGAGACTCACCTTTGGAGTTGGAGCTTCGCTTGGAGATCCAGCTATCTATCCAGCTTTCAGATATTCGATGATTCCAGTGATGTATTCTGATTTGTATCTGATGTATCGTGTTACTCTTCCATTGTATCTGGTTTAACTCTGATGTGTCGTATTACTCTTCTGTTGTAAACTCTGATGTATTTTATATATTCATATAGTAGCTTCATGAACTACTATCTCTTTTATTTCCGCTGCATTTATTACTCTGTGTTTGTGATCTGTGATTATTATTTACTGTATATGTTCAGTTTTGCCAAATTTAAATTAACAACGCGGTATTTTGAGCAATTCAACTCCGGCATGAGTGTCTACCTATACACTTAAAATGGATGCGAATGGTCCAAAATGTCGGGTCGTTACAGTTGGTATCAGAGCTTTGGTAGCTCTAGGCAAAACTTAACATATAGGGTAAATGTATTTACAGAATCACTCTCATTCGAGTTTCAATCTCTTCCCTTGACTCAATTCCCTTGAATTTTGGAACGTTCCCTGCGGTTCCAAATTTCATTCGTGTCCTTCACTATTCGTCTTCTTTCAATCCTGGAGCACCCATAACTCCATTTTGAATGATATCTATAATAGATCGGCGGTCTCGCAAATCTTCGAATGATCCGTAAAGGAGCAAAACTCCTTTATAATAGGCATTGATTTACCGGAGATTTCTGTATCCTCGGTTTACGATGCTATCTATTCCCTGCTATACCTGAATTCCATCTCTTGAGATCGAATGTTGATTTACCTCGGAATTCAGCATCGATCTTATTCTTGAAGTTACGGACGACCTGGTTAAGGTTGCCCGTGAATTAAATAAACTCATCCATCTCCCGATTGTGGTAATTGAATTATCTTATGTTTCAAACTTATTTTTCGAATCAAAATTCTCTTTGATTTGATTTCCATCAAATTTGAATCTCTATACATGTTTTGAAATCTGTTCTTGTATCATGGAGCGAGGAATTGTATTTATAAAATTATATTTAAAATGTTTTAAAAATATATTGTGTTGTTTGAGTTGTTGATGTTGATTTGGGTTTTCGATCGATTCGTCTGATCAACGCTATCGATAGGATTTCCAAAACACTTGAACAGAACAAACCGACACAATATCGCTTTCAAATTTGGTAAACAAATAGTTTTGGATGGTTATATTATACATAAATATAAGTTTTGGAACTAAATTATTAATGAATTTGTTGTCTGAAATAATAATTTTTATTTATTGTTTTGTAAACCATTGACTATTGCATAATATAAATAAATGAATTTATAAACTTGGTTATAAATTGATTGAAATTTGAAATGAATTTAATTCAGAAATTTGAGAATTTATTAGTTTCCAGTGATTTCGAACTTTGGTTTTTGAAATTTTAAAGTATATATATTGAAAGTATTTTCGAATAGAAATCGTTTTCAAAGAACTTTTAAATGTTGAAATCAGTGCTCTTCTCTTTGTCGCTGGAAAATAATTTCGGTGATGGCGGCCGCATCATCGACATTCATTTTCGAGTTTCGAAGTGGAGATACTATTCTGTAGCTTTGCTACGGTTTTGTTTTGAGAAAAATATATTTTGATTTGAATTTCTTCAGTATATTTTGATTTATATATATATAGGTATCTTATTTTAAAATTTAATGTGATTTGATATAAATATATTATATAAATCTCTAAACTGTTTAAAGTTAATCGGAAATCTAATTCTTAAATTTTGTTAAAAGATGATTTTAAATTATAAATAAAACCAAAATTTGGAATAAATATTTAAACTTGAATAATTGAATTGGGAAAATTTTATTTGTATATTGTTCAACTGCATTCTAATACAACTTACCTAACTCATTCAGAAGTTGAAAATGTAATTGGATAATATATAAGATAAATTGAATTTATAGATAAAATTTGAGTGTTTATAGTAAATGTTATACACTAAATTATGATTATAAAGATGTTAATAGAGTTCGATAGGATAATAAGTAAAACTCAGTTAATAATGAAATAAATTTGTTTTGAAAGAATTAATAAATTGAAATTGATCAACATATGAAAATACCTTGAATTTAAAAGAAATTAGTAAATAATAAATTAATTTAAATCGAAACTTTTATGTTTTAAATTAATTTATATAGGTTAAATATATGTGATTAGATATATTAAGTAGAATAAATTTAACAATAATTTGGAATAAAGAAGAATTTAAAATTGTTGAAGAAAAATGATTATAATAAAATACTATTCAAAATTATGGTTTTAGAAATTGTAGATTGAAGATAATTGGATAATAAGATAATAAATTTAGAAATTGTGAGATTGATTTTTAGTGAAATCAAATGGATTAAATCAATTATTGAATATCAATTAATTTAAATTTGAATTTATATGGTTTAAATTAATTATTATTTTGTATTTCAAATCTGTTTTTCTTTCTGGTTGTTTCTATTCTCCTACCTCATTCCTTTTCGGGGACGAAAAGTTTTGAGTGGGGGAGAGTGTAACGACCCGTAAATTTCAACTGTTTTAATAACGTAATTAGTTGAAATTTTGTAAAATTTTAAACGATAAAATTTTGAAATATAAATTTGATATTTGGAATGCGTCTAGTTAAACATAGCAACTGGTAAATTTTCGTTCAAAAATATGGAAGTTTATTTCGCGCGTAAATTCACTTCAATTTAATCAGTTAAAAAGCGTTGTAAATAAAACGTTTTCAAAACCAAAATATTTTTACATAGAAAAATTCTAAACCATCTTCTGAGCAAGATTTCAGTTTGTCGTTTTTCAAAATTCGGACATCTATTGCTCCGTCGTTCTTATTTTCTGCAAAATAGCAGTATTTTGGTACCGATATCGACTTTTGATCGGATACTCGTACCACTGATATCTGTATACCGTTTTGATCGTCTCGTCGTGCTGATCTCTACGGTATATTCACTTCTGTATTTCGGACTCCGGTGTGAGGTGCAATCTGTAAAACGCCTACCGTATCGGTAACCTTGTGGAGTCTTTTGGATTTCTTGTGATCATTCTGCTGAAACAAAAGGGCATTTATAATTACAGAATTCAATGCGTGCCTTTTTCTATTCACTTCGTTTCGATAATTTTGTGTGACCTTTTGTTCCCACCAGTTCATTTCATTTTGTTGTGCATTTTGGTTCTCTGTCAGTTTGAAAAATAAATATAAGTTATAGTTTTCTGTACCCAACTGTCCACGCTCCCTTTAATTCATCCGTGTTTAGCCTTTTCACTTCCATTTCCATTTGTAAACGCACGTCCCTTCTCTTCAAACCATGCTGTGCCTTTAATTTTCCTCAAATTTCCTCTCCACCATGCTGTGCCTTTCCTTCCATCTACCCTCTGCAAACCAACGTCCACCTTCTCCTTATTATTATCTCCACCATAAAAGCATGGCCTCCCCACCATTTGAATTTTTTTCAACCTCTGCCTTCTTTTGATTGGTCATGTTCACTTGAAAGAAAAATATAAACAATATAAAAAGCATTCGCATATGTTTGTGAACAGTTCATTCCCATCTTCCCATTGCTTTCTTCGAAACCATGTCCGCCTTCATCATTTTGCCGATCGTCCCCTTCCTTCCTCTTTGCCCATCGGTCACTTCCTTCATCTTGCACCCATCACCGATCTGCCACGAACTCGTCGACAGCGTGCCCCTCAATCTCCCATCACCTGGCCTCACGAAACCCCACGCCACGACACAGTCAACCTTCTCCTTCAAACACCACCACCCACTGCTGTAGCCTCACACTCCTTGTTTCCCTCCTCGACAACATGTGCCCAAGCTTCCAGACCCAGCTCTTCCCTCCTCCACGACTACAACATGTGTCAGCTTTCCCATGAACCAGATCCGACCCATAGTTCTTCCAGCACCCCGAGCCTGCTTCACGTGTGCAAACAGCCTCCTTTATAAAAAAAAATATTAGTTATGAAATTTTATGTAAAAACTTTTATCTATGAAAAGCTTTGCTCATCCGCTTTGCTCGAAGCCTACAACTCTTCTCCATATAGCAGTGATCACGTTCTAGGCACGTGGGTATGTCTGTGGTTTAAATTGATGCTTGATTTATTTTATATTTTATATATTACACTATATTGCATATATTCGATTACACACATATATTATAATAGGTATTCGATATGGGTTCGTTATAGTTTTTTTTAAAAAGTAAGTTAAACATAAAGTATGAGTTATTATACAGTGAATAAGCATGGTGGTATTTGTTGTTATATATGATATTAAAGTAAGATTTTATATATGTTTAAGGTTGATGTATATTAACATTTTTAAACAAACTTTTGGAATAACATTTATAAATATGTTGTTGAATTTTGAAAACATGGGTTTAATAAATATTGATTTTAAATATAATATGGAAATTTTATCTTAAACATGTGTTTTAATTAGATATTGGTCTACGTAGAGAAAAATATAATATATATATATATATATTTATTTATTTATTGTTTCCATTTATATATATATCTTGCTATTTTGATTTGTTCCATCGATTCCTAATTATCAGCTTTGATCATCGAATCCGTGTTCACCTTACTTTGTTTTGAGATTTGTCGATTGGATTAGTCGATTGTCGAGTTCGTGATTCAATTCGTAGCTTGTTGTGTCGTCTATCTTCTCTAGCCTCAAAAGGTGAGCACTCACTCACGATTAACGTTCTTTTATTTATTAAATTTGATTTCGATTGGAACGACAATTGAAATATGCTGCTGTTAGTTAATTACACTGTTATATATGTTATTACCTGTATTAGTTCACCTGTGACATCTGACACCATTATCTGTTAATTATTTATGCGATGATAATACAGTTTGGCTGATAATTGATTGATTGTTGATGTTTATATTGGACGTTAAATTGTTAATGTTAAAATGATAAATAGTATGAAATTGAATTTGATATAGGATAATTAAATGTTACATTTGATTAACTGACATTTGTATAATATGACCCTTTAACTGTTGAATTTATTGACACGTAGGATTTGTTTAATTACATCTTGAACCACTGAATGTATGTTGTTAAATTGATAATGGATGAAATTGAAATCGAATGACAAGTGAAAACCGTAATGTAATAATCTTTAATCTACATGAAATGATAGTGTGGATTCTAGAAATAATTATATTAATTCGTACAAATAACAATGCGAATTAATATGGTTATTTCGGGATTATTTGAATTGATTATTGGATTGATATTGATTGTTGTTATTGCTTGTTTATTTACTTTGACACCATCCCAGTTATCACACTGCAAGTTCCCTCTGTTATGCTTTGATTTTTAATTGAAATGGAATCGGGTTGAAATGATAAATACCCAAAATTGAACTTTGACCTAGGATAGAAAATTAAATAAACCCGATTGGTCAATAACTTGATTTTGGAATAAAATAAGGATTTTATTTGAATAAATAATATGGTTTGAAATGAAGTTGAAATTTGAATTTTTAATGAAAGGAAAATGTTAATATCTAATAATCCAAAACAAAATATTAACAATGTAATTGATGAAAGAACGATGTTTAATTTGAGAAATGATTTAATAATTAAGTTTGAAATTATAATTAAGTTCAAAATTATTAAACTTTGAAATGATTTAATAATTAAGTTTGAAATTATTAAACTTTGAAATTATTTAATAATTAAGTTTTGAATTATTTAATAATTAAATAAGATTGAATTATTTAATGATTAAATTGAATTGAATTCTTTAATAAGTAAAATTGAACCTTTGAATAAATGAATTGTACTTCGTAATAATTGAAATTGAGTTTCTTTATTAATTAAGTTTTGGAAAATTATTTAAGAAGTAAATAAGTGAAATTGAATTTCTTTAACAAGAAATGAAATGTGATATCTTTGGAATTAATGTAAGACTTGTAATTGAAAGAATTGATTTGACGAATTTAGTTTAATTCAAATTGTAAGTTTTGAAATAAGGAAGTTGAATTTTTAATAATTGATTTAATGAATTGAAAATTTGATAGAAATTGTTTTGAATGATAAAGTAACTTAACGAATATTGAATGAAATCGATAAATGAATGTAAATTGATTTGAATGTTAAAACTAAATTGATTCTAATGATTTCGAAATGAAACTTTTTTTTACGAACTTGAATCAATATTTGAATGGTTTTAAATAGATATTGAAATTGAATTATAAGATTTTGAAATGGTAAATTGAAGTTTTGAAACGTAAATTTGGAAATTGGTTTTTGAAAGACAAATGAAATGTTGATTTACGAATTGAAATTGAAATTGAAATTGATTTGGTTTTGAAATAAACAAACGACCAATCGGTGAAATAATTACGGAAGTTATTAAAGAGACCGGAATTCGGTTATGGATATACTCTCTATCTAAACCGAAAACCACTTTAATAACTATACGCGGAGTGATGATCCAGAATGAAGTGGTTGGAAATGATGTACGTGATGACTGAAGAAAGTGAACGATAATGGATAGCCTTGACACTTGTGTCAAATTGGAAATGACTAAAACAGGAGCTGTGCCGGGCCAATGGAGGATTGATACCTCAAGTGGACACACTTCTTCGAACTACTTATACTTATTGTCGATTGGTGCACCCTTGATTTTGGGAGTGTTGTCTCACGGTGTTGCGGGCGCTGCGGCGTTGCGTTCTCACCAGTCCGGATCAGGCGAACGGTAGTATCACTACCTTGGGTATAGCCTCATGTGCCTTGTCATACTTGTATTCCATTTATGCGCGACCACTACTGTAACGACCCGACTTTCTTAGCCCAGAAAGACGCATCATTAATAAGAAAGAAAGGGGTAGAAGAAGAAAAGGAAAGAAGAAAGAACACAATACATCAGAAATCTCACAACGGAACGGAAAATATATTATATCACATAAGATATTACATAGTATCATATACATCAGAGTACACAATTTATACATCACAGAATAGACAGTTATAAACTTCTGTCTATTATACAACACAAGTACATCAGTACTATACAGACTAATACAAACACAGCGGAAACTCTATATATCTACACGCTGAAGCCTCCTGCTCCTCAGCTCCTCCAGTATTCGTCAAGATTAACCTGAATCCCTCGACTACTCAATACAATATTGAGTACCCAAGAGTTTAATAAAACAGAAAATAAACACTTGGGTCAGACATGGGTCTGGTGTGAGTAAACGGTTAGATTGCTTAACTTTGAAAACCTTTGAAAACAAAAGTATCACGTAAGACTTCCCACAAATAAACATGGGTAAGTTTTTACCTTACGCTAACTAAAACATTTGATAGGAAATCTGATTGTATTATAATAGGGTCTAGGGTTTTTCAAATAAATATGAAATAGCCGAAATTGTTACATTCATTAAATTCCAGCATACATAGGTATACAATCAAGTCCGTTATCACTTATTGGAGTTTGGATTTCCATACAATGGCAGGGCTACTGGGGTACCGCCCGTCACAGTACGTGGCCTAGATCACCGTACCGAGGAGTACGCCCGCTCCCCTGCAACACAAAGCCGGAACCATCCCTTACTGGATAATCCCGAACAAGACAACCCCGTAGTTGGCTGCAGTTCCAACTACCCACTAAGCCGAAATATAGAAAGGGACCTCTAGACAGGGATCTATCTTGCTCTCAGTGGGCGCTACCCACGAAGCCTTGCTGCACCTCCCCTGTTTTAGCCATTCCCGGTTGATGAGGCTTGAGGTTACGATTACCTTTAATCAGAACATATCACTTAGAATGCTCATCGTCCGCCTGACGATGTGTTGAAAGCATTCAATCCATACAAGTTCGTTCCGGGTTCGAACGAAACCGAAGGCATTATCTCGTTACACTCGTTTTGGAATCACCCTCAGAGTTAACGACAATAACCCTTGCACTCTGAATCTTCATCTTCACTTGGGATTCACGACCTATCGTTAATTTGGATCGATGTGGTATTCGGGTCTCCAGACCTGGAATACCGGTATACGGAAACCCGATCCCGGTCTCATCGAAATCCAAAACGTATCTTTTAAGGCCAAGTTGTTTAAAGGTTTAAACAATTTAACTTATCTATATTCATTCAGATAGATAATTCACAAATCACAATTGATAATCACATTATCAAATAAACTAATGATTCATAACCAAAATAGGTAATCCATATCAACATCACAATAGTTAATCTATATTACCATCATAATGCAACCAAGCATTCATACCATACAACATTACTTATCTCATTTCTGAGATTACATCCATTTAAGACAATCAATGTCATCCATTCTTATATAAGTAATGATTTACTTACTCACAACATAATTAATTTAAAATGAATTAAATTAACTATCTCCATCTTTAAATTAATTTAAAGTGAATTAAATTAATTATTTCATTATCAACCTTACTTATATAATTATTAATTAATTACAAATAAATTAATTAATCATTCTCTAATTATCCACTTTAATTAATCACTTTGATTAATTATACTTTAATTACATTTAAGTAATTAATTTCACAAATTAATTATTCTTTAACCAAATACAGTAATTAACCTTTAATTACTTAATTAATTAATTAATTATAATCAGTTACTTTAATCCTTAATTAATTATAATTAATCACTTATCATTTGATTAATTAATCTTAATTAATCAACTCTTAATTATATCATTAATTTAATTATAAACTAATGATTTCTAATTACCTCTTTAATTATTCTATTAATTACATTAAGTAATTATTCTTAATTAATCCATAATTATTAATCACCTTGATTAATATAATCCAGTAATTAACTTCCCTTAATTACTTCCTTTTAAATTAATTACTTTTTAATTAATTATCTTAACCAACAATTAATTACCTTAATCAACAATTAATTACCTTAATCCCTTAATTAACTTTATTAACTAAATTATTTAATTAATAACACTAGGTAATTAACTCTTAATCACTTTCTAATTAATTACTTTCATAAAATAATTATCCTCTAAATACTTTATTAAATAATCTACCTTTACTTAATTACATCCAGTAATTATTCCTTAATTACTTCAACAAGTAGTTATACTACTTTATTTATAAATGATTATCTCTAATAAATCACAAATTAATTAATTTAACTTAATCATTTAAATTTAATTAAATGATTCTTAACTTACTATATTAAAGGTTCTTAATTAAGAAACTACTATCTTAATTTAAATCAATTATTTACCAATAACACTTTATAATTAAAATAATTTAATTATCTAAATTTCCTTTTCAAATTTAATTATCTTTAATTAAATCAACATTCTGAATACTTAAGACAATTCTTATTTTAATTGATTACTAAATCTTAATCATTAAACCTTAATTAATTTAAAATATAAGATTTTAGAAATCAATTAATAATCAACACATTTTAGATTAAACCTTTAAATCTTTAAACTTTTCCAAAGTTATTAAATATAATTAAATACAAATTTATTTCAAAATCTACTTATTTTATTTTGAAACTTAATATTATAAAATATATAAACTTGTTTAACTTTTGTTTAAACTCAGAAAATATTACGAAACAAAATTTCTTTTGTTTCAAATTTAAAAACATTTCCTGGATTTTCTTAAAATCTGCTTTTACTAACAACCCGAGTGAAAGTTTAGAAAACTCGAAGTAATACTCGAGCAAAAACTTCAGAAACCCGAAGGTTCTCTCGCGTCAAAACCTACTTCACCCTGCTTCGAGAAAAACTCGATAAATCACGATCAAACACCCGAGCACCAGCTTTCTCCTTCCCCAAACCCATTTCCAGATGCACGCGATTGTGCCTGTGCACGTGCACCGTCACGCCGATCATCAGCGATCTCCACGATGGCCTCCAACACGTCTCTCTCGATCCCTACTACGCATCGCGCCACCCAGAAACCCAAACACGATCGAAAGTCGATTTCTGACCATCGAACCCAACAGTTCGAAACCACCTTCGCCAGGAAATTCAACCACCACGGCAAACCCCGACCTCGAACAAACCCACCATCTTCACCGTAGCTCCATCATGACCCCTGGCATCCACGGCAACCCTTGCGATCGCCTCTGGTAGCCACTAGTCGACGCGGAAACCAGAAGAACAGGACGTCTAAACTACAGGGGGTTAAACCCTACATTCTCGAATTCCGACCAACCTCCACAACAATAAATTCCAAAATTATTTTTCCTATGATCTCCACCTTCCCTTCCACCTTCGAGCTCAGCCACGACTCCCAGATCGTCGCCGTTCACCTCCGATTGGTCGAATTGCCCAAATCAGATAAACCCAAAATCCTCTTCAATTACCAATCTAAAAATCTTGATATATACACTAAAATTCATGGTTTCCACTCACGAATTCAAACATGTAATTCAAACTCAAATTCGATTTAATAAATTTTTGACCCAAATTGAAAATTTACAGTAAACTCAAAATTTCAGAGTCAATTATTCACTTTTAAATCCTGTAATTATTTTTAGTTGATAGATTATTTGATTGTAAACAACTCCTATTTATAAATCATTAACCAATTCACAATCAACTTCGAGTTATTGATTTTATTATGAAATGAATACTGCTATTATTACACAGAGATTATGAAAACTTCACAGGCATTCAAATGTAACTAACAGGCATGCATACAGACATTTCAAACACTAATATACAAACATGCATTTATTTCAACATTTCAGATGATAAATCATCACATAAACAAAACATAGATCTGTTTTTAAAATAATATTTACTCACCTGGAATTATAAAACAGAGAAGAGAATAGAAACTGCTTCCAGGCTTATTCCAGACTTTATTATTTGATTTTAAACTTTCTTTTCTTTTGCTTGTTGAATTTGAATCTTGCTGTTGATCTCTGGTTACTAATTGATAGGTTTGAAACTGATTTGATCTTCTTTTGATTTGCAGTTAAATTCCCAGATTTTCCAGACTGATTTGTATTTGAGAATTTCAGATTTACATCTTCTTTTGTTTTTAGATTTCAGGTCTTTCATTTTTCTTTTTGATTTGATTCGAATTGTATTAGTGGGGAAAGAAGAAGATAGTCTTAACTGAAAGTGAAAACAGATTTTCTTCTTTCATACTAATTTTTAAATTTAGTTATTAAGAGAATTTGACATGTGTCTCTTTAATGCCTTAGTTTGTTTACACATATATACAATGACTTACAATTGTCACTTACATATATCAAAATGTGAACAAGTGTTTTTAATACTTAATTAATGATTTACAAATGTTATATAAGGGTTATTTAATGTTTAATTAATGTTTAACAATTGTTACAAAAGTTATTATCTTATTTAAAGCTTATTTAAGTTATACATATATTTATTTAGAATAAAATACTTTAGAAAATCAATTATAACTAAACAATTCAAACATTCTAATTTAACCTTTAAAATCTTAAAACCAATGAACTTCTTAATTTAAATCTCAAATATCATTTTGAAAAGTATTATGCTAAATTAAAATTTCCAAATTACAAATTATATATATATTAAAGTTTGAAAATACTTTATTAAATTTGAATCATTACCTTTCCATTTCAATATAAACAATTATATATATACTTAATGGAAAATATTTTTAACATTAATTTTTATAATTACTATATTGAATTTATATCATAACTCCAAATCACAATATATATATATATACATATATATTATAATTTGAAAACATATCTTTTATTAAATTAAAGACTCCCTATTTATAATATATATACCAATATATATATACATTATAAATATAAACACTTATATTAGATTTAGAAAGATAAATCTTCCCAATTTTAAATTGTTAGAAAAGATATTAATACATATTGCCAATTAAAATATTATTAGCCTTTTAAAATGAATAAACTTGTCAATTTTATAAAATAAAATCATCAAATCAATTTAATTATTAATAAAGATTATTAAATTGATATTGCCAAATTTCCGGGATATCACATTCTTCCCCCCTTAAAATAATTTCGTCCCCGAAATTTAAAAAGCAAAGATAATTTAATAACCCAGCAAAAGTTTTTAATTTTAAACAACAATCACACAATCAATCATACACTATCAATCATAGCAACCATTTAATCTAATCAAACAATTTTAACTATCCAGACAAAATTCTAGATAGAATTTCCTCGAGTTTCCCCAAGTGTATATATATACCGGGATACTCGCTCTACAAACAATCAAAACTACTAAGCTATAAAGCTTCTACTCATCTAGATCTACAGAACTAAACAAGATATCAGACTACAGACGAGTCTGACTCAACAACCAAATCCTCCAGAACTGCTGGTTCCACAACCAGAGATAGATCAAATACGTACTCTCTCAGAGATACGTGAAACAAAATGAATTCCAGTTATCCAAACTGACAATTCAATCCAGTAGATCAAAGCACTTATCCAAATCAGCATACAGAAGAGATCCAAAATAACTCGGAGCTGACTTCCAAGACTTACCCAATCTTATAGTTCCCTTTTTATCAGAGAAACTTCAACAACAACGAAGTCTCCAACTTCGAATTCAAAATTCCTCCGTCTCTTATCCACAAAAATCTTCAGACGATCCTGGGCTGTCTACAGATCCTTCCTGATCAGCTTAACCCTTGCTGATGCTTCTTGAAATAATCTAGACCAACATCAAACCAATTTCCGGATCCTACTCAACAAAATGGTTTCCAAAAATACGCCAAAATCCAGAACACAACTCTACTCCACAATCATTAGAGCACTTCGAACTACTTCTCCTATCTGAAATAGCCAAACAGTTGCACTTGACAACCTTACCTCCAAATCCTGAAAAATCCTTCATACTTAGAGATATACTTGAATTTCCTATAGAAATCCTTTACTCCAAGAAAATTACAACTTCTGGTTGCTTCCACTCTAGAATAGCTGCTATCTTGCTTCCGCTGCACAACTCTGATCTTGAATAGATGAGAATGCTGTCAAAGAAACTCGAGCACAAACTTGATCATCCACAGTTCACCATACCATAAAATCTTAGTGAACCACTCCACTTGGTCAAAACATAGAAGAATTCCCTCCAGAAAATTAGGACTGATCAATCCCTCTCAAAAAAAATCCTAAGCTGCTTCACCAAATTCTTCTCTAGAAGACATCCTTCTACTAAGCTGAACTTCCGGTAACTCCACTAATCAAGTTGATACGGAATCTCAATCTCCAATAACCCATGAGAACACTCGAACAATCGCAAGTCTCTTTTGCGATCAACTCGACCTAACTTCCACAGATACTGTTCTCTCTTCACAAATTAGAACAGCTCATACTTAACTATCCAATTCATCGAAGAAATGGATCCACTCTGCTGCTTTTGGATTCCTCCTCTAGAAAAACTTCTCAGCTAGAAAACTTCCTGCCAACACAGAACACTTCCGAGTTGCACCGCTGACACTGACGCCAAAGACTTCCCAATCCAAAACTCTTCGAGAAACTCGGACCTCAAATCAAACATAAACACCCCGCTGGACCCAGCCACAACACCGAAGCAGATATACTTCCTAAAACTTGCTCCAAAAGAAACATCTTCGGAAACATCCATAGTCACTGCGTCTCACCACACAGCTACTTCTTCCAGAAGTTACCAAGATACCATCATTCGCTTTTGCTCATCCAATTTCAAAGATAAACTCCGAACCTTAACAGGTTTCCTTCAGAGATCGGTGAAATCTTTACACCACAACAAAGCTCACTCGAGACGATATTAGGTCTACAGTCTTGACAAATACACTTCCAAACTCAACACTCAGACTCTAAATATTGGTAATTGTGTTACACACACTACCACCTTATCTACCTTTATAACTCATATTGGAAAACCCAAACAGGTAACCCAATAAATAGGTAGAATAAATATATATATAGTTATATAAAAATTACAAATACGCGCTCTCAAGATAGACACCACTCCAGAGCCTAGGTATTCACTCAACCTACCGCTCTGATACCAAATGTAACGACCCGACTTTCTTAGCCCAGAAAGACGCATCATTAATAAGAAAGAAAGGGGTAGAAGAAGAAAAGGAAAGAAGAAAGAACACAATACATCAGAAATCTCACAACGGAACGGAAAATATATTATATCACATAAGATATTACATAGTATCATATACATCAGAGTACACAATTTATACATCACAGAATAGACAGTTATAAACTTCTGTCTATTATACAACACAAGTACATCAGTACTATACAGACTAATACAAACACAGCGGAAACTCTATATATCTACACGCTGAAGCCTCCTGCTCCTCAGCTCCTCCAGTATTCGTCAAGATTAACCTGAATCCCTCGACTACTCAATACAATATTGAGTACCCAAGAGTTTAATAAAACAGAAAATAAACACTTGGGTCAGACATGGGTCTGGTGTGAGTAAACGGTTAGATTGCTTAACTTTGAAAACCTTTGAAAACAAAAGTATCACGTAAGACTTCCCACAAATAAACATGGGTAAGTTTTTACCTTACGCTAACTAAAACATTTGATAGGAAATCTGATTGTATTATAATAGGGTCTAGGGTTTTTCAAATAAATATGAAATAGCCGAAATTGTTACATTCATTAAATTCCAGCATACATAGGTATACAATCAAGTCCGTTATCACTTATTGGAGTTTGGATTTCCATACAATGGCAGGGCTACTGGGGTACCGCCCGTCACAGTACGTGGCCTAGATCACCGTACCGAGGAGTATGCCCGCTCCCCTGCAACACAAAGCCGGAACCATCCCTTACTGGATAATCCCGAACAAGACAACCCCGTAGTTGGCTGCAGTTCCAACTACCCACTAAGCCGAAATATAGAAAGGGACCTCTAGACAGGGATCTATCTTGCTCTCAGTGGGCGCTACCCACGAAGCCTTGCTGCACCTCCCCTGTTTTAGCCATTCCCGGTTGATGAGGCTTGAGGTTACGATTACCTTTAATCAGAACATATCACTTAGAATGCTCATCGTCCGCCTGACGATGTGTTGAAAGCATTCAATCCATACAAGTTCGTTCCGGGTTCGAACGAAACCGAAGGCATTATCTCGTTACACTCGTTTTGGAATCACCCTCAGAGTTAACGACAATAACCCTTGCACTCTGAATCTTCATCTTCACTTGGGATTCACGACCTATCGTTAATTTGGATCGATGTGGTATTCGGGTCTCCAGACCTGGAATACCGGTATACGGAAACCCGATCCCGGTCTCATCGAAATCCAAAACGTATCTTTTAAGGCCAAGTTGTTTAAAGGTTTAAACAATTTAACTTATCTATATTCATTCAGATAGATAATTCACAAATCACAATTGATAATCACATTATCAAATAAACTAATGATTCATAACCAAAATAGGTAATCCATATCAACATCACAATAGTTAATCTATATTACCATCATAATGCAACCAAGCATTCATACCATACAACATTACTTATCTCATTTCTGAGATTACATCCATTTAAGACAATCAATGTCATCCATTCTTATATAAGTAATGATTTACTTACTCACAACATAATTAATTTAAAATGAATTAAATTAACTATCTCCATCTTTAAATTAATTTAAAGTGAATTAAATTAATTATTTCATTATCAACCTTACTTATATAATTATTAATTAATTACAAATAAATTAATTAATCATTCTCTAATTATCCACTTTAATTAATCACTTTGATTAATTATACTTTAATTACATTTAAGTAATTAATTTCACAAATTAATTATTCTTTAACCAAATACAGTAATTAACCTTTAATTACTTAATTAATTAATTAATTATAATCAGTTACTTTAATCCTTAATTAATTATAATTAATCACTTATCATTTGATTAATTAATCTTAATTAATCAACTCTTAATTATATCATTAATTTAATTATAAACTAATGATTTCTAATTACCTCTTTAATTATTCTATTAATTACATTAAGTAATTATTCTTAATTAATCCATAATTATTAATCACCTTGATTAATATAATCCAGTAATTAACTTCCCTTAATTACTTCCTTTTAAATTAATTACTTTTTAATTAATTATCTTAACCAACAATTAATTACCTTAATCAACAATTAATTACCTTAATCCCTTAATTAACTTTATTAACTAAATTATTTAATTAATAACACTAGGTAATTAACTCTTAATCACTTTCTAATTAATTACTTTCATAAAATAATTATCCTCTAAATACTTTATTAAATAATCTACCTTTACTTAATTACATCCAGTAATTATTCCTTAATTACTTCAACAAGTAGTTATACTACTTTATTTATAAATGATTATCTCTAATAAATCACAAATTAATTAATTTAACTTAATCATTTAAATTTAATTAAATGATTCTTAACTTACTATATTAAAGGTTCTTAATTAAGAAACTACTATCTTAATTTAAATCAATTATTTACCAATAACACTTTATAATTAAAATAATTTAATTATCTAAATTTCCTTTTCAAATTTAATTATCTTTAATTAAATCAACATTCTGAATACTTAAGACAATTCTTATTTTAATTGATTACTAAATCTTAATCATTAAACCTTAATTAATTTAAAATATAAGATTTTAGAAATCAATTAATAATCAACACATTTTAGATTAAACCTTTAAATCTTTAAACTTTTCCAAAGTTATTAAATATAATTAAATACAAATTTATTTCAAAATCTACTTATTTTATTTTGAAACTTAATATTATAAAATATATAAACTTGTTTAACTTTTGTTTAAACTCAGAAAATATTACGAAACAAAATTTCTTTTGTTTCAAATTTAAAAACATTTCCTGGATTTTCTTAAAATCTGCTTTTACTAACAACCCGAGTGAAAGTTTAGAAAACTCGAAGTAATACTCGAGCAAAAACTTCAGAAACCCGAAGGTTCTCTCGCGTCAAAACCTACTTCACCCTGCTTCGAGAAAAACTCGATAAATCACGATCAAACACCCGAGCACCAGCTTTCTCCTTCCCCAAACCCATTTCCAGATGCACGCGATTGTGCCTGTGCACGTGCACCGTCACGCCGATCATCAGCGATCTCCACGATGGCCTCCAACACGTCTCTCTCGATCCCTACTACGCATCGCGCCACCCAGAAACCCAAACACGATCGAAAGTCGATTTCTGACCATCGAACCCAACAGTTCGAAACCACCTTCGCCAGGAAATTCAACCACCACGGCAAACCCCGACCTCGAACAAACCCACCATCTTCACCGTAGCTCCATCATGACCCCTGGCATCCACGGCAACCCTTGCGATCGCCTCTGGTAGCCACTAGTCGACGCGGAAACCAGAAGAACAGGACGTCTAAACTACAGGGGGTTAAACCCTACATTCTCGAATTCCGACCAACCTCCACAACAATAAATTCCAAAATTATTTTTCCTATGATCTCCACCTTCCCTTCCACCTTCGAGCTCAGCCACGACTCCCAGATCGTCGCCGTTCACCTCCGATTGGTCGAATTGCCCAAATCAGATAAACCCAAAATCCTCTTCAATTACCAATCTAAAAATCTTGATATATACACTAAAATTCATGGTTTCCACTCACGAATTCAAACATGTAATTCAAACTCAAATTCGATTTAATAAATTTTTGACCCAAATTGAAAATTTACAGTAAACTCAAAATTTCAGAGTCAATTATTCACTTTTAAATCCTGTAATTATTTTTAGTTGATAGATTATTTGATTGTAAACAACTCCTATTTATAAATCATTAACCAATTCACAATCAACTTCGAGTTATTGATTTTATTATGAAATGAATACTGCTATTATTACACAGAGATTATGAAAACTTCACAGGCATTCAAATGTAACTAACAGGCATGCATACAGACATTTCAAACACTAATATACAAACATGCATTTATTTCAACATTTCAGATGATAAATCATCACATAAACAAAACATAGATCTGTTTTTAAAATAATATTTACTCACCTGGAATTATAAAACAGAGAAGAGAATAGAAACTGCTTCCAGGCTTATTCCAGACTTTATTATTTGATTTTAAACTTTCTTTTCTTTTGCTTGTTGAATTTGAATCTTGCTGTTGATCTCTGGTTACTAATTGATAGGTTTGAAACTGATTTGATCTTCTTTTGATTTGCAGTTAAATTCCCAGATTTTCCAGACTGATTTGTATTTGAGAATTTCAGATTTACATCTTCTTTTGTTTTTAGATTTCAGGTCTTTCATTTTTCTTTTTGATTTGATTCGAATTGTATTAGTGGGGAAAGAAGAAGATAGTCTTAACTGAAAGTGAAAACGGATTTTCTTCTTTCATACTAATTTTTAAATTTAGTTATTAAGAGAATTTGACATGTGTCTCTTTAATGCCTTAGTTTGTTTACACATATATACAATGACTTACAATTGTCACTTACATATATCAAAATGTGAACAAGTGTTTTTAATACTTAATTAATGATTTACAAATGTTATATAAGGGTTATTTAATGTTTAATTAATGTTTAACAATTGTTACAAAAGTTATTATCTTATTTAAAGCTTATTTAAGTTATACATATATTTATTTAGAATAAAATACTTTAGAAAATCAATTATAACTAAACAATTCAAACATTCTAATTTAACCTTTAAAATCTTAAAACCAATGAACTTCTTAATTTAAATCTCAAATATCATTTTGAAAAGTATTATGCTAAATTAAAATTTCCAAATTACAAATTATATATATATTAAAGTTTGAAAATACTTTATTAAATTTGAATCATTACCTTTCCATTTCAATATAAACAATTATATATATACTTAATGGAAAATATTTTTAACATTAATTTTTATAATTACTATATTGAATTTATATCATAACTCCAAATCACAATATATATATATATATACATATATATTATAATTTGAAAACATATCTTTTATTAAATTAAAGACTCCCTATTTATAATATATATACCAATATATATATACATTATAAATATAAACACTTATATTAGATTTAGAAAGATAAATCTTCCCAATTTTAAATTGTTAGAAAAGATATTAATACATATTGCCAATTAAAATATTATTAGCCTTTTAAAATGAATAAACTTGTCAATTTTATAAAATAAAATCATCAAATCAATTTAATTATTAATAAAGATTATTAAATTGATATTGCCAAATTTCCGGGATATCACAACTACGACTTTGATTTGTACCTTGAGTATATGGATTGCCCTCTGGTGACTTCCGGTTTTGGGGAAACTACGGTCTTGTATATGCTTGTGGGAATAAAAATGTGTTAAGGGTGGAATGGGCCATGACTTAACGCTATTTTGATATCTTTATATTACTGATAGACATTATCTACTTATCGTACACTACTACATAGTAGATAGTTTAACGGATCCTTAAAGGATGGTTATTCCAAACATCCTTTGAGTTACTTGTATTTCAATTGCTATTTCACTTGAGTTGGATTTATTAATATAAGAATCTTAATCCTGACTCGAGTGTCTTGTGTTTTTGCTTTACGCTCGGGTCAGACTGAGTGGTTCAGCTTTCGAGACTCACCTTTGGAGTTGGAGCTTCGCTTGGAGATCCAGCTATCTATCCAGCTTTCAGATATTCGATGATTCCAGTGATGTATTCTGATTTGTATCTGATGTATCGTGTTACTCTTCCATTGTATCTGGTTTAACTCTGATGTGTCGTATTACTCTTCTGTTGTAAACTCTGATGTATTTTATATATTCATATAGTAGCTTCATGAACTACTATCTCTTTTATTTCCGCTGCATTTATTACTCTGTGTCTGTGATCTGTGATTATTATTTACTGTATATGTTCAGTTTTGCCAAATTTAAATTAACAACGAGGTATTTTGAGCAATTCAACTCCGGCATGAGTGTCTACCTATACACTTAAAATGGATGCGAATGGTCCAAAATGTCGGGTCGTTACACAAATCACAAGTAAGAGTATAATATCGAAGAAATGCGTCCGAGAAGAGGTGCTACCTCACTGGTCCGAGATCGCTCCTGTTTTAGCCACCTTATTGCCAACTCACGGGAGTTGGGTCCACGTAACATACCTTAAGAACGTCGCCACCATCCTACTTCATTCTGGAATCTCCACCGCGTACACGGTTGTCAAAGTGGTTTTCGGTATCGACAGAGAGTATGTCCATATCCGATCCCGGTCTCTTTGCCAACCAATCGTTATTATAACACCGTGGTCGTTTCAAAATAGTTTATACTTTAAACCAAAATCATTATCATTTCCAAAACCCAATTTAATACGATATTATTTCACTTCAAATATCCATTTTCAAAATCATATTACTTTACAAAGTTATAATGCTTTCAAAATCATAGTCTGGAAATCACAGTATTTTGGCAATCATAACACTTTCCTTTTTTAAACAGTTTAGATAATAAAATTTCGTTATAAAATAAATTAGTTTCCTCAAATTTCACAAATCGATTCAAATAACTCGAATTCCAAAAATTTAATTTAATCAAATCTCAAATTATCAGTTTCAACTCGATTCAGCTTCTAAATAAACCATTTCAAATTATCGATTTCAAATACATATCTGAACCATAAAATAAGCCATTTCAATTTTTATATATTTCAAAGCTTTTATTATTCAACATTTCAAAACTAAATTCGACAAATTTATATACATATCAAATTCACTTTACAATTATTTAGTTTTGAAATAATAACTTAACATTTCCATAACATTTGAATACAATTTCAATTTACAATTTTAAATAAACAAAATATCTTTTTAAATATTTATACGTTTGAAATATCCATTTAAGTCACCTTTTCAAATTTCAAGTTGTAAATCACTTCTTTAAATTTCAAATTCAATACATTTTAAATCAAACTTATTTAAGTATAATTCTTAAATAAAATATAATTTCAATCAATTTCAAATCATTATAAATTCTATATTTCAAAAATATAGATATTAAATAAATACTTAAACATATTATTTATCAACTTTATTTAATCAACTTTGATAAATCTTAAAAATCAATATTTATCAAAACCATATATTTCTTTTCAAAACCATAGAAATCATTTTCAAAACGTTTATATATAGACCAACGGTGCCTGTATATAATTTTCTATCCTATGGTCATGTGATACGGATATTTATCATTTCAATCCGCAATTTAAACATATTCGGGTATATATCTTTTCAACCCGAAATCCCAAATTCAATTCAATTGAAAATCGCTTGGGTTTATCATTTCAACCCATAACGATTTTCTCCTATTCTACAGAACGTTCGGGTATGTATCATTTCAACCCATAGTGATTCTATACTAACAGGGAACTTGCAGAGTGATAACAGATATGATAATAATATAACAACAGTAACAGGCATATAACATCAGTATAAATAACAGATAATGGTGTCATATGTCATAGGTGAATAGATACAGTTAATGACATATATATATAACAATGTGAACAACTAACAGCAGCATATTTCAATTGACGTTCCAATTGAAATTAAATCTAATAAATATAAGAACATTAATCGTGAGTGATTGCTCACCTTTCGAGGCTAGATAGATTTGACAAGGAAATGAGCTATGAATCCAGACACGAATCTCAAAGCAAATCAGGATTGGTACGAATCTCAAACAAAGCAAGATTTTTGAACGCGAATTTGACGAACAAGGCTGATAGAAATAAATGAGAACAATCCATCAGCTTGATATAAATGGAATAGTATATATACTATATTTTCAAGTAATACTCATAATAATATATATATATACTCAAATCAACGTACAATATACCAAATAAATTACAAAACCCCATAACTTTATGTAAATATTTTAAATATATCCTATAACCCTACAAAAATATAGAAACAATCATTTCCAAAATTTTACAATCTAATATATTTATATATCACTGAAATAAATTCATACTTAACAACTACTTACATATATTAAAATAATTTACCTAACTTACATATAGAATCATAATTCAGCGTATACGTATAACAGATTATTCTAGCTTAAACCCATCAAAATATCCCAATATACATATGTATAAGACTCATATAGTACAACACTTAACAGGTTAAAATTCATATTTCATCTGTTATTATAAACGTATATATATGCAGCAGGTTATAGATATAGTACAAATCTGAACTCATACCCGCAGCTATTAAACAGTTCCAATATAAACCTTGTTTATGAATATATACGCGTTTATTTTAAAACCAGTTGTTATAAAAATCAATATAACTTTCCTTACAAAATCCATATATACACAACACTGCACACATATGATATACTACGTATATATATAAACTATAAAACACCCATACTAATATATATAAGTTTAGCACCCAACCAAATGCAGTCAGACCCATATATATACCCAACAGATTGTATAACTAATGATATATATCAGTGTATCCTAATATATGTAGTTAATATATAACAGACATAATATTATATAACAAACAAGTCTTAAAACAGAATATAAACCATCATATTATATTTTGATATTCATATTTATCTAGAAATCAAAGTAAATTTTGAAACACCTAATCATAAAATCAAATCTGTATTATATACGACTGACGTAGCCTATATATATAAATCCTATGTATATATATTAAAATTAGGTATGTATATCACCTGGTAGTATATATATAAACAGATCATAGTAGTTTTTATAACATAACATATCTTGTATAAACTTCCATTGCTATATGTATTTATATCTGTTAATTGAAGAAAAGAATCTAGCAAAACTTAAAGACATATATACTTCTTGCATGCTATTCGCACTATATCACATAAACCCCAAGCTATTTACATATATACGCAAACTATTATTATATATATATAACAGACTCTAAAATAACATACTCCAATTGATAATATAATACAACTTGTATAACCATAAAATAAAATGGATAACCTGTTATATTTTATAAAATAAGCAGCTAGATTTTTTTGTATAACCAATAACATATATATATATATATGAATAGTATGGGTTCTAACATAATATACGCTCACAATATGTACATGTATAAGCAAATACGTATGTTATTGAACATATATATGTACCTTTAAATATCAGTAACAAAATATATCCTTTAATATAGTTTGAAATATACTATACTATAAGCAATAAGGTAAACATATACAATACCTATTCAAAGAAGGAGAAGTGAAAGATACGGTGGCCGAGCTCGAGTTTAGATCTAGGTTTCGGTTTGGGTGTTGGCCAGTGCATGGGTGACGTCCTAGGCACGGTTGGTGGTAGTGAAGAGGCTAAGGAGGGAGGCGTGGGGAGGAAGCGGTGGTGGCTGTTGGTGACGCGGGTTAGGGGTTGTCGTGTGAGGCGTTTCACGGTGGAGGGTTGCGGAGACTCGCCGCGTTGGTTGCTGGAAGTGCTGGTCGTGCCTTGGGTTGCGGGCGTGGGAAGGATCTGGGCAACAATTTGAAGTGGAAACGAAAATACAGTGGGGAAGAGGAAGGTGGGTTGTGGCCAGCCAAGGCGGAGGGAGGAGCAAGCGCGGTGGCTGTTGCGTGAGTTGATGGGTGCAGAGTGGTGGAGTGGGAATCAGTGGTTGGCAGAGAGACCGAAAGTTACTGGAATGAAGCAAGTGATTCTGGGTTGGGCAGCAGACTTTGAGGGAGGTACGTGAGCTAGAAGGAGAGGGTGATGGAGGGAGAATGTTTATATTTTTAACTTAGATCTGAAGAGAGGAACGTAAATCTCACAAATAAAAATGAATGCCAGTAGAGAAGGGAGGCTAGAATAAAGGGAAAGGAAGAGGACAGCTCACAAATGAAAATGAATGCACGGAAAATAAATGAATAAAACGTACACTGAAGATGCGAATAAAATTCAAAAGAAACGGTAGGGTAGGAATAGAAATAGGTTGAATTGTTCAGAGGCTTAAATGCAGGAGCACGCTAAAAATTTAAACTGAAGGAAGGAGTAAAGTCAGAAATTTTGGTACCGTTACGGTGGACAGTTTATTCGTTCCGACACGCACCGGATCTCAAATTGCAGAGTTGAATATACCGTGGAGATCAGCACGACGAGACGGTCAAAACGGTACACAGATATCAGTGATACGGTCATCCGATCAAAAGTCGATAACCGGTACCAGAAATGCTGCTATTCTAACCGAATTAAGATAAACGGAGCAACAGAAGTCCAAATTTGACGAAACGAAAGATGACGTCTCACTCAGAAGATGATTTACAAATTTTCTATGTAAAAATATTTAGGTTTGGAAAACATTTTATTATCATCAATTTTAACTGATTAAATTGAAGTAAATTTACGCGCGAAATAAATTTTCATATTTTCGGACGAAAATTTACCAGTTGCTATGTTTATTTAGACGCATTCCAAATATCAAATTTATATTTCAAAATTTTACTGTTTAAAATTTCACAAAATTCAATTAATTAAATAAATGAAACCACTGAAATTTACGGGTCGTTACACTCTCCCCCACTCAAAACTTTTCGTCCCCGAAAAGGAAGGAGGTAGGAGAATAGAAACAACCAGAAAGAAAAGTAGATTTAAAAGACAAGATAAGACTATTAATTTAAACCATATAATTTCAAATTAAACTAATTTATATTTAACAATTCGATTTAATCCACTGAGTTCACTTAAGTTAAATCAATTCATCTATTTCTGAATTCATTACCTTATGTCTAGTCATCCTCAATTAACAATTTCTAAGTCATCAAATTTGTATCATCATTTATTATACTCATGTTTTATTAGACAAATTAAATTCTTTTATTCCAAATTATTATTAAGTTTATTCCACTTAATATGTCCTATCACATATATTAAACCATATAAATTAATTTAAATCATAAAAATTTCAATTTAAATTACTTTATATTCAAAATTGATTTTAAATTCAAGGTATTTCCATACTTTAATCAAATTTCAATTTATTAGTTCCTTCAAAACACTTTATTTGACTCATCTATTATTTAATTAACTTATTATTCTGCTTATCTCTATTAACATCTTTATAATAAAATTTAAGTGTATAACATTTGTTATAACACTCAAATTTTTCCTTATAAAGTCATTTTATATTGTATATTGTCCAATTTCATTTTAACTTCTAAAAAATTTAGGTAAGTTATGCTAAGATGTAATTGAGTATTATACAAATAAGATTTTACAATTCAGTTATTCTCAGTTAACTAATTATCCAAGAAATTTAACTTTAGTTTATAATTGAAATCATCTTTAATCTAAAATTTAAGAATTTAAATCTACGATTTACTTCAAACAATTTAGAGATATATATATTATATCTATCTCAATCAAATTAAATTTTAAAATAAGATACCTATATATATATAAATCAAATTATATTGAAGAAATTCAAATCGAATATATTTTTTTTTCAAAACAAAACCGTAGCAAAGCTACAAAATGGTTTCTCCTCTTCGAAACTCAAAAATGAATGTCGATGATGCGGCCGTCATCACCGAAATTATTTTCCAGCGACAAAGAGAAGAGCACTGATTTAAACATTTAAAAATTCTTTGAAAACCATTTTATTCGAAAACACTTTAAATAATATACATTTTAAGGCTTTAAAACAAAGTTTGAAATCACCAGAAATTTAATTCTTAAATTTCTCAATTTAAATTCATTCCAATTCCAAATAAATTTAAAAACAACAGTCACTTTGCAATAGTCAATGACTTACAAAACAATAAAATGATAATCAAATATTATCATTTCAACAACCAAATTATTTATCTTTTAATTCCAGAAAATTTTTCTTATATTTTTATAATATAATCATACAAATTTATTTCATTTATCAAATTCGAAAATTATATTGTGTTAGTTTTCTCTGTTCAAGTGTTTTGGAAATTCTATCGATAGCGTTGATCAGACGAATCGATCGAAAATCCAAATCAACATCAACAACTCAAACAACACACTATAAACATAAACTATTTTTATATTAATTACAAATACACTCCCTCACACGATGATTTCAGAATTGGATTCCAACACATGGATAGAGATCCAAATATAGAAGGGCTCTAATCAAAGAGAATTCTAATCTAAAAATAGATAGGCTCAAAATGAAGGTTAGATGATTGTATTTCAAACAGGAAGATGGATAAAGTTGTATAAATCGCGGACAACCTTAACCGGGTCAGCCGTGACTTCATAGATGAGATCGATGTAGAATTCTGAAGCAAATCGACATTCGATTACCAGAGGTAGAATTCGGGTATAGCATAAGATAGCAGCATCGTAAACCGAGGATACAGAAATCTCCGGTGAATCAATACCGATTGTAAAAGAGTTTCACCCCAGTACAAGTTATTCGAAGATTGGCGAGACCGCCGATTTATTATAGAGATCATTCGAAGTGAAGTTATGGGATACTCCAGAATCAAAAGACACGAATGGGGAGACACGAATGGACTTTGGAACCGAAGTGAACGTTCCAAAATTCAAAGGAACCAAGTCAAAGAAGAAGGAATTCAAGCTCGAACGAAAGTGATTCTGTAATTGAATTTACTACATATGCTGAGTTTTGCCTAAAACCAGAGCTCTGATACCACATGTAACGACCCAGTATTTTCAACCATTCGCATCCATTATAAGTGTATAGGTAGACACTCATGCCTGAGTTGAATTGCTCAAAATACTACGTTGTAAATAAAATTTGGCAGAAACTCCGCATATACAGTAAATAAAATAATTACAGATCACAGACATAGAGTAATATAACAATAATGCAGCGGAAACAAAAGGATAGTAGTTCATGAAGCTACTATATATATATAACAGAGTTAAACAAGATACAACAGAGGTCTCGAATACAATAGATGTCTCAATACAATAATCAAATACCAGATCTGAATACATCACTGGATCGACGGAATAACTGAAGCAGGATCGATAGATAGCTGGATCTCCAAGCGAAGCTCCAACTCCAAAGGTGAGTCTCAAATGCTGTATCACTCAGTCTGACCCGAGCGTAAAGCAAAACACAAAACACTCGAGTCAGGATTAACATTCTTATATTAATAAATCCAACTCAAGTGAAATATCAACTGAAATACAAGTAACTTAAAGGATGTTTGGGATAACCATCCTCTAAGGGTCCGTTAAACTATTTACTATGTAGTAATATACGCTATATACAGTAGTGTCTAAATAAGTAAAGTATAATCATATCGGAAAATAGCGTTAAGGGGATGGAGAACCTTAACGCGGTCGGATCTTAAAATCATAATCGTAGTAAAGCTCGATATGGTAGGTGACACGGCACAACTAGGCAATGCCAGGGTAGATATACCAATTACGCACACGGACTGATGGATACGCATAGCAGCCACTACCGTTCCACCTCGAACAACATTCCCAATCGGAGGATGGCCATCTAGTCAAATCACAAGTAAGAGTATAATATCGAAGAAATGCGTCCGAGAAGAGGTGCTACCTCACTGGTCCGAGATCGCTCCTGTTTTAGCCACCTTATTGCCAACTCACGGGAGTTGGGTCCACGTAACATACCTTAAGAACGTCGCCACCATCCTACTTCATTCTGGAATCTCCACCGCGTACACGGTTGTCAAAGTGGTTTTCGGTATCGACAGAGAGTATGTCCATATCCGATCCCGGTCTCTTCGCCAACCAATCGTTATTATAACACCGTGGTCGTTTCAAAATAGTTTATACTTTAAACCAAAATCATTATCATTTCCAAAACCCAATTTAATACGATATTATTTCACTTCAAATATCCATTTTCAAAATCATATTACTTTACAAAGTTATAATGCTTTCAAAATCATAGTCTGGAAATCACAGTATTTTGGCAATCATAACACTTTCCTTTTTTAAACAGTTTAGATAATAAAATTTCGTTATAAAATAAATTAGTTTCCTCAAATTTCACAAATCGATTCAAATAACTCGAATTCCAAAAATTTAATTTAATCAAATCTCAAATTATCAGTTTCAACTCGATTCAGCTTCTAAATAAACCATTTCAAATTATCGATTTCAAATACATATCTGAACCATAAAATAAGCCATTTCAATTTTTATATATTTCAAAGCTTTTATTATTCAACATTTCAAAACTAAATTCGACAAATTTATATACATATCAAATTCACTTTACAATTATTTAGTTTTGAAATAATAACTTAACATTTCCATAACATTTGAATACAATTTCAATTTACAATTTTAAATAAACAAAATATCTTTTTAAATATTTATACGTTTGAAATATCCATTTAAGTCACCTTTTCAAATTTCAAGTTGTAAATCACTTCTTTAAATTTCAAATTCAATACATTTTAAATCAAACTTATTTAAGTATAATTCTTAAATAAAATATAATTTCAATCAATTTCAAATCATTATAAATTCTATATTTCAAAAATATAGATATTAAATAAATACTTAAACATATTATTTATCAACTTTATTCAATCAACTTTGATAAATCTTAAAAATCAATATTTACCAAAACCATATATTTCTTTTCAAAACCATAGAAATCATTTTCAAAACGTTTATATATAGACCAACGGTGCCTGTATATAATTTTCTATCCTATGGTCAAGTGATACGGATATTTATCATTTCAATCCGCAATTTAAACATATTCGGGTATATATCTTTTCAACCCGAAATCCCAAATTCAATTCAATTGAAAATCGCTTGGGTTTATCATTTCAACCCATAATGATTTTCTCCTATTCTACAGATCGTTCGGGTATGTATCATTTCAACCCATAGTGATTCTATACTAACAGGGAACTTGCAGAGTGATAACAGATATGATAATAATATAACAACAGTAACAGGCATATAACATTAGTATAAATAACAGATAATGGTGTCATATGTCACAGGTGAACAGATACAGTTAATGACATATATATATAACAATGTGAACAACTAACAGCAGCATATTTCAATTGACGTTCCAATTGAAATTAAATCTAATAAATATAAGAACAATGTGAACAACTAACAGCAGCATATTTCATGTCTGGGAGTGTTCGCGCATGGTGGTAGTAGAGCAGATCGTCGTGGTTGCCTCGTCACCGATCGATGGGTTCGACGATGTGGTCTCGGCTGGGGTTTCTTGACGTTTGCAAAGTCGGCGAGCTTGAGGAAGTCAGGGATGAACTCGCGGCTCGAGTTCGAGCAAATCAAGTGACGCGTGAGGGTCACATTTTGGTTCGCGACGTGAAGGTGATGTCGGCAGTAGCGGGGTGACGAGATGGCAGCGAGGTTCGTCTTTGTTTTCTGTCAATTTTGAATTGATTAAATATATATATATATAGAGGTAGGGTTTTGAAAGTGAAAATTTTAAAGGTTGATAGGTTCTGCATAGAACTAGATTTATAAAAATCTATATAGATTATTTTTGATATACATATATATATGAAGTTCAAAAATAAAAATATATGTGTACACAATTTAGATGTTCTGGTTTATTTTAAATAATGGATTTAGTAAAGATGGTTTAACTAATTCATTTAAATTTTTTTTTTATTATAAGATTTTTATAAAGGAAAAATTAGTTTGAAATTAAATTATTAGTTCAGATTAACATTCTTAGTTAATAAATTATTAGGTTAAAACTGAATCATTAGTTTAAAGTAAATAAATAATAATTAAAGGTTAAATCAATTCAAATATTAACAAACCTTATATTGTTGACTCAAGGTCTAGAAATCATGAAGAAAACTAGTCTGGAATGGAAACAGATTGCAAATATCAACAATAATCAAAGGTGAGTTAATCTCACTCAGTTAAATTATAATTTAAATTTGATTGGTTAAATTTAAATATTTATTGAATGATTGTTTGGATTGATTTGATGGGATAGTATATATAGTAGTATATAACAATATATATATATTGGCATATGTATATATTGGAGTTGTTGATATTCCCGCATTATATAGCGGATGAGACCCTATGTGCCGCAAAATAGCGGATGATATTTTATAAACCCATATACCGCGATATTCCACCTCGAAGTGGAATTGGTATTGTGCTAACATCTGTGGATGCAGGGAAACAGGTTGGAAGGATCCAACTGGATTCCTCAAAATTTATCTAGACTGTTTTATATTCTGTGTTATGAATATTGATATCCTGTGATGATTTTATTGATGATTGAAATGTTGGAAGATATTGTTGGATTGAATATCTAAGTAGAATGAGTTATTAAATTCTATAGAATTGGATTTTGAAAGAAATAAAAGAGTAAATTTTAAGTAAAATAATTCAAGTGAATTGGAATAAGGGAATTTTGAATTAACAGGGGAAATATTAACTTTAAACTAAAGTGATATTAAATTTAAAGAATAAAGGATTTATTTTTGAATGTAAGGATTAAATTTTATAAAGGGATAAAGAAGGAATTTTAGAAGTTTAAATTAGTATTTTCAGTTAAAAGGGGTTTTAACTCACAATAAAGAAATAAATCTAAAGTTAAAGTATTTTGGAATAAATGAAGTAAGCAAGGAATTTATTTCACAGTAAAGTAAATCAGAAATCAATTTGATGTGACGACCCGACTTTCCACTCCCGGAAAATCGCATCGACAGTAAGAAAGAAAGGGGTGAGAAATAGAAAAGAGAAGAAGAGAAAAGAAAACAACAACAGATACTCACAGCGGAAAGGAAACGAAATATAATATATCACATAAATATCACATAGTATCATATACATCATCTATCAGAGTTACACAGATTACACATCACATACTAGACAGTTATAAACATCTGTCTAGTTATTACATCTCAACACAATACAGATCAATACAAAGATCAACACAGCGGAAAACTACTATCTATATCTACAACGCCGAAGCCTCCTGCTCCATTGCTCCTCCAGATTACTCGTCAAAGCTAAACCTGAATCCCTTGGCTACTCGTAAAAATTTGAGTACCCAAGAGTTTATAAATCAGAAATAAACAACTTGGGTCAGACATGGGTCTGGTGTGAGTAACAGGTTAAACTTGTTTAACTTCAAAACCTTTTGAAAGAAAAAGGTATCACGTAAGACTTCCCACACATAAACATGGGTAAGTTTTTACCTTACGTTAACCAAAACATTTGATAGGAAATTCGATTGTATTATAATAGGGTCTAGGGTTTTCAAATAAATATGAAATAGCTGGAATGCTTACATCTCACGTTCCAACATAGTTGGGCACAACTAAAACGTACGGCACTTATTGGAGTTTGGATTCCATCAATGGCAGGGCTACCGGGGTACCGCCCGTCACAGTACGTGGCCTAGATCACCGTACCGAGGATCACTCCCAATCCCCTGCAACACAAGGTCGGAACATCCCTTACTGGATAATTCCCGCACAAGATATCCCAGCAGTTGGAGCTCTCAACTGCCCACACAGCCGAATAATAATAAGAAGGGACCTCTAGACAGAGATAATCTTGTCCTACTTGGGTGCTACCCACTAACCTTGCTGCACCTCCCCTGTTTTAGCCATTCCCGGTTTGTGAGGCTTGAGGTCACGATTACCTTAAAATAGAATACATCTATCTTAGAATGCTCATCGTCCACCTGACGATGTTCTGAAAGCATTCAGTCCATATAAGTTCGTTCCGGGTTCGAACGAAACCGAAGGCATTATCTCGTTACACTCGTATTGGAATCACCCTCAGAGTTAACGACAACAACCCTTGCACTCTAAATCTTTATCTCGAATCTGAAAGTACTATCTCCGTCAACTCATTACGGAATCACCCACAGAGTTATACTGACAAAGAATCGTTCTTACACCTCGAGTCTTCACTTGCTCCATTTAAATTTCACGACCTAACGTAAATTTGGATCGATGTGGTATTCGGATCTCCAGACCTGGAAATCCGGTATACGGAAACCCGATCCCGGTCTCATCGAAATCCAAAACGTATCTTTTAAGGACAAGTTGTTTTAAAGGTTAAAACAATTTAATTCAATTATCTTTATACACTTAGAAAGAAAATTCACAATAGATAATCAACATTATCAATATCATCAGATAATCCATATTATCATAATTCAACTAAACATCCATATCACATAGCATATATCTCATCAGAGATATCAATCAAATGCAAAGCATTCAGTATTATCATCCATCCATAAGTAATGATCTATATCATCTCTAATTAATTTAAAGTTAATTAAACTAATTATTTTTATTTTATAAATCCTTCTTACTTAAACATTAATTAATTACAAAATTAATTAATTATCCTCTAATTACCTTTTTCAATTAATCATCTTTGATTAATTATCTTTTAATTACCTTCCAGTTATTTATCTTTAATTAATTACTCAAATTAATCAACCTTAACCACTTATAGTAATTAACCTTTAATTACTTCATTAATTAATTAACTATAATTAATTAAATTAATCACTATAATTAATTATATTTATCCTTAATTAATTACATTAATTAATCACTTCATTTATTAATTATTACTTAATTAACCAATCTTAATTACATCATTAATTATATTAATTAATGATCCTTAATTACAACTTAATTATTAATTACTTAATTATTAATTACTTAATTAAATTAATTACATTAAGTAATTAACCTTTAATTAAACAATATTTATTAATCACTCTTGATTAATCTCCAATTAGTAATTAACTACCCTTAATTACTTTCATTAACTAAATTAATTACTTCCTTAATTAATTTCTTAATTAATCCCTTGATTAATTATTCAAAGTAATTAACTCCAATTACTTCCATTAATACATCACATTTCAACTAATTACTTCCAGTAATTATCTATTATTTACTTTCCGAAATAATATACCTTATTAATTACATTTAAGTAATTTATTTATCAAATCATCCATTTACTATTCTAAATTAATTAACTTAACTAATCACATTAACTTAATTAATTACAAATGAGTAATTAATTTCTAAATTACTTCCATTAAGTAATTACATTTAAATAATTTCATAAAGGATTATCCTTAAATCAATTAATCTAATTAATTATTAAAATTAATCAAATTAATTATTTATTAAATAATCTCAAGTTAATGACCTTCATTAACAATTATTTAATTACTTTCCTTAAGTAATTAACTTATATTAATTATTATTAATTCCAAATTAATAAACTAAATAACCAATTTATTAATTTCTAATTACTTAATTAATTAAGTGTTAACCATAACTTAATTAATATTTAATTACTTATTAATTAATTCCTAACCATTAATTAATACTCTAATTTATAATCCTTAATTACAAATTAATTATTCCTAATCAATTTATCTTAATCATTAATTAAAAATCAAATCCTATTTAATTAATGAATCTTAATTACAAGTTAATTATTCTAAAAATAATTAATCTTAAACCCTTAAGATTGAACCTTTAATTACCTTTAAGTAATTATTTATTTCATTAATTTATTAGATAAATTAATTATACATTTAATTACTCTAATAATTAAATGCATACAAATCATTAACTTATAATTAAACTTCAACAAGTTTTAAAATCAATTTAAAACCTTTAAATGATAAATAATATTTTTCTTATAAAAGAAATTTTACAAGATTTAAACAATTTAAGTTATTAAAACAATTTCATTTAAAAACTTCCTTTTTATTTCAATTCTGAAATACAGATTTATATTTGATTCCAAATAAAATCTAGATTAAAACTTACCTACAATTTAAAACTTCATCTTTTTAAATTCAACTACCTCATCATTTTAAAGTTGCTAAAATATTTTAAATATTTAAAAACTTTATATATTTTGAACTGAGATTCAAATTAAATCAGTTTTAAACTTAAATTTTATACTGGTTTAAAACTCTTAGTTAGTCATTTAAACTTAGTTTTAAAAATTTTAAAACAGTTTAGTCTTTAAATCTGAAACCCAGACTTACCCGAGCTCTTACAATATTTTCTTCGAGTCGCACATCAAAAATCCCGAGTCTCACACGAAACAACTCGAGTAACCCTCTGTTAAAACCCAGGCTCACCGGAAATTCAATCGCGTGCACGTGCACCGTCCAACCAGCCTTTTCTGACCATCGCCGATGATCTCCCTACCTCGACAACCAACCCCTTATCCTACCCCGGCCACCTTCTAGCTTCCAGACTACTCGAATGTGAATTCGAGTTCAATTTCTAAACCTGGAACAGAAATTCCAGACCATCACCAAACCTGTCAACTTCACCTCGACTTCGAAATCCCGTCCATCTGAACTCCTGCAACTTCGACCATGTCATCGTTATCGAACGAACTTCACTCTCTCAAACGCCTGTAGCACTCGATCCACCATGGAAGTCGCGATGATCATTTTACCCAAACTAGCAAAAACTAGGGTTCTAACAAAGAAACCACTACTGCTACCTCCTCCCTGAATTAAACACCTTCCAGACAATTTTCCAACCATCTCCGATCACTCCTCTGTCATTACCCAAAACCCCAGCTACCACAAATCAAAAGATCACCAGAATTTCCCAAAATCCCCTATTTAGTTCAATACAGAACTGCACTCATTTTACTAAACTAAAAACTATAATTTTAATACTAAAAATCATGTTATTGTTTATGTTTTCAATTTATAAACCTAAATTTATAAATTACAAGGTTTGAGTTTTCTCTTTTATATAACATGCACTGTAGTTTTTGTTTACCGAGTCACTCAAACTAGAAGTTTGCCTTAATTAAATTTTTAAAAGCTTCTATATGATAAAACAACAAGTTTTGTTTTAAAATTGAACCTTAACACAAATTTGATCGGGAGATATGATTTTTACATCAAAATCTAAGCTTGAAACTAGGAACAGAGAGATTACAGGTATTCAACCATGCACACATGACACATCATACATTTATAAACATACAAATAATTCGTATTTATATTCACATAAACATATGTATTTCCACATATAAACATGCAATCAAATTATACTTGAAAATTTTGTTTTAAACAAAAATTTGTTACTCACCTGGAAATAGTGATGAAACAGAGCCATATTTAATTTTCGAAAATCTTGAAACAGGAAACTTGAATTCTTTAGCTTTTGAAGACTGTAACTTGCATGCTTGTTTGAATTTGATTTTCCACTTGAGTTGTTGGGCTTTACACTTGATTAAACTACATGCATGCTTGTATTCCAGGTTAAAGAAATGAAGGCAGATAGACTTGAGGTGGTTCCAGAGATGAAAATGAAATGCAGACAGGTTCTTTGATTTTGAAAAGAATTGCAGGCTTTTGTTTTTGAAGAAGAATGTTACAAGTTGATTTGCAATTATAGTTTGAGGAGTTTTCAGATTTGTTTTTGAAGAAGAGTGTTGGCTGATCTTTTTGATTTGGAAGATGAATTATAGAGATCTTTGATTTTAGTTTGAGGAGTTGATTTCTGATTTTAGATTTTAGATTAGAGAAAGATTTGAGAAGTGGTACTGATTTGGTTTTCAGATTTTAGAGAAAAAGGTTTTGAGTTTCTTGTTTTGAAAAGAAAAATAGAAAAATGAAATAAAGGGAATGCAAATGTTTATATAAGTAGATTTATGATAAAATAAAAATAAAAGAAAAAGAAAAATAAATAAGACACTTGTCACACACAATTGTTACTTAAATTACACATGTTAACATGAATCCTAAAATGATGACACTTGTCTTTTTAAGTAATTACTATTTATCTTTATTTATTTTAAAAGTAGATAAAACCTTTTCTTATTTATTTAAATGCTTATCTATATATATATATCTTTTTAAAGAAAGAAAACCAATTTATTTATAAATATAAGTTTATACAAATATTATAATATCCAAACAATTTAAATATTTATTCTCTTGAATTTCAAAACTTAAATTAAATTCAATTCAAATTAAATCTTAGATTCAATTTGAAAAGTTAAGTTATACATATATAAAACTACTTATCAAATTTTAAAAATAGCAATTCCATATTCTTTAAAATCTATTCATACAATATTCAAAATAATATATTATACTTATTATTTGAAATTAACATATTTGATATTTAAATTATTTATATAAGAGATTATATTATCAAGTGATATTTTAAAAAGAAATAAAACAAACCATTTTTGTTAATCTTATTTATATTTAAACTTAAGTTAAAATATATCTTAACCAATTTAAACATTTACCCAAAGTATATTTAAAACTATAAAGTTATTTATTTAAATAACTTTGAAAAGTCCATATTAAATTAAATCTAAATTCCCAATTTACCCAAAGCTTCTATTTACAATATAAATAAATATATATATTCAAATAGAAAATATCTTATTAACTTTTTTTAAAAGATAAAATCATCAATTAATACTAATTTAATCAGATTATTAAATTAAATTCAAATCTTATTATCAAAGATCATCAATATCAATTTAATTATTTAACAGATTATTAAATTGATATTGTTAAAATTTCCGGGATATTACATTCCTTCCCCCTTAAAATAATTTCGTCCCCGAAATTTAAACAAAGGTAATTTAATAATCTTATTAAAGATTTTAATTTTAAATCACAACATATACTATCATCCATATGCTAACAACCATAGCAACCAATTCACCCAATCAATCAAATCTAACTATCCAGACAAAATTCTAGATAGAATTCCTCGAGTTTTCCCAAGTATATATATATACCGGGATACTCGCTCTACAACAATCTAAACTACTAAGCTATAGATCTCCTACTCATCTAGATTTACAGAACTAAACAGAATATCAGACTACAGACGAGTCTGACTCAACAACTAAACCTTCCAGAACTGCTGATTCTAAAACCAGAGATAGATCTTACACGTACCCCTCAGAGATACATAAAACTCAATGAATTCCAATTGTCCAAACTGACAATTCAATCCTGAAAACCCAATACTTATCCAAATCAGAACACAGAAGAGATCCAATCATAACTTTACTTCACAACATCAGTAGATTCCAAACTTACTTCTCCTATCCAGAGATACACTCCAAACTGCTTTCGCTGCTTAACTCTGATCTGAGGTAGAACACAAGCACAGACTGGACAACTCATCCCAGAAATAAGGTTCACTGATCCATAAAGAAAACTCGGATACTCCATCAAACTTGAGTTGCTTCACCAAACTCCATCTCTAGGAAACATCCTTCAACTAGACTGAACTACCGGTACTACTCCTGGAATCCAGTCGATAAGAAAACTCAATCTCCGAATGCTGACAAACTTCTGACTTCCCGAAGACATTTAGAAAATCTCCAATAACCCAAGAGAACACTCAAACTATCGCAAGTCACTTTTGCGATCAATCCAGCCTATTTCCAAAGAAAACTGTTCCTCTTAACAAATCAGAACAGCCCATACTTGACTATCCAATCCACCGAAGAAATGGATCCACTCTGCTGCTTCTACTCTTCACCTCTAGAAAAACTGCTCAGCCAGAAAAACTTCCTTGTCGGCACAGAGAACACCTCCGAGCTGCACTGCTGACACTGATGCCAAAGATTTCCTATCCAAAGATCTTTGAGAAACTCGAACTCCAAACCAAACAGAAACACCATGCTGAACTCAGCCACAACACTGAAGCATACACTTCTTAAACTCGTTCCAAAGAAAACATCTTCGGAAACATCCATCGTCACTGTATCTCATCATACAGCTACTATTACCTGAGGTTTCCCGGATACTATTACTTGCTTCTGCACATCCGACAGATCCAACTCTACTCATCCAACTGCACTTCAAAGATAAACTCCGAACCATAACAGTTTCCTTCGGAGATCGATGAAATCCTTCACCACAGCAAAACTTACTCGAGACAGCATTGGGTCTACAGTCTCGACAGATACACTTCCAACCTCAACATTCAAATTCCAACCATTGGTAGTCGTGTTTCACACACTACTACCCTATCTACCTTTATAACTTATATTGGAGAACCTGAACAGGTAACCCAATCAAATAGGTAGAACAAATATATATAGTTATATAAAAATTACAAATACGCTCTCTCACGATAGATACCACTCCAGAGCTAGGTATTCACTCAACCAATAGCTCTGATATTCACTTAACCAAAAGCTTAGGCATTCGCTCAACCTAAGCTCTGATACCACGTGTGACGACCCGACTTTCCACTCCCGGAAAATCGCATCGACAGTAAGAAAGAAAGGGGTGAGAAATAGAAAAGAGAAGAAGAGAAAAGAAAACAACAACAGATACTCACAGCGGAAAGGAAACGAAATATAATATATCACATAAATATCACATAGTATCATATACATCATCTATCAGAGTTACACAGATTACACATCACATACTAGACAGTTATAAACATCTGTCTAGTTATTACATCTCAACACAATACAGATCAATACAAAGATCAACACAGCGGAAAACTACTATCTATATCTACAACGCCGAAGCCTCCTGCTCCATTGCTCCTCCAGATTACTCGTCAAAGCTAAACCTGAATCCCTTGGCTACTCGTAAAAATTTGAGTACCCAAGAGTTTATAAATCAGAAATAAACAACTTGGGTCAGACATGGGTCTGGTGTGAGTAACAGGTTAAACTTGTTTAACTTCAAAACCTTTTGAAAGAAAAAGGTATCACGTAAGACTTCCCACACATAAACATGGGTAAGTTTTTACCTTACGTTAACCAAAACATTTGATAGGAAATTCGATTGTATTATAATAGGGTCTAGGGTTTTCAAATAAATATGAAATAGCTGGAATGCTTACATCTCACGTTCCAACATAGTTGGGCACAACTAAAACGTACGGCACTTATTGGAGTTTGGATTCCATCAATGGCAGGGCTACCGGGGTACCGCCCGTCACAGTACGTGGCCTAGATCACCGTACCGAGGATCACTCCCAATCCCCTGCAACACAAGGTCGGAACATCCCTTACTGGATAATTCCCGCACAAGATATCCCAGCAGTTGGAGCTCTCAACTGCCCACACAGCCGAATAATAATAAGAAGGGACCTCTAGACAGAGATAATCTTGTCCTACTTGGGTGCTACCCACTAACCTTGCTGCACCTCCCCTGTTTTAGCCATTCCCGGTTTGTGAGGCTTGAGGTCACGATTACCTTAAAATAGAATACATCTATCTTAGAATGCTCATCGTCCACCTGACGATGTTCTGAAAGCATTCAGTCCATATAAGTTCGTTCCGGGTTCGAACGAAACCGAAGGCATTATCTCGTTACACTCGTATTGGAATCACCCTCAGAGTTAACGACAACAACCCTTGCACTCTAAATCTTTATCTCGAATCTGAAAGTACTATCTCCGTCAACTCATTACGGAATCACCCACAGAGTTATACTGACAAAGAATCGTTCTTACACCTCGAGTCTTCACTTGCTCCATTTAAATTTCACGACCTAACGTAAATTTGGATCGATGTGGTATTCGGATCTCCAGACCTGGAAATCCGGTATACGGAAACCCGATCCCGGTCTCATCGAAATCCAAAACGTATCTTTTAAGGACAAGTTGTTTTAAAGGTTAAAACAATTTAATTCAATTATCTTTATACACTTAGAAAGAAAATTCACAATAGATAATCAACATTATCAATATCATCAGATAATCCATATTATCATAATTCAACTAAACATCCATATCACATAGCATATATCTCATCAGAGATATCAATCAAATGCAAAGCATTCAGTATTATCATCCATCCATAAGTAATGATCTATATCATCTCTAATTAATTTAAAGTTAATTAAACTAATTATTTTTATTTTATAAATCCTTCTTACTTAAACATTAATTAATTACAAAATTAATTAATTATCCTCTAATTACCTTTTTCAATTAATCATCTTTGATTAATTATCTTTTAATTACCTTCCAGTTATTTATCTTTAATTAATTACTCAAATTAATCAACCTTAACCACTTATAGTAATTAACCTTTAATTACTTCATTAATTAATTAACTATAATTAATTAAATTAATCACTATAATTAATTATATTTATCCTTAATTAATTACATTAATTAATCACTTCATTTATTAATTATTACTTAATTAACCAATCTTAATTACATCATTAATTATATTAATTAATGATCCTTAATTACAACTTAATTATTAATTACTTAATTATTAATTACTTAATTAAATTAATTACATTAAGTAATTAACCTTTAATTAAACAATATTTATTAATCACTCTTGATTAATCTCCAATTAGTAATTAACTACCCTTAATTACTTTCATTAACTAAATTAATTACTTCCTTAATTAATTTCTTAATTAATCCCTTGATTAATTATTCAAAGTAATTAACTCCAATTACTTCCATTAATACATCACATTTCAACTAATTACTTCCAGTAATTATCTATTATTTACTTTCCGAAATAATATACCTTATTAATTACATTTAAGTAATTTATTTATCAAATCATCCATTTACTATTCTAAATTAATTAACTTAACTAATCACATTAACTTAATTAATTACAAATGAGTAATTAATTTCTAAATTACTTCCATTAAGTAATTACATTTAAATAATTTCATAAAGGATTATCCTTAAATCAATTAATCTAATTAATTATTAAAATTAATCAAATTAATTATTTATTAAATAATCTCAAGTTAATGACCTTCATTAACAATTATTTAATTACTTTCCTTAAGTAATTAACTTATATTAATTATTATTAATTCCAAATTAATAAACTAAATAACCAATTTATTAATTTCTAATTACTTAATTAATTAAGTGTTAACCATAACTTAATTAATATTTAATTACTTATTAATTAATTCCTAACCATTAATTAATACTCTAATTTATAATCCTTAATTACAAATTAATTATTCCTAATCAATTTATCTTAATCATTAATTAAAAATCAAATCCTATTTAATTAATGAATCTTAATTACAAGTTAATTATTCTAAAAATAATTAATCTTAAACCCTTAAGATTGAACCTTTAATTACCTTTAAGTAATTATTTATTTCATTAATTTATTAGATAAATTAATTATACATTTAATTACTCTAATAATTAAATGCATACAAATCATTAACTTATAATTAAACTTCAACAAGTTTTAAAATCAATTTAAAACCTTTAAATGATAAATAATATTTTTCTTATAAAAGAAATTTTACAAGATTTAAACAATTTAAGTTATTAAAACAATTTCATTTAAAAACTTCCTTTTTATTTCAATTCTGAAATACAGATTTATATTTGATTCCAAATAAAATCTAGATTAAAACTTACCTACAATTTAAAACTTCATCTTTTTAAATTCAACTACCTCATCATTTTAAAGTTGCTAAAATATTTTAAATATTTAAAAACTTTATATATTTTGAACTGAGATTCAAATTAAATCAGTTTTAAACTTAAATTTTATACTGGTTTAAAACTCTTAGTTAGTCATTTAAACTTAGTTTTAAAAATTTTAAAACAGTTTAGTCTTTAAATCTGAAACCCAGACTTACCCGAGCTCTTACAATATTTTCTTCGAGTCGCACATCAAAAATCCCGAGTCTCACACGAAACAACTCGAGTAACCCTCTGTTAAAACCCAGGCTCACCGGAAATTCAATCGCGTGCACGTGCACCGTCCAACCAGCCTTTTCTGACCATCGCCGATGATCTCCCTACCTCGACAACCAACCCCTTATCCTACCCCGGCCACCTTCTAGCTTCCAGACTACTCGAATGTGAATTCGAGTTCAATTTCTAAACCTGGAACAGAAATTCCAGACCATCACCAAACCTGTCAACTTCACCTCGACTTCGAAATCCCGTCCATCTGAACTCCTGCAACTTCGACCATGTCATCGTTATCGAACGAACTTCACTCTCTCAAACGCCTGTAGCACTCGATCCACCATGGAAGTCGCGATGATCATTTTACCCAAACTAGCAAAAACTAGGGTTCTAACAAAGAAACCACTACTGCTACCTCCTCCCTGAATTAAACACCTTCCAGACAATTTTCCAACCATCTCCGATCACTCCTCTGTCATTACCCAAAACCCCAGCTACCACAAATCAAAAGATCACCAGAATTTCCCAAAATCCCCTATTTAGTTCAATACAGAACTGCACTCATTTTACTAAACTAAAAACTATAATTTTAATACTAAAAATCATGTTATTGTTTATGTTTTCAATTTATAAACCTAAATTTATAAATTACAAGGTTTGAGTTTTCTCTTTTATATAACATGCACTGTAGTTTTTGTTTACCGAGTCACTCAAACTAGAAGTTTGCCTTAATTAAATTTTTAAAAGCTTCTATATGATAAAACAACAAGTTTTGTTTTAAAATTGAACCTTAACACAAATTTGATCGGGAGATATGATTTTTACATCAAAATCTAAGCTTGAAACTAGGAACAGAGAGATTACAGGTATTCAACCATGCACACATGACACATCATACATTTATAAACATACAAATAATTCGTATTTATATTCACATAAACATATGTATTTCCACATATAAACATGCAATCAAATTATACTTGAAAATTTTGTTTTAAACAAAAATTTGTTACTCACCTGGAAATAGTGATGAAACAGAGCCATATTTAATTTTCGAAAATCTTGAAACAGGAAACTTGAATTCTTTAGCTTTTGAAGACTGTAACTTGCATGCTTGTTTGAATTTGATTTTCCACTTGAGTTGTTGGGCTTTACACTTGATTAAACTACATGCATGCTTGTATTCCAGGTTAAAGAAATGAAGGCAGATAGACTTGAGGTGGTTCCAGAGATGAAAATGAAATGCAGACAGGTTCTTTGATTTTGAAAAGAATTGCAGGCTTTTGTTTTTGAAGAAGAATGTTACAAGTTGATTTGCAATTATAGTTTGAGGAGTTTTCAGATTTGTTTTTGAAGAAGAGTGTTGGCTGATCTTTTTGATTTGGAAGATGAATTATAGAGATCTTTGATTTTAGTTTGAGGAGTTGATTTCTGATTTTAGATTTTAGATTAGAGAAAGATTTGAGAAGTGGTACTGATTTGGTTTTCAGATTTTAGAGAAAAAGGTTTTGAGTTTCTTGTTTTGAAAAGAAAAATAGAAAAATGAAATAAAGGGAATGCAAATGTTTATATAAGTAGATTTATGATAAAATAAAAATAAAAGAAAAAGAAAAATAAATAAGACACTTGTCACACACAATTGTTACTTAAATTACACATGTTAACATGAATCCTAAAATGATGACACTTGTCTTTTTAAGTAATTACTATTTATCTTTATTTATTTTAAAAGTAGATAAAACCTTTTCTTATTTATTTAAATGCTTATCTATATATATATATCTTTTTAAAGAAAGAAAACCAATTTATTTATAAATATAAGTTTATACAAATATTATAATATCCAAACAATTTAAATATTTATTCTCTTGAATTTCAAAACTTAAATTAAATTCAATTCAAATTAAATCTTAGATTCAATTTGAAAAGTTAAGTTATACATATATAAAACTACTTATCAAATTTTAAAAATAGCAATTCCATATTCTTTAAAATCTATTCATACAATATTCAAAATAATATATTATACTTATTATTTGAAATTAACATATTTGATATTTAAATTATTTATATAAGAGATTATATTATCAAGTGATATTTTAAAAAGAAATAAAACAAACCATTTTTGTTAATCTTATTTATATTTAAACTTAAGTTAAAATATATCTTAACCAATTTAAACATTTACCCAAAGTATATTTAAAACTATAAAGTTATTTATTTAAATAACTTTGAAAAGTCCATATTAAATTAAATCTAAATTCCCAATTTACCCAAAGCTTCTATTTACAATATAAATAAATATATATATTCAAATAGAAAATATCTTATTAACTTTTTTTAAAAGATAAAATCATCAATTAATACTAATTTAATCAGATTATTAAATTAAATTCAAATCTTATTATCAAAGATCATCAATATCAATTTAATTATTTAACAGATTATTAAATTGATATTGTTAAAATTTCCGGGATATTACATTTGAAATTTGATTTAAGTGTTAAAACGGGATTTTTAAAGGAGAAGTGAGATTTTGGAATCTATAAACTGGGTTTATAAAGTAAAATAAAATATCAGTGGATATTTGAGAATATAAATTCAAGATGGGAATTTATAAAAGGATATGGTTTGGTTTAAAAATAAATGTTGATTTATTTTTAAAAGATGAGAATGAGAAATGTATTTCTCTGGATAACCAAGTACGTTTTTCAAAGCAAATTTTAAATATTCGTAAAAAGTTCTAATTGTGTTTTAAAAAGCGTGCTTTAGGAAATTTATATTTTCTAAATGTTTAAATTCTAAAGTAGTATTTTCAAAAATCTATTATTGTAGTAATTATATAAAAGTGATTTGGTATTATGTTTTAAAAAGAGAAATTTAGTTTATATTGTAAAGTGGTTTCATTTTAAATATTCCTTGAGTATATATTTTGTTAAGGTATTAAAGTAGTTTTAAATTTCAATATTATAAAGTATATTTATAGTAAAGTGTTTTAAAATTATTTTAAAATCTAAAAGTGTTTTGTACTTGGTGTTTCAGAGGAAATAAATATTTGGGAAATGTATTCCGCAAGCGGAAACTGTTTTGAAATTGTTTTCAAATGAGCTTTGAAAATTTGGAAATATATCTTGCAAAGATATTTGAAATAAATAAATAATTTGGGACAATTATTTATTGTGTGATGGTTGCTTATGGATGTTAATTGATAGTTAAATAACCGACTATCAATATTGGCCAAATGCGCTGATCGTTTCGAAGAGACCGGGATCGAGTTTCCGTATACCGGGATTCTAGGTCTGGAGACTCGAATACCACTTCGATCCGGTTTGTACGTTTCGTGTAACGATTTCGGAGTCGAAGATGGAGCAGTGAAGTGCAAGGGCTAGTCGCTACTAATCCTGAGGATATTTCCAAAATGGATGTAGTAGGAGTAGTGCCTTCGGTTCCGTTCAAACCCAGGACGGACTTGTATGGACGAATGCTTGCGAAACATCGTCAGCGGACGATGGGCATTCTAAGGGATATGTTCTCTAAAAGGTATCGTTTAGCCTCGAACCTCATCAACCGGGAATGACTGAAAATCAGGGGTTATGCAGCAAGGCTTCGTGGGTAGCTCCCACTGGAGGGTAAGGTCATCCCTGTCTAGATGTCCCTTTTTATTTCGGCTTAGTGGTGCGGTTGCTGATCCCAACCGTGGAGTGATTTTATTCGGGATCATCCAGTAAGGGATGGTTCCGGCCTTGTGTTGCAGGGGAGCGGGCGTACTCCTCGGTACGGTGATCTAGGCCACGTACTGTAATAGGTGGTACCCCAGTGCCTAGTCATTCGTTGGAAATCCATTCTTCCTACGTGCCTTGTACGGTTTTGATTGTGCCCAACTATTGTTGAAATGTGAGATGCAAGCATTTCAGCTAGATTATATTTTACTTTCTGTAGACACTATTATAATATCAGAGGATTTTGATATAAAGTGTTTTAGCTATCGTAAGGTAAAAACCCGACATGTTTATTTGTGGCGTGGTCTTACGAGATGCTTTTGTTTTCAAAGGATTTTGAAACTTTAATAATCAATTTGAGTGTGATTTTCTCACGCTGGTTTTCCAGAATGACTCGGGTATTGTTTTATATGATGCTCGGGTCAGACCGAGATAAACAGGTTCAGGATATGATGCTGTGGAGCTCAGGAGACGAGCTGGATGTCGATACGTACTCCCGTACTTGTTATTATTTTTCCGTTGTGTATTTAGTTGTATGTTATGGATGTTGATGTACTCTGATGATGTATTCTGATGTATTGTATAAACAGATATAATTTTGATTTGTGTAAAGATCTGTTGATATATTATATTTTATTCCGTTGCGATGGTTAGATTCTGATGTTGTTTTTCTTTTATTTTCTTCTTCTACCTCTTCTTTTTACCCAAATGGTCCGGTTTTTCGTGTTAGAAAAACTCGGGTTGTTACACTTGGTATCAGAGCTTAGGCTAGCGATAACCTTGGCTCTGGTGGGAATTTTGAGAGTACTAATAGATATGAGCGCGTATTTGTTAGTGGATATAAAAATGGTTTTATATTGTGTTGGTTGGTTTATTGAGTGGCATATGAACCTTCGTCGGCACAGTCTGGACAACTGTATCGAAGGGGTTTCTAAACACTTGAATAGAACAGTTCGACACAATATTGTTTTAAATAGGGTGAATGAAATAATTTTGCCCAAATTATTTTTATATATAAAAGGATAACTTTTGTAAATTATATATTTGGTTGCTTGGTTGTTAGAAAGTGATGATATTAAATTATTATCATCATTGTGTAAAAATTGAATCAGAAATTGGAAAAAGTATAACCAAAGATGAAAGAATAAATTTATATAACAAAATGGAATTTGAAATATAGACTATAAATGAAATTTATAAATTGAGATAAACTTTATATACAAATGTGAATTACAAATGTGATTTATAATCAAATGAGATTAATTCATAAACAAATGAAATTTGTAAATGTGACTTATAACTTGAAATAAAATGTGATAGAATTCCAGAGTAATGTTTGGATATAAAATTGAATGGGCTTTGAATTTGAAGTTTTGGGAAAGGTTTAAATTCCTTTGAATTTAAAGATAGTTTTTAAAGGTTTTGGGGAGATAATGGTGATATTATTTCATGAATATTTTTGAAATTGAATTGAAATCTGGTGGGATTTGGGATTTAAAAATGTTTGAAATGTTTAGAGTGATAAAAGCATTAAATTCTCTTTTGGTCGCTGGAAAATAATTTCGGTAATGACTGCAGCATCATCGATGTCTATTTTCGAGTTTCCAAAGAGAAATTGCTACCAAACTGTTTTAAATTGGAAATGATTGTGAACTGGGTTAGTTTTGAAATTCAAAAGGGAAAATTGTTTGGTAAAAGCAGATTGTTTTGGAAATTGGGATTTGAGGTGATATACCAGATATGTATGAGTTATTTCTGGGTTCAAAATGGTTTTGAAATAAAACCGGGCAATTGAATTCTGGGAATTCTATTTAAAATATAAATGTGGAAAATTTAAATGAATCAACAATATAAAGCATGGAATGAAGTTGATTGAAATAAGAAGGGAATGAAAGTTTAACTCTGGGATTATAATTATGAGATGAAATTAACTAAATGGGTAATATAAGTTGGTAGATAAAAGAGTTAGAGAACTTGAAGGTGAATGAATTGTAAAACTTGTATAAAATTTGTATCCTGGAATTAAAATTTAATTCGAGTATATGAAGGAGAATAAATATATTTGAATTTAACTTAAGATAAGTTAAATAAAATTGAGAATTGGAATTGAATTAAATGTAAATAAGTTGAAGTCGAATTGAATTGGATATAAAGGTAATGTAAAATGCTTATAATTGTGTAAAGAAATTCATATTCTTAAGTTCTTAAGTGTAATAATTTGAAATTTGATATGAAGATGGAAATGGACTTAAATGAATAGTCCTAGATCTTAAGTAAGTAAGTTAAAACTTATGAATAGAAATGAAATTGTAATTATCAAATGGAAACGACTAAGATGAGCAATCTTAATAAATCCAAACTTGAATTATAAAATAAATTGAACTTAAGATAATTAAGTGAAGTGATATTAGGAATTAAAAAGAAAGTATTTAATCTTAACCAGTGGAGGAACTAATGAGATAATAAATTAGTTAATGAAATGGAATTGGGAATTAATGAAATTGGATTAAAATAGTAATGGTTTGGATTTCGAATGGAATCCGAATAAGTGAAAATAAATAAATGGATGGAATTTGATTAAATAAGAATCAAATGAAAGATGGAAATAGAACTTAAAAGGGTTGGTTAAATGGAAAATAAACTTAAGCTATTGACTTAAGTAAATGTTGAATGGAAACTGAACTCAAACAGAGGAGTGGTTTAAATAAGTTGAGAAATAGTTATTGAATGAATTAACTTGGATTGTTTTCGAGCTAAATAAAATTCATTTTTTGGAAGTTGGAGATGAATTGAATTTAAGGAAAAAAAAATTGGAAATGAAGTAGTAAATTGAAGTAAGTTGGAATTCATATGAAATGGGAGTTCAATTTGAATATATACACTTCGGTGGTGAAGTAGTAAATAAATATAAGAAAATTTTATATTGAACTTAAGCATTGAAGAATGAAATTCTTAAGAAAATTTGTATTGGAGGTATACTTAGTAATTTTGGAATGGAAAAATAAAAAATATATATACTAAGTGAATAGTTGAATGAAGACTAAAACTGAAGTTGTGAAATGGGATAGTTGTGAATAAGGGGATAACAATTAAAAGGAATGTGAATAAAAGAGAATTGATAAAATTGATAATCAATTGGAATTTATACGTAAGATGTACGTATATTATTTTATTCGCATAGTTATTTGGTCCAGATGTCGAACACAGAATTTCGAGATAGTTTTATCGATCCGAATCAGGATTTTTCACTCGATTTTCGACGGCGAGCCTGGATATGGATTGTTGATTGATTCTGGATATTCTCTATCATAGTTTGTGGCTATGCAAGGAGAATGACGGTTTCTGATCAAGAAACCAAATCTGAGTCTGCACTAGGAAGTCAGGTGGACAATACTAGTTCGGAAGTGAAATTGTGTGATCGATTGAGCGATCGAATGTGATATTGCGTACGGATGATATATGTGCATCGTACGGGCATAAGTAAAACAAATATTGGAAATTTGTAAAGAAGTTGATAAAATGACTTTGGAATTGTGATTGAATATTATTGCTTAGTAGGATATACAGGTGTATAAAAGCAATGGATAAATTGGGATTTTTGATTTTAGAAGATAAAATTTAATGGCCCGACAAAAAGGTATGTATTTGAATTTCTATATGAAATTTGATTGGGTTTTGGATCCAGCCACTTGGCTTTTTGTTTTCCTTTTGAGATTGGGAGGCCGTAGAGCCATTTTGTAGTAGTACCGAGCTAGCCGCGCAAAGGAGACGCTGGCGAAATTTTTCGAAAAATTAGGGAGTTAGAAAAATTTTCGAGAAATTTTGACTAATTTAAATTTGAATTCAAATTTGAATTTGAATTGTGAAGTAAAATTTGTGCTGTTTAAAAACTATGGTTAAAATGTGGACAGTTAATTGAAATGATAACCTTTAATAAAAGATTTGAGATGATAAATTGATAAAACTGTTTTGTTTAAGGGAAATGATAAACAGGGAATTAAAACATTCCTCTTAACTAGTAATTTCGGGGACGAAATTCTTTTAAGGGGGGAGGAATGTGACGACCTGGAATTTTGGACAATTTGAAATTGGATATTTAATTGATTTTAAATATTCGATGGAGTAAATTTTAACTCGAATTTCAAATATCAATATTTATTAGATAATTAATTATTAAATTTAATTATCGGGGTTGGGTAAAATATTGAATCTTGATTTTAAGCCTATTAAAAATTGTTCAAAGGTTCAGAAAATTTATATTGTTAATACTGAAGATGATAGAACTTTTAAAATGGAATTTTAAAGAGTTTTGTTCAGTTTTAAAAATATATCCTTGAAATTGAATTTAAAAAATAGCCATCCGAGGCACAGTCTCGGAATTCAGCGAAACCAGTTCCATTGGATCCGTAATATTGTATTATTATCGGATTTCAAATTTTGTAGTGTTTGGATTTGTTGTGTGATCGTACGATAGACAAACGTGCTGAAATTTATATCGAAAATTTAATATAATATCTGAGTCCAAAAAGCTATCTTCTCCATACGACCAAGTTAGGACTCGAAACCTTTTCCATTTCGTCCAGAATAGGGGTTTAACCTTATAAACGCCTAGCGACACGCATCGATAGGAGGTCGAGATTTTGAGTTTGCGTGGTTAGAGACGGTTTAGATTTAAATAATATTTATATTCAAATTTGTTTTGACAAAAGTTTTCTCAGCAACCTTCTCTTCTCTCAAACACGTGTTTCTCTTGGTATTAACACGTGTCCTACCTAATAAACACACGTCTCCTCCTAAATTCATTTTTCTCAAAAAAATCAAATCTGCAGAAGAAACAAAGGCCGTAAATTCTCTTTGTTCATTTCTAACCTAAAATTCGAAATTCCCTCTTCAATGCCACTTAGAAAATCAAATCGCAACCTCCCTTAATTAAATCAAAACGAGACCGAGCCTCTTCTCAAAATCGAAAATTCATTCATTCGTGAAAACAAAGCCTAAATCGAATCGCGACTTCGTGGATGGCCGAGCTGGGCATCGCGAGCGTCGTTTCATGTCTGGGATTGTTCGCGCATGGTGGAAGTAGAGCAGATCGTCGTGGTTGCCTCGTCACCGATCGATGGGTTCGACGATGTGGTCTCGGCTGGGGTTTCTTGACGTTTGCAAAGTCGGCAAGCTTGAGGAAGTCAGGGATGAACTCGCGGCTCGAGTTCGAGCAAATCAAGTGACGCGTGAGGGTCACATTTTGGTTCGCGACGTGAAGGTGATGTCGGCAGTAGCGGGGTGACGAGATGGCAGCGAGGTTCGTCTTTGTTTTCTGTCAATTTTGAATTGATTAAATATATATATATATGTAGAGGTAGGGTTTTGAAAGTGAAAATTTTAAAGGTTGATAGGTTCTGCATAGAACTAGATTTATAAAAATCTATATAGATTATTTTTGATATACATATATATATGAAGTTCAAAAATAAAAATATATGTGTACACAATTTAGATGTTCTGGTTTATTTTAAATAATGGATTTAGTAAAGATGGTTTAACTAATTCATTTAAATTTTTTTTTATTATAAGATTTTTATAAAGGAAAAATTAGTTTGAAATTAAATTATTAGTTCAGATTAACATTCTTAGTTAATAAATTATTAGGTTAAAACTGAATCATTAGTTTAAAGTAAATAAATAATAATGAAAGGTTAAATCAATTCAAATATTAACAAACCTTATATTGTTGACTCAAGGTCTAGAAATCATGAAGAAAACTAGTCTGGAGTGGAAACAGATTGCAAATATCAACAATAATCAAAGGTGAGTTAATCTCACTCAGTTAAATTATAATTTAAATTTGATTGGTTAAATTTAAATATTTATTGAATGATTGTTTGGATTGATTTGATGGGATAGTATATATAGTAGTATATAACAATATATATATATTGGCATATGTATATATTGGAGTTGTTGATATTCCCGCATTATATAGCGGATGAGACCCTATGTGCCGCAAAATAGCGGATGATATTTTATAAACCCATATACCGCGATATTCCACCTCGAAGTGGAATTGGTATTGTGCTAACATCTGTGGATGCAGGGAAACAGGTTGGAGGGATCCAACTGGATTCCTCAAAATTTATCTAGACTGTTTTATATTCTGTGTTATGAATATTGATATCCTGTGATGATTTTATTGATGATTGAAATGTTGGAAGATATTGTTGGATTGAATATCTAAGTAGAATGAGTTATTAAATTCTATAGAATTGGATTTTGAAAGAAATAAAAGAGTAAATTTTAAGTAAAATAATTCAAGTGAATTGGAATAAGGGAATTTTGAATTAACAGGGGAAATATTAACTTTAAACTAAAGTGATATTAAATTTAAAGAATAAAGGATTTATTTTTGAATGTAAGGATTAAATTTTATAAAGGGATAAAGAAGGAATTTTAGAAGTTTAAATTAGTATTTTCAGTTAAAAGGGGTTTTAACTCACAATAAAGAAATAAATCTAAAGTTAAAGTATTTTGGAATAAATGAAGTAAGCAAGGAATTTATTTCACAGTAAAGTAAATCGGAAATCAATTTGAAATTTGATTTAAGTGTTAAAACGGGATTTTTAAAGGAGAAGTGAGATTTTGGAATCTATAAACTGGGTTTATAAAGTAAAATAAAATATCAGTGGATATTTGAGAATATAAATTCAAGATGGGAATTTATAAAACGATATGGTTTGGTTTAAAAATAAATGTTGATTTATTTTTAAAAGATGAGAATGAGAAATGTATTTCTCTGGATAACCAAGTACGTTTTTCAAAGCAAATTTTAAATATTCGTAAAAAGTTCTAATTGTGTTTTAAAAAGCGTGCTTTAGGAAATTTATATTTTCTAAATGTTTAAATTCTAAAGTAGTATTTTCAAAAATCTATTATTGTAGTAATTATATAAAAGTGATTTGGTATTATGTTTTAAAAAGAGAAATTTAGTTTATATTGTAAAGTGGTTTCATTTTAAATATTCCTTGAGTATATATTTTGTTAAGGTATTAAAGTAGTTTTAAATTTCAATATTATAAAGTATATTTATAGTAAAGTGTTTTAAAATTATTTTAAAATCTAAAAGTGTTTTGTACTTGGTGTTTCAGAGGAAATAAATATTTGGGAAATGTATTCCGCAAGCGGAAACTGTTTTGAAATTGTTTTCAAATGAGCTTTGAAAATTTGGAAATATATCTTGCAAAGATATTTGAAATAAATAAATAATTTGGGACAATTATTTATTGTGTGATGGTTGCTTATGGATGTTAATTGATAGTTAAATAACCGACTATCAATATTGGCCAAATGCGCTGATCGTTTCGAAGAGACCGGGATCGAGTTTCCGTATACCGGGATTCTAGGTATGGAGACTCGAATACCACTTCGATCCGGTTTGTACGTTTCGTGTAACGATTTCGGAGTCGAAGATGGAGCAGTGAAGTGCAAGGGCTAGTCGCTACTAATCCTGAGGATATTTCCAAAATGGATGTAGTAGGAGTAGTGCCTTCGGTTCCGTTCAAACCCAGGACGGACTTGTATGGACGAATGCTTGCGAAACATCGTCAGCGGACGATGGGCATTCTAAGGGATATGTTCTCTAAAAGGTATCGTTTAGCCTCGAACCTCATCAACCGGGAATGACTGAAAATCAGGGGTTATGCAGCAAGGCTTCGTGGGTAGCTCCCACTGGAGGGTAAGGTCATCCCTGTCTAGATGTCCCTTTTTATTTCGGCTTAGTGGTGCGGTTGCTGATCCCAACCGTGGGGTGATTTTATTCGGGATCATCCAGTAAGGGATGGTTCCGGCCTTGTGTTGCAGGGGAGCGGGCGTACTCCTCGGTACGGTGATCTAGGCCACGTACTGTAATAGGTGGTACCCCAGTGCCTAGTCATTCGTTGGAAATCCATTCTTCCTACGTGCCTTGTACGGTTTTGATTGTGCCCAACTATTGTTGAAATGTGAGATGCAAGCATTTCAGCTAGATTATATTTTACTTTCTGTAGACACTATTATAATATCAGAGGATTTTGATATAAAGTGTTTTAGCTATCGTAAGGTAAAAACCCGACATGTTTATTTGTGGCATGGTCTTACGAGATGCTTTTGTTTTCAAAGGATTTTGAAACTTTAATAATCAATTTGAGTGTGATTTTCTCATGCTGGTTTTCCAGACTGACTCGGGTATTGTTTTATATGATGCTCGGGTCAGACCGAGATAAACAGGTTCAGGATATGATGCTGTGGAGCTCAGGAGACGAGCTGGATGTCGATACGTACTCCTGTACTTGTTATTATTTTTCCGCTGTGTATTTAGTTGTATGTTATGGATGTTGATGTACTCTGATGATGTATTCTGATGTATTGTATAAACAGATATAATTTTGATTTGTGTAAAGATCTGTTGATATATTATATTTTATTCCGCTGCGATGGTTAGATTCTGATGTTGTTTTTCTTTTATTTTCTTCTTCTACCTCTTCTTTTTACCCAAATGGTCCGGTTTTTCGTGTTAGAAAAACTCGGGTTGTTACAAAAATAAAGAACAGAACAGAACAGAAAACATCACAACGAAACTACTAAATAAAACATAACAGTCAATAGTATATCAGGTTACTCCTTAACGGAGAGTTATCAGAGTTACACTAAAGCACTACAAATCAGCTTAGGCAGTTTTAACAACCCGCTTTTACATATGCTGAAACAAAATGCACTTACACAAACTAGATAATACACCGGAATAGATAACTAAGAAGATGTGAAACCCTCATGCTCTGATGCCATCTTTAAAAGAGCCCAAAATGACCTGCTACTCTCGAACTACTCAAATAAAATGAATACTCGAGGGTTTATGAAAAATAAACAACTCGTGTAAGACGATATGTCTGGTATGAGTAGAACTTTAAGTAATAGGGGTGTAACTAAATACAAACATGTGAGACCACATCGCTGAACACGGAACGTGTTTACTCTCACATAAATTAACATCCAAACATAAAGAATGGATAAATAATTAATCTCCGCGAAGAGTGGTTGACTCTTCCCAATGAAAATAAATTTGAAGGTTCGAATCGAATCAAAAAAGTAAAATCTCTAACAAATGACTAGGAGGGTGCACCCCTTGAAGTATATCTCTAGTAATATACTTCTGAGATGCTCATTTACTCTGTGACACTTCTTGGAAACCTCCAAGCAGGACCCCACCAAACCTTACCAAGTATTTGAATATTTCACATCTAATAGCATACCGAATCCCATCTAGATGAGATGTGAAAGTATTCTAATGGGAGCAACCTCACGTATCTTGGCCCTCTCTCATGCTTTGGTTTTAGTCATTTCCGACAAAGGATATCAAAGCTCAATGGAGCAACACATCATCTTAGAATGACGATAATAAAGAAGCTGAAGTAACCGATAGCTGAGAAACCAACTATCGAGGATATAAAATGATCGTATATGGAAATTAAGTCTTGTATACTTATCACCACTCATCGAATTCAAACTTGTACTATTTCTTGGTTAACAATAGCACCGGACAAGTCAAGGTAGTGTAACCTCAAAGTCATGTCTCACGATTATTCTTAACTTTCGAAATAGCGACAAGTCTACTTCTTCGACGTTTAGTGCTATGTATACAAATAAATCGTTCCTATATAAGTGAATTGCTTCACGGTAATTAATTCATGTCCATAAATGATCAAAATTCTTCATTTAAAAACCCGAATTCGTGCTTGGACTTCACATTACAAGTATTAGCTTCAAAATATTTTGTTAAAAGAGTTTACTAACTTTAAAACATCATTATAAAAGTATTTAATAACTTTCAACATCCTTATTTAATTAATTACTTGGCTTTAACTATCATTAATAAGAATAATTAATTATCTTTAAACTTCATTAATCAATTTGGTTAATCAACTTCAAAATACCCCTTAATTAAAAAGGTTAGTCTCCTTTAAATTAACATAATTAATCAAATTAATTTATTAAATTTAACCTCATTAATTAATTAAATTTATACATCATTAATTAAATTATTAATTTAAAACATAATTAAAGAAAAGATTATTAAATTTTAATTAATTAATTAAATTTAAAAATCATTAATTGAAAGGGGTTAATTCATTTTAATCATCATTAATTAAAATGATTAATTAATTTTAATCCATAATTATTAAATAAGTTATTAACTTTAATCATCATTAGACAAAATGATTAATTAATTTTAAGTATCATTAACAAAGTAATTAATTAAATTTAAAAATATCATTAATAAGTTAATTAATTAAATTTAAACTCATCATCAACAAGTTAATTAATTAACCTTGATCCTTATTAATTAATTAATTATATTTAAAAATCTTTATTAAAATGATTAATGTAATTTGAAATCATCCTTATTTAACAAATTTATTAACTTGTAAAACAAAACCCAAGCTCGAGAAATAAATCAAAAAATTTCGATTAGGATATGTTTGTCAAAAGTGCCGATATAACGATAGTCACTATACAGACACTTCAACAACTAATTTCATGTTACTTTACTTTTATCCATACATCATATAACATAAGCATAACAATGATACAAAGTGCTAAATTATTCTACAACATGTAGAGAACAATCATTACTATATGGTACAGTATATAGGATTTAAATTCAATATGCAATGGAATTATATCTTGGACAAATGGTATAAATTCACTGGACTAGTTAATATCGAATTATCATCGTCACGTCAATTTAGTATTTCATATCTTGAAACATGATGATAATATGAATCGAAATCAAAATGTCCAAGAGATCCATAGCATTGCATAAGTCAAATATGGGTTAAGAAAATAAGTGAGCATCATGCGCAACTGGTCATTATTCGAGCTAATGGCCGAAATAATCTTCCTCATATTCAAAATCGATATTGGATCCATGCAACCACTCCTTTGCATTTATCTAAATTAGATTACAAGTAAGTGAATTTTCCCCAAATTGATCTAGGGTTACAATAGTTTGATTTTGCTATGAAGTAAGAAGAGATTTCATAATTCAAAATTCGGTCCCCCAACTTGGACCCCTAGGGTAGTATTTATAGATGTAGATTGACCCACTTCCGCATTCATCCTTTCAGAGCAGTCGAAAGGTCTTTCTCCCAGCCTTTCACATCCATCCTTTTGCCTTCGTCCTTTCACTTCCATTACTTTGAAGGTGGCTACTTGGATCTCTTATTATGCTTGGGTTAACCATTTGGCCTTCATTAATAGTGTAATAGCAATGGATTTTGTTCTAAAATTCCTCAATACTGCTTTCGTGTTGCTCTGAAACCTTTCGACACCTTCAAAAGGTATGTAGCGAAATGGTCAAGGTTCCCTATCACGTTGTTTTGATGTAAGCGAAAGTACTCCAAACTTTTTCTTCTCCTTTAAATCCTATCCTTATCTCTTTTGATTTAGTGTTGACCGTGTTATTTGATTACTTGAGTGAGTGAGGATGGTTTCGAAAGGATCAATAGGTGATGAAAAGATCATTGCAAAAGGTAACTTTGTCTCATGCGAAATTTCCTTTATGCTTGCGAAAGGGTCCAACCGTTTCGAAAGGCTTATCTTTGCTTTTGAAAGGTTCACATTAGTAAAATGTCTCTATAAGGAAGATGGACAGTGGCGAAACCATCAATTCCAAAAGGTTTGGTTCTTGTGCGCAAGCTTGTTATTGGTACCCTCGAAAGGTGTTTCGAGCTTATACAAGGCTTTCTCATATATGTTGAATCAACTTCATCGAAAGGAGTAGCTGAGGTGGAAGGTAACCTTGCTTTCCTTTCTACTCCTTTGAAAGCTCTTGTTTCACTCGACACATGTAGGTGCATCAGGTGCTTGCGACTCCATCTTAACCTCTTCGAAAGCTATCTTAATACCTTCGAAACATTGCTTTTGAATCATGGCGAAACCCTTTTTTTCAACTCTTGTGGAGCTTAACACTTTTATGAGCCTTCTTTCAGGCCTTCATTCTTAAGTGAGTTTTATGGTTAACATCCCCCCCCGTATGAAAGAATCTTTTGTTCTTTAGGACAAAAACTTAACAGCTTTCCTTTTGCACTATTCCATCCTTAATGACCTCATTTCCCTACAAAGTTCAAAGTAAATAACATACTCTACTGTTAGTTCAAAATTTTTGTAAAAATATGGTTAGTGATTTGTTTGTAATATAATTGAAGACAATGTTAATATTTTAAATAACATAATTCCTGAATTCTAAATCTGGAAACAATGGAGATTAGTTTACCATCATTTCGAGTTTATAAGTGATAAGAAATCCACAGCTGAGAATGATTGGAGATCAGAAACTCTTGTCTGGCAATAATAAAAGTCCCATAATCCAACTTTGGTAAAAACAAAAGAAGTTTAGAAACTAAACCCATATTATATTTATAGAAGACCAGGGATATAGTCTAAATCTAACTTTAATAATTGAAGTCCAGGAGTTTACTTCTGCTAATAACAAGTGTCCGGTAATAAAAGTCCATAAATTATCATCTGAAAATAAGTCAATAAAAACTACGAATCCTTATTTGGGGGTAAATAATGGGTATTTAGAAATTCCTATTGGAAATATTCCTGAAAACCAGATTCAGATGTTGATAAGTGCTGCTTGAAAGTTAGTAGTAGAAAACCAGTGACCCTGATTCAGATATTATTAAGATAGATCCAGAGTCTTAATTGAAGACTAGAAGTCCTTTGAGATCTCAATATCAACTGCCTTGGAACCCAGATTCGAGCATTAACAAATGAAATTCACAAATTAATAGTAAAAGACTCGAAACCCAGATTTGGGTATTAATAAAATGATGTCCAAAATTCCATGATAAAGGTCCCAATAATGAAGGTCCTAGATCGCATATTCAGGAATTAATAAGTGTAGACCAGAAATTAATAATAAGAGACCCGAAACCTTGATTCGAGTATTAATAAGTGAAGTCTATAAATTAATAGTAAGAGACTCAAAACCCTGGTTCGGGTATTAATAAGTGAAGTCCAGAAATTAATAGTAAGAGACCCGAAACACTGATTTGGGTATTAATAAGTGAAGTCCATAAATCCTCTTTTGGAAATCAGTCAAAGGCTATAAACACTTATTTGAGCCTTCTGTTCTGCACCACTCTTTGGGTTTTCATTCTTTTGACATGTGCCACCCTTTAGGCTTCGTATGTTGTCATTGTTTGATATGTCGCTTCTTGGCCTCGGACGTCTTAGTCCTTTATTATATGGTGCGCTTGGTTAGCTTATCCACAAGCAGGACCCAAGGACTTACTCAACCTCCCTCCAGGAGGTGCTCCAACCAAGATTTATAGGCGGGACTGAAGGCTTGTTCGGTGCCTTGGCCAGGCCATAGCATGGCGGGACCATGGGCTTATCTGTCCTCCCTCCGAGAGGTGCTCCAGTTAGGCCATAGCATGGCAGGATTGAAGGCTTCCTCGGTGCCTTGGCCAGGCCATAGCATGGCGAGACCAAGGGCTTACTCCATCCTTCCTCCAGGGCACACCTTGATCTGGCCATAGCTTGGCACGATCAAGGGCTTGTTGATGCTTTAACCTGGCTATAGTGTGGCGCGGATAAAGGCCTACTCCAACCTCCCTCCAGGAGGCGCTTTGACCTGGCCATCTCAGCGCGGACAAAGGCTTTTGACCGTTAAGGTTGTTTCCAAATTCAAGGAGAATTTTACTCACAACCATGTAGACCTTTCTTAAGGAAGCGATACTTTATTCGTTCATTGTGAGAAAATATGGTTGCAAGTGTTCTGCATTCCATGTTCTAGAAAACATATTGCCATCTGATCGACATAACTTGTAAGTTCCGGGAGGAATTACTTTGCATACGATTATGGGACCTTCCCAGTTTGGCCCAAGTGGTCCATCGGTAGGATTTCTTGTGTTTGCCATTACTGTTTGGACTACCAAGTCTCCCTCTTGAAACGATCTTGTTTTTACTTTTGAGCTGTAGTATTTTGAGATTCTCCTCGCGTATTCTACAGTTCGAATAGGTGCTTCATCTCTTAGCTCATGTATTAAATCCAATGATTCTCTCTTCAATTCTTGATTTGGATCAAATGCATATGTGATTCTTCGATGTGAGGGTACCTCAACTTCAATTGGCAACATTGCTTCACACGCATATGTTAGAGAATAAGGGGTATAACCCATTGTAGTTCTAGTGGATGTACGATAGGCCCAGAGTACAAGTGGCAACTCTTTTACCAAATTTCCTTCTACTTTATTCAATCGCTTTTTGAAGATAGTCTTAATAGTCTTATTTGCCACCTCAATAGCTTCAATTAGCCTTTGGATCTGCCATGGAAGAAAAGCTTTTGATAATCCCATTCTTATGGCAAAATTGAGAAAACTCTTCAGTTTCAAATTGTGTTCCATTATCAGATATAATCTTATAAGGGATCCTAAATCTGGTAATAATGTTTTTAATGACGAATCTAAGCACTTCCCAGAAGTGATTTTGGGGAGTGGTTCCGCTTCTACCGACTTAGTAAAGTAGTCAATGTCCACTGTAGCACATTTTGCTCCTCCTTTGGAAATTAGCAATGGCCCGACTAAGTCGATTCCCCATATAACGAAGGGCCATGGACTAGGGATCGGAGTTAATTAACTTGGTGGTAAACGAGGAATCTTTGAGTATTTTTGGCATCTTTCACATTTCTTTACATATTCAATAGCCTGACCTTCCATTTAAGACCAACAGAATCCTTGTCTCATTATTTTATTAGCCAACTTTACCCCGTTGGAATGGTCTCCACAAAATCCTTAATGTTCTTCTACCAATAATTTCATCTCATCCTCCAAACTCACACATCTTAAGTAAGGTAAGGCATGTCCTTTCTTATAAAGAATTCCATCCATCATTGTGAAAGTCGAAGCCTGTCGCCTGATTTTCCTAGCTTTCATTTTGTTGGACGGTAATATCCCACTAGTAAGACATTCTACAATATGTGTCATTTAAGTGTTATCATAATAATTATTGGTCTTTGGATGATTAGGCTTCTCATATGGAATTTCTTCATTAATTTCTCTTCCTTTTCTCTCTTGCTTCCTGGCTTTGGATTAAGTTAAAACCAGTAGTTCCTTCCCTGGTTCAAGCATTTCCTCTTCAATGCTGGGATTTTCTTGATATCCTACTGGTACGATGCGAGTTTCTGGAGCTCCCCTTGAGCTAGCCAATTTTGCTAATGAATCGGCTTGAGAGTTATCTTCCCTTGGAACTTGATGTATAGAAAAATCTTCAAATAAGGCAAGCATCTTTAGCACTTTCTTAACAAATAGGGCTAGTTTAGCATCTTTAGTTTGATATATCTGTTTTATCTGATTCACCATAAGTTGAGGGTCGCTAAAGATTTGAATCCGTGGGATTTTAAGTTGCAGGCCAGAGTTAATCCTGCCGCCATCGATTCATATTCTGCTACGTTATTTGTTGCGGTAAACCCAAGCTTCATTGCATTATGTAAGCGATGCCCATCGGTTGTGATTATGACGTATCCTGCTCCAGCTCCCTGCTCATTTGATGCTCCATCCACAAATAGTTGTCATACGGTTTTTTGATCCTTCTCTTTCTCTAATTGTTCCTTAACAAAGCTTGTACGTTCATTGATAAAGTCTGCTAAAGCCTGCCCTTTAATTATCGCTCGTGGCTGAAATTCAATGTCATACTGACTAAGTTCAATTCCCCATTTTACTAGCCTTCCTGAAATCATAGGTTCACTGGAAACTTGTTTGAGTGGAAATTTAGTCAATACTCCGATTGGATGCGCTTGAAAGTACGCTCTGAGTTTTCATGCCATCAGTATCAAATAGTAAGCTAACTTTTCTATGAATGGATACCGAATCTCAGCATCTTTCAATCGTCACTTACATAATAAATGGGAAGTTGAGTGCCATTCTCTTCTCTAATCAGCACTAAACTAATCGCGTGTTCTGAAACTGCCATATACAAATATAGACTTTCTCCATCCACGGGACTGTATAATATAGGGGGACTTTCTAAATGATTTTTTAATTTGTGGAAGGCTTTCTTACAATCCTCTCCCCATTCAAAATTCTTTCTTTTCTTAATCAAGTTGAAGAAGGGGATGCATTTATCGGTTGCCATAGAGATAAATCTGCTTAGGGCTGCAATTCTACCATTCAAGCTCATCACATCTTTGCTAGTTTTAAGTTCTGCCATTTCTTTGATAGCCTGAATCTGGTCAGGATTAGCTTCGATTCCTTTTGCACTAACGATGTAACCTAAGAATTTTCCAGAATGAACTCCAAATGAACACTTCTGAGGATTCAGTCTCATTTGATACCTTCGTAATACTTTGAACATTTCTTCAAGATCCTTAAGGTGATTCTCAGCTTCATGAGACTTTACCAGCATGTCATCCACATAAACTTCCATATTTCATCCAATTTGATCCTTGAACATTCTATTGACTAATCTCTGATAAGTAGCTCCTGCATTCTTTAGCCCGAAAAACATTGCTTGATAATAAAAAATTCCCTACTCGGTAATGAAACTTGTATGCTCTTCGCCCGATTTAAACATAGGTATTTGGTTATATCCTATATAAGCATCCATAAGGGGCAATAGCTTATGACCACTAGTTGCATCAACTAACCGATCTATTCAAGGTAACGGATAACAGTCTTTTAGGCATGCTTTGTTCAGATCTATATAATCGACACATGTTCTCCATTTTCCATTTGCCTTTTTCAACAACATTGGATTTGCTAGCCATTTTGGATAAAAAACTTCTCGAATGAATCCATTCTCAAGCAGCCTTTTAACCTCCTCTTTCAAAGCATCAGATTGAACCTTATTAAATTGCCTCTTCTTTTGTTAAACGGGGGTCACATTTAGATTAATATTTAATGCATGGCGCATAACTGACGGATCAATTTTTATCATATCTGAATGAGTCTATGCAAATTCATCTTTGTTAGCCTTGAGGAATTGAATTAATTCTGTTTTCAAGTTGTCATTCAATTCCTTTTCCACTTTAGCGATCTTGATCAAATTAGTTGAATCTATACATATCTCCTTGAGATCTTCTGAAGGTTTTATCCTCTCCATTTCTCCTCGGCAATTTAACTCTATAATAATCTCGCTTTCCTCTATTAAGTTGGCATTAGTCCTCTTCCTTTTGCTCCCAGACGAGATGTACCTTCCAAACACATGTTTATTTCTTTTATTATATTTTATTTTTGCTTCAAATGTTGAATGTAAAAATCCAATATTTAAAGGCTGAAAAATAGTGGAGGAATCATAATAAGAAGTGTACTCCCTTTTATATTGATCGAGAGTAACAAAATACATCTCGCGGGAGCTAAATTATTCTCCCCGAACGATAACCTAACCTCTTTTGGTTAAGATTTCACCATCAGATACTTTGGAGAGACAAATGCATCCACCTCATCTAATGCAGGGTGGCCAAAGAATGCATTATAGTATAACGGCTGATTGATGATCACAAAAAGAGTATCAAAGATTTTGTAGCATGGCAGTAATCCCATTTGCACTAGCATCTTTACTTGCCCCACCGGAGTTAACCCTTTGTTATTGAACCCAAAAATAGGCCAAGACTGCGCTCAAGCTTATCTTTAGGAATGCCCATTTGATCAAAGGCATGCTTGAATATGACATTTACTGCGCTTCCAGTGTCAACCAGAATCTTGGACACTATAGGGAGCCTGATTTGAGCGGTGATCATAAGAAGGTCATTGCGGGGGTGATGGATTCCCTTTTTGAGTTCTTGCAAGGTGATGACAAGATTCAGCATATGCATATTCAACCGTGGATTTTAAGTGGGGGCTCTTCCTGGATAAAAAATACTCCTTCTTTAGCTTCCTTTATGTATTTGTTTCTGGCTCCCCTACTAGTTCCTGCTGGATGCGGTCCCCCATGAATCACATCAATTCTATTCAAGGGTGGACTCAGATTTAATGAATCTTCATCTTCTAAGCTATTCACGGTAGTATTAGGAAGCTTTCGTGGTTCATCACTGGTGCGCGGCACCTTTTGTTGGTCCTGAATGAATTCTTTCAGATGTCCTTCACGAATTAACTTCTGAATGATTCCAGCCAGCACTTGGCACTCATTAGTTTTATGACCATTTTCTTTATGGTAAGCACGATAATCCTCCCCTTTCCTCTGCTCGGTTAATTTATAGCCTTGAATGAAGTTGGAAAGTTAACTTTCTCTTTTGTTGTAGCATAAATATAAGGCAAACAAAGCGATTGAATTAGTATTAGAATCCTCCTACCTCGGCCTTTTGTGTCCACGGTCAAACCCAAATCTCCCACTCTCCTTCTTAGGGTTAGATTTATTCTTAGCATAGTACAATTCACCCATTCGAATGAATTTATCAGCTTGGAAGTGGAAGTCTTGTAAATCTTTATATCCGTGAACAAAGAGCTCTTTCCAAAATGGTGTATTTTCTATCAGACTTGAATGCACTGCAATCAGCTTATCCCTATCATTCATATCCTTGGCTTATAGTGCCTTTGCATTGAATCTTCTTAGGTAGTCACCCAGTGATTCCCCCGCTGTTGTTTGATGTTTGCTAGAACAGTATAATCGATTGTGAGATCTTTGCATATGCAGAATTGAGCAATGAATTCATAGTAAAATTGTTTCCATGAGTAAATGGTCTTCTCTCGATATTGACCTACGCGGTAGCTCCTTGAAGGGTTACTGGGAATAGCCTACACCGCACTGTTCCAGAGGCATTATATAGATCCATTTGCTATCGAAAGCCATCAAGTGATCATTAGGATCGGTAGTGCCATGATATTTCATGGTTGGGATCTTGACATGAGATGGAATGACCACTGACATGATTTCATCCGTGAACGGAGCTACTCGTTCATTATCATTTAGTCGCTCATCCAGTGTTCTTTTCCCTTTTGCATTTAGCATATCTTTGATGGCCTTCTCTACCACATCTTCCAAATAAGCTTCAGAATCATGATAGCTTTTTGGATTTAGGCTGTATTCCTTTGAAGTCGAGCTTCATATTGTTCGAGAGATTTATCATGTATTCTTCCTTGATGATTGACTTTAATGGTTTATCGTTCTTTTTTCTTTGATGATGTTAGATCTACCTTGCTCTTGCTTTCATTGGTATAAGCCTTCAAGTTTCTTCTTGGGGAGATCACCTCGTCCCCAGTTGTTGGTTTTGTAGTTTTGGAAGAATTCTGAGATAGAAATGCTTTTAGGAGCTCTTGCATTTCCAGTAATTGTTACTCCAAATGCTTTATCTTGACTACATTGTCATCTGGTTGCATTGGGGTTAATGGTTGTCCTTGTACAACTCCTTTCAAGTTGAAAGTTGGAGTGATATTTTCCTCCAAATTAGTTGTATGCATTGCTTCCTTGTCCATTGGACTAAGCCTTTTTGATTTCATTTTCCTGTAACAAGTCAAAAGTTCCACAATTAATCTATATGGAAACAACAAGGTCAGAGGTTCGAGCCCTCCTTCTAGCGCCAAAAATGTTAACAAGAAAACTTGTCAATATTCCAAAGCAAAGTTGTCGACAAGAAATTTTGTTAACACCTCAAAGCAATACTTATAGAATGACCAACCACTTCGCAACCCCTTTCGAATGAGTCGATGGAGACTACATGTCTTCTAAAGGTGACCTTTCAAAGATGTTAATTGTTGATAAGAGAACCAATCAACACTTCGAAGATGAGATTAGGAAGGGGACAATTCATTCATAACCCCTTTCGAGTAAGTCGAAAGGGTCATTATGCCTTTAGAAGGGAATCCACTTTCGAAAGTATAGATTCTACATTCATTCGTAACCCCTTTCGAGTAAGTCGAAAGGGTCGTTATGCCTTTAGAAGGGAATCCACTTTCGAAAGTATAGATTCTTGTAACGACCCAGAATTTTGTACGAATTAAATTTAGGATATTTAGTTAATTTTAAATATTTGAACGATGATTTAATTTGTATCCCGAATATATCTTTGAATTTGACGATTTAATTATAAAATTTAATCTATTGAACGGGATAAAAATTTATATCTTCAGTTTAGAGCCGACTAAAAATATTTCAAAGGCTTAGGAAATTTATATTGATAATACTGAAGACAATGAAACCTTCAGAATTTAATTTCAAAGTGTTTCGTTCAGTTTTGAAATTAAATCGTTCGAATTGATATTTAAAAATAGTCAATTTTCACACAGTCTCGGAATTCGACGAAACCAGTTCCATTGGGTCCGGAATATTATATTATTGCCGGGTTTCAAATTTCGTATTTTTCAAAATTAATACGTGATCGTACGGTGGGAAAACGCGTTGAAATTGATCGGATTCAATTTAAATTTAAATTTAAAAATTGTCAACATCAGCCACCCTACTGCCTACTTTGTCTCCTGCCTTTTCCAAGCACGTACGCATCTTGTCCCCTGTTAGTTCGTTCACAGCAGAACACTTCATCATTTCGTTGAAAGGAAAAATGGCCTGCAAAAATCATTTCGTTCCTCTTCTAAAAATTTCGTTCTCCCTCATTTAGAAATAAATGCCGAGCCATTCTCGTTTAAAACAAACTGATGGCTGCCCCTTCTTCATTTAAAAATCGATTTCGTGAAAAGAAAACAAGGCGAAGTAAATTTCGAATCAATCTTGGGCAGAGCTTCACGTGCGGCGATTGATCTCGAGTCGCGAGGCGATCGAGCAGAGGGAACGTAGCGGCGGCGCGTCGGCAGGCACGCGCGAAGGGGAGATGGGATTCGATGCTCGAGTTCGAATCAAGGTGGCGGCGTGCGAACGCAACAATGGAGGCGATGTGAATCTCGGGGCTGCTGGTAGGAGGCTAAAGAGGCGATTCAGAGGCTGGTCTCGGCGACCATTCAAAGTTCGCGATGGCTCTCGTGGTTTGTGGAGGAATCGAGGGTTTCGCGAGCAGCTAGGATGGGATATCGTCGCGGCGACATCTGATGGGTCACGAGCAGGCAATAGACGAGAGCGGAAATCGAGGAGGATGGTGTCGCGAGGTCAATCTGGGTTTCGAGATGGATTCGTTATCGAGTGAGAGGGTCGTGGGCAGTGCAGTCGATCTGGGTTCGATTTTCACAGTAAGGTATTTTCTTCATTCGATTTATTCATGCATATAGAAAAAAATTTGTGAACCCAGTATTTAAATTTAGTTTTAAAATTTAATTCTACTTAGGTAAAATTGTTAAAAGTAATCTGTTTAAAATTTATAGAAATTCAGTTTAAATTTAATTTATTTAGGTGAAAGGAAAATTTGTTGGAATAAAATAATTTGTTAGAATAAATTTTGTTAAAGGAGAATAAATTTTGAATTTAAATTTTCTTATGAAATCAATTTATTAAAAGGAAATAGTAATGAAGTGTTCAATATATTTAAATAGTTAATAGGGAATTTGTTTAAAATAAATCATTTGATAAAAAAATTAAAGAATTGATTTAAAGAAAATTAACAGACGATAATTTATTGTCAATTTATTCGAATATTAATAAATGTATAAATTGTTTATACAAGGTCGAATACCACGAAGGAAATAAATCTGGATTTGGAGTAGATTGCGAAATTAAAAGCAAGGTGAGATTTTTCTCACTCGATTGAAAAGTGGAATTTTCAGTTATTTATTGATTGATTGATTTGTTTGAATGTGCTATTAGATATGATATGATATATCTATATATATAGCAGTATATACATATTGGCATATGTATATATTGGATTGATTGATTCCCGCCTCGTATAGCGGATGAGACCCTATTGCGCCGTTAGTAAGCGGATTTATAAAAAACCTATATACCGCGATAATTCCGTACTGGAGCGGAATTGGTATTGTGCTGACGTCTTTGGATGCAGGGAAACAGGTTGGAGGGATCCAACTGGACCCCTCAATATTGTTGTGAATTTATTATATTGTGATATGATAATTCTGTGAATGATTTTTTTGATACGATCGATGATATTGATGATTGGGAAATGTTTGAAAACAAAAATTGGCCGAATGGGTGTTTGATATCATTGGATTCCAAAATATACGAAATTGGATTTTTGAAATCAAAATAGAAATTTTTAAATGAATCAATTTTAGAAATTGAATAAATTTTGAAGAGGAAAATTTAAAAGTATAAAAGCTGATTTTTATAGTATTATCGAATTTATTCCAGAATGAAGTGAAATTGCTAAATAAAAGAATTTCATAAAACAGTGATTATAAATTGAAGAATTTAATTTAAATTTGGATTTTTAAATAGATTGAAAGAGACAAAGAAATTTATTCTCTTCAAAAGGAATTTATTTAAAATGAAATAAGTTGGAAGTCCAATTAGAAATTAAATTTATGAATTGAAATAACTTGGGAAATCAATGTAAAAATGATTTCAAATTGAAGAATTCTTTTAAAAATAGAATATTGAATAAATTGGAAAGAATAAGGAAAATTATTTAGAAATGATAAAATTTTGGGAATCAATCTGTAATTGATGTAGTATTTGGAAATGACGTTAAAATGAGTTTATAAAAGGGTAAATTTTTCAGTTGTAAAGTTTTAAGAGAATGATCTTTGTAAATAAATGAAATTATAAGTATTTAACTTATAATATGGATTGTGATATATAAATTGAATTGTGAATGGAATTTGTAAATAAAGAAGATTTATAAACTGAAGTTTTTATAAATAGAAATAGAATTTATAACCGTGTTTATAAATTCGAAATCGATTGAATTTGATAAATTAAATATAGAAGATTATCAGAGAAGATATATTCGCGATTTTGGATAGCGAATTTTTATTGAAATAAAAATGTGTAGAAATGATTGAAATGGGGTTAAGTAAATTTTATTCACGATTTTGGACAGTGAATATATTGTTAAGTAAAATGGATTCATTTTTGAAGAAGTAATATATTAAAAATGAAGTTAAACGTTTTAAAGGTGTTTTAAAATGTGTTATGAATCGAAACCATAGATTTCAGCATTTATTGTTGAAATAGACGTTTTCGAGAAACTTAAGGAAATGGTGGACTATAACACTGTTGTTATAGTAAATGATTTCCGAAAAGAAATGTTTTATGTAGTATTGGGATTTATATATCTATCTTAAAATCCGAATCCCTATACTAGTGATTTTCGAGTCGTCGTAACGATGTTTTACGTAACATTCGTTTTGACTCAAATAAATGTTGTTATTGTAAATGATTTCCTTAAAGAATGAATATATACTTAATTTGATTTAAGTATATCGAATATTTTCAAATGTTGAAAATAAATGATTTGTGAAATACTTATTTTTAAATAAGTATGGAAAGGCTTTTCCAATATGAAATGAACTGTTTTGAGATTTTATCTTTTAAAGATAAATTGAAATGTGGAAATTTATTTGAATTGTTTTCAAACGGTTAAGTGTGGAAATTATATATCTAGTAAAGATATTTTTGGAAGATGAAATAATTTAGAAAATTATTTGGAATCTGATGATGTTGCGCATCTTTATTGATAGTTAAATAACCGACTATCAATAATTACCTTTAGATAGGTATTTGTTGTGAATTGGATGAATTTGAATGCCACACTTATTTTTGAATTAACGCTCACTATTCGGGTTAACCGGGAAAGGACCATGGGGTCGTATAACCCATTCCGAATATGTGATACGTCGTTATGAATCGCATTTGAAGACCGGTGTTGAAGACCGGATATTTTTGAAAACGGAAGGATTACCGTCGAGTTACTCTACATCGACTGATCTTCGATTTAGAGGTTTTATCACCCTTAGTGACGGGAAGTCCTGACGTGATTGAAAAATTATCCGGAATTGCAAGGGCTTCGTGAGAAGTGCCTTCGGTTCTGTTCGATCCCGGAACAGACTTGTATGGATTGTGTGTCTGACGTTACAATTTGAGATATAAAGCTGATTTCTTTCAAATACATTTCTGTTGGTGGCGGAGAATTTATTCTCTTAGCTTAACACCCTTCTCTGAGACGTACGAGCTCAGAGGTTATGTAGTTGAAATTTATCAGCGATATATCCCAATTTGGTAACGTGGCATACTGAGTGTTGCTGTGAAATGATAAGTGTTTGATCATTTGTGATATGATCATTCGTTTGATCTTATATCTTTGTGATCATAGGTTGATCATTTTGTTTGACCGAAGCAGGGCTTTCTATAGAAAGCGTAGCTTTGTGGACGAGACTTCGTCGAGCCTCACACCCCGGAAATGGTCGAAACAGGAAGGATGCAGCAAGGTTCTAGGGAGTAGCGCCCCTTAGTGTATGTCATTCCTTCTGGATAAAGGTGGTATCATGGTATGGAGCCCAGATACTTAACCTCTGTGGTTACTGCATTATTATTATCTATGTGGTTTGTTGGAAATCGGGGATCCTCGGGAAGATCGGTGACGATCGGGGGATGGCATACGCGTGTCAGTAGTTACCTATTTTTGTAGAGGTAACCCGGCCTTGTGTTGGCAGAGATCTAACCGTAATGTTAGGTTATTTCTCGGGTCGTCTATTCCAGGGACGTACCCATCGTGGATAGGAAGTTCCTTAGCCTGACCATTTGTTGGAAATCCAAAGAAACAATACGTGACGTGTACGGTTTTAGTTGTATTACCTGCTATGGAATGTGGCGGTAACCTGCTATTGAACATAGTAGCTATAGTAGGCATACGATACTGGTCGTATGTTGGCTAAGATTAATATTATACTTTCGAAATGTTTTCTACACTATGCACTAATAATAATATCAAAAATGATTTGATTTTGCGTAGTAAGCATCTTTGACTATCATAAGAAGAAATCTCCTCCAATTCTGCGTTTGCATTGTGTGTGTGGTGGGAGGTCTTATGGTAGTTTCATTTTCCAAAAGCATTGCGAATTGACTTTAAAATTCTCTGCTATTTATTTTAAAGAATAACTGTTTTACGATCTCACACCAGTCACCATGACTGACTCGGAGTTTATTGTTCCCTTCTAAACTCTGGGTGCCCACAAATTTCCACACGGGCAGCCTAGAGTTATGTTATCAGGTTATTCTGGATATTCTGGAGTTTGGAGATATTCTGGATGACGAGACGTAGTATTTGTATCTGATAGTATTTATTCCGCTGTGTATTCTGTATGAGGACAAGTTATATAACTGTCCATTGTTGTATCTTGACTCTGATGACTGATGTATGTATAAACTGATAAAATTCTTTGTTTAAAGATTATTCATTTATCTATTATATATTGTTCCGCTGCGATATGTGAGATTCTGATATTGTTTTCTGTTTCTGCTCTTGTTCTGTTGTTGTTCTTCTTTCTTTTTCTTCTATCTTCTTCTTCTTCTACTTTTTCTTTTTCTTAAAACCATAACTTTCCGGGTTTCCGGCATTCGATGGCTCAGCAGTCGGTAAAGTGAGTATCGATGTCGAATTTTCGAAAGTCGAAAATTTTCGGGATGTTACAAGTGGTATCAGAGCATATGGTTAAGCGACAACCCTGCTCTGTTGGGTGTTACTCATTAGAGATAGAGTCAGTAGTACTCTAGAATGAGTTGAGTGTAATAATAGATACGAGTGCGTATTTGTTAGTGAATATAAAATTGTTTTATATTGTGATGATTGGTTTGTTGAGTGGTATATGGATTCTGGTCGGTATTGTCCGTACAACTCTATCGATAGGGATCTCTAAACACTTGAATAGAACAATTCGGCACAGTATTGTTTTGAATAGGGTAAATGAGATAATTTTACCTAAAACTATTTTTGTATAGAAAAGAAATGTTTTTCTATAAAATACTATAGTATATGGTTGCATGGATGTTAGAAGTGATAATGTTAATCTATTATCATTAAAATTGAATAAGAAATTGAAATCATAACTCCAAAGTTAAGAAATAAATTCACACGCAAATGAATTTAAAGAATGTAAATTATAAATGTGATTTGTAATTTAAAACGGAATTCCAGAGAAGTTTGGAAATGTTTTGAAAAGAATTTGAAAATTTTGGAGATTTGGAAAGTTTAAATCTTTTTGATTTGAAAATGGATTTCAAGGGTTTTGAAAAATGTTTTGGAGAGTTGAAAGCTCTAAACTCTTTTCGGTCGCTGGAAAATAACTTCGATGATGACCGCGGCATCGTTGGTGTTCATTTTCGGGTTTCCAAAAGAGGAATTGCTACCAAATTGTTTTAAATAGAAGTTATTTGAAAAATTTGGATTTTGTTTTGAAATTCAAAAGATAAATTTGAATTGTTTTCGAAAATGGTTTTTGAAATGTTGGTAAACTCTGGAATACTATGTAGAAATATTTATGAAATATTAAGGTGAGATATAATTTGAAATAAAGTTCCAGAAAAATATTTGAAGATAAAATTCATAAAGGAGCAGAATTAGTAATATGAATGTACAAATGACTTTATAAATCAAATTGTAAATAAGTCGAAGACTTATAAAATATTTGGAATTTGATAGAAATGAGATTCAAATTGAAAATGAAAGAATTTGTGAATGAGTAAATAAATTTGAATAAATGAAGTGAATAAGATTAAAACTGAATATTGAAAACAAATTTGAATAAGTAGATTAGAATTTGTAATGAATTAGTAATTGAAACTAATTTAAAATAAGCAGTTGTAAATGAAAGTTAATCGATGAAATTCAATATTTCAGAATTGAAGATGAATAGAATTCAAATTGAATTGGAATTGTGAATTGAACTCAAATGAGAAATTGAAATGTGAAATTGAATTCAAATAAAATTTGAAAATGTAAAATTGAAGATAATGGATATAACTTCAATAGTGAACTAAAGATGATATAAGTAGTTTATATTGAAATTTTTGTAATAGAATTTACAAAATGGTTTGAATGCTGTAACTAGATATTATGGCTAGTAGGATATACAGGTATAAAGGAATTGGAATTTAATTTTGAAGATAAATTGAATGGCTCGACAAAAGGTAAGTATTTGAATTCGAATATGAGATTTGATGACTTATTTCTCTAGCCGCTTGGCTTTTTCTTTTTCTTTTTGAAATCTGAGAGTCCGTAGGGACGTTTTGTAGTCGTACCGTATTAGCCGCGCAAAGGAGACGCTGGCGAAATTTTTCGGGAATTTAGGGCGTTAGAAAATTTTTGAGAAAATTTGGAAGTTTAAATTTGAATTTAAACTTAAATTTGAATTGTTAAGCAAACAATATGTTTGAAATCGATAATTGAAGTTGAAAGTTAGTTGAATTAATAACGAATCTTTAGTAGAGAGATTTGTTTTGAAAAATGGATAAAACTATTTAGATTGTGAAAAATAGTAGACGAGTTAAGGATCATTTTTTCCTAACTTGTAATTTCGGGACGAAATTCTTTTAAGGAGGGAAGTTTGTAACGACCCAGAATTTTGTACGAATTAAATTTAGGATATTTAGTTAATTTTAAATATTTGAACGATGATTTAATTTGTATCCCGAATATATCTTTGAATTTGACGATTTAATTATAAAATTTAATCTATTGAACGGGATAAAAATTTATATCTTCAGTTTAGAGCCGACTAAAAATATTTCAAAGGCTTAGGAAATTTATATTGATAATACTGAAGACAATGAAACCTTCAGAATTTAATTTCAAAGTGTTTCGTTCAGTTTTGAAATTAAATCGTTCGAATTGATATTTAAAAATAGTCAATTTTCACACAGTCTCGGAATTCGACGAAACCAGTTCCATTGGGTCCGGAATATTATATTATTGCCGGGTTTCAAATTTCGTATTTTTCAAAATTAATACGTGATCGTACGGTGGGAAAACGCGTTGAAATTGATCGGATTCAATTTAAATTTAAATTTAAAAATTGTCAACATCAGCCACCCTACTGCCTACTTTGTCTCCTGCCTTTTCCAAGCACGTACGCATCTTGTCCCCTGTTAGTTCGTTCACAGCAGAACACTTCATCATTTCGTTGAAAGGAAAAATGGCCTGCAAAAATCATTTCGTTCCTCTTCTAAAAATTTCGTTCTCCCTCATTTAGAAATAAATGCCGAGCCATTCTCGTTTAAAACAAACTGATGGCTGCCCCTTCTTCATTTAAAAATCGATTTCGTGAAAAGAAAACAAGGCGAAGTAAATTTCGAATCAATCTAGGGCAGAGCTTCACGTGCGGCGATTGATCTCGAGTCGCGAGGCGATCGAGCAGAGGGAACGTAGCGGCGGCGCGTCGGCAGGCACGCGCGAAGGGGAGATGGGATTCGATGCTCGAGTTCGAATCAAGGTGGCGGCGTGCGAACGCAACAATGGAGGCGATGTGAATCTCGGGGCTGCTGGTAGGAGGCTAAAGAGGCGATTCAGAGGCTGGTCTCGGCGACCATTCAAAGTTCGCGATGGCTCTCGTGGTTTGTGGAGGAATCGAGGGTTTCGCGAGCAGCTAGGATGGGATATCGTCGCGGCGACATCTGATGGGTCACGAGCAGGCAATAGACGAGAGCGGAAATCGAGGAGGATGGTGTCGCGAGGTCAATCTGGGTTTCGAGATGGATTCGTTATCGAGTGAGAGGGTCGTGGGCAGTGCAGTCGATCTGGGTTCGATTTTCACAGTAAGGTATTTTCTTCATTCGATTTATTCATGCATATAGAAAAAAATTTGTGAACCCAGTATTTAAATTTAGTTTTAAAATTTAATTCTACTTAGGTAAAATTGTTAAAAGTAATCTGTTTAAAATTTATAGAAATTCAGTTTAAATTTAATTTATTTAGGTGAAAGGAAAATTTGTTGGAATAAAATAATTTGTTAGAATAAATTTTGTTAAAGGAGAATAAATTTTGAATTTAAATTTTCTTATGAAATCAATTTATTAAAAGGAAATAGTAATGAAGTGTTCAGTATATTTAAATAGTTAATAGGGAATTTGTTTAAAATAAATCATTTGATAAAAAAATTAAAGAATTGATTTAAAGAAAATTAACAGACGATAATTTATTGTCAATTTATTCGAATATTAATAAATGTATAAATTGTTTATACAAGGTCGAATACCACGAAGGAAATAAATCTGGATTTGGAGTAGATTGCGAAATTAAAAGCAAGGTGAGATTTTTCTCACTCGATTGAAAAGTGGAATTTTCAGTTATTTATTGATTGATTGATTTGTTTGAATGTGCTATTAGATATGATAGGATATATCTATATATATAGCAGTATATACATATTGGCATATGTATATATTGGATTGATTGATTCCCGCCTCGTATAGCGGATGAGACCCTATTGCGCCGTTAGTAAGCGGATTTATAAAAAACCTATATACCGCGATAATTCCGTACTGGAGCGGAATTGGTATTGTGCTGACGTCTTTGGATGCAGGGAAACAGGTTGGAGGGATCCAACTGGACCCCTCAATATTGTTGTGAATTTATTATATTGTGATATGATAATTCTGTGAATGATTTTTTTGATACGATCGATGATATTGATGATTGGGAAATGTTTGAAAACAAAAATTGGCCGAATGGGTGTTTGATATCATTGGATTCCAAAATATACGAAATTGGATTTTTGAAATCAAAATAGAAATTTTTAAATGAATCAATTTTAGAAATTGAATAAATTTTGAAGAGGAAAATTTAAAAGTATAAAAGCTGATTTTTATAGTATTATCGAATTTATTCCAGAATGAAGTGAAATTGCTAAATAAAAGAATTTCATAAAACAGTGATTATAAATTGAAGAATTTAATTTAAATTTGGATTTTTAAATAGATTGAAAGAGACAAAGAAATTTATTCTCTTCAAAAGGAATTTATTTAAAATGAAATAAGTTGGAAGTCCAATTAGAAATTAAATTTATGAATTGAAATAACTTGGGAAATCAATGTAAAAATGATTTCAAATTGAAGAATTCTTTTAAAAATAGAATATTGAATAAATTGGAAAGAATAAGGAAAATTATTTAGAAATGATAAAATTTTGGGAATCAATCTGTAATTGATGTAGTATTTGGAAATGACGTTAAAATGAGTTTATAAAAGGGTAAATTTTTCAGTTGTAAAGTTTTAAGAGAATGATCTTTGTAAATAAATGAAATTATAAGTATTTAACTTATAATATGGATTGTGATATATAAATTGAATTGTGAATGGAATTTGTAAATAAAGAAGATTTATAAACTGAAGTTTTTATAAATAGAAATAGAATTTATAACCGTGTTTATAAATTCGAAATCGATTGAATTTGATAAATTAAATATAGAAGATTATCAGAGAAGATATATTCGCGATTTTGGATAGCGAATTTTTATTGAAATAAAAATGTGTAGAAATGATTGAAATGGGGTTAAGTAAATTTTATTCACGATTTTGGACAGTGAATATATTGTTAAGTAAAATGGATTCATTTTTGAAGAAGTAATATATTAAAAATGAAGTTAAACGTTTTAAAGGTGTTTTAAAATGTGTTATGAATCGAAACCATAGATTTCAGCATTTATTGTTGAAATAGACGTTTTCGAGAAACTTAAGGAAATGGTGGACTATAACACTGTTGTTATAGTAAATGATTTCCGAAAAGAAATGTTTTATGTAGTATTGGGATTTATATATCTATCTTAAAATCCGAATCCCTATACTAGTGATTTTCGAGTCGTCGTAACGATGTTTTACGTAACATTCGTTTTGACTCAAATAAATGTTGTTATTGTAAATGATTTCCTTAAAGAATGAATATATACTTAATTTGATTTAAGTATATCGAATATTTTCAAATGTTGAAAATAAATGATTTGTGAAATACTTATTTTTAAATAAGTATGGAAAGGCTTTTCCAATATGAAATGAACTGTTTTGAGATTTTATCTTTTAAAGATAAATTGAAATGTGGAAATTTATTTGAATTGTTTTCAAACGGTTAAGTGTGGAAATTATATATCTAGTAAAGATATTTTTGGAAGATGAAATAATTTAGAAAATTATTTGGAATCTGATGATGTTGCGCATCTTTATTGATAGTTAAATAACCGACTATCAATAATTACCTTTAGATAGGTATTTGTTGTGAATTGGATGAATTTGAATGCCACACTTATTTTTGAATTAACGCTCACTATTCGGGTTAACCGGGAAAGGACCATGGGGTCGTATAACCCATTCCGAATATGTGATACGTCGTTATGAATCGCATTTGAAGACCGGTGTTGAAGACCGGATATTTTTGAAAACGGAAGGATTACCGTCGAGTTACTCTACATCGACTGATCTTCGATTTAGAGGTTTTATCACCCTTAGTGATGGGAAGTCCTGACGTGATTGAAAAATTATCCGGAATTGCAAGGGCTTCGTGAGAAGTGCCTTCGGTTCTGTTCGATCCCGGAACAGACTTGTATGGATTGTGTGTCTGACGTTACAATTTGAGATATAAAGCTGATTTCTTTCAAATACATTTCTGTTGGTGGCGGAGAATTTATTCTCTTAGCTTAACACCCTTCTCTGAGACGTACGAGCTCAGAGGTTATGTAGTTGAAATTTATCAGCGATATATCCCAATTTGGTAACGTGGCATACTGAGTGTTGCTGTGAAATGATCAGTGTTTGATCATTTGTGATATGATCATTCGTTTGATCTTATATCTTTGTGATCATAGGTTGATCATTTTGTTTGACCGAAGCAGGGCTTTTTATAGAAAGCGTAGCTTTGTGGACGAGACTTCGTCGAGCCTCACACCCCGGAAATGGTCGAAACAGGAAGGATGCAGCAAGGTTCTAGGGAGTAGCGCCCCTTAGTGTATGTCATTCCTTCTGGATAAAGGTGGTATCATGGTATGGAGCCCAGATACTTAACCTCTGTGGTTACTGCATTATTATTATCTATGTGGTTTGTTGGAAATCGGGGATCCTCGGGAAGATCGGTGACGATCGGGGGATGGCATACGCGTGTCAGTAGTTACCTATTTTTGCAGAGGTAACCCGGCCTTGTGTTGGCAGAGATCTAACCGTAATGTTAGGTTATTTCTCGGGTCGTCTATTCCAGGGACGTACCCATCGTGGATAGGAAGTTCCTTAGCCTGACCATTTGTTGGAAATCCAAAGAAACAATACGTGACGTGTACGGTTTTAGTTGTATTACCTGCTATGGAATGTGGCGGTAACCTGCTATTGAACATAGTAGCTATAGTAGGCATACGATACTGGTCGTATGTTGGCTAAGATTAATATTATACTTTCGAAATGTTTTCTACACTATGCACTAATAATAATATCAAAAATGATTTGATTTTGCGTAGTAAGCATCTTTGACTATCATAAGAAGAAATCTCCTCCAATTCTGCGTTTGCATTGTGTGTGTGGTGGGAGGTCTTATGGTAGTTTCATTTTCCAAAAGCATTGCGAATTGACTTTAAAATTCTCTGCTATTTATTTTAAAGAATAACTGTTTTACGATCTCACACCAGTCACCATGACTGACTCGGAGTTTATTGTTCCCTTCTAAACTCTGGGTGCCCACAAATTTCCACACGGGCAGCCTAGAGTTATGTTATCAGGTTATTCTGGATATTCTGGAGTTTGGAGATATTCTGGATGACGAGACGTAGTATTTGTATCTGATAGTATTTATTCCGCTGTGTATTCTGTATGAGGACAAGTTATATAACTGTCCATTGTTGTATCTTGACTCTGATGACTGATGTATGTATAAACTGATAAAATTCTTTGTTTAAAGATTATTCATTTATCTATTATATATTGTTCCGCTGCGATATGTGAGATTCTGATATTGTTTTCTGTTTCTGCTCTTGTTCTGTTGTTGTTCTTCTTTCTTTTTCTTCTATCTTCTTCTTCTTCTACTTTTTCTTTTTCTTAAAACCATAACTTTCCGGGTTTCCGGCATTCGATGGCTCAGCAGTCGGTAAAGTGAGTATCGATGTCGAATTTTCGAAAGTCGAAAATTTTCGGGATGTTACAATTCTACTCCATGGTTGAGGCTCCTTTGAAAGGAGTTATATGGTTTGATATATTCAAGCTCCTTTCGAAGGAGTCCTTCTAGCAAACATAAGCAATAACCATGCCATTTCGAGCGAGTCGAGAGGATCCTTACTCTCTTAAAGAAACTTAATGTACAATGTATAAGATTTAGATCCAATATGCAATGGAATTATATCTTAGACAAATGGTATAAATTCACTAGACTTGCTAATATCGAATTATCATCATCACATTAATTTAGTATTTTATATCTTGAAACGTGATGATAATATGGTTCGATATCCAAATGTCTCGATCCAAGTAGATTCCATAGCATTGCATAAGTCAAATAAGGTTTAATAAAATAAGTGAGCATCATGTGTAATTGGTCATTAGTCGAGCTAATGGCCGAAATGATCTTCCTTATATTCAAAATCGATATTGGATCCATGCATCTATGCCTTTGCGTTTATCTAAATTGGACACAAGTAAGAGAATTTTCCCCAAATTGAACTAGGGTTACAAATGTTTGATTTTGCAATGAAGTAAGAAAGAGGTTTCAGAATTCAAAATTCGGTCCCCAACTTGAACCTCTAGGGTCGTACTTAAAGATGCAGATTGAACCCCTTCTGCATACATCCTTTCGAAGCGGTCGAAAGGTCTTTCTCCCTGCCTTCTACATTCATCCTTTCGCCCTCGTCCTTTCGCTTCCATAGCTTTGAAGGACACTGCATGGGTCTCTTATTATGCTTGGGTTAACCCTTTCGCCTTCATCAACTGTGTACTAGAAATGGATATTGTTCTAAAACTCCCCAATAATGCCTTCGCGTTCCTCTGAAACCTTTTGACGCCTTCGAAAGGCATGTAGCGAAACGGTTAAGCTTCCCTATCACATTGTTTTGATGTAGGCGAAAGTACACCCAACTTTTTCTTCTCCTTTGAATCCCCTCCTTAGCTCTTTTGATCTGGTGCTGACCGTGATATATGATTACTTGAATGAGTGAGGATGGTTTCGAAAGGATCACTAGGTGACGAGAAGATTAGTGGAAAGGTAGCTTTGTCACATAAAAAATTTCCTTTATGCTTGCAAAAGGGTCCAACTGTTTCGAAAGACTTATCTTTACTTTCGAAAGGTTCACATTGGTAAAATGTCTCTATAAGGAAGATTGACAGCGGCGAAACCATCTTATTCAAAAGGTTTGGTTCTTGTGCGCAAGCCTATTATCGATACCCACGAAAGGTGTTTTGAGCTCATACAAGGCTTTCTCATATATGTTAAATCAACTGCATCGAAAGGATTAGCTGAGGTGGAAGGGTAACCTTGCTTTTCTTTCTACACCTTCGAAATATCTTGTTTAACTCGACATATGTAGGTGCATCAGGTGCTTGCGAATTCATCCTAACCACTTCGAAAGCAATCTTAATGCCTTCGAAATGCTTTTGAATCATGAAGAAACCTTTGTTTTTAATTCTTGTGGATCTTAACACTTTTATGAGCCTTCTTTTAGGCCTTCATTCTTAAGTGAGTTTTATGGTTAACAAGCTCCTTTGCGTAGATCAATCCGAAAAACTCTAAACTAGCCACAACGACCCAATCCAACAAAAGAAAACAAAAGCCAAAAAGTGGCTTCCTATGTCTGTGGCATAAAATCATCAAATAACAGCATAAACATGTACCTACTTGTCGAGCAATCAAATTCTATACATGAAACCAAAAGCATCAAACCAGCCTTTACTTCCATGAACTTGTAACTCAGTTACAAATGATATATAACCAAACAACTTGCATTTTCTAATGTCAAAAGCATAGAAATTGTATTAAAGCACATACGATGTACATATGTCATTATCACACAATATCAAATCCGACCACTCGTTTGATCACGCAAATTCCATTTCCGAACTAGTATCGCTCACTCGACTTTCCTAGTCCGAATTCCGATAAGGTTCCTTCATTAGAAACATTCATTCTCCTTGTATAGCCATAAACAATGATAGAAAACTTTAAAATCAAATCAAAAAAACATATCAAGTGTTTGTCATCAAGAATTGGGTTTAAAATCCTAAGTCGGACCGGTGTAATTGTAACGACCCGATATTTTCAACCATTCGCATCCATTATAAGTGTATAGGTAGACACTCATGCCGGAGTTGAATTGCTCAAAATACCGCGTTGTAAATAAAATTTGGCAAATCTCAGAATATACAGTAAATAAATATAATCACAGATCACAGACACAGAGTAAAATAATGCAGCAGAAGTAAAAGAAATAGTAGTTCATGAAGCTACTATATAAATATAAACAGGTTACATAAGATACAACAGAAGAGATAGAGTACAACAGAAGTCTAAATACAATAACCAAGTACAAGCTGAGTAGAACAACAGAACTGAAATAGATAGGACAAGACAAGCAGATAATCTCCAGCGATTCAAATCTCCAGAAAGTGGAATCCGAATCTGTGAATAACTCAGGCTGACCCGAGCGTAAAGCAAAACACAAAACACTCGAGTCAGGACAATATATACTTATATAATGTAAACCAACTCAAGCGAACTGTAATAAGGGTACAAGTAACTTAGAAGATGCTTGGGACCGCCCATCCTCTAAGGATCCGTTAAACTATCTACTATGTAGTAATATACGCTATATACAGTAGTGTCTAATCAGTAAAGTATAATCATATAGAAAATAGCGTTAAGGGGATGGAGAACCTTAACGCGGTCGGATCTTAAAATCATAATCGTAGTAAAGCTCGATATGGTAGGTGACACGGCACAACTAGGCAATGCCAGGGTAGATATACCAATTACGCATCCGGACTGGTGGTGACGCATAGCAGCCACTACCGCCCACCTCGAACAACACTCCCAAATCAAGGGTGCGCACCAAATCAATCACAAGTAATAGAATGGTATCGAAGAAGTGTGTCCGATCAGAGGTGCTACCTCATTGGTCCGTCAATCGCTCCTGTTTTAGCCACCTTATGCCAACTCACGGGAGTTGGGTCCACGTATATACCTTAGGATCGTCGCCACCATCCTACTTCATTCTGGAATCTCCACCGCGTACATGGTTGCCAAAGTGGTTTTCGGTAAGACAGAGAGTATGTCCATATCCGATCCCGGTCTCTTTAACAACCCAACGTTATTATAACCCGTGGTTATAACTTTTAAAACAATACTTTACTTCAAAATATAATATCATTTCAAAACCATATATTTATCAAATTAAAGATTAAATCAATTCCAAACCATTTCCTTATATTTAAAATACCATATCATTTCAAAACTTCATTTCAAATCATTTCAATATATCAAAATATCATATCTTTCCAAAACTTCATTTCAAATCATTTTAATATATCAAATATCAATCTTTCCAAATCTTCATTTCAAATCATTTTAATATAATAAAATATCATATCCTTACAAAACTTCACTTCAAATCATTTTAATATAATAAAATATCCTATCAGTTCAAATCCAAATATTCAACTTTAAATACCTTTTATATTCAAAGATATCGTTCATTTATTGTCATTTCAAATCATCTTTAAATAGTTTATATTTCAATCAAAATAATTCATTTAACCCTTTTAAAAGTGTAATTATTATACTTTCAAATCAAGTATTCAATTTTCAAAGTTTCAAACCATTCTGAGTTCGTTTACTAAGTCAAAAACCCTAATTATTAAAATTTCAGCATTTCACAGCATTTAAAAACAACTGCTATAAGTTATATTTGAAAACATTTTTAATTCAGCAAAGACAGCACTTAAAACTGCTGTTAAAAACTCAGTTTTAGTTGAATTATAGTTCAAAACAGAAAAGACAGCATTTCAGAAGTGCTGCGGTAGTTCAGATTTCAAAACAAGAGTTAAATTTGGTTTCAGCAAAGACTGCAGACCATTATAGCATTTCCAGAGAATGCTATAATAGACCTGGGTTCAATATTAGCCTATAAGTTCAACTACAGCAACTGCAGCATTTCAGAAATGCCGTAGTAGCCCTTTTATTCAATTTTTAGTGTAATTCAGAACCATAGCATTTCTGAATGCTATTAAAAGTGATTTCCAGCTTTTTAGTGTATTTCCAGCAATTAAATAACTTAATTTTAAACTCTTAAAACATTTTAAAAATCATAATTTAACATTTAAAATGTTCATTTACATATCATTTAACATGTATCTTTTTCACAATAAATTTCCTATAATTAAATCCAATTTTCAACAATTTACTTAATAAATTTTAGTGTAAAAGTTTCCAATTCTTCACATTTCAACAAATAACTTAACACTTCAAATTTAAATTACCATTTAACAAATTTAACTAAATTCCCAATTTTATTTAATTAACTTAAACTTTAATTAAACCCAAATTTCACATTTCCAAGTCAAGTTATATTTTAAAAGATCACTTTTAAACATTCATTTATTTAACCACTTAAATTAATAGAAAAATCAATAATACTTTAATAAATCACTTAAATTAAAATTTAAATCAAATTATCATCTTTACCATTTTCCAAATATAATTAAATTTCCATTTTTTTATTCATAAACTTAAATATCATTTTTAACCAAAATTCCAAATTTCCAACTTAAGTTATATTTCAAAAATCCAGTTAAACCATTCATTAATTACATTTTTAACATATGAAAAAAAACCATAATTTCTTTATTTTAAAACATTTCAAAATCTAATTAAATCAAATTTCATAAATTTATAATTTTTAAAATACTTAAAAATATTCAAAACACTTTATAAAATAACCACGGGCCTGTATATAATTTTCTAACTTAGGTCAAGTGATACGGATATGTATCATTTCAATCCGCAGTTTAAAAAGAAAAATCCGGGTTCTATCATTTCAAACCCGCAATCCCAAGTTAAAATAAATTAAATAAAAACCATTCAGGCCTATCATTTCAGCCCATAACGATTTTTCCCTATTCTAAAGTCCGTTCGGGTATGTATCATTTCAACCCATAGTGATTCTAGTCTACAGGGAACTTGCAATGGTGATAACTGATATAAATAACAGAATAACATTAAATAATAGTAACATATGATATAACAGGTGTATAAACATCATATGATCATAACATAGTTAAGTATAACATGCTAATATATTTCTACAGATTCACAGGGTGTCAATTTACTAGTTATATATGTACATATTGTCTGGTGAGAATAACTCACCTGTTAAAGCTGGAGATTAGCGATCAAAACACACGGAATAAATTCCAGAAAGCACAACAAGCACGATATAGCATGACCTTTGATTTGAATGAAGAGAACCAAGATATGATCTTGCAATAACAATAAGCAAGACAATATAACATATGAATATTAACCAAAACAATATCGAACAAATTGAAATACAAAGCAATAAAGACAAGACTTTGCCTTTACCAATCAAATGCTTGACCATAGGGGATCAGGTGCTCAGCCATGATGTGTTTTTAGGTCAGGTATGGTGTCATATAGGTCAGGTTACAAGTTGATGAAGGTGGTGGAAGAGTTACAATATGAAGCATACATGGGTTCAAGGCAAAATAGAGTGGTTTACGCAACATTTGGCTCGGTTATGCCAAGTTTTGGGCTCGGCCCTACCTACTTCAGGTGTGGTCAGATCTGAAGTGATGTCTAGAGGTGGTGTAGGTGGGTGGTGGTGAAGCTAGGGGTGTGGCCAAGTCAAGATATGAAGGAGATAGTGGAGTTTATGGTTAGGCTAGGCAATTTTTTTGTGGAGTTTTGCATTGATTTTGTGGTGATGGCTTCAATTGGATGGCACGGCTTGAGGTGGTGGTCAGAGGTGGAGGTGGTGGTTGCTGTGGCTGGTAATGGTGGAGAGGATGGTGGAGATGAAGGTGGGTTATAGCTGAGCAAAGCATAAGAGGAGCAAAGACAAAATCAATAAAAGAAGAGGAAGAAAGTAGAAAAGAGAAGCCATTAGAATTGCAATTTTTTTTTCTCAAATTTGATATAGCCGTGAGTTTTTGGAGTGGAGAGATAGATTTTCACGTGAATTGCTGGAGAGAATACACGGTTAGAGGTAAGAAGTGTACGGCCAAAAGAAAGGAGAGGAAAAGCCAAAAGAAAATGAAGAGACCAGGAGATGAAAAGCCTTAAGTTTTTGCAATTTTTAAAACCTTTGGCATTTCCTTTTCTCTTTTTTTTATTTTATTTTAAATAAACAAAATAAACTCAGAAATGTTATTTACAACTGAAAAAAGTAGTAGGAAATAAAAATAAATATTTAAATTCAAAAGAAATGGAAAAAGAATTACAGAAATTGCTCAAAAATTGCAAACAGTGTTTAGAAATTACAGAAAAATAACCAATGGCTTTAAAAAATTATTTGATTTACTTTAAAAATATTCTAAACCAAAATTTGAAATAAAAATGATTTTTAAAACATTTTCAAGTAAAATAAATAATTAAATTTTAAATTAAATAGAATTTAAGTAAAGAAAATGGCAATAAATACATAATCAGGCTTTATAAATTTGAATAAATTCAAGTGTACTTTAGAAAAATTATATGATCATTTTTAAAAATATTAAAAGATAAAAATATGCTCAAAATAAAGTATTAACCCAATTAAAATAAAACATAACAAAGAAAAATAAAATTTATATCTTTTAAAATAGACAAAATTGTTAAATAAACAAATTATACTCAAAGTTGAAATGTACATAACTTTTACAGTTTAACTCCGTTTTCAGCGAAACAAAAAGCAGTATTCAAGTTACTACATCTATTTTCATAATAAAAGATAAAATTTATAATTTCAAATATTTAAAATTTTAAATTTAAAAGTAAAAGTTTGACTGTTGACCAAAATTCACATTTTCTGGAAATATTAAATTTAGTCATATTTGGAATTCTAATCCACATCAAAATCAAAGTTTATACTTAAAATAACAAAATTTATTCTTTTTCATAAATAAAGCTTTTGAATCTGGAAAAATCAATTTAAAAATATTTGAAAAATACAGGGTTGTTACACTCTCCCCCACTCAAAACTTTTCGTCCCCGAAAAGGAACGAGGTACGGGAAAGCACAGAAAAAGATAGAATGAAATAGAATTAAGACAAGATGATAAGAAGATTGGAATTACACCTGATAACTATTGTTATAGGTAAGTTTAACAAGATGGAGTTGATCAAATCAAGAATATAAGCACGAAAAAGATCCTCTAGAGTCTGAATCTCCCTTTTCACTTGACCGACGGTCTATGAATGGAAAAACAGTGTTCAGATCCAGATGAGTAACAAAGATTATCAAAGATTACAGAAAGATTTCTAAATAGACTGGTATAAGCAATAGCCTTCCCATTCTGTAACAAGATAAGAGAAATAAGGACAACCAAAAGATAGTTTGGAAAAACAAAACAAGATAATAAATTTAAAACCATAATGCTTTGAAATCATAACAATTTAGGGATGTTTATCATTTGGAAATCACACTACTAAAATCATAACACTTTGGAAAAGTTATTCTTTAAAAAAAAACATAATACTTAGAAAATCATAACACCAAAAAAAAATCTTCATTTAAACCATTTTAATTCAAGGTCAAATAATATTCATTTTAAAGTTGTAACATTTCTAAGTTCATTTAATTATAAAAATTTCCAAAACATTGTCTTTTCAAAATAGCAGCACTTATAAAATGCTACAGTAGATATATTAGTATTTCAAATCAGTTCAATTTCAAAAATATTCATTTGGATATCATTTAACTTATGACTTATTAAAACAAACTTTTATAAATAGAATATCTAAATTAAACTATACTTCGTTTATTAAGTCAAAATTTCACTATTTTACTTAACTCTTAATTTAACACATAGCCTAACTCTTTATTTAAAATACCCATTTCATAAATAGATATTCCTTTAATAAGTTACACTTATTATTCCATTTGGAAACCAAATTCTCAATTATCAAATTTTAGTGATGTTAAAATACATTTTAACTCTTTAAATCATAATTACTCATTTTTCAAGACATATCTATTTCATAAATAAAATATTTATATAGCAAATATAACAATCAAATTTCTTTACACATTTATTCATTTAGACATCAATTAAACTATGAATTCAAGTTAAATAACTTTATTACAAAATGTCTAATTCAAATGTATTTTATTTTATCTATTCAAAGATACATTATTTATTATACAACATATTCATTTCAGGAAATAACCTTTATTAAAATTTCTAGGTTAGACTTAAGGTTCCATATTAAATCAATTTGATTATTAAGTTATTTAAATAAAATCTCTTTAGATTCCTTTTTCAATATTTACCTCTGTTAATCTTTTATAACTAAAATTTAAGTGTATAACATTTATTATAACCACTCAAATTTTATTTATAAAAATCCTTTCTATATTGTATATTATCCAATTTCATATTCAACTTCTGTGTAATTTAGGTAAGTTATATTGGAATTAAATTGTGTGTTATACAAGTAAAACTTTCCAATTCAATTATCTCAAGTCTGAATCATTTATTCAAATTTTTATTTTCTTCTTATAACTGAAATTATTCTTTAAGATAAAATGTAAGAATTAAATTTCCGATTCCCTTCAAACCACTAAGAGATAAATAAATATATGTATATAATATGTCAAATCAAATTTAAATCATATATCTATATATATTATAATCCAGTCATATTTAGAAATTCAAATCAATTAGATTTTCCAAAACAAAGCTGTAGCAAGACTACAGAACAGTCTCTTCACTTCGAAACTCGAAAATGAACGTCGATGATGCTGCAGTCATCACCGAAATTATTTTCCAGCGACAAAGAGAAGAGCACTTAATTTTTAAACTTTAAAATCCTTTAGAGACAAATTTTTATTCAAAATACTTTAAATAATATCCTTTTAAAAAATTTAAACACAAGGTTTGAAACCATTGGAAATTAAATTCTTTAAATTTCTTGTTTTTAAATTCATTTCAGTTCCCAAATAAATTTATAAACAACTATTTATAAATTCATTTGTAGAACAATAAATGATAAATCAAGTATTATCATTTCAAATTATCAATTTAAATCAATTTATTAAGTTCCATAAATTTATATATCCAAATTTATTTCATTAACCAAATTTTAAAATAATATTGTGTCAGTTTGTTCTGTCAAAGTGTTTTAGAAATCCTATCGATAGCGTTGATCAGACGAATCGATCGGAAACCCAAATCAACATCAACAACCCAAACAACACAACATATAAAACAAAACATAGATTTTCAAGTACGATTCAAAATGTTTGGAGACAATTTAGAAACAAAAGGCAAGATGGTTAAACAGAGTAGAGAGATGGGTAAGCATAGATAAATCGCGGACAACCTTAACCGGGTCAACCGTGACTCAATGGATAAGATCAAATGTGGATTTTCTGGGGTAAATCTACCTTCAATCTCAAGAGATAGAGTTTGGAATAATAAAAGATATTAGCATCTAAACCAAGGATAAATATAAATCTCTGGTGAATCGATGCTGATTATAAAGAATTTTCACCCTTTTACAAGAAAATTAGAATATTGGCGAGACCGCCAATTCACTATAAAGATCATTGGAAGTGGAGTCATGGGATACTCCAGAATCAAAAGATGATGAATAGTGAGGGACACGAATGAATTTCAGAACCGCAGGGAACGTTCCAAAATTCAAAGGAAAACGAATCAAAGGAAGAGATTCAAACTCGAACGAAAGTGATTCTGTAAATAAATTTACCATACATTCTAAGTTTTGCCTCAAAGCCAAAGCTCTGATACCAACTGTAACGACCCGATATTTTCAACCATTCGCATCCATTATAAGTGTATAGGTAGACACTCATGCCGGAGTTGAATTGCTCAAAATACCGTGTTAACGGTAAAAAGTGAACGCTAACACCCAGTGTGTGTAATAGAATCGTGAAAGCACCACCCGTTGGTACGGGAACAGAATATGAGCTGAGAATAGCAGAAAAGCAGTAAATGAACAACAGATTTATAGTGGTTCGGCCCGTAATTGAGCTTACATCCACTTTATAGTCTTTTATTGCTGATTTGATTACAATTCAATACAATATCCCTCTAAATACAAAACAATTTGATCATGAAATCATTCTTGACTACTAGCTCGATCTTTAATGATGAAACTCGACGAATCCGCGTTGGATGTTAGGAGCTATTCTCGAAGATCGTTGTAGTGTCTCGAATGCTTGGAGATCTTTGATTGCTGAATGAGAGGAGGCTTCGACAGCGTAACGGCGCTTGGAGAAATGAATGGCCAAAAGTCCTCTTCAAGTTAGAAGTGGTGGGGTATTTATAGGAGCTGATCTGGACTCAGGAATTTTCTCTAAGTATTTAAGTCGTCTGCCGACCTATGGTAGATCGGTGGCGAGTTAAGGAATAGGTTTAGGTCGGCGGCGAGTTAAGGAATAGGCTTAGGTCGGTGGCGAGTTAAGGAATAGGCTTAGGTCGGAACCTTCTTAAGTCGGAGCCTTTCATAACTCGGCATACTTTCTTAGGTCGGCAAGCACCTTAACTCGGCATGCTTCTTAGGTCGGCAAGCACCTTAACTCGGCATGCTTCTTAGGTCGGCAAGCACCTTAACTCGGCATGCTTCTTAGGTCGGTGACGAGTTAAGGGATGGTTGTCTTTGACAAGTATTAAGTCGTAGCCGACTTATCAAACCTTAACTCGTAAGGCCTTAACTCGCAGCCTTCAAGTCATAAACCCACTAAGTCGTAACTCGTTAGGTCGGAACCTTCTTAAGTCGGAGCATTTCATAACTCGGAATCTTCTTTAGGTCGTAACCTTTAGGTCGCAACATTACTAGGTCGCGGAGTCTTTAGGTCGCAAGCTTCCTTAGGTCGCGACTTCCCTTAGGTCGTAGGCATCTTAGGTCGCAGACTCCTTAACTCGCAGGTACTTTAACGCGTACATTGTTAGGTCGTAAGGTTCTCTTGAGTCGTAAACCTGATGAGTCGTAAGCCTGATGAGTCGTACAGACCTGATGAGTCGTAAGCCTGACGAGTCGTACAGACCTGATGAGTCGTTGAACCTGATGAGTCGTAAGACCATGAGTCGTATACTCCATGACTCGTTGATCCTGATGAGTCGTAAGACCATGAGTTGTAGAAAGCTTGTCTCGTTGAGTCGTAGAAGAGTTAATCTTTATGAGTCGTAGCACGCTAAGTCGTAAGTCGTTAAACTTCTTAACTCGTAGGTCGTTGAGTCGGACCATTCCTTAGGTCGGAGCCTGTTGAGTCGTAGGTCATCTAACTCTTAACTCGTTAAGTCTTGCACTCCCTTAACTCGTTAACTCTTGAGTCGCGTACTTCTTAAGTCGTGGAGAATTAAGGGTTAACATTTGCCCCTCGAAATACACGCCTAAATCGTAGGTCGTGTGTTTCGACTTATCTTAACTCGTGTGGGCCGATTCCAATTCCTTCAACCTGGGGTATAAAATGCTTAGGTCGTTCCTCTTTTCTCCGTCTTCCTATTACTCGTTCTTTAAGCCGTATCTGCCATTAACGCAATTTCAAGCTTCCAAAGGCGATTTCGACCTGATTTATTTCCACCCATTCCCATTTACACCGCGTAAGCATCTTTTCCCAATCGCCGATCATTGTCGTCGACCTTCATCCATGATTTTTCCCTTTGGGTCTTGCGAATACTGTTATACAGGATATCCATGAACTTAAGGTGGCTCGGCATGACTTGCAACGATTTGCGATTTTCGGTGATTTAGAAATAGGGTTGATGGAGAGGCTAACTGGTTAATGGATTAACGGGTTGGAAAGTTAACAGGTTAGGAGGTAAATGGGTTAGGAATTGGATGGATAGATGGTTAACGAGTTAAGGATTTAGCGAGTCAGGAGTTGGATTGGTAATTTCGCGTGATCCAGCAGTTTTGATGTTATGACTTACGACTTACGACTTGAAGTCTCTTTTTATTCCTCACGACTTACGACTTAGAGAATAGTTGACCCTAGGTCGCAGGAGCCATTTGAGTCGTTCGTGACTTAGCACTTGTTCAGATTTTGCTTGAATGTGCGGTACGATTGGAGAGTTACGACTCAACTTGATTCATGGCATATCTTGTAGACCGTGAACGAGTTAGGACTTAGGAAAATCTGCCCTAAGTTAAGTCGTGACCGAGTTAGAACTTGAGCAAATTTTCCCACTGCCTTGAATGCTAAGACTTGAGTTGTTTGAACTTTGGACTCTTGAATTTTGTTGCACTCTTTTATAGATTGTCAATAATTCTAACTGCCTGTTATAACATTTACAAAAAACTAGGACGAATATACTGCCACCGACTGCCCATATCGGATGACAGATTAGTTGATAAAGATTAAATGAACTGTATGAGAGAAATGCTACACAATAACCAATTCAAATGAAGTATTAAAGCAGAATCGTAATGATTAACTAGAACTGATTTGTCTGCATTAACACTGCACTTGAGTATTAACAAGTTTTGAAATCTCGTAATCGACTGATTGTCAGTTAGTTTAATTCCAGTTATACTTGCTTTTTCTTATTTTCATTAGTTTTGCACAGCACTTTACACTTTTAGGAAACGTGCACCTTCACTTTTGAACATTCGGCTGATTGTGTAGAATGACATCCCATCAAGAAGATTTGGAATCAGCTGGAGAAGCTTTTCCAATCGCTACTCCGTTGAATGATCCCCCAGAAAGGACTCCTACCACCCTGAGTCATAAAGTCTTCCGCCAACTATGCACCCAGTTTGGCATCGCTGAATCTGACGCTTTTCTTCCTGGAGTAAATGACACTGCTGATAGGCCACCGCACGGCTTCATCGCAGTGAACCGCCAAATGTGCTTGAGTGGAGCGATTCCCCCGTTTAATGACTGTCTCCGAGAACTTCTTCTTCGATTATCTATCTCCCCTTTTCAACTTCATCCTAATGGCTACGCCATCCTGCTGGGACTGTGTGTGCTTTTTAGGAGAACGCTGGACCGTTTCCCCAGTTTTGGAGAAATTTGCTTTCTATGCTCATTCACAAGGATCAAGGACCATCCCTCTATCACAGTTGTAAGGAGTGCCAGGAATCGCAAACTGATTATTGGTCTTCCTGAAAGCGTTCCTGGGTTTCTGAGCCAGTTTTTCTTTGTTCGTTGTCCCCCGGGATTTTACGCCATTTGGAGAGTGGGAAGTACGATTATCTACCTTTTCCCTGTGCTTTTTCTAAATTCTTTGAAGTTCAAATTGTCAAGTGTTAACTTCTTTTTCTACTGTTTCAGCACTCCCTTCCCCCTCTAGGGAATCTCGTCACAAGACTACCTTTGAGAGGCTTATGGCCGTGCCGGTTGAGGAGAGGAGCGTTCAATTTCTATTGAGAGATGAGTTCCTCCACGAATTCGGACTCTTACATCCTTCCCGTTCCACTCAGCCACATGAAGTCCCTGATTCTTCGGCTGAGGAGTCAGATGCCCCTGCTTCTGCTAAAGAACCTTCACCGAAAGAATTTACCGTTGAGACTTCATTGGTGAAGTGTTCTACTCTTACCGACATTGCGGGGTCGTCCAGTAAGTTAGCACTTGCCCCGGTTATTGAAGAGGAGGAAAATCTTCATACTCTTGAAAAGACGGCTGAGGTGGAAGTTGAAAAGGATAATTCTCCCATGCACCATGGCGATGATACTTTTGACAGCCTGAGCGACATCATGATAACCTCTCAGGAGCTCTTTAAAGATGATGTTTCTAAAGTGGTTCCTCCTGTTATCGAAGCAACTTCTTTCTTGCAACAAACCACAACGCCTTCCACACAACTTACTACCATTTCTACACCCAAAAGTGGTTTGTAGTCTGACGCGCGTAGTTTGCACATCACACACACTTAGAACCTTGGCACTTTTTATGCACTTAGCTTCTTCAATTTGAGGACTTCTAAAACTGGTCTTTTTCTTCAATTTCAGGTTCTCTGATGGGGCGAAGCGGCTCTTACTACAACAAATTCCAGCGTTACGGAAGCCGTGAGGCTTATGACTTTAGGAGTTATATTAGTGCCGTGAAAGAAACTGATGAGGAGAGAGCTGCTCGAAAGGCTCATGAGAGGCGAGCTCATGAAGAGCGTCGCCGGAGAGAAGATGAGGAATACTACGGGAGAAGGGACGAGCAACATGACTCTTCTCGCAGAAGCGACGATCCTTATAAAAGGAAATCTTATGACGATAAGGGGAAGAGTCACACTTCTGATGATTCCAGTAAACGTGCTAGACTTGGTGAGAAAGACACATCTAACATCTCGGAAAAGACAACCGCTTCTGTTCCTCCTAATACATCTTCCGGTTCTCCTGCCCTTAAGGAATCTGACATCCAGACCATCATTAATAGGCCACAGTACCAAGCTGGAGATGGTCCTCCCACACTCCAGAGCCGATTTCCGAATTGGTGTCTGAAAGGAGTGCGTTTTGATTTGGACTTGGTCCCCATTGATAAGCAGGCGATGCTGAAAAATGTCGATGCTGTAAAGCTTGACATCGAAAGAATGTCTGGGTGGCAGAAGCTGGTTGACGAACTTCAAAGGGTCAACCATCTGAACCTTGAAGCGATGATGACTATGGAAAATGATAAAACAGAGTGGGACAAATGGCGTAAGCAGCATGACGCGGAGATGAAAAGCATTAGCGATGGTTATGGGAAGCTCGAAGCTGAAGTTGAAAAACTTAAAAATGAGCTTGCTACCTCCTCCACTTCTTATTCTCAGAAAGAAGAAATGCTTCAAAAACAAGTTCGAGACGCCCATGCTGCTCAGCGGAATACTGAAGTCAAACTTGTAGCAGAACAGCATGTTGTTAGAAAATATCGTGATGACGCTGCTCGTCTTCAGGAGAAACTCAGCTCTCGAGACTTAGAAATTGCTAGGCTACAATCCCAGTTACTGAAGGCTGAAAGAGAACGTGATGAAGTTCTTTCTGGTAAAGCTGCAGCCGAAGAATCCCATAAGGCGACCATAGCCACCGTTGACGCGACTCTGTTCGACTTTTATATGCATTGTGTCCTGGGGCGTGGGAGCCTTTCATTTTTGGGTCCAGAGTATGAAGTCACCTTAGCGGAGGTATGGGAGGCAATCATTGACTTATTTGGTGGTGCCGGATACTCTGAAACAGATCTTCAAGCTACCTACTTAAGTGAGAGCGATCGCGCTGCCCTTGCCAAAGGAAAAGAGCAGCTCATCCGAGTGCGGGCCGAAGCGACGGGAGAGAAGCTTCCTGAGAAAGAAACACCCCCTATTGCTCCTGCTTATACTTCGGTTTTAGCTCATGCGGATATTGTTGGTTCTAGTTCTCATTCCACGCCTCCCGCTAAGGTTGACACAGAAACTGTAACCACCCCTACAGAGGAAGAGGCAATGAAAGACTTCCAAGCTCGGGAATTTGAGATTGATCTTGCTAAACCGGCTTCTCCAGGTAACTTTGACGATTCACGGTCTTCTTTTTTCTCGGAGAATACTGATTTTGATATCTTTTATTATGCAGCAGACACCCCAGAAACTGCCCCAACTCTTCCTTCTTCAGCTGCCGTTCCTCCTCCTTCTCAAGTTATACCTCTTCCAGCTTCCCAGCCTGGTTCACAGGAAGAACCAATAGCGGCCCTTGAAGGTTTAGATGAACCATCTGCTTCCGAAGAACAGAAGGCAGAAGGTCTGGAAGATAGCGAGAAGACCCCGGAGCAGTCTTTCGATTATGACACAAAGCTTTCTACATTTCTTGCTCCGGGGAGTGAGTCTTCTTCCAAGAAGAAGGGGAAGCGTGTGGTTTCAAAGAAAGGAAAGAAGAGTTCTACTGCTGCTGGAGATGAGGCAGAGATTGATCCGGCTGAGTCTCTTTCTCCTTCTTCTCCGACGCGGCCTACGAAACTAATTACCAGGCCTGGTAAAAATTCCAAGGGTGGGAAGAAGGGGAAATGAGTTTGATTTTGCATTTTCTGCTTTTTGCATTGACCGGGGATTGTGCGGATTCCGGTCTCCGCTTCTTTTTGTAATCTGTACAATGTAAAAATTCTCATAGTGTTGAAATAAAATAGATATTTTTCTTGTACAAATCCTTGTGTATGTAGGAATACATCTGTTTTTCATTTGAAGTGTAGAGTAAACGATTCTTTTCACTTGTACAAATTTTTTGTCTGTGTTTCAAGAACGCATTTACTCCACATCTTTATTACATGATATTGCAATGAACTTGTGGTATGTTGCTTGTATACTACTTTTATTAATGTAACTGAGTTGTACAATGTTGCCCCCATACCACAAGTATATTGTAATATCTCTTGATTTCACAAGACCGATACTCTTATTTTAGAGAATAACTCTCCACTTTTTCAGGGAAGAATTGTTCTGCTTTTAATAGAGTATATCTTGTCTTTGGAGGAATCTTTATTTTCTTTTTCCTCCTGAAGAACACTTCGACTTCTGGGAATGATCACTTTTATTTGTTTGAAAGTGAATTTTCCTGCACAGTGAAATGAACTTCTGAAGAAGGTTTTGATTTTTGTGCCCCAGTAAAGGGTTTATTTTTGGTACTTCAAGCAAGGTGGAGTACGCCTCTGAAGAGGTCTTTTGGTCTCCGAAGAGAAGCGATTTTGGTCTCCGAAGAGAAGCAGTTTTGGTCTCCGAAGAGAAGCAGTTTTGGTCTCCGAAGAGAAGCAGTTTTGGTCTCCGAAGAGAAGCAGTTTTGGTCTCCGAAGAGAAGCAGTTTTTGGCATTTCATCTCTGGTGAAGTGGGTCTCCGAAGAGAAGCATTTTGCACTTCTACACGGGTGAAATGTGCCTCCGAAAAGGGCTTTTTAGCATTTCATCACTGGTGAAGTGGGTCTCCGAAGAGAAGCATTTTGCACTTCTACACGGGTGAAATGTGCCTCCGAGAAGGGCTTGTGCCTCCGAAGAGGGCTTGTGCCTCCGAAGAGGGCTTGTGCCTCCGAAGAGGGCTTGTGCCTCCGAAGAGGGCTTGTGATTGCCTGGAAGTTACTTTCTCATGGTCGGAGGGGTCCACGGGACAAGCGTAAGTCGTTCAATTGGATGTTTGTTTGTACAAACGATCGCAATCGATTAACAAGGTGCCCCTTTTTGGTAGTCCCACCGATCTTTTTGATTGAGGAAAGCTCTCCATTTATTGGCGTGCCTCGTTAGAGGGCTTTGTTGATCCTTGGGAAGGAGCATCAGTTGGTTGGTGTGCCAGGAAGGTTGCGTCTTAGGGGCAAGTAGATCCATGGGATGGACACAAGCTGCCTGATCGGATGCATCACAATCAGCCAGCGAGGGTCTTATTCCTTCTGCTTGGGAAGTTATCCTTTTAGTGGATCTACCTGCTTTCCTGTTGAGAGGCATACCTTCCTTTGGCTGCTTCCATGTTTGCCTGCTCATGTTGTATCATCATCCACCAATCTGCGATCCTTTATCATCGTTTCCAAGCGCATTTTTCTTTCTCTTGCAAGTAAATTGCTTTATTCGAAGAAGTAGACTTCACTGTTGAATGACTCCACAGAGTAAACGCAAGTTATTTGGTTGGATGCCTTTTTTACATCAGCGATCACAACCAGTTAACGAGGGCTTGACCTAGTGGAGCCGTCAACTTTTTATGTGAAGTTCCTCTTGTATGGGATTCGAGTTTGAAATTTTTGTTGCTTGAAATCTGCTAAATGATTTGTAAGGCTCGCTTAGCTTTGCGATGGGTGAGCTTTGCTTTAATGACCTGCAGTATTAGATCGATATTTTAGCAATACATTTAGAGTATTTACACATCGAAATATAACAGGCATTTTATAACAGAAAACACAATGCATAGTTTTTTCATTATTGAGTCACGCTGATTTCTCAGCGGTTTACAATGCAGAAAATACACATCCATCATTATCTTTACAAATTCAAGCAATGCAGTTAAGTAAAATGAATGCTAGTTATTGTTGTTCCAGAATCTCCAAGCTGGATTTCCATTTGTGCTTGATTCATAGCTTTTGGATTTTTCATGTCAGAGAAAGCGAGAGATGCCCCAGTCGCAGTTTTGTGAGTGATTAGTAGTCATCCCAACTTCTGCTTGCTGGGTATGGTCCCCCTGTGATAGCATTAATGACAAGCTTTTCTGAATCTTGCACTGCAGTGTTGCTGAGAGAATCGGATTGATGGGTAGGACGTTGTTGATCCCGAGCGGATGGGGTTGGATCGACTCCGGTTCTTTTAACGTATTGTTGGAGTTTACCCTGCTCTAGCAATTCTTCAATCACCTTCTTTAATTCGCGACACTGGTCAGTGTCATGGCCAGGTTGATTGTGAAATTGGCAGAACTTTCCATTACGCTTTGCCCCTCTCGTCATCTCAGGCGGCTTAGGGTACCTGACAGCGTCCTTTGTTGCAAAAAAGATATTTCTTGGTGTATCAGTTAAAGGAGTAAAGTCCGAAGGATTAAAGCGGCGAGGTTTCTTTTCATTTCCCTGGCTTTTTCCTCCTTCATTCTCCCTTTTCTGACTTTCAGATTCTCTTTTCTTAGGTGCGACATTGTCATTGTTAGTCTGGGCGGTAACCACTTTCGATGTTGCAGAAAGGCTTTCAAGGCGAATGAACTCATCGGCCTTTTTATAAAATTTATCAAGTGAGTTTGGTTCTTTCATCTTTAACCATATCCCAAATTCACTCGATTTATCAATGGCTCTCATCAAATAAGTCAGGATCATGCGTGGTTCCGCATTTTCTACCTCGGCCAAAGCTATATTGAAACGACTCAAGAAAGATTTGATTGATTCTCCGGGCGCTTGTTCAAGGTTGGACAATGACATTATATTTTTAGCTTTTGAAGCATACAATCTGAACTGTTCTTTAAACTTTTGCGTTAAGTCGGAGAATTTATCTACAGACCGAACTGGAAGCTTTGTGAACCAAAGTAAAGCCACACCTTCTAGGTATACCGGAAAGTATCGGCACTTGATCTCGTCTGATGCTCTTGCACCAGTCATATGCCAATCGTACTTGTAGAGGAAATGATTAGGGTCACTGGTTCCCCTATAGGCTTGGATAGTAGGAGGTGCAAATTTCCTTGGAAACTCCGCTCTTAGGATCCTTTCAGTAAACGGAGTTCTGCTTGGCGCAAAACCCCAGTCAGCCTCATCCTCTTCCCTTTGCATGCTTTCTTTCATGATGCGGCCAACCATTTCAGACAGGTACTCTTTATTGTTCAAAGACATCTCCGGGCAAGCACCAGTTCTTCCCTCGGAAGTTTGCCCGGGCATATGTTCATGACAAGTTGGTTGCGGCCTAGAACCATCAGCTTGGAAAGGTGGCGTTTCAGGAAGGGTGGTTTGATGGTTTTCTGGCTGACGATTTGCCCCAAGTAGGGCAGTTATTCTATCCATCATCAAAGCGTTTTGAGTTTCAATTTGCTGGTATAATCCAGAAACTGCGTTATCCAATTCAGCTCTGGTGACTTCAACGGTTGGAGTCGCTTGGTCTGTTATTGGGGAAGCGGAAGTTCCTTCGTGAGCATTTCCGGATTTGATAGGTCTACCTCTTCTTCCAGGAGCCATTATTTCAGATCTGGTTTTTAAGAGAGGTTCTTTTTATGAATCTTTGCGAAGCAACGGTGGATGATCGCCTGAGTTGGGTTCTCAGTGAAAGCACCAAAATGTTAACGGTAAAAAGTGAACGCTAACACCCAGTGTGTGTAATAGAATCGTGAAAGCACCACCCGTTGGTACGGGAACAGAATATGAGCTGAGAATAGCAGAAAAGCAGTAAATGAACAACAGATTTATAGTGGTTCGGCCCGTAATTGAGCTTACATCCACTTTATAGTCTTTTATTGCTGATTTGATTACAATTCAATACAATATCCCTCTAAATACAAAACAATTTGATCATGAAATCATTCTTGACTACTAGCTCGATCTTTAATGATGAAACTCGACGAATCCGCGTTGGATGTTAGGAGCTCTTCTCGAAGATCGTTGTAGTGTCTCGAATGCTTGGAGATCTTTGATTGCTGAATGAGAGGAGGCTTCGACAGCGTAACGGCGCTTGGAGAAATGAATGGCCAAAAGTCCTCTTCAAGTTAGAAGTGGTGGGGTATTTATAGGAGCTGATCTGGACTCAGGAATTTTCTCTAAGTATTTAAGTCGTCTGCCGACCTATGGTAGATCGGTGGCGAGTTAAGGAATAGGTTTAGGTCGGCGGCGAGTTAAGGAATAGGCTTAGGTCGGTGGCGAGTTAAGGAATAGGCTTAGGTCGGAACCTTCTTAAGTCGGAGCCTTTCATAACTCGGCATACTTTCTTAGGTCGGCAAGCACCTTAACTCGGCATGCTTCTTAGGTCGGCAAGCACCTTAACTCGGCATGCTTCTTAGGTCGGCAAGCACCTTAACTCGGCATGCTTCTTAGGTCGGTGACGAGTTAAGGGATGGTTGTCTTTGACAAGTATTAAGTCGTAGCCGACTTATCAAACCTTAACTCGTAAGGCCTTAACTCGCAGCCTTCAAGTCATAAACCCACTAAGTCGTAACTCGTTAGGTCGGAACCTTCTTAAGTCGGAGCATTTCATAACTCGGAATCTTCTTTAGGTCGTAACCTTTAGGTCGCAACATTACTAGGTCGCGGAGTCTTTAGGTCGCAAGCTTCCTTAGGTCGCGACTTCCCTTAGGTCGTAGGCATCTTAGGTCGCAGACTCCTTAACTCGCAGGTACTTTAACGCGTACATTGTTAGGTCGTAAGGTTCTCTTGAGTCGTAAACCTGATGAGTCGTAAGCCTGATGAGTCGTACAGACCTGATGAGTCGTAAGCCTGACGAGTCGTACAGACCTGATGAGTCGTTGAACCTGATGAGTCGTAAGACCATGAGTCGTATACTCCATGACTCGTTGATCCTGATGAGTCGTAAGACCATGAGTTGTAGAAAGCTTGTCTCGTTGAGTCGTAGAAGAGTTAATCTTTATGAGTCGTAGCACGCTAAGTCGTAAGTCGTTAAACTTCTTAACTCGTAGGTCGTTGAGTCGGACCATTCCTTAGGTCGGAGCCTGTTGAGTCGTAGGTCATCTAACTCTTAACTCGTTAAGTCTTGCACTCCCTTAACTCGTTAACTCTTGAGTCGCGTACTTCTTAAGTCGTGGAGAATTAAGGGTTAACATACCGCGTTGTAAATAAAATTTGGCAAATCTCAGAATATACAGTAAATAAATATAATCACAGATCACAGACACAGAGTAAAATAATGCAGCGGAAGTAAAAGAAATAGTAGTTCATGAAGCTACTATATAAATATAAACAGGTTACATAAGATACAACAGAAGAGATATAGTACAACAGAAGTCTAAATACAATAACCAAGTACAAGCTGAGTAGAACAACAGAACTGAAATAGATAGGACAAGACAAGCAGATAATCTCCAGCGATTCAAATCTCCAGAAAGTGGAATCCGAATCTGTGAATAAATCAGGCTGACCCGAGCGTAAAGCAAAACACAAAACACTCGAGTCAGGACAATATATACTTATATAATGTAAACCAACTCAAGCGAACTGTAATAAGGGTACAAGTAACTTAGAAGATGCTTGGGACCGCCCATCCTCTAAGGATCCGTTAAACTATCTACTATGTAGTAATATACGCTATATACAGTAGTGTCTAATCAGTAAAGTATAATCATATAGAAAATAGCGTTAAGGGGATGGAGAACCTTAACGCGGTCGGATCTTAAAATCATAATCGTAGTAAAGCTCGATATGGTAGGTGACACGGCACAACTAGGCAATGCCAGGGTAGATATACCAATTACGCATCCGGACTGGTGGTGACGCATAGCAGCCACTACCGCCCACCTCGAACAACACTCCCAAATCAAGGGTGCGCACCAAATCAATCACAAGTAATAGAATGGTATCGAAGAAGTGTGTCCGATCAGAGGTGCTACCTCATTGGTCCGTCAATCGCTCCTGTTTTAGCCACCTTATGCCAACTCACGGGAGTTGGGTCCACGTATATACCTTAGGATCGTCGCCACCATCCTACTTCATTCTAGAATCTCCACCGCGTACACGGTTGCCAAAGTGGTTTTCGGTAAGACAGAGAGTATGTCCATATCCGATCCCGGTCTCTTTAACAACCCAACGTTATTATAACCCGTGGTTATAACTTTTAAAACAATACTTTACTTCAAAATAAAATATCATTTCAAAACCATATATTTATCAAATTAAAGATTAAATCAATTCCAAACCATTTCCTTATATTTAAAATACCATATCATTTCAAAACTTCATTTCAAATCATTTCAATATATCAAAATATCATATCTTTCCAAAACTTCATTTCAAATCATTTTAATATATCAAATATCAATCTTTCCAAATCTTCATTTCAAATCATTTTAATATAATAAAATATCATATCCTTACAAAACTTCACTTCAAATCATTTTAATATAATAAAATATCCTATCAGTTCAAATCCAAATATTCAACTTTAAATACCTTTTATATTCAAAGATATCGTTCATTTATTGTCATTTCAAATCATCTTTAAATAGTTTATATTTCAATCAAAATAATTCATTTAACCCTTTTAAAAGTGTAATTATTATACTTTCAAATCAAGTATTCAATTTTCAAAGTTTCAAACCATTCTGAGTTCGTTTACTAAGTCAAAAACCCTAATTATTAAAATTTCAGCATTTCACAGCATTTAAAAACAACTGCTATAAGTTATATTTGAAAACATTTTTAATTCAGCAAAGACAGCACTTAAAACTGCTGTTAAAACTCAGTTTTAGTTGAATTATAGTTCAAAACAGAAAAGACAGCATTTCAGAAGTGCTGCGGTAGTTCAGATTTCAAAACAAGAGTTAAATTTGGTTTCAGCAAAGACTGCAGACCATTATAGCATTTCCAGAGAATGCTATAATAGACCTGGGTTCAATATTAGCCTATAAGTTCAACTACAGCAACTGCAGCATTTCAGAAATGCCGTAGTAGCCTTTTATTCAATTTTTAGTGTAATTCAGAACCATAGCATTTCTGAATGCTATTAAAAGTGATTTCCAGCTTTTTAGTGTATTTCCAGCAATTAAATAACTTAATTTTAAACTCTTAAAACATTTTAAAAATCATAATTTAACATTTAAAATGTCATTTACATATCATTTAACATGTATCTTTTTCACAATAAATTTCCTATAATTAAATCCAATTTTCAACAATTTACTTAATAAATTTTAGTGTAAAAGTTTCCAATTCTTCACATTTCAACAAATAACTTAACACTTCAAATTTAAATTACCATTTAACAAATTTAACTAAATTCCCAATTTTATTTAATTAACTTAAACTTTAATTAAACCCAAATTTCACATTTCCAAGTCAAGTTATATTTTAAAAGATCACTTTTAAACATTCATTTATTTAACCACTTAAATTAATAGAAAAATCAATAATACTTTAATAAATCACTTAAATTAAAATTTAAATCAAATTATCATCTTTACCATTTTCCAAATATAATTAAATTTCCATTTTTTTATTCATAAACTTAAATATCATTTTTAACCAAAATTCCAAATTTCCAACTTAAGTTATATTTCAAAAATCCAGTTAAACCATTCATTAATTACATTTTTAACATATGAAAAAAAACCATAATTTCTTTATTTTAAAACATTTCAAAATCTAATTAAATCAAATTTCATAAATTTATAATTTTTAAAATACTTAAAAATATTCAAAACACTTTATAAAATAACCACGGGCCTGTATATAATTTTCTAACTTAGGTCAAGTGATACGGATATGTATCATTTCAATCCGCAGTTTAAAAAGAAAAATCCGGGTTCTATCATTTCAAACCCGCAATCCCAAGTTAAAATAAATTAAATAAAAACCATTCAGGCCTATCATTTCAGCCCATAACGATTTTTCCCTATTCTAAAGTCCGTTCGGGTATGTATCATTTCAACCCATAGTGATTCTAGTCTACAGGGAACTTGCAATGGTGATAACTGATATAAATAACAGAATAACATTAAATAATAGTAACATATGATATAACAGGTGTATAAACATCATATGATCATAACATAGTTAAGTATAACATGCTAATATATTTCTACAGATTCACAGGGTGTCAATTTACTAGTTATATATGTACATATTGTCTGGTGAGAATAACTCACCTGTTAAAGCTGGAGATTAGCGATCAAAACACACGGAATAAATTCCAGAAAGCACAACAAGCACGATATAGCATGACCTTTGATTTGAATGAAGAGAACCAAGATATGATCTTGCAATAACAATAAGCAAGACAATATAACATATGAATATTAACCAAAACAATATCGAACAAATTGAAATACAAAGCAATAAAGACAAGACTTTGCCTTTACCATTCAAATGCTTGACCATAGGGGATCAGGTGCTCAGCCATGATGTGTTTTTAGGTCAGGTATGGTGTCATATAGGTCAGGTTACAAGTTGATGAAGGTGGTGGAAGAGTTACAATATGAAGCATACATGGGTTCAAGGCAAAATAGAGTGGTTTACGCAACATTTGGCTCGGTTATGCCAAGCACTACACCAAGGATAGGATTTTGGCGCGGCACATTTGATACGGCTATAAGCCGTATGAAATTTTAATACGGCCTAAAGCCGTATCTACACTATTTAATACGGTTTCAAGCCGTATTAAAATTTGATACGGCTTATAGCCGTATCTAATTTGTGTGCCACTTTTCGTGGGAAAATCTTCCCCAAAACGAAGCGTTCCCTCCCTCCTTTGTTGTTTTGGCGCGGCACATTTGATACGGCTATAAGCCGTATCAAATTTTAATACGGCTTAAGCCGTATTAAAATACGGTTTTAGCCGTATTAAAATTTGATACGGCTTATACCCGTATCAAAATCTGTGCCACATTTCGTGGGAAAATTTTCCCCAAAACGAAGCGTTCCCTCCCTCTGTTTTTTTACTTCCAATTTCTCGGCTCTAACTCAATCTCGACTTTAATCTCCCAATTTCTGCCATCCGTCTTCCAATTTCCCAATCTCCCAAAACGAATTCTATCACAGCCACGCAACTGCCAACCATCTCCCAATTTCCCCAAAACGAATCGTTGACTGAATATCATCGGGGACCAAAATCATCGAGAAAAGGAGTCGTAAATTTTGATTTCACTTCAGGTAAAAAAATCTACTACTTGTCGAATTTCTTTTTCAAATCAGTTAAGCGTAGAGAGCCTTCGATTTCGGAACATGGATTCTTCTTTGTATTGAAGTGTGTGAAACTTAAACGAATTCTCTTAGATCGTTTGTGGATTCAAAGAACTGAGGGCATTGATTTATTAGAACATCTATTCAATCATTTCGGTGTGATTAATGAGGTAAACACAGGAAAGGTATAACAAGAAATTAGGTGATCTAGAGGGATATTTTGGTAAATCTGTTTTTTCTAGTGATGACTCTGTTGACACCTTAATTCCAGCCCATAGAGAGAACATTCGAGCTTCAAAATCTTTGGATAATGATATTATTGATTTGGATTTTTTTAATACTATCGATAAGGAAGTATCTTCTTTCTCTGATTCCTTACTATTGGATCCTGCTGTGATGCAGTGTAGGATGGATTTACAATTTTTAAGGGTAGACAAGTTTGAATTAAAATATAGGTGTGAAAATATTATTAATGAAGCATAAAATTTAGTTGTTTTAATAGAGGATGTGAATAAAGAATTTGAACCTATTCTTAACAAAAATCAAAGGCAAAATCATATGAAGTGGAGATTTTTGAGGTTTTCACTAATAATAGGTTTGATTGTCTGAGAGCTATGATGGTTGATGATGATTTGAGTTCTTCCTTATTAGTAGATGTTGATCCAAATATTCAGGAAACAGATCCGACCTCACATTAGTTTGATCTAGTTTAAAACTCGTGTCCTCTAATTAGTTGAGTTTGCTTTCATTTGATTGCTAAAGCCCTTGCCTTTGTTTTTAATATGTTTTAGCTTTAGGCTGTTACCATTTAAAATATGGGGTACCGTTTTTGGCAGTAGCTTTAACATTGTATATGGTGTTTACATTGTTGTGTAAGTGGATAAATTATTGTTAATGGCGCAAGCCAAGTATCAGGAGAGGGGTAATGCATAGACATTACTCCGGTGCTACAAAATAGCGCCGTTGTAATGGAAATTTTTTTGGAAACAGTTTGGTGCTAATGTTGTATATTGTTTTGACATTGTTGTATAAGTGGATAAAATTATTGTTAATGGCGCAAGCCAAGTATCAGGAGAGGGGTAATGCATAGACATTACTCCGGTGCTACAAAATGGCGCCGTTGTAATGGCAAATTTTTTGGAAACAGTTTGGTGCTAATGTTTAAAATAAACCCTATATTTTGAGTTCCATTTATTGAAATTTTATAGTTTGCCTCTGAATTCCTCATCGAATAAGTTCTCTCATCTAGAATTAGCTTCAATTTGATGACACCAAACCCCTCCATTTTGTGAACAGAGACTATGGTAACTTGACATTGCAAGTGTCAGTCTGATTGCATATCTCGTTTTTTTTATGTATTACAGTCCTAATTTCATTATCTTAGCAGTGGTCGACAAATGAACATTGTTGTTTTGAGTAGAGGGTTATTATAGATATTATGGTTGCGCATGATTATTTTTGTGATCATATTGAATTCTTTTCTAGTTAGATATCGTGCATTTAACAATCGTTTACTAAGTTTGTAACATTGTGAAAATATCATGTATACTGTAAACCTGAAATTCACTTAAGAATGAAATTTCATGTTGAAGCTGGATGCGTTTGTATGTATCTCTGTCTATGAAGAATATTGTTCCATATGAATTTTGCATTTTCTTTATTTTTTTAGTTTGTAGTCCGAATTTGGCAAAGGGAATCCTTTGTCTGTTTTTGTACATGTATAGAGATTAGAGACAACTTCATACATAGTCTTTTGTTAGATGTTTCCGCAGCAAGGTTTTTATTTTGATTCTACTGCTAGTTATAATCATTTAACTATTTTAATTAAATATATTAATTAAGGGGTTAATTGAACAATGACAAGAGATGAACCATATGTACCAATTTCACTGATTGAGCTTTTATGTTTTTATTTTAAAATGTTCCTGCATAAACTTTCAATTTTTGGACTATAGAAAAGAAACTGACTGTATGCCTAATAATGTATAGTTGGTTACATCTTACAGTTCAATGGTTCGATAATTCCAGCTCACTGACAAAAAAAATAAAAAAATTTAACTATAAACAAAAAACGATGATGATCAAACTGTTTAGATTTAGGTTACATTGTATTTAAGCTCATTAAATATGAAAACACTAGCAAATGAAAAAGGTTTTTTTTTTCATTTTTTATTTTAATGCCATATCCAAACCGTCAATTCAATTATAGATCTTCCAAAATCAACAGTCCAGTGCCTTACCGTGATCATTGGCAGTAAATTCCTTTTTTTTTAAGGTAGTCTCATTTACTACTAAATTGTCTGGGGAAAAAGCGAGGGAAGAAAAAAACAATGGCAAGAGATTTAATTATGTAACTATTTGAATCTCGTACAAGTGTATATAATAGCCTTCATTAGTTTTAGCAGATTTTTCATTGTATGTCTTAAATCATTAATTATTTATATATCTTATTTTCTTTTAAACTTATGATACATGTTAATTGTTATCAGTACTAAGGAAGTAGTAAAGAATGAATGGTGTGCTTTCAATCTTAAGTTTTTACCTACCAGTGATAACTATTATAGGCCAAATTTTATTGAAGAATAATATCATGTAGCATAAACAAATTATTTATATATCTTTTGCCTTTTATTATTTTAAATATAAAAAATAAATCAACTCTTATAATTCTTAGCTATGCTCAGGGAAATTATCATAGACAGAAATTGACTACTAGCACTAGAACAATGAGCATTAAACTGCTAGTAGAAAAACAACAAAAGACTAATTTTGGCCAAAGTAGGAAAAGAAGTATTTGATGACCAACACACTTAGGCTTGTTCAAAAAATTAAATTAGGTTATCTCTGCTTCTTGTGGTTAGGCATAATCCTGTATTGCTTTATGATAGCTTAACCGAGTTGGCCAAGCATTATTAAACTTGAATGGTTTATTATTACTCACCATTGTCATTTATGAGTTTGATAAGGATGGGTGAATGGTCACATGTCGAGTGGTTTAAAAATGACATAGTAATTTGGCTAAATTCTAAGAAAAATTCTAAATAGAGAAACTATAATTTGGCAAAGGTTGAGAATGACTAAAAATAGTATTACAAAAGAATGTCTGATTATCTAAAATGAAATGATTTGTCATTTTGAAATTATCATTAGATATTTGATTCTTGAAAATTTTAAATCCGAAAATCATTTTGGAAAAAATGAATGATGATATGCAAGGAAATAAAAAAGAAATATATTCAGATATTATAGAGAAAGAGGCTTCAGAAAAAAAATCAGGTGAAAGTCTTTAGGTTTCCGTGGTATATTAAAGGAAGAAAAAAAATTGGGATGAATAAAAATAATAAAGTGCAGGTAGATAATAAAGTGCATGTTGATTTAAACAATGGAATAATAGGGTCAAAGAGCATGATCAAGTAATGTGATGAAGCGTTATTAAAAATGATGGTGTACTTCAAAACAAGGAAGAAATGGATTATGCAGTAATCTCTTATTTTTTTAGAAGTATTTAATGGCAACTATAACTTTTAATTTTCATATATCAAATTAGGAAATGTGTCATAAATATTACTGGGGAATAAAATTGCTTGTACTGGTAACAAAGATGCCATATATAATCCGATGTAAAGAGTTATACAATTTGCTTGTTTGTTATTAGGATTTAGAATGAAATCGGTGAAACTTTAAGCACTAATTGATCCTAGAGAAGAGAACTCATTTTGCTTCTTTCTCTTCCAAATCGGAGAAACAAAAGGAGCTCTGTTTTCCACTTTGTTGATACAAGATCTATGGTAGTTTAGTGTTATAGGACTCATCAGATCCATAGTGACCTTTATAAAGTACCGGTTACCTTTCTTTAAAGACTTACTGCAGCATGTAATTTTTTTTATGTTTCACTTTTTAGGTAAAGACCATTGGTTATACCGCTCCTCGAAAGGTAAACTAAGTTATTTTATGAAATTATTTTCCTGACCTTACAAAATGAACCCTGAACACATTCATCAACAATCCATGATAAATCCGACCTCTTGAAGTTGTATTATACAGGTAGACATATAGGTTAGCAAAATTAAAATGTATTTGCATTTCTGTTCATACTACAAATTAGCTTAGTTTGCTGGGCACATTTCTTTATGATATATATAGCAAGTAATTTCAATGTTCTATGCCTACATATTTATAATTATAATAATAGGATGTTCTTTTACTCTACCAGTAGAGCTGCATATTTATAATTATAATAAGACATATAAGTTATACTCGTACATAACACAGAATCAAGATACAATAATGATTTTATGTAGAAATTAAAAAATACTTGGATCAAATTCTTTCCACCTGTACCTCATAGTGATTTCAAGAATACTGTCATCAGTACGACGTGTTCCAACAGCAGGGAGAATGAGGTCCACCATGACTTTACACTGCTCGTTGGCATAGATATCTCCAAAATTAATAGTTACAGACCCGTTCTCACCATCAATGGACTGTGTATAGTTAACACCAGAGATAGTGTGGATTGTGGAGTTGATTTGCCTCACATTTAGCTTTATCTCCGAAACGGCTACAGTGAGAAGCCCAACTAAACACTCAGAAAATGCACTGTTTAACCTGTCTGAGTTTGGAATATGCAAGAACGTTCCTCCTATACTCGCATTTGACATTTCTTTTAGCTCCTGTTTATTGAGTGAGTAGGAGATTGCATGGTGTTAATTAAGGTTTGAAGACACTATATACAACTTAATAAATAAATAAAAACACACATAGGAGTTTACCATTTCAGTTGAATTTATACACTGATCGGAATATTTGCCTACACTAAATGTGTAGAGAGGAACATTACCGAGCTGAACTTGGTAAGGTTGATAGTCAAATTTTATTGGGTCAACATCCAACATAATCATAATTACAACCAAATGCTCTGTGGTGAAATGGCGACTATTGATCACTTCTACACCCAGTTGAACCCCACCACTTATGTTACTTTCGTGGTGACAAGTTACAATAAGGACCAAAAAATTAATATAGTCGCAGTGGGCACACCTGCAGTGGTTTATTGTTTTAGCTGTAGTTCAGACTGTCAATGGAGCTAAGTTTTAGCTGTAGTTCAGACTGTCGTTTCCCTACATGTATGCCTGCTTGTTTTCCCACTATATCTACTGTTGTTCTGGATCTAGCGAGTCATGTGCTATGTTCTAGTCATTGTTTATATGTTGCACTCTCTTTTCCATGTGGATACTTATATTATTACATTAAAGCGTACGCCTTGTTCAATTAAAACAAAAAAAAGTTGAAGTAAAAATTAAGGCCAATAAAATCAAACTTGGGACTTTTAGAGTACGTCCTATATATACACTCATATATATATATTATATTTACGTCTAATGTTCTACTATATATGATATAGGAGGGCAATATGTCTTCCAGTATAGACAAAAAGTGGATAAATGAATCTGATCAAAGATCTACATACTATATAGACGGGGTGAAGAAGTTTATTAGTTTTGTTGATGAAAATGGTGGTAAGAAAGGAGTGTATTTATGCCCTTGCACTCGGTGCAAAAATATGAAGACGATCAAATTAGATGACATTCATTTTCATTTGCTTAGATGGGGTTTTATCCAATCATATACCGTATGGTATTTTCATGGGGAAAAAAGGGTAGAGAAGGAAAAACAACAACCAGTTAGTCATGCCACAAGTACCGACGAGTCTGAACCTATTATGATGGAAGATCTAGTCAATGATGCAGATAGATTTCATCATTTTCAACCTGAAAATCCATTGTCTGATCATGCTAATGTTGGAGAGCCGTCTACAGTTAATGGCAGTTGGCAGGCCAATGAAAGTAAGAAGTATAAATCACTTTTTGATAGCGCAAAAGAGCCACTGTATCCTTCATGTTCAAAAGGTTTGACGAAGCTGTATGCCATTGTGAAACTCAATAGCTTGAAGACCCAATACGGCTTTTCAAATAATGGTGTGACTGCACTCCTCGAACTAATAAAGGAGTTACTCCCAGAAGGTAACACGCTGCCGACAAAGTACTCCGACGTGAAGAAGTTAATTAAGCAAGTTGGGATGAATTACAAAACTTATGATGCATGCATCAATGATTGCATATTATACTGGAAAGATGATGCGAATAGAGTTTCGTGTACAAATTGCAACGAACCAAGATATATGACATCATTCAACGAAGAAAGAAAATGCATCAAAGTACCTCGAAAGACATTAAGACATTTTCCTTTAATTTCTAGATTGAAGAGATTGTATAGTGTACCATGGATAGCAGATGCGATGACCTGGCATGGTCGTGCCAAGTCTGATCCAACCGTAATGCGTCATCCATGTGACACTTCTCAATGGAAAGCCGCAGATTATTTTGACCAAACGTTTGCTGTCGAGCCACGAAATGTCACACTTGGAATAGCAACAGATGGTTTCTGTCCACATGCTTCTCTATCTAACCCTTACAGTTGTTGGCCAGTAATTGTAGTACCATATAATCTTCCACCGTCTATGTGCATGAAACGAGAGTTTTCAATATTAACACTGTTGATTTCTGGGCCAAAACAACCAGGGAAGGACATTGATGTTTATTTACAGCCGTTGATAGACGAGTTAAAGCAGTTATGGGAAGGAGTCGTTACATATGATTCATTAAATAAATCTGAATTCACAATGAGAGCTAGGGTGTTGTGGGCAATCCATGATCACCCTGCTCTTGGGACTTTATCGGGATGTACAACTCACGGTTATTTTGCATGTCCGGTTTGTGGGGAAAACACTTGTTCTTATCATCTTCCTGAAAGTAAGAAGGTGTGTTACATGGGACATCGAATGTTTCTTCCTAAAGAACACAAGTTTCGATACGACAAGACAAATTTCAATAACGAACAAGAATTTCAACGTCCTAAACGGACATTGACCGGTTTTGAAGTTGAAAAGAAAGTAGCAAATATCAAAATGAAAGTTGGTAAACACAAAGAAGAAATTAGTCGAAAACGGAAAAAGTCAATTTATGAAGAAGTTGACAATGTTTCTGCATGGTACAGGAGGTCTATCTTTTTTGATTTACCATATTGGAAAGCAAATATGATTCGCCATAATATTGATGTTATGCATACGGAGAAAAATGTCACAGAGCATCTCATCAGCACCGTTATGGACCATAAAGATAAGTCAAAAGATGGCATCAATGCACGCAAGGATTTGAAAATCATGGGTATAAAACAAAAGTTGTGGGTGATGGAAGATCCTGAAACAAATAAAATAATCATACCAAAGGCAACTTTCACTTTGAGCAAAGAGGAAAAGATACGGTTTTGCACCATTTTGAAAAACCTAAAAGTGCCCAACAAATTCTCTTCAAACTTCCACAACAATGTGAGCATCAATCCTCCCGAACTAAGAAATATGAAGTCACATGATTACCACGTCATAATGCAACATTTGCTTCCGGTATTGCTTCAACATTCTTATCCACAACATAAGGATCTGCGAAATGCTATTCATCGTATTAGTCTATTCTTTAACATTTTGTGCTCAAAGGTGATCAATAGGGAACACCTTATAAAAGCAAAGGCTAGTTTGGTAGAAGCAATGTGTGTTTTTGAAAAACATTTTCCACCTGCATTTTTTGATATCAGTATCCATCTTATGGTTCATTTAGCCGATGAAGCATTAATTTGTGGTCCTGTCAGATATAGATGGATGTATCCCTTTGAACGGTAAATAACTAATTTCAGTTATGTACATTATTATTCGATAGAAATAGCTATCATGCACAATATATAAATGATCACATTCACAGGTTGATGAAAACATATAAAGGATATGTGCGCAACAAAAGATACATTGAAGGTTGTATTGCAGAAGGATATATTGTACAAGAAGCTAGCCTTTACTGCATGGAATATATGCCAAACGGAGGTGATGGCAATCATAAACATACCCGCGAAGCGTTTTTAGACGAGGACGATGAATTTGCTGGTGAGATACCTTTAGATAATGGTAAAGATATAACGTTAACCCAAGTGCAGTTTGAACAAGTACGTAGATGGGTCCTTAATAAGTATGATGGATTGGATGAATGGAAGAAGTAAGTTCACACCTTTGTTTTGAATTTCCATTTTTTAATTCAATTTATGTATTCGGTTTGATATGTGTTTTCCGTAGGAGGTATAACTCCTATGCGAAAAGTACTAGATTTCAATCACGGGGCAGAGGTACAACTGTCGAAGTCGTTCAAAGTTTTACTCTATGGTTACGCAACGAGGTATTACAACATCTTCAGTAGTTCACGTTATAAGTTGGCAATACACCTTCGTGACCATGTTTTGTTTTATTTATTGTATTTTATGTAGTTGTTGAAGTGCATCGATGTTGATCCAACTCTCTGGCGGCTAGTGCATGGGCCGAAGTTCATGGCGCTTAGTTATACTAAGTACCAAGTGAATGGTTTTTTATTTTCCACGAAAATGTACGAAAATCGTATGGTAACACAAGATAGCGGTGTATGCATGAAAGCAATTACAAAATTTAGAGCGAGTGGTAAAGATAAAAATTATAAGGAAGCAGAAACAACGTATTACGGAGTCATTCAGCAGATTCTTGAGTTGGATTACACCGACTTCAAACAAACAGTTTTTTATTGTGATTGGGTAAAGGTCGAGGATAAGATCAATGGTTGCAAAATAGATCCTGTTTCAAACTTGATCATGGTTAATTTAGGGAAATTGAAGAGCAAAGATAACGTGAATGATGAGCCATTTATTCTTGCATCAGAAGCGAGTCAAGTGTTCTACTCAACAGATTTAAAAAATAATGGTTGGTCTGTGGTTTTGCATACACCAAAACGGTTGACTACAAATGTGGATGACATTGAGTTTCCTACCGTCTATCAATCGGCTTTTGAAGATAATGAAAAATTAGAAGACCTTACCAAAACCATTTGTTAACTGATGAATTGTAATTGTGATTGGGTAAATGCTTCATTTCTCGTTTGAATTCTTATTCCTTGGGGTAGTAGGGGATTTATTTTTAAAACTAAACGTGGAATCGAAATTACAAATGTAAACCATTTTCATTAGTTGATTGTAGTCAAATTTGAAATCCAAGTAGTTCTTCCGTTGTTATTGCTTTTTTACATTTGTTATTGCCATGACTTGATGGTTGATGAGTTCTATTTTATTGGCCAAACAACAAATTCAGAAATTCCAGCATTTTGCAGTTATGACACAAAATCCAGCATCATCACATTCATCATGTTCAGAAGAAAAAATAGTTGATCAAAACTTATTTGGTATTCCAGTCTCAGAAAATGCTGGAAAAATCGCCACTATGCTGGGTAAACTAGTAAGAGCTCATGTGCCGATATCATACATAAGTTGGAACAAAGTACCCGGCACATATAAGGATGATGTTTGGAACCAATTGGTGGTAAGTTTTTACTTTGATTTATTTATGACGATATTTAAAAAATATTTATGGTCAGTGACTCTATTTGCAATGTATATGCACTACCTGTTACAGTTGGTTTCTGAAACCCGTTTTAAGTCTGATAGAATTGATTAACTTGTTTATGTATTTTACTTTTTGCAGAAAATGTATGCGCTCGACCCGCTTTCAAAGGAAATATTTTTAAAAAGAATGTCCGAGGCATTTAGGAGACACAAAAAAAATTTGAGAGCAGGTTTTTATGACACTTTCGACAATGACGAAGAACGAATGAAGAATTGTCCACCTACAATTGCTCAAGAAGATTGGAACGAGTTCATAAAAAATGAAGCAACGCCTGAAGCGAGCGGAAGAAGGGAGTTAGCCAAAAAAAATAGATCATTGCTCAATTATGCTCACCATACAGGCCGTAAAAGTCACGCTAGAATAGAACACGAAATGGTAATTTATATTCTTTTTTTTTTCCAAAATGATAAAAATCACAACTAACATATTTTTAGATCGTTGCAAATCCATCTGCAAATATCAACCGTCGTCATGTATGGGAGAAGACACACACGAAAAAAGATGGTAGCATATCAGATGCCAATTCTTCGTACTTCGTAAGTTATTTTTGCTCCTAAAGTTAAACATGAGCAATTTTCTTTCTTTTATGCACTATGTGTCCATATAAGTATTATGCAATCTCAGGATCAAATTGCGAAATTGAAGGAAAAGATCAATGATAGTGATGAAGAAAAATTGACAGTGGATGAAGATATCGTATCACAAGTGATGGGAAAGGATACAAGGGGTAGGAGCCGCGGTGTTGGGACCGTCATACCAAAGACTAATATTAAGGCTTCTGCTATTGCACATAAACGATTGAAACATGTTTGTGGAGACAATGCTGAGTTGAAAATGAGGATGGGAAGTTTGGAGGGTACGGTGGGAAATTTGGAGAGTACAGTAGGAAATTTGTCTGGGCAAATGGAGCTTCTGATCAACATGGTGGGAAACATAGAAAAAGGAGAACGCAACACACAACCCGATGCTTCTAAATTCGTTGTTTCTCAATCCCAGGATACGACCAATGTGGTGAACAATCAAAAATGTGAAATCCTCAACTCTGATCTAGACATAATAGCAATAGGTATTTGTTAGTTGCTTTTTATTCTTACTTGTTTTTGATGCAGTTATTTTGTTGGATAGATGTGGACAATAAATTTTATTGCAACAGGTACTGTATGTCGAGATTCTACATCGTCCAAAATCCATGGGAAATCTGTACCATCCACACATGAAAAATTGGTTTTGAACAATATACTGCTACCAGATGAGAGAACAAACAAAATAAATCATCAATTTGCAGAGACCTTTGTTGATGTTGGAGTGGGTGGGTATGTGTGCCATCCGAAGATTATGATTCGATATCTTTAGCAGGTAATTTAAAAGAATCACTGATATTATCACTGATATGAGAAATGCTAGAAAATGACAGGAAGGAAATAAAATATTAGTTAAAAGAATCACTGATATTATCACACTGCTTTCATCTCAGTTCATAATCCTTTTCCAAGACTTCACTCCAAAATTTATCTTATTATGCTGTAGCTTATCTATCTATATAAAAATAAGGCATGGACCTAGACAACCAACTCCACTATTGATTTGAGATATATGCTTCAGATCCAAGAAAGTTAAAGATTTAATTCAAATTATGGAATTAAAAACGTAAAAATAGATGTCGGTTCACGTTTTCCAACATAATTGCTTCTAAGATTTATAAAAATAATGAATAATGATCAATGTTGGTATTTGTCCATCACAATTTAATTTTTTCTAACTTTTTAACATATGTTGATATGTGTTCAGTGTATTATAAGATATCGCTAAAGATCCTTGCTCTTTCTCGTTTATTTAATTAGATTATTAGGCGTTACTTGTATACGATTCTTTATTCCTAGATAGCTGTTAACTGTTTGAGTTTAGTGCCAACCTAAATAGGAATTGTTAGAAAATTACATGGCTTGTGAATTCTGCGTATTGTCTATATATGCATATACAATAACTTTACAGGTTAGGCTGATTTTGTTATGTAGGACTTCTCATAATTTGGCTAACAAAAACAAAATTATGGGTGTGGATTCATTGCATGCCAATGGAACTGCAAGAATGTTTCACAATACAAAAATCTTCCTTGTAAAATACGAAATTTTATTGTGAACTTGAAAGAATATAGTTCATTGCTATCATCAACTTAAAGCACAGTCACTTTAAACAAATTATCTCCAGAAAATCAATGACAATGACTTCATCATTGATTCATTTGGTTATCACATCCAAGCCAACACTAAAATAATAATTAGGACATTAAGCTAAGATACATAGTGAATTTTTTTACCATAAAAAGTTGGTGGCATGTTAAATCGATCATTTCAGCTGTTAAATTAGCATTGCTCATTGAGTTCTGTACATATGTTGGTATCATGTTTCATATCAATACTTCATCGATGTCAGCTTGATATTCTGTGCCAAAATTATCCAAAGTATGAAGTTCTTCTTAAATCATTTCAAGAATATTCAACCATGATCATAGTTTTTGAAATATGAAGACAGTTATTAAACAAACAATGGTTAAGGAAAAATCTGAAAATATACCGCATGTATGTGTATAGATGGAAATGGTGAAGGCAAAGGAAAGCTAAAGGAGTTGAGGTGCAGTTGTGTTGCCTTGCTCCATAGGCTCTTCTATAGATTACAACAGTCAATATTTTCTACATTTAATATATTTTGAAGTTCATTCCATCATATATATATATTTCAGTTTCATAGGCACAAGTAAATTATATACACCTTCATTCTATAAAGCCTAGTTTGAGACCACTATCCATGGTCATGTACTTTCAGTGCCACTAGAGTCAACTCTATCCATATATTTAGTGATCTATTTTCAACGCTACTGGTTTGAGTGATGCAGGTTTTGCGTATACACTTGCATATTTTATGCACTTTTAATTATAGGGATAATAGAGCTCTTTATACTATGTTTACTAGATATTTAACCTCACTTTCTTTCCTTTCTTTTCATGATGTCGTATTATAATTTTCTCACTATAATTCAGATTATGTCCTTTTAACCCTAGGCCCCATTTACATTTCCAAGCCAATCGGTAGTTACTTCTCAGTGGAGGAGTCTGCTTTTTAATTACAAATCTATGTTTCATATCCACTACTATATTTCTTCTTCTTTTCATTCATGGTGTGAATTTTAATACATACATACATCTAGTTTTGAAAATATATTTACTTGTTTTAAAACTAAGTTGCTGAGTTGCACGACTCAGTTTTAAAACTGAGTTAACTTAGTTTAAACTGAGTTACTGAGTTACTGAGTTGCGCAACTCAACTTAAAACTGAGTTGTTGTATTGCGCAACTCAGTTTTAAAACCGAGTTGCAGTTGCAACTTGCAACCCAGTATTGCAACACTGAGTTGCAAGTTGAAATGCAACTGCAACTCAGTTTTTCCAACTGAGTTGCTATGTTGCAGTTGCAATGCAACTGCAATACTAAGTTGCAACATTTCATGATTTCATTGACCTCGAATAAACGAAGTAGATACATTACTAAGCGGACGAGTGTATTGAGCTAGATTTTATTAAAACATTTCATGATTTCTTTTGCAGCTTGAAACTTTTATTTAATGCCAAGTTTGAATAAGTAAATAGTATAATGTCGACAATGTACATTGTGGCTTTTTTCTGTTAATAGAACACAAATTGAGTTACATAACGCATGTATTTTCCAACTTTGGAATTTGATTGTAGCATTAATATGCATACTGCCACCACATTGACATCATATTGTTCATGCAGCATGAGTGGATGATTGATAATCTATTTCACATAACAGCAATATTCAACCCACTTACTGTAGCAATTTTCAGTATCAAACTCGGTTAACTTTGTTTTAACCTGAGAAGCTCAGGTTACATTCAAACATTTATATTTATGGGTAAAACTGTATAACACTGGAAAATCAACCATTCAATTACATAATAAAAATAATAAAGTTAGTTTGTTTTCTCATTAATTTTAATTAAACTAAACATAATAATGTAGTAGAACATATTTAGAATTAAAGCCAGTTGAATAGTAGTTTTACAAAACTGTAATTGACGGTTGTAACCCTTTGCAGGTCTTTTCTATTCTCATAAATTATGGGCAGCATTGATAGATCTACAATGTTACTATGTGAGGGGAGACGGATGGAAGATACATGACATTCAACTGCTTCAGCGTGCTCCAAGAAAATGCTGGGAAATGAGTTCAACTCAATCAACATTGGCATTAACTATATTAGTTTCATTTGTGTTTGGACATGTAGTAATTTGTGTTTGCAACTTGTGTCACTTGTGTTTGGACATGTAGTAATTTGTGTTTGCAACTTGTGTCACTTGTGTTTGGACATGTAGTAATTTGTGTTTGCAACTTGTGTTTGGATCTTGAGTACTTCATTTATTTTGTGTTTGATAGTTGTGGAACAAGCTTTTTTTTAACATTTTGATGTTGTTACGTTGTTTGGTTTGATGTTCGTTTGACTATGTCGTCAGGGGCAGCTAAGATACGGTTCGTGGCCGTATCTAAATCTCTAATTAGATACGGCCTACGGCCGTATCTAACGGGAGAAATAGATACGGCCCACGGCCGTATCTAATTGTCTAAATAGATACGACCCAAGGCCGTATCTAATTAGAGATTTAGATACGGCTATGGACCGTATCTAAAGGTAAAAATAGATACGGCTTTGAGCCGTATCTATTTCTCCAAATAGATACGGCCATGGACCGTACCTATTTCGATAAGTAGATACGGCCTTAGGCCGTATCTAATTGGAGAAAAAGATACGGTCTTGGGCCGTATCTAAATATTAAACACGCTTATTTTTGATACGGTTTATGGCCGTGCCTAATTACTTTTGATACGGCCCTAAGCACTGCCTAATTAGCTATTGTGGTGTAGTGAAGTTTTGGGCTCGGCCCTACCTACTTCAGGTGTGGTCAGATCTGAAGTGATGTCTAGAGGTGGTGTAGGTGGGTGGTGGTGAAGCTAGGGGTGTGGCCAAGTCAAGATATGAAGGAGATAGTGGAGTTTATGGTTAGGCTAGGCAATTTTTTTATGGAGTTTTGCATTGATTTTGTGGTGATGGCTTCAATTGGATGGCACGGCTTGAGGTGGTGGTCAGAGGTGGAGGTGGTGGTTGCTGTGGCTGGTGATGGTGGAGAGGATGGTGGAGATGAAGGTGGGTTATAGCTGAGCAAAGCATAAGAGGAGCAAAGACAAAATCAATAAAGGAAGAGGAAGAAAGTAGAAAAGAGAAGCCATTAGAATTGCAATTTTTTTTTCTCAAATTTGATATAGCCGTGAGTTTTTGGAGTGGAGAGATAGATTTTCACGTGAATTGCTGGAGAGAATACACGGTTAGAGGTAAGAAGTGTACGGCCAAAAGAAAGGAGAGGAAAAGCCAAAAGAAAATGAAGAGACCAGGAGATGAAAAGCCTTAAGTTTTTGCAATTTTTAAAACCTTTGGCATTTCCTTTTCTCTTTTTTTTATTTTATTTTAAATAAACAAAATAAACTCAGAAATGTTATTTACAACTGAAAAAAGTAGTAGGAAATAAAAATAAATATTTAAATTCAAAAGAAATGGAAAAAGAATTACAGAAATTGCTCAAAAATTGCAAACAGTGTTTAGAAATTACAGAAAAATAACCAATGGCTTTGAAAAATTATTTGATTTACTTTAAAAATATTCTAAACCAAAATTTGAAATAAAAATGATTTTTAAAACATTTTCAAGTAAAATAAATAATTAAATTTTAAATTAAATAGAATTTAAGTAAAGAAAATGGCAATAAATACATAATCAGGCTTTATAAATTTGAATAAATTCAAGTGTACTTTAGAAAAATTATATGATCATTTTTAAAAATATTAAAAGATAAAAATATGCTCAAAATAAAGTATTAACCCAATTAAAATAAAACATAACAAAGAAAAATAAAATTTATATCTTTTAAAATAGACAAAATTGTTAAATAAACAAATTATACTCAAAGTTGAAATGTACATAACTTTTACAGTTTAACTCCGTTTTCAGCGAAACAAAAAGCAGTATTCAAGTTACTACATCTATTTTCATAATAAAAGATAAAATTTATAATTTCAAATATTTAAAATTTTAAATTTAAAAGTAAAAGTTTGACTGTTGACCAAAATTCACATTTTCTGGAAATATTAAATTTAGTCATATTTGGAATTCTAATCCACATCAAAATCAAAGTTTATACTTAAAATAACAAAATTTATTCTTTTTCATAAATAAAGCTTTTGAATCTGGAAAAATCAATTTAAAAATATTTGAAAAATACAGGGTTGTTACAGTAATCCACCTCGAAATCGTGTACTCGAATCTGGATCAAAACAGTTGCAAATAAAATAATCTATGTACAACCTATGTATTTATCAAAATTAGTTTTTTATTATACCAATTAGTTCTTAATTGACATTCATCATAAATTCCATTTATTTACACAAATATTATCTCTTATTAATTAATATTTATTCACATAAACTATTTCTCATTTAGTATTAAAATCATTAATGAATCATTTCTTAAAATATTACTTATGTTTATCCACATTTCAAATCACATTTATTTTCACATATAGTATTTCTCTTTTAATACTAAATATATTTGCTAAACATTCCATAGAACATTCACTTGAGTTTATAAACATTCTGTAAATATTTATTTTTTATTTTTTACCGATAAAAATATTACTCAATTTAATATTTACTTCGACACGCGTACAACTTTATTTATGTAATATTTCATTATCTAAAGTTCATATTTGTTTATCCAAATAGTATTCTCCTTCACTACTCAAATTATTTATAGCATATTTCATAAAATGTTAATGTAATCCCATCTTTCTGACCCTTGGGAACGGCACTTAACACATCCTCGGTGTTCGTGTGCCGTTGCCGAAGCATCGAAAAGATGAATCGTCGTGGGGAAAAATAAAGAACAGAACAGAAAACATCACAACGCTTTGTTAAAGAGTTTACTAACTTTAAAACATCATTATAAAAGGATTTAATAACTTTCAGCATCCTTATTTAATTGGATACTTGGCTTTAACTATCATTAATAAGAATAATTAATTATCTTTAAACTTCATTAATCATTTTTGTTAATTAACTTCAAAATACCCTTTAATTAAAAAGGTTAATCGCCTTTAAATTAACATAATTAATTAAATTAATTTATTAAATTTAATCTCATTAATTACATTAATTAATTAAATTTAGATAACATTAATTCAATTAATTAATTTAAAACATAATTAAAGAAAATATTAATTAAATTTAAATTAATTAATTAAATTTAAAAATCATTAATTGAAAGGGGTTAATTAATTTTATTCATCATTAATTAAAATGATTAATTAATTTTAATCCATCATTATTAATAAGTAATTAAATTTAATAATCATTAGACAAAATGATTAATTAATTTTAAGTATCATTAACAAAGTAATTAATTAAATTTAGAAATTTCATTAATAAGTTAATTATTCAATTTAAACTCATCATCAAAAAGTTAATTAATTAACCTTATTCCTTATTAATTAATTAATTAATTATATTTAGAAATCGTTATTAAAATAATTAATTTAATTTGAAATCATCCTTATTTAACAACTTTATTAACTTGTAAAACAAAACCCAAGCTCAAGAAATAAATCAAATTTTTTTGATGAGGATATGTTTGTCGAAAGTGCCGATATAACGGTAATCACTATACGGACACTTCGACAACTAATTTCATGTCGCTTTACTTTCATCCATACATCATATAACATAAGCAAAAAAATGATACAAAGTGCGAAAGTATTCTACAACATGTAGAGAACAATCATTAACAATATAACTAACTTTTAGTGCTAACATTCAAAAATTGCTTACTAACTTTGTTACTAAACTAACAAGGTGACAACTTTTCATGATATAACCCAATCCAACATACATCACATGGTAATACAAACACATAACCCACCACTAACAAATATATGAACAATATTTAAGTTTAAAAGGTTAATATTTTGAAAGATGAGATTTTTACTCACAATAGCTTACTAACTTCAACCGAACCTGTTCTATAACTTCAAAAATCCTTAGATCTTTGCACAAACTTTGGAAAATGGAGTCTTTAAGCCAAAAACACTTGAATAGGTTCGTCCAGAGGGCATGTGTGGCTCAGCCAAGAGTGGATGAGGGGTGTGTGGACTTGTTTTGTGAATTGTTGTAGAAGTGGATGGAAGGCTTTTAAACAAGACTTAAGGGTTTTAAAAATGGATGAAACTTAGGTTTTTAGATTTTATAAATTTATGGAAGCCATGGAAACTTAGAGAAAGCTTGCATGAAGTTTTTAAAATGAAATTAGAAATGAGAAAATGATAAAAAGAATCAGGAAATTTTCTTTTATAAAAAATGAACTAAACATATTACAAAACTACCCCTATATACTTTACCCTCCACAACATTGCGCCACCTCACCATGCCAGTTCACCCTTGTCTCCCCATTATAATTTTCGGAATTTCGTTGTCCCCTTCATGAAAACTTGAGCCAGCATACCATAAATGCATTTGTACCTTATGTTTAAACATGTTTCTTAAGGAATCTTCCATTTAAACTTTTTTTTTCTTATTTTATTTTTCATAAAAAGTCACACCATAATTTCCTTAACTTAAGTTTATATTTATATTTCTAAAATATGCTATCTTATTTATAAATGAATGTGAATTTATTTACACTGGAGTTCATAATATTTCCAATAACTTTTAGGCGACGAAAAATCAAAAAATCGGAAAATGATTTCCGTCACATTTTCGATTTTTCTTCGAACTATATATTTTTGTAAAAAAAATTTGAAAACCATTTCACCATCACTAACCAGTATTTTAAAGAGTTTTATTTTAGTTATAAATCCATTAATTAATTATATAAAAAATATTAAATATCCATATTTTAAAGAGATTAAATTACGAGCCGTCACAGTTAACTAAGTTTAGAAACATTCTTATAGGAATTTAACTTTATTTATAAACATTCTTGAAACCCAATTTCAATTTAAAACATTCCAAGACTTAAGTTTATACTTGTATAATACTATATTACATCCAAAAATCACATACAGAACTGTCTTATTCATTTTCTTTAATCATGGATATTCAATAAATTTAAAATTTGTTTAACTTGCTAAAATTCCGATGAAGGCCACGATAAATCTAGATCTTCTTACTGAGTTAACTTTCTAGACTTCTTGATATGTCGGGTTAGGCAAGTAGCTTCGAAGAGTCGGACTCTGGTATCCAAAATCTTAAGTAGAATCTACTTTTCTTATAAAACCCTAAGGTAAACACATATTGGTTAGCCCAATATCATCGAATGCTCTACTTAACAAAGATGTTTAACAAATTTAAAACTTGTTTTACTTATTGTCCTTTCAAATTAGTTATAAAAATTTAACTTTTATAATTTTACAAAATTACTTATTTCCAATTCCTATATTAATTCGGAAGTTTCCAACTGTCCAAAATTGCTAAAAATTCCATTTTATTATAATAATTGAAAACTACTAATTAACAGATCAAACAAGTTGCAAAACCAAATTACCTAAATGCATATGATACATGCGTCCATAATATATCTTAACCAAAAACTTAAGAACCAAATATTGGGTTTCATTTCAAATCATTTTGAAATAATATATACTTAAAACTTTTGTATATCAAATCATACTTTCGAAATTTAAATCAAAATCTATTTTACTCAAAACAATATTTTTAGTATAGTTACTATAGTAGCATCCCCCACTTTGAAACTCGATAATAAATGCCGATGATGCTGCAGTCATCACTAGAATTATTTTCCAGTGACAAAAGCGAGTTCAGCACTTCTAACTCATGCCTTTCGGACTTAACCAAAATCATTTTCCAAAATGGTATCGAATGCTTCGTAAATATTACTAGGTACCATATCATAAACCAATTCTCAAATATTTACTTTTAAATAATACTAGTATTATTTTCCAAAATCTAAAAAGCAATTTCTAAATCACCGGAATTTAAGTTCACAAATTCTCAATTCAAATCCTATTTATATTATAAAGTTTACTTTATAAACCATGTTTATAAACCATACTTATATAAGTCATTTTCTTATAAATTAACTATTCCACAAGTGTTTATCTTAAAATACCTTACTATTCCTTAAGACTATAATAAACAACTTTTATGAAAATTAAATTTCTAACCCAACATCTTCATCGAACACTTTATAGTCAAATTGTTAAATTTAATTCACAAGATGTTTGTTTCAGTGTTTCCCTAAATTACAATCTACCCATCCCATGTTGTATAAAGGAAAATTACTTATAAACCAGTTAAACACGTTTCTAAAATCAACAGACAATAGTCAATGCTCATAAACTAGCCGAGCACGACTAATCAAACAATAAATGATAAAAATTGAATATTATCATTTCCTAACAAACAAACACATCATAATTAACTATATCAATTATAGAAAAAAATTCTTTTATATATAAAATATAAATCCTAGGTAAAATTATTTCATTTACCTAATTTCAAAAACAATACCATATCGGTTTGTCACGTTTAAGTATTTAGAAATCCCTACCGATACCATGGCATTCCATATACCGACCAGAATTCATAAATCACTCAATAGGCCAATTAACATAGTATAACATTTTTATAACACTAACAAATATGCACTCTCATATATATAATACACTCAACTCATGCTAGGGCATTCCATTACCCTATCTTTTAACTAATTAAATCCCACAAAGCCAAAGTTCTCGCTTAACCTTCATCCCTGATACCGCAATGTAACGATCGCCTTCTAGACCCTAAAATGTTGAAACTAATACATCCGCGGTATTCACATGCCGAGCACCCAAGTGCTGGAAAGACAAAATGTTAGGGTAAAATAAAAAAAAAGAACAAGAAGAAGAGAATAAAAACATAAGAATCTCATAGCGGAATGATAACATATAATATCAGAATAATACTTTTACAATGAAAATAGCATAGATACAATAGTCAGAGCAAACTAACCTATCATCAGCTGGATAGTTATAACAGCATGTCCTTACAATTGTTGATAAATAAACAAAGTAATGCAGCGGAAAAAGAAAACAATGGTAGGTACTCATCCAGCTCCTCTCCAAGAGCTCCAATGAACATCAACGAAATCTGGAAATATACATAGGGGTGACCCGAGCATTATAAGAAAAATAACACCCGGATTAGTTTGGTAAACCAGCGCGATAAACTCAAGTCATTTGAATTAATTAATGTTATAAAACCTTTTAAAATAAAAGTATCTCATAAGACACACAACAAATAAACACAGATGGGTTTTTACCTTACAATAACAAAATGATTTCTATCAGAAACTCCAGTGATGTTATAGTAATGTCTAGGTTGTTCAACATAAATACATACATTGCTGAAATGGTTACATTGGTTACATTTAATAGCATATTTAAGTATACAAACAGAACCGCTAAACCACGTTCGTATAAATTGATTTTCCATAGAGACCACCTTAGTAAACTAAGACTGATCACCTATGACAAGGATCAGAAACTACCTTTTGAACGTTGTATATCTTTAGATAAAATATACTATAGGTTAAACACAATTGGGCCATCATCTGAACACTCTCGTGAACAATGTGTACTAAGTATCACCAACTCCTCATGCACGACATATCGATAATCATACTCTGGATATGGAGTTTGTAACAATCCTGTTTTAAAGCTATAATATTAAACTATTTAATTAAAATAGTTGAAATATTTATATATATTGTGTTTTTGACCATATGGTCGATGTATATTGTTTGTATTATATTTGTTAAATTGCAAATGACTCTCTATACAAAAAAGTCTCTGTCGAAATTTTCTAAAAATTCTAACACCGAGAAAATATTATATAAACTTTGTATGCAAAATCTGTAAATGAACCTTTTTAAACGTTTAACATACGATAAGTGATTCTAATGTTAACCACTATGTTATCCCAACTTTTGGCAAAGTCGAGATACCCAAAGGTTAACTGAAAATCAGTGATTATTAGTCGTAAACATCGATTGTGCATCACAGATTCACCATGGATATCGATGATTTTTGTCCGAGTCCGGATCGGGCTACAATTGATGAGACATGTCAAGCAAGGCTAGATGAAACAACGTTCCAAGTTTCGAGTCAATCCGAGTTCGTATGCTCAAGATATCGCCAAAAGAAGATGGATAGGGTGGTATAAGTTCGAATCCATGAGAAGCGAGCTTACTTCGAATCCATCTATCAAGCCTTTGCCTCGAATCGATCGACGAGCCTTGCCTCGAATCCATTCAAGAATACGCCTTGCTTCGACTCCATTGAGCAAGCATTAGTTCGACTCCGATAGTTCAAGTCCACCCTCACATTCTCACCTTCGAATCCGTTAATGAGAAACTCTTCGAATCCATATAGTTAAAAAGCTTCGACTCCATCCCGCGAGCATCTTCGAATCCATTCAAGCAAGAAGTCTTCGTATCGATTAATCTGCCTCGATCGATTCGAGGAGAACGTTCATCCAATCGATTCGACGAAGTCATAGCCTCGAATCGATTACATCGAATCCACCAAGTTATAACAGCTGGAACCACGGAGTCGACCCAGTCAACTCGGCATAGAAGTAGGATCAATACGAAGAAGGCGCTCCACGTCATCGCAGAAGTGTGCGCTGGATCGATTCGAACGAATCGATTCGAACTAGATCGATTCGAACCAGGCTAGTCAACCAGAAATGCAACCTTGAATCGATCATAACTTGAGATCTACACATCCAAATGCTATGAAATTTTCACAGAAGCTTCAACGCATGATGAAGAATGTTCACACCAAATTTCAGCTTGATTGGACAATTTCTTGATCGATTCGAACCAAGGGTCGAATCGATCCCAAAGTGGGCCCGGGACTCCAGATTTCGGCCATGTGGGCCTCCTCACGTGCCAGAACTGGTCTTCCCTCATTTTAGGCGAAATATCAGCCTCCTACACCTATAAATAGACCCCCAGGTCATTCAGAAAGGGGGTCGGACAATTCTTAGAGCTAAAGAGCGCCCAGATTCTGCCAGATTTACTCCAGATCACCATTGCTGCCTTAGATTCAGACTTAGTTCAACAAATCCGTTGTAATACAACATAAGAAATTGTAATCTTCAAGCATCAAGCAATAAAATCATAAAAACCTTGAAGTGGACGTAGGCCGGAGATAGCTGAACCACTATAAATCTTGTGTCACTGTTCATTATCTCTTGATTGTTGCTTGCTACTTATTTAAGATTTGTGATTTGTGTGTGAATACTGTTGATTCATATTCATACGCTGGTGCTTTCATTACACTTGGGGTTTGTGACCATTTTTGGTGCAAACACTTTGGTGCTTTCACTGAGAAGAACTAGCACCCGCTACACCAGATTTAAAGTTTAGATTTAAGATTTCAAGGATTCAGATTTGACTCTTCAATGACTCGACAAACTAGACAAAGAACTGAGAGGAGCCAGCAGGCAGGAAGTCAAGAAGCATCCTCTGGTGCTGGAGAAGAACCAGCCTCGATCTACATCACTAGAGACGAAATGGAGACCATGGCCAATCAGATGCACGAGCGAATGATGAAGAGCCAACAACAGATGTTGCAGAATTTCTTCGAGCAGATGAGAGCTGCAGGGACGCAGAACCCTGGACCAGCTACAGCGGCTGTGAATATGGAACAAGGAGCTAGGACTATGGAACCCAACGGAGGACAGAATGCAGAACCAGAAGGTAATCAACAAGGGCTTGGGGGCAGGCCTGCAGTATCCAACGCAGAAGTACCTTCGGAAGGAGCTCAGCCGGCTAGGGCCAACACAAATGCTAACGAGCCGCCCGAAGAGTACGTACCAGAATTCCCTACAAGACTCGGAGGGCAAGACAGAGACATGACAAGGGGGCAACCCCTAGATGGAGATGAAAGAATGATCGGCCTAGTGAGACGACTCATGAGAGGAGGGTTTTCAGGAGGAGGATTGGAAGAAGTTAGTCGGAGTCCATTCGCTCCGAATATCAGGAATGCAAGGAACCCTCCGAAGTTCAAACTACCAACGCTGAATCCTTATGATGGAAAGTCAGACCCGACCATGCATATCACCAGATATATCAGACACATGGAAGTGCTGGGAGCATCCGAAGAAGTGATGGCACGATGTTTCCCCTTATTCTTATCAGATTTGGCTGCGCTTTGGTTTAGGCAGCTAGAAACCGGATCAATCAGGACATGGGGCGAGCTTGTGGATTGCTTCATGAAGCAGTTTAGGGTCCACGTGACACGACCTAAAAGCGTGATGACTTTGGCATTGATAAAACAAAGGACCGGAGAGTCCATAAAAGATTTTTTGTTACGATTTAATGCAACGGTGACTTCTGTAGATCGCCCGGACCCATCAATGATTTTAATGGCGGCAGTGGCAGGAGTTGGAGAAGGCACCGAATTCAAAGACTCATTGACTAAAGATCCACCGCAAGATCTTGGAGAGTTTTTCCATGAAGCTGAAAAATTCATTCGATTAGAGGAATCACGAGCCGAGAGACAGGAAATAAATGTTGCACAAGGCGAAGGAACCGCCAGGGAACAGTCCAGGGCAGACAAAGGAAAGAGAAAGCAGGATGACGCACCTGATGGTCCTGACAAACGGAAGAAATTCCGAGAGCCTAGATTCAGGCAATACACAGATTTGGTGGCAGGACTGGAACGAATTTACACCGAAACTCGGGGGCAACTCCCCTATCGAAAACCACCCAGGAGAGATCCCACGGAGCGGGAACGTAGGACTGGAAAGTACTGCCTATTCCATGAGCTGGATGGGCATACTACCGATGAATGCCGCCACCTGAAGGATGAGGTGGAAGAACATGCCAGGAGTGGTAGATTGCCACAATATGTCAGAGAACGTGCAACGGCGGTCAGGCCCGAACAACTACCGCCTCAACCTAACAGGACTGATCCTGGATCGGGATCATGACTCGTCATCAACTGATCACGATGGCAAAGGCCAAGTTCAGGATATGAGCTTTGGTCACTTATTTTTCTTATATTTGATTTTCAAAATAAAACGGCTATCCCACTTACTCATGTACGGGAACCGGAGAGATCCCTAGGCATGCTCTGAGATGGAAATAGACCGCTCCGCCCAGAGAGGCATTATCTTGTTTTTCCTGGTGTTTGAGATTGAACATCTAGGATTTGAATTTAATAAAGAAACACTTATTAAAACAAACCTTTGACCGGAGAGTTAAAGGATAAACATTAAATATCAATATAAACATGATCGCTTTATGATCCTACCCGAAAAGGCAGGGTCCGGAGTGCAAGAAGTGAGTTGCTTCGCCGGAGAGCGACAGGATCAACTCACTTAAGCATCGTTTCCTATTCACCAGAGAGTGATTGGATCAGGATTCGATAAGAGCCCGGAGAGGCTATGATCGGCCCACAATTTAGGCCATGACATCGCTTAATGTTCAGATACACTGAACCGGAGTGCAGGAGGTGAGTCGCTTCGCCGGAGAGCGACAGGATTGACTCACTTAACGTTGTTTCCCCTTCACCGGAGAGTGACAGGATGGGATCCAGCATGAGCCCGGAGAGGCTATGATCGGTCGAGAATGACCAAGACATCGCTATACGCCCTAGCTGGGGCCAAAGTGCAAGGGATAGAAAGCAACGCCGGAGTGCAATAGGATCTTTCTATTCAATCGCTAAATCTAGAATGGGTTTGACAAGGGTCCGGAGTGACCATCAATAGTACGGAGAGACCGTAGAATTTCATTCTTAACTTCCACTAAAAAAAAAAAAAAAAAAATTTTTTGATAACAATTCGGCTTCGAACAGCCATGGACTTGATTGAAAATGCTATAAGCTATGAGTAAAACATGAACTCACTGCATCCAATTTAAGACTGATCAAAACACGCCTTTTACCAAAAAGGCATGTTTTGGGGAGCAAAATGTTATCCCAACTTTTGGCAAAGTCGAGATACCCAAAGGTTAACTGAAAATCAGTGATTATTAGTCGTAAACATCGATTGTGCATCACAGATTCACCATGGATATCGATGATTTTTGTCCGAGTCCGGATCGGGCTACAATTGATGAGACATGTCAAGCAAGGCCAGATGAAACAACGTTCCAAGTTTCGAGTCAATCCGAGTTCGTATGCTCAAGATATCGCCAAAAGAAGATGGATAGGGTGGTATAAGTTCGAATCCATGAGAAGCGAGCTTACTTCGAATCCATCTATCAAGCCTTTGCCTCGAATCGATCGACGAGCCTTGCCTCGAATCCATTCAAGAATACGCCTTGCTTCGACTCCATTGAGCAAGCATTAGTTCGACTCCGATAGTTCGAGTCCACCCTCACATTCTCACCTTCGAATCCGTTAATGAGAAACTCTTCGAATCCATATAGTTAAAAAGCTTCGACTCCATCCCGCGAGCATCTTCGAATCCATTCAAGCAAGAAGTCTTCGTATCGATTAATCTGCCTCGATCGATTCGAGGAGAACGTTCATCCAATCGATTCGACGAAGTCATAGCCTCGAATCGATTACATCGAATCCACCAAGTTATAACAGCTGGAACCACGGAGTCGACCCAGTCAACTCGGCATAGAAGTAGGATCGATACGAAGAAGGCGCTCCACGTCATCGCAGAAGTGTGCGCTGGATCGATTCGAACGAATCGATTCGAACTAGATCGATTCGAACCAGGCTAGTCAACCAGAAATGCAACCTTGAATCGATCATAACTTGAGATCTACACATCCAAATGCTATGAAATTTTCACAGAAGCTTCAACGCATGATGAAGAATGTTCACACCAAATTTCAGCTTGATTGGACAATTTCTTGATCGATTCGAACCAAGGGTCGAATCGATCCCAAAGTGGGCCCGGGACTCCAGATTTCGGCCATGTGGGCCTCCTCACATGCCAGAACTGGTCTTCCCTCATTTTAGGCGAAATATCAGCCTCCTACACCTATAAATAGACCCCCAGGTCATTCAGAAAGGGGGTCGGACAATTCTTAGAGCTAAAGAGCGCCCAGATTCTGCCAGATTTACTCCAGATCACCATTGATGCCTTAGATTCAGACTTAGTTCAACAAATCCGTTGTAATACAACATAAGAAATTGTAATCTTCAAGCATCGAGCAATAAAATCATAAAAACCTTGAAGTGGACGTAGGCCGGAGATAGCCGAACCACTATAAATCTTGTGTCACTGTTCATTATCTCTTGATTGTTGCTTGCTACTTATTTAAGATTTGTGATTTGTGTGTGAATACTGTTGATTCATATTCATACGCTGGTGCTTTCATTACACTTGGGGTTTGTGACCATTTTTGGTGCAAACACACTAAAAGAATTGTATGAGTTTCAACTTGATTATAGATTTCAAATTCAGTTAATGCTTCCATGTGAGTGATGTCTTCCTATAAGAAATTACGAGGACGTAATTTTCATAAGGGGGGAGGTCTGTAACAACCCTGTTTTAAAGCTGTAATATTGATAATTATCAAATTTAAGCTGTAATGACCCCACCGCTATACTATATTATTAAAGAACATTATAAGTATGTCGTCTAATAACATAAAAATATGGTTGTGTAAGGGCGGTCGAATGTAAATATATCTTCGGACTAACACTGACACGCTTTTATTACATTTTTGGAGGGTCTGAACTAAAATTTGATGTGTACAATATTAATACAAAGTAATAAACACACCGATTTAAAATATTCAGAACATTATATAATATAAATAAATCAGAATCAGAACCAAAGATCACAGTGGAATAATATACAACATATACAATAATAGAATGTGAGTATACAAAATATCAGTACTAGACCCATACAATATATACATCACATCCAAAAGTACTGTATCAGGTAAACAATGATAACTAGATATTATACAAGTATGAAGTAAACTAAAATGGTCAAAATAGGTTACTTCAATGCTAGCCCAAAATCCAAAGGTCAACGAGTCGGCTTGACCCAAGTATTATAAAATAAACGGGTCAGATTATATCTAATAGAAAGGTGAGATGATACTAATATCATAAATATATAACTTAATAATAAATAAGCCATAACTAAAATCTGCCAAACAAAATGATCATATTAAGGCATATTAAATAAAATCACTTTTCATAATTTCATTTATGACTTAACCATAAAATAAGTCATCTCAAAATATGTATAAAATCAATTAACCAAAATAAGGCATATTAAAACCAAATTACAATTTCATAAATCCATATCAAGTCTCAAATGGACTATCATAAAAAATATGGCGATACAAATCCAAAATTCTCCAGAGTTAAAAAGATACTAACTATCCATATCAAAATCTCTGAAGAAATAATCATCACTGAAGTAATAACGAAAGTTAACTATTAGTGTGATATAGTGCGACATAGGGCCTAACTAAAATAAATAAACCCCGCCACATAGCGCAATAGTCTAACAAAAAGAAATAGACTATCAGGTATAAACCCTGACTCCTAACGATAAGAAATAGGTAGTCGTGTTTATGACAAAACTATGTGAATTTACCTAACAAATATAAATAGTAAAACATTGTCCAGTTGTGAAATAAACTAATAGGCATGCATATAACACCCGTCTAAGAAAGAAAGGGCATCTGTGTCATACCATAACAAACCTAACTAAAAGAAATAGGTCTACCTATCCTAAATCTAAGAATGTATCGACTCTTAGGTCGATGAAAAATGAGTTATTGTCTCTCAGGGATCTATCGGCCTAAAATTCGAATACCATAAAATAATATAACTCTATGTGTAGCTCACTTTCACTTTAGTAATCACTAGAATCTAACTAACTGTCCCATACCAAAAGGTGTCTAGTATTTATTAAAAGCTAGTAAATTACACTCAAACTCTATTTAACAAATTATAATAATAACCGAAAGAATTGTACGAAATGCCCCAAACCAATATGACAATTCAATCGTTTATTAAATTTTTTTGTTTCATAGAAAAACAAGAAATTGAATAGAAATGAAAATCCTCATTCCGTAGAAGTAATGTTTTATTTAAAATTTCTATATTTAGAAATCATTTAAAAACATGTTTATTGACTGTATTTAATAGATATAAAACCCTTCTTATTTAAAAATAGTCTTAAAATAATATGCTTTTGTTTTTAAGATATCAATTTAAATGATTTAGTATTATATAATTATTTTTATGTCACAAATATTGTCATAATAGAATTTTATAGAATTTATAAAAGAAGTTTCCAATCTTATAATATATAATATGATTTTTATAAAAGTTTTTCTTTGATAATATAAATATATGTAATTATTGTAAATTTCCTCAAATTCATAGAATATAAATCTTATAGTCTCAAAATATCAAAAGCATTAATATAAACTCAAGAAACTGAAACAAAACCAAAGCATTCAACACTGTAAATGCTTGGAGCAAAACATGCTCCAGGTTCTCAAACCAGTCGACTAATAACGACTACTGATTGATCGGTGCGACCTAGCAGTCAACTGTTGTGGGTGCTTGGAGCATGCTTTGCTCCAAGCATCGTTTCAAGTGACGATTGTCACCGATTCTGTCTATTAAATTTTTATTTCAGCAATCTATATGACTACTGAAGCAAGCCTACATACATCTCAAAGAAACTATACAACCAAACTTGCAAAAGCCAATTTACATTGGTCATTTTCAATAGCATATAAACTAGGTTTTAGAAGCAATAGCAAGCAGTAAGGTTTTAGGAGCAATAACAAGAAATAGTTACTGCAATTATTTTCAGATAACCAATTCAGAGACATCAGTACTAAGATATAGGTAAATGAATATTATAAATCACCTTAACAATGCGAAGTAATCCATAATAGTCGTCGCTGATCTGCTCCAACTCTATGCCAAAACCCTCATATGACTGTCGCCTGAACATCATCAAGTCTCAACATCATCAGCCACTGCCATCAAGCTCCAGCGCCAAACCTCAGTTCACGTCCGCACATGGCTCCTTCATCCACGCGACTCCTCCAATCACCATGCACGTGGATCCCAGGTGGCGCCTTCGCTTCTAGTAATTTCCGACGTCGAGCCCTCCCAGCGTCGCGGCCTCCTTACATGTCTGTGTCATTGAGATAATCACGTATGAGCGTGATTTTGTTTTTCTCTTGAATGTTTTCTATCGTGAATGTTTATTTGGGTATTTAGGGTAATATTGAGACGACCCGCCCTTCTCGACTCTCGAAAATCGACACAAAATTCACCACAGTATAATATGTCGACGATCGAATGCCGGAAAAGACAGATTGTTGAGGAAAAAGAAAGAAGATAGAAGAAAGAAGGAACTAAACAATATCAGAATCTCACAATCGCAGCGGAACAAAATATAATAAATAATAACAGATCTTTACACAAAATGAAACCATATCTGTTATATACAATACATCATCAGAGTATATCACCAGTAAAGAACAATTACCAACCTGGCAGTTATATCAGCCTGCCTCACAACTTGCTGGCAATTTCAAACAACCATAGCAGCGAAATAAACAAGTACGAATAATATGTCTCGGACTCCAGCTCCACACCTGAGCTCCACAGCATCCTATCCTGTAATCTATAATACTCGGTCTGACCCGAGCATTATAATAAAATAACACCCGAGTCAGTCTGGAATACCAGCGGGAGAGAAATACATCAAAATCGATTATTAAAGTTTCAAATATCCTTTGAAATCAAAAGCATCTCGTAAGACCACGCCACAAATAAACATGTCGGGTTTTTACCTTACGATAGCCAAAACACTTTCTATCAAATCCGTCTGATATTATAATAGTGTCTATAGAAAGTAAAATAGAATCTAGCTGAAATGCTTGCATCTCACGTTTCAGCAATAGTAGGGCACAATCAAAACCGTACATGCGCGTAGGGAAAATGGATTTCCAACTAATGACTAGGCACTGGGGTACCACCTGTCATAGTACCTGATCTAGATCAGCGTACCGAGGACCACGGCCGATCCCCTGCAACACAAAGCTGGAACTACCCCTTACTGTATAATTTCGAGTAAGATCACCCCATGGTTGGGATCAGCAACTGCACCACTTAGCTGAATAAAAAGGAACATCTAGACAGGGATGACCTCACCCTAAAGGGTGCTACCCACTTAGCCTTGCTGCATAACCCCTAATTTTTAGTCATTCCCGGTTGATGAGGCTTGAGGCTAAGCGTTACCTTTTTAGAACATATCACTTAGAATGCTCATCGTCCACCTGACGATGTTCTGAAAGCATTCATCCATACAAGTCCGTTCCGGGTTTGAACGGAACCGAAGGCACTATTCCTACTACATCCATTTTGGAATCATCCTCAGAATTAGTAGCGACTAGCCCTTGCACTTCACTGCTCCATCTTCGACTCCGAACTTGTGATGATCCTGAACTCGGCCTTCGAAAATCGGCATCCGTATTTCACTTGTACTCGAAATGCCGCAGATTCAAACGCCAAATCTGGCTCACCGGAGTTTATAACACAGTAAGTATAACAACATAGCGAAAGAAAGAATGAATGATATCATATACAACTCCAACGAATACAATATCCAGAATGATATACAACAATGATATCAATATGATACAAGAATATCAGAGATAAATAAAGATGCTACAGCGGAAAATAGAAGTGATACTCCAAATGATCCGACAAAGAGAATGAGACCAATAACTCCAATATCAAGCTCGAACCACCATCACGTTGCACCAAGATAAGAACCGTCGGTCATCCATGAACTCCAAGAGATGAACTAGCTCTAGATAATCTACTAAACCTGACTATCTGAAAAACCCAACTCTAGACTGCCCGTGTGGAAAATTGTGGGCACCCAGAGTTTAGGAAGGGAACAATAAACTCGGAGTCAGTCATGGGACTGGTGTGAGTAACAAAAACAGTTTATCTTTATACAACAAAAGAATTTTAAACATTGGAATCCGCAATGATTTTTGGAAAATGAAACTACCATAAGGCCTCCCGCCACACACACAATGCAAACGCAAAATTGGAGGAGATTTCTCCTTATGATAGTCAAAAATGCTTACTACGCAAAATCATTCGATATTATTACTATTAGTGCATAGTGTAGAAAACCATTTCGAAAGTATAATATTAATATTAGCCAGCATAGACATTCCGAACTATGCCTACTATAGCTACCATCTAAACAATGGTGACCACCATAAGTAAATGGCAGGTTCTACAACTAAAACCGTACTGGGTTCGTATTGTTTGATTGGATTTCCAACAAATGGTCAGGCTAAGGAACTACCTACTGCCATATGGGTACGCCTCTGGAGGGACGTCCTGTAACAACCCGCATATCTATCGATTTTATATTTAAATATTTTATCGTTAGTCGGATGTTAGTCCGAAAAGCTACTTTTTGCATACGGTCAAATTAGGACTCGAGACCACCCCCATTGAGTTCAAAATGACGTTTGCGATCTTTTTGAGTGTAAACTTCGATATGTTTGGAGATAGTGAAATTTTCGTCACTTTTCCCACTTGTGACTTTGGTTGGGACTGCACCTTCTTAACTCAGCCCCACCCCCCTCTTCTCTTCATCACTTCATCAAACACTTCAAGCTTCTTCAAAAATGGTGGGGAGAAAGAGAAATTAAAACTCCAAACACAAATTCCATTGCAAATCCGAGATTCAACATCAAATTCACGTGAAGACCATTGATTCAAGCTTGTTGGTGTTCTTGCTTTGCTCTCAAATCTCTATCTTCATCAAATTCCGTGAAAAGGTGAGATTTTTGATCTCACATCTTGCCTATATCTATCTTGGACTGTTGGGAATGGTTCCCTATCATTTTAGCATCAGCATTTGCATTTGGTTTGGATTGGATTGGTGAAAAACCCAAAATTCTAGTGTTTTTGGTGAAAAAACTGCACTTAGGTCGTTTCTGCCTTCGCTAGGTCGTTCGCGAGTTAAGCCTAAGTCGTAGGTCGTTCGTGTTGAAAAGCCACACGGAGCATAAGTCGTTCCAGGCGTTAAGTCGTTCTGGGTGTGCTAAGTCGTTCACGAGTTAAAGGCTGAGTCGTTCGCGAGTTACTGGCTTGAGTCGTTCAGGAGCTAAAGGCATAAGTCGTTCAGGAGCTAATGGCATAAGTCGTTCAGGAGTTAAAGGCCTTAAGTCGTAAGTCGCTTGCCTCCCTTAAGTCGTAAGTCTCTTGCCTCCCTTAAGTCCTAGGTCGTATGACTCTTAAGTCCTAGGTCGTTGGCTTTAAATCGTTAAGTCGTAGGTCGCTGCTTCTCTTAAGTCGCTCGGCCATGCCAACTCCGCTAGCTCGCAACTGTTAGGTCGTATGACCTTAAGTCGTAGGTCGTCTCAGACCTAACATTCCCGCTGCTTCTCTTAGGTCGCTTGACCCTAAGTCGTAGGTCGCTTGACTTCGTTAAGTCGTAGGTTGCTCGACTTTGTTAAGTCGTAGGTCGCCACCGACCTTACCCTTAGGTCGAATGACCTGTTATCTGCTAGGTCGTGTGGCATTCCTCCCTTAAGTCGTAAGTCGTTCGCGAGTTAGTACTTGGTCGTTTGACCTGTTCTTCTGCTAGCTCGCGTGGCATTCTCCACTTAGGTCGTATGACCTTATCCCTTAAGTCGTAAGTCGTTCGCGAGTTAGTACTTGGTCGTTTGACCTGTTCTTCTGCTAGGTCGCGTGGCATTCTTCCCTTAGGTCGTTTGGCTTCTCGAGACCGCTTGCCTTCACTAGGTCGTACCGTTTGGCTTCTTTGGACTTTACTCACGTCTTCGAACGTGAATTGATTTGTTTCTACAATCGTTTTATGACTTGTCACTTTAAAGATATATGAAGGTTTCAATACTAATAGTAAATATCAAAACTCTTTCATCAAAGCGATTTCAACACTATTTTAAATATCAAAAGTTCGTTTTCTCAAACCGATTTTCAATCTACTAGTATATACAAGCATTTACTTCACTCGAATGAGAAATCGATTTAAACGACTTAGTAAAACGAGTGGTATGAAACGCTTGCGTTCACTTCGTCGGTTAGCTCTTGGACTTGTTCGATTGAACCCTTTTTTTTGACAATTTCCTAGTGAAGATTTACAGCTTGTTCGTAAATATTTAAGTTAAGCAAGTGGTTATGGGACATGAAGCTAAACTCATATATTTACTAGCTTGGTGTGATTGACACTTCCTTATGATCATGACGATCATTTTTGTGGTTTAGACTAGCGATTGAGCGATGTCTCTTTGTCTACGTGGGAGACTATACCCCGATTATGTGATGTTTCGCCATCACATTTCCTACGGTCTTCGGGCCATTCCTGTGTGAAAATTTAATGGATAGCTTCCATGAGATAACTTCTCGTCATGTGTTTACGCGTAGGTGAGCTTCATGCTCCCATTCATGTGTTAGGCCTCCCCCCTTTTTTTATGTGTTTTCTGGATTTCTGATGATGATTTCTGGAATTTTGTGCTTCACCAATTTTCATGATTTTCATTGATATGATATCAGTTTTTGTGCATTGGTGAATTCATGTGTTATTGACTTGTTATGAATACAAGTTTAGGGTATGATACTCTACCTTATCTTTGAGAAGATTCTTGTGATATTGATTAATCTTTTGCTGATTGTCATTTACATACTTATAGTAGTATGTCGTAATAGTTATTTCATGTTCATGCCATGCCATTTACTTTATACCATATCATCTGATATTTATAGTTAGACTGATCCGTTTATTATTTTCTTATAAATAATACTCGGGTCAGACCGAGATGTTACAGGTGCTTCTGCTTGACTTCTCTTCAGGATATTTCTGACTTTTGGCTAACTACTTAGATTAGTAGTTTTTGGATGTACACCTTTGAGATATAGACTCTATGTTGTGTACTTATTCTTTTGTATAGCACGTGTTGCTATTCTTTTGTATTATCGTGGATCTTTCTGACCACTACTCTGATGTACACTTTCATGTGTTATATATTTATTCATATCTTCTTCCGCCTTTGTGATATGGATGTCTGTGACTGATTTATGTTATGATTACTTCTATGTTTGTTTTCCGAAGATTATATATAGCCACCGTGTGATAGCTTTGTGTTTGTACCGGTATGTCGGATTTCCTCCTTAAAGGATATGCATTCTATTCTATCTGACGTATCGGTGCTCGCACAAAGAAGTTACATGGATGGTCGCTCCTCCACAGCCTTATTCTCCGCGCTAATTGACAGCACTACATCGTAGTGTTCTTGACTAGCTTGGGTATAGAGGTGGGGCGTCACACGTCCTGAGAACCTACCCGGATCTTTGCCAACACAAGGCTGGGTTACCTCTGTAACTAGGTAACTACTACTCGAGTATGCCACTCCCCGGTCCTTTGAGACCTTTATCCGAGGCCTCGATCACAAAGCAACAATCACACAGTAAATAAGATTGATGCCACCACACAGGTATAGCATCTGGGCTCCATACCATGATACCACCTTTTCCCAGAAGGAAATGACATACCCTAAAGGGAGCGACCCTCATAACCTTATCGCATCTTCCTGTTTCGACCATTTCCGGTTTGTGAGGCTCGATGAGGTCTCGTCCACAAAGCTACGCTTTACACGAAAGCTATGCTTTGATCAACAAATGATCAGCAACACTTAGCATGCCACACTACCAAATTGGGAGTATATTACTGATAACCTTCAACTACATAACCTCTGAGCTCGTACGTCTCAGAGAAGGGTGTTAAGCTAAGAGAATAAATCTCCGCCACCAAACAAAAATGTATTTGAAAGAAATCAGCTTTATATCTCAAAGTGTAGTGTCAGACATACAACCATAAGAGTCTATTTCGGGTTCGAACAGAACCAAAGGCACTTCCGAAGAAGCCCTTGCAATCCGGGTATTCATAATCCCAATCGGATTTCCCATCACTTAGGAAATCTCTATATCGGCGCGACTCAGTGCGGATACAATCGACGGATTATCCTTTCATTTTCGAAAATACCCGGTCTTCACCACCGGTCTTCAAATGCAATCCATAAACGACGTATCATTATTCGGAATGGGTTATATGACACAAAGGTCCTCTCCCGGCTAAACCGAATAATGAGCGCGATAATTTAAAACATATGGATATTGGGATTTCGATTAAGTCACAACTTATGATCCAGAACTTTTCTTTCAAATGGTTTAAACAAATTACCATTTCAAATCTTTTTAAATAAAAAGATTTATTTCACAAAGTTCACCCAGTTTGTCACAAAGATCTATTCATGGATTTTCAAATCGATATCCATTTCAAATATTTTTATACAAAAGATATACTTTTCCAATTTCAAACACAAAGTTTAATGATCTTCCACAAAGATTCAATTATAGCTTTTTAAAACAATTCAATTTTCAAATTGAATTAACCAATTCAATCTGTAAATCAAAGATTTAATTGATAACTTTAAAAACAATTCACAGTTCAAATCTTTTATAATATAAAAGATACACCATTTGAAATCCTCTTTGATTTCAAGACAAGGTTCAAACATCTTTCACAAAGGTTAATTCATAGTTTTCTCAAACTATCTACCATTTCATTTCAAACTTGAAATGTTTCGATACAAATTGGAAATCCTTCCTTTTTATAAAAGCTATTATTTGAAACACATAGTTCTCTTTATGGAAAACACTGATTTCAATTTACATAAGATAAAGCCATTCAGGTATAAAACTTGGATTTAGATTTAGATTTCCAAAACCATTCTTTTAGATGGTTAAAAACCCAAACAAACACCTTTACAACTTGTATGTTCCTTTTAGACCATAATTTCCAAATCATTGAATTCAATTTCAAATATTGAATTCAAATTTAAATCAAATTACTTAAATTTCAAGTTTTCTTAAGTTATTTAAAATAACTTTTATTTTGGAAACTCATTTCAAAAGTTCTCAATTCAAATTCCAAAAACTATTTAGGATTCAAAAATCCAATTTCTAAAATTGTTAAAAATCTATGACTTAATCGATTTCCTCGTGCAATCCATATTTGAGTGTGTATGGTGTGGTCCAAGGGTTTTACACAGTAGTGCAACATCATTTAATCATCATAGATCAGAATACAGAAATATAGTTGATAAGCGGTATAAACTATAACGCTTATCTTTTATACACAGATCACAGATAATAAATAACATCATAGAGAATTGATTACATTCATCCCAGAGAAACAGATCACAACACAAATCAGGATGTATCACAAAGCATCACATATCAGGGATATCAAACAATCAAATCATCTAATAGAATCCAAATATTCATAAGTAAAATTAATTTAATTATCTGATTAATTTAATCAGATTTATTTCTATGAATAAATTTACTAGTTATGGTAAATTAATAATCAATTAATTACGAACCATTTAATGAATTATCCTTTAATTAATCATTAATTAACCCTTAATTGATAATTAATCCTTAATTAATTATTCTTAATTAATTTCAATGAATAATTAATTTCTTAATTTCTTCCATAAAGTAATTACACTCACACAATTTCATAATGATTATCATTAATTAATTTAATCCAATTGATTGTTACAATTAATCACATTAATTAATTATTTAAATAACCTTAGTTAACGACCTTCATTAACAATTAAAATTTCTTTAATCATTTTTCTAAAGAAATTTCTTATATTAATCATTATTGATTATAATTTGATTAACCATTAAGAACTCATAAAATCAAATTATTTAATTAATTAAATGTTAATTGTAAATTAATTAGTTCTTGATTACAAATTAATTAATTTCCAATCATTTATTAACTTAAACCTTAATTAATAAATTTAAAACTTATAATCACTAATTAAATTAATACAAATCATTAATTATCATGATTAGTTAACTTAATAAATAAATGAATTACATTTCATTAAATCTTCATTTACTTAATATAAACTCATCTTTTTATTTATGATTTAATTATCACTTATAAATATGGTTGAAACCATTCATTTCAAATTTTCATTTAAAACTTCATTTCTATTTCAAGATTTAGAATGAATTCTTATTTAACTTTAATAAATTTTAAAATCAATTTACTTTAAATTTCACATATTAAAAAAAGACCTTAACATTTAAACTTATTTAAAGATTTAAATTTATAAAAACTCAATTTCATTTCAAAATCTAGAATTCAATTCAAGATATAATTAAGTTCAGGTTTTAAAAACTTTGTTTAAATTCTCTTTTTTTCAATTCAAAATACAAGTTAAATTCAAATCTTTATTTCCACTTAATTGCTTAAACACCTTTAAGTTTTTAAACAATTTAAATTTTTAAAACTTAAATTCCCCAGACTAAATTTCAAATTGAATTTGAAGTTATATTTTACTTTACTTCTGAAATCTCAGTTCAAACCTTGCTTCATAATTTAAATTTGGTTTTAAAATTCCCAAACAAAACAGTTTCAGGTTGAAAGCCTGTAACCAAAATTTTCTTTTGACTCGAGATCCTCTGTTCCCTACTTCGAGTAAGTAACTCGAATCACTCGAGTACAACGCGAGAAAACCCATTTCTTCCAAGCAAAACAAAACACCCAGGCACCAGAGCTTGTGCACGTGCACATCGTCGCTGGCCAGCTCCGATCATCGCCATGACGTCGAGCACATCGACGATCAACTCTAGAACCATTCACGACCACCAAAACTTCAAGATCAACTCGAAATCAAAATCGAGCTCACAAAGCAAAACCTGGAAACTCGAAAGCAGCATCCCCTCAAAACCTGGAAACGCCTCGTGCTCGACGCTCCAACCACCAGAATATCAGCGACTCCGTCCACACATTCGCCTACGCTTCCTCTTCCATCTCCCAAAGTCGCGTGCAACTCGATGCACAATGGAAGTCGCGGCAATCAAAAATTGAACCACTAAAAAAATTAGGTTTACCAACTAAAAACGCATGCCGCTATCGCCACCATGGCCGTGGCCACCTCCGCCTATTTTTTCAGGCATCCCCATAGGCTCCTCCATCTCCGGTCCAAGCCCCAACTAAAACGACTCGATCGATCACCAGAAATTGATCGAAATCATATTTTCGAACAAAAATAAACTGCTCCTAAATCAGTTGCTTAAAAATCATTGAACCAAGCTTAAAAATCATGGCTTCCAATAGGGATTCCAGTTATATCCTTGAATCAAAATTTCGTGATACTCGAATTTTCTAGAAAACAAAGTTTTCACTGTAAAAATTGGATTTTTCATCCTACATACATTTATACTTAACGAAACCATTTTTAGATTATAACCCATACTTAAATACAACTATTTTTTTTGAAACCAAAGCCTAATGTTGATTAGAAAACAAGAAATAGAATTTTCTTTATGGTTTGATACTCTGTAAAACAAACTGAGAAGTTGCGCAGATACATATATATATACACACACAGCACTTTCAAATATATACTCAATTTTAAGTCGCTAGTTGATACTCACCTTAAACATTTTTGATTCGAGAAGTTTTCAGCTGGAAGTTGAAGCCTTTTTGAATTTGAAAGGTTGAAAATCTTGTTTGAGTTTGTTACTGGAACTCTTCTTCTTGATCTCAGGCTAATATGAATTTGTATTGTTTGTTTAATTGTAGGATGATATTTGTTTGAATGCAAGGTGGTATTACCTCAGATTTTTCTCAGTTATAATAGTGAACGAAATTGGAATGAGAAGTAATTTTGTTGAAGATGATAAATATTTGTTTTCAGCTGAAATGAAATGTTGTACAAGTGTTTATATTTTGTACAAAAATTGAACAGAGATATTTTTTTCAATTGGAGGCTGCATTAATTAGTTGTACCATATAATTTTTTTTTTCATTTCGGCTGTACAAACATGAAGATAATTTGATGTGGCTTCCTTTGCAAGCTTTTATACTTCATATATATTTTGTTTTCTTATTTGAATGTGTATTTTCTTCTCTTCTTTTCTTTTGTTTGTTTTATCACTTTGTAATATAAGTGAACTTCAATTTTTATTTCTCTATATAATTATTTTTATTTCTACTTCTATCAAATTCTAAATTATTTATTTTTATACTTGTGTCAAATTTCCATATTTTTATATTTATATGATTTAATATATATATATATATATATATATATATTCTATTTGAATTGGGGAAACTCGCTTCAATTTACAATTAATAATACAATTTTAATCCAAAAATTCAATTAATTATCAATTTAAATTAAATTAAAATCCGGGGTCGTTACAGACTTCCCCCCTTAAAAAGTTTCGTCCTCGAAATTTTGCCAGGGAGACACAAAGATAGATGAAGAATGTTTCATAAAATCAACTGAATATCTATTCTGCATTTGGCTTACCAAATCAGAATATCAATAACAGATATTAGAACGAATCTTTTTAATTTTTCACAAGATGCTCGGGTTATCCGAATCTACGAAATATGCAGTGGCATTGGTTAGTTCAAAGGGATAACCAACCATTCGTAGAACATATTGGGACCCAAAGATAGACAGATATATGGATACAATTCCAAAACTTTTAGTTTAGAAACCAAATTATACCTATCAACCATAGCAACCAAAGCAACCAATTCATCCAAACAAACAATTCTGACATATTTGGAGTTTATGTCCCATGCAAATATATCAAATCTTCTTCCTGAATCTACCAAGAACTATCAAAGAATTGAGAAAAGATGCTGAACAAAAGAAATTGATAGAGAAAAGATTGTTTCCTTTTTGTTACAGGGTATTGACCATTTCATGGTGGTATTCCCGTGTCCCCTATCTCATCTTCTTCTTGCACTCATACTTACTATCAGTGGATAGTAAGAGAATTTATTGAGGCGTACAAACATATATTTTAGAGATACTCATTCTAGGGTATACTTCACCCTATCTCTAATGAGCTACTTAATGTGTTATACTCATGAGCTAAAGTTTAACCTTAGCTCTGATACCAAATGTGATGATCCTGAACTCGGCCTTCGAAAATCGGCACTCGTACTTCACTTGTACTCGAAATGCCGTAGATTCAAACACCAAATCTGGCTCACCGGAACTTATAACACAGTAAGTATAACAACACAGTGGAAGAAAGAATGAATGATATCATATACAACTCCAACGAATACAATATCCAAAATGATATACAACAATGATATCAATATGATACAAGAATATCAGAGATAAATAAAGATGCTACGACAGAAAACAGAAATGATACTCCAAATGATCCGACAAAGAGAATGAGACCAATAACTCCAATATCAAGCTCGAACCACCATCACGTTGCACCAAGATAAGCAACGTCGGTCATCCGTGAACTCCAAGAGATGAACTAGCTCCTGATAATCTACTAAACCTGACTATCTGAAAAACCCAACTCTAGACTTCCCGTGTGGAAAATTGTGGGCACCCAGAGTTTAGGAAGGAAACAATAAACTCGGAGTCAGTCATGGGACTGGTGTGAGTAAAAAAACAGTTTATCTTTATAAAACAAAAGAATTTTAAACATTGGAATCCACAATGCTTTTTGGAAAATGAAACTACCATAAGGCCTCCCGCCACACACACAATGCAAACGCAGAATTGGAGGAGATTTCTCCTTATGATAGTCAAAAATGCTTACTACGCAAAATCATTCGATATTATTACTATTAGTGCATAGTGTAGAAAACCATTTCAAAAGTATAATATTAATCTTAGCCAGCATAGACATTCCGAACTATGCCTACTATAGCTACCATCTAAACAGTGGTGACCACCATAAGTAAATGACAAGTTCTACAACTAAAACCGTACTGGGTTCGTATTGTTTGATTGGATTTCCAACAAATGGTCAGGCTAAGGAACTTCCTACTGCCACATGGGTACGCCTCTGGAGGGACGTCCTGAGAACCTACCCGGATCTCTGCCAACACAAGGCCGGGTTACCTTTGTAACTAGGTAACTACTACTCGAGTATGCCATCCCCCGGTCCTTTGGGACCTTTATCCGAGGCCTCGATCATAAAGCAACAATCACAGTACAGTAAACAAGATTGATGCCACCACACAGGTATAGCATCTGGGCTCCATACCATGATTCCACCTTTTTCCAGAAGGAAATGACATACCCTAAAGGGAGCGACCCTCATAACCTTGTCACATCTTCCTGTTTCGACCATTTCCGTTTTGTGAGGCTCGATGAGGTCTCGTCCACAAAGCTACGCTTTACACGAAAGCCATGCTTTGATCAACAAATGATCAGCAACACTTAGCATGCCACACTACCAAATTGGGAGTATATCACTGATAACCTTCAACTACATAACCTCTGAGCTCGTACGTCTCAGAGAAGGGTGTTAAGCTAAGAGAATAAATCTCCGCCACCAAACAGAAATGTATTTGAAAGAAATCAGCTTTATATCTCAAAGTGTAGTGTCAGACATACAACCATAAGAGTCTATTCCGGGTTCGAACAGAACCGAAGGCACTTTCGAAGAAGCCCTTGCAATCCGGGTATTCACAATCCCAATCGGATTTTCCATCACTTAGGAAATCTCTATACCGGTGCGACTCAGTGCAGAGACAATCGACGGATTATCCTTTCGTTTTCGAAAATACCCGGTCTTCACCACCGGTCTTCAAATGCAATCCATAAACGACGTATCATTATTCGGAATGGGTTATATGACACAAAGGTCCTCTCCCGGCTAAACCGAATAATGAGCGCGATAATTTAAAACATATGGATATTGGGATTTCGATTAAGTCACAACTTATGATCCAGAACTTTTCTCTCAAATGGTTTAAACAAATTACCATTTCAAATCTTTTTAAATAAAAAGATTTATTTCACAAAGTTCACCCAGTTTGTCACAAAGATCTATTCATGGATTTTCAAATTGATTTCCATTTCAAATCTTTTTATACAAAAGATATACTTTTCCAATTTCAAACACAAAGTTTAATGATCTTCCACAAAGATTCAATTATAGCTTTTTAAAACAATTCAATTTTCAAATTGAATTAACCCATTCAATCTGTAAATCAAAGATTTAATTGATAACTTTCAAAACAATTCACAATTCAAATCTTTTATAATATAAAAGATACACCATTTGAAATCCTCTTTGATTTCAAGACACGGTTCAACCATCTTTCACAAAGGTTAATTCATAGTTTTCCCAAACTATCTACAATTTCATTTCAAACTTGAAATGTTTCGATACAAATTGGAAATCCTTCCTTTTTATGAAAGCTATTATTTGAAACACATAGTTCTCTTTATGGAAAACACTAATTTCAATTTACATAAGATAAAGCCATTCAGGTATAAAACTTGGATTTAGATTTAGATTTCCAAAACCATACTTTTAGATGGTTAAAAACCCAAACAAACACCTTTATAACTTGTATGTTCCTTTTAGACCATAATTTCCAAATCATTGAATTCAATTTCAAATATTGAATTCAAATTTAAATCAAATTACTTAAATTTCAAGTTTTCTTAAGTTATTTAAAATAACTTTTATTTTGGAAACTCATTTCAAAAGTTCTCAATTCAAATTCCAAAAACTATTTAGGATTCAAAAATCCAATTTCTAAAATTGTTAAAAATCTGTGACTTAATCGATTTCCTCGTGCAATCCATATTTGTGTGTGTATGGTGTGGTCCAGGGGTTTTACATAGTAGTGCAACATCATTCAATCATCACAGATCAGAATACAGAAATATAGTTGATAAGCGGTATAAACTATAACGCTTATCTTTTATACACAGATCACAGATAATAAATTACATCACAGAGAATTAATTACATTCATCCCAGAGAAACAGATCACAACACAAATCAGGATGTATCACAAAGCATCACATATCAGGGATATCAAACAATCAAATCATCCAATAGAATCCAAATATTCATAAGTAAAATTAATTTAATTATCTGATTAATTTAAATCAGATTTATTTCTATGAATAAATTTACTAGTTATGGTAAATTAATAATCAATTAATTACGAACCATTTAATGAATTATCCTTTAATTAATCATAAATTAACCCTTAATTGATAATTAATCCTTAATTAATTATTCTTAATTAATTTCAATGAACAATTAATTTCTTAATTTCTTCCATAAAGTAATTACACTCACATAAGTTCATAATGATTATCATTAATTAATATAATCCAATTGATTGTTACAATTAATCACATTAATTAATTATTTAAATAACCTTAGTTAATGACCTTCATTAATAATTAAAATTTCTTTAATCGTTTTTCTGAAGAAATTTCTTATATTAATCATTATTGATTATAATTTGATTAACCATTAAGAACTCATAAATCAAATTATTTAATTAATTAAATGTTAATTGTAAATTAATTAGTTCTTGATTACAAATTAATTAATTTCCAATCATTTATTAACTTAAACCTTAATTAATAAATTTAAAACTTATAATCACTAATTAAATTAATACAAATCATTAATTATCATGATTAGTTAACTTAATAAATAAATGAATTACAATTCATTAAATCTTCATTTACTTAAGATAAACTCATCTTTTTAATTATGATTTAATTATCACTTATAAATATGGTTGAAACCATTCATTTCAAATTTTCATTTAAAACTTCATTTCTATTTCAAGATTTAGAATGAATTCTTATTTAACTTTAATAAAGTTTAAAATCAATTTACTTTAAATTTCACATATTAAAAGAAGACCTTAACATTTAAACTTATTTAAAGATTTAAATTTATAAAATCTCAATTTCATTTCAAAATCTGGAATTCAATTCAAGATATAATTAAGTTCAAGTTTTAAAAACTTTGTTTAAATTCTCTTTTTTTCAATTCAAAATACAAGTTAAATTCAAATCTTTATTTCCACTTAATTGCTTAAACACCTTTAAGTTTTTAAACAATTTAAATTTTTAAAACTTAAATTCCCCAAACTAAATTTCAAACTGAATTTGAAGTTATATTTAACTTTACTTCTGAAATCTTAGTTCAAACCTTGCTTCATAATTTAAATTTGGTTTTAAAATTCCCAAACAAAACAGTTTTAGGTTGAAAGCCTATAACCAAAATTTTCTTTTGACCCGAGATCCTATGTTCCCTGCTTCGAGTAAATAACTCGAATCACTCGAGTACAACGCGAGAAAACCCATTTCTTCCAGGCAAAACAAAACACCCAGGCAACAGAGCTTCTGCACGTGCACATCGTCGCTGGCTAGCTCCGGCCATTGCCACGACGTCGAGCACATCGATGATCAACTCCAAAACCATTCACGACCACCAAAACTTCAAGATCGACTCGAAATCAAAATCGAGCTCACAAAGAAAAACCTGGAAACTTGAAAGTAGCATCCCCTCAAAACCTGGCAACGCCTCGTGCTCGACGCTCCAACCACCAGAATATCAGCGACTCCGTCCAAAAATTCGCCTACGCTTCGTCTTCCATCTCCCAAAGTCACGTGCAACTCGATGCACTATGGAAGTCGCGGCAATCAAAAATTCAACCACAAAAAAAATAGGTTTACCAACTAAAAACGCATGTCGCTGTCGTCACCGTGGCCGTGGCCACCTCCGCCTATTTTTTCAGGCATCCCCATAGGCTGCTCCATCTCCGGTCCAGGCCTCAACTAAAACGACTCGATCGATCACCAGAAATTGATCGAAATCATATTTTCGAACAAAAATAAACTGCTCTTAAACCAGTTGCTTAAAAATCATCGAACCAAGCTTAAAAATCATGGCTTCCAATAGGGATTCCAGTTATATCCTTGAAACAAAATTTCATGATACTCGAATTTTCCAGAAAACGAAGTTTTCACTGTAAAAATCGGATTTTTCATTCTATATACATTTATACTTCAAGAAACCATTTTTAGATTATAACCTATACTTAAATACAACTATTTTGTTTTGAAACCAAAGCCTAATGTTGATTAGAAAACAAGAAATAGAATTTTCTTTGTGGTTTGATACTCTGTAAAACAAACAGAGAAGATGCACAGATACATATATATATATATATACACACACAGCACTTTCAAATATATACTCAAGTTTAAGTCGCTAGTTGATACTCACCTTAAACATTTTTGATTCCAGAAGTTTTTCAGCTGGAAGTTGAAGCCTTTTTGAATTTGAAAAGTTGAAAATCTTGTTTGAGTTTGTTATTGGAACTCTTCTTCTTGATCTCAGGCTAATATGAATTTGTATTGTTTGTTTAATTGTAGGATGATATTTGTTTGAATGCAAGGTGGTATTACCTCAGATTTTTCTCAGTTATAATAGTGAACGAAATTGGAATGAGAAGTAATGTTCTTGAAGATGATAAATATTTGTTTTCAGCTGAAATGAAATGTTGTACAAGTGTTTATATTTTGTACAAAAATTGAACAGAGATATTTTTTTCAATTGGAGGCTGCATTAATTAGCTGTACCATATAAATTTTTTTTCATTTCGGCTGTACAAACATGAAGATAATTTGATGTGGCTTCCTTTGCAAGATTTTATACTTCATATATATTTTGTTTTCTTATTTGAATGTGTATTTTCTTCTCTTCTTTTCTTTTGTTTGTTTTATCACTTTGTAATATAAGTGAACTTCAATTTTTATTTCTCTATATAATTATTTTTATTTCTACTTCTATCAAATTCTAAATTCTAAATTATTTATTTTTATACTTGTGTCAAATTTCCATATTTTTATATTTATACGATTTAATATATATATTCTATTTGAATTGGGGAAACTCGCTTCAATTTACAATTAATAATACAATTTTAATTCAAAAATTCAATTAATAATCAATTTAAATTAAATTAAAATCCATGGTCATTACAGTACTCTTGTTTTCCCTACGAAAACCTACAAACCGGATCGAAGTGGTTTTCGAGAAATTAATCCCGATCCCGGTCTCTTCGAAACGATCAACGCATTGGCCAATATTGATAGTCGGTTATTTAACTATCAAAAACATTCACAAACATCCACCAAACATAGATAATTTCCCAAATTCATGTTTTCCTCAAAATATCTTTGCGAGATATATTTCTATTTTCAACCATTTGAAAACAGTTTAAACCCACTTCCTTTTGCGGAAATAAATTTCCCAAACATTTTCTATTTCCAATGAAATCACCAAGTACAAACACTTTAGATTTAAAATAATTTAAATCACTTTATCCAAAATATATTTTAAGAATATTTAAGGTAAAACTATTTTTATAAAATATAAACCAAATTTTAAAATAAAAGTTAAGTCGAACTAAATTTTAAAATAAGAGTTACAAACTTCTACATAAGTTTCAAATAAAACTTTAACCAAACAATCTCTAAATAAATCCATTTTATAGATATAAAAAAAATATTCTTTTAAAACAAATTTAAAACTTTTAACTTTTACTTTAAAAAAATCTGCTTTAAAACGTACTTGGCTTCTCAGGGAAATACATTTCCATTTCAGAATAAACCAAAGAATTCTCCTTATAAATCCTGCTTGATTTATCTCAATTCAAATTTACGTTTGAATCCCGTAAATTTCTTCCAACAATTTTAAAAATAAAACTCCCTTTTATTTTTAAGCACACTTCCCATTTCCTGGAAATCACTTCCAAAATATATGCTTCAATTATTAAAATAAGTTTCCAAATTCTTTATTCAAAATGTACTTTTTGAAAAAAAACTATAAAAGTTTATATTAGGTAACTTAAATCAATTATTTCCTTTTAATATAAAGTTATTATATTGAATACTTGTAATAAAATTTCCTTTAGAAATCAAAATGCTAATTTATCTTTAAAATAAGCAAATACCATAATTACTTAACAAATACTTTTTTTTTCCTTAAAATAATTAAAGATAATAATTTTCTAATTATTCTGGAAACGCATTTAAACATTCTGGTTTATACAATGAAAATTCTCTTTGAAACATACTTCATTTCACAGGAAAAATACACTAGCCATCCTTTTAAAAATAATCTCACTATTATTTTTAAACAATTTGCCCCTCTTATAGAAATTCCCACCGAAAATCTATCTTTCAAAATTTATCCACCGACAAATATCCCATTTCATTTATAAACACAGTTAATAAATTTCCATTCCTCATTTCCTTTTTAAAACACTATTTCAAAAACACTTCAAATTCCAAACCAATTTCCTGAATTTAATTTCCTTAAATTCATATCTCAAAAATCCTTTTTCATTCCCCTTTTACATCCCCATTTCATTTTATTGATATTTTAAAATACCAAATTATATTATCCAACCATAACACGGCATAACAAAATTCCAAATCAATCTATCATAGGATATCAGTGAAATATATCACAAATTATGAATATAATTTCTATTTGTGAGGAATCCAGTTGGATCCCTCCAACCTGTTTCCCTGCATCCACAGATGTCAGCACACAAATAATATCGATCCAATCTGATAATAATTATCACATTCAACCAATCAACCAACCATTTAAATATCCACTATTTAAATAAACTAGCATTCCAGATGTGAGTGAGATTAACTCACCTTGAATTCGGCGTTTCAAATTTTAAATTAAATCGAGCCCGTTCGATTTAATCTAAAATTCTTACTTGCTCCAAACGATCTCGGATCTGCATCGCAGCATAGATCGTGTCGTTGCGATTCCGACGCCGCCAGTTTCGTCGAAATCTGACAACGGATGCTATAGTTATGAATTTATGAAATTGAATATATATTTAACACAAATCTTATTTTTATTTTATTACCAAACAAAAATCGTGGCCGTCGATCAGAGAAAGGAAATCACGGACGTCCCTGACCCTTTCTTCCTTACGCAATACAACCTAGGGTTCGAATGAACCCATTGCCGTCGTCTAGGGCTTGGAACCACCGCCCCTTCGTCGAGTTTGACAACGATCAGAGCATGTCACATGAAATTGCACCACGACACCTTCCTTCGCCCAGAGCCTCGACCGGCTTGGTCTACCATAGGTTGAGAAAAATGCCACAAAACGACCGGCGAACACTGCCCCCAAACTCCCTCTCCGTGACGCTAAAACCCATCACCACCGTTGGATGTGGCGACCTCGGAGAGCTCTACGATTTTCTAGTTGGTGATTTCTGTTAGATGTCGGTGGATTAGGAGAAATCGAGGGGAAACGAAGTTGCTTTCCGTCCATAGAAATAGGATAGAGCGGCGGCTAACAAAAACGAGGGTTTCTCCTCTATACGTATATATGTATATGTGTGTATATATATATATATAACATTATTTTATTAATATTCTCAATTTTAACCACTTTTACAAACGAACTACAAATCACACGTGCTGCTAGGCGTTCATAAGGTTTTACCTGTATTCCAAACACAATGGAACGTGTTCTGGGGCCCAATTCAATCATATGTGGAAGATACCTTTTTTAATCGATTTTAAATATTAAATTATCGATTTTAATTTCAACGCGTTTCTCACCCGTACGGACAAACGGTAACTCCAAACACTATGAAATTTGAAATCCGATAATAACTAACTATTACGGATCCAATGGAACTGGTTTCGTTGAATTCCGAGACTGTGCCCCGGAAGGCCATTTTAACTCGTCTATAAGTTCGAACGATTTTCAAAATCGTCGAAATCATTTAAAATTCCACTTTTAAAATTTTACTAACTCAATTATAAATCAAATAGAATTTATATTCACATTAGAAATCATTCTGATTCATTTCGAATCAAAGTCGGATTATTTGCATTATTATATTATTAAATTCCATTATTAAATTAATATAAAATTCCAAATTTAAATTATCAACTTTTGATTCCATCAAAATTCCAACATTAAAATTCAAATCAAACTAGACTCAAAATAAATCTTAGAAACCATTTTCATACCCATTTACATCCAGATTCACAAATTATCTCAATTTCAAATATTTAATTATTATTATTCAAACCCAATTAAATTGCCATATTTGCAATTATAACAAATCTTATTGATTTAAAAAAAAGATTTCTTATTTCAAATCTAATTATAATTCACATTCAACATTTAAAATGAATTAAATGTTCAAAATCTAACGACCGAAATTCCGGGTCGTTACAAATATGGTTTCTACAGCAAAGGATAGGGGGATAAATCCATTTCATGGAGAGGTTTTTAGTTTTGAAATGGGCTTGGGCTTGACAAGAATGAATAAGCTTCTCATTTTTTATTAAGTTTGTTTCTTCTTTTATTTATCTCTAAGCTCTTGAGAAAAATATAATTTATTCTATACTAAAATTGCAAATTAAGTTTCTTCATTCACATATGAATAATTCTCACTTATTCATAAACACATGGTATTCAACAAAATATATAACTCGAGAATTGTATAATTTTATTTAATACAATATCATTTAAATCTATTTGATTATTCATTGAACCGATATAAATAAGTTTATTCACCTTTGTTAATTTCTCGATTTTAGTGACTATCAAATAGAATTTCTTTCCAATTATTTCAATTATACAAAATTATTTATGCTTTTAAAATATTTCATAGTTATTAACACATTTTACATGAATTTTAGTATATTATCTAAAATGAAATTTATTAACTAATTCAATTTTGCTATAACAAAAATCCTATATTAATTAGACTTTAATTGACTAATAATTTGATTCCAAAATTAATAATTATCAAATTTGAATTCAAACACTTCTGTTTTAATTAAATTAGTTTAGTACTACAACTTTAGAATAGGGTTGTTACGAATTTAATATATTATCTAAAATAAATCCTATATTAATTAGACTTTAATTGACTAATAATTTGATTCCAAAATTAATAATTATCAAATTGGAATTCGAACACTTCTGCTTTAATTAAATTAGTTTAATATTACAGTTTTAAAATAGGGTTGTTACAGGGTTAATGTACCCCTAATGGGTCATCTAAACCCCAGGATCATGTAGCCTACTCTATGTTTAGTCATTTTCTAACGTCGAGGCTACGTTCGGCATCTTCACCTAAGTTTTCAGTACTCGCACAAATAATGAATCCCACGGATTCTATCATCTCAATAGATTTAGAACCACACATGGACTCCAGCATTTACTTCCAAAACATAAAATTCAAATCTCAGTCTTGTAGTTGTTTTCGATATATAGAACACTTATCGATCCCGGTCTCTCCAAGACTGAATCGATGAATTTGGTCTTATTCAACAGTAATGTGAATGATTGCATAAGGGAACTAATTCCTGTATACTTTGCATAAGCAGGTAATCAAACATGCATTATCAATTCATCCAAAGAATGATCAAGTCACATAAACAACTTTTAATCCCTTTTAAATTAATTTATCATTTATTGATTTAAAACTCTTTCATTTAGTAAAACATATTTTTATCAAATGAAACTTCTTTTATAAATCAAGACTTCCTTTATTAATAAATACCTATTAATCAATTACAACCTTCTTTATAAACTTGTATATTGTGTGCGTGTGTGTAATTTTTCTTTATAAAAGATATATACTTATTTTCTACCTTTTCAATATCCACTTATACTCTTTTTAATACTTTAAAAAGTATTCATATACTTATCTCAACAGTGTAAGTATATTCACAAATCACTTAAAAAGTTTTACTTGCTTTAAAATATAATCAAAGGGGTTAAAACAAATGTTACTAAAACATTGTTACTATAAACTCCTTCTCTTTTATAAATTAAACATATAACATTTTTAATCTTTTTATGAAAGATTTCAATACTTGTTATTATCTTTATAAATTCCATTATTTAAATTCTAATTATATTTATAATATTCTTCCACTTAAAAATATAATTAAAGGGTTTAAAACAAAGGTTACTAAAACACTGTTTACACCAACCCAAAACATTTCTCATTTAATCATTATCTTTAAAACATTTATTTTTTAAATTAGATATATAAGGGTTTAAAACAAGTGTTGTTTAAAACATTGCATAACAAACCCAAATCACTTCATACTTTTAAAAACATCTCTCTTAAAGTGATCTTTAAAATATTCAATAATAAATATCATATTATATCTCTAAGTATAATTAATAATAAGGGTTAAAAACAATTGTTACTAAAACATTGTTTACAATAAACCAAAACCTTTTACTTATCCATTATTAACTTTAAAACATTTATTTTAATGATTAATGCATGTCCACGATTATTAATTAAGATAATACACTTTTAATTAATTTCACAAAACCGTTTACTTTAACTTAAGTGTTCAAACCCAAATCTCCTTTATTAAATTTATAAAATACATAACTTTATATTTAAAACTTTTATATATATATACACCTTTTAAATACTTGCTAATATTTTAAACACTTTTACAACCACTTCAATTGACATATATGTGTACTAACTTGTTTATAATGTAAAATATTTAATAATAGAATAATTCAAAATGATAGTATATTACATAAACTTCTATTTACTTTAATAAAATAGTCAACTAATTTTCTAAAAACTATTTTATACTTAGAAATACTTTAAAACTATTATAACATGATTTAAAACATTTAGATTAAATATTACTTAAAAATACTTATTCTATAATTTATATAAAATCCATATAAACATGTTTTGTAATATAAAACCATTTACTTTGAAATTCAAAAATAATTATAAAACATTTTCAAACTTCAAAGCTTCTTTTTAAAGATTTAGGAAAATATCCAAAATCAATATCCTTTATACTTTACTAAAACAAAGAATTTCAACTCAACTTTGTATCCCAATTTCTATCAAAACTATCCATTTATGTTCAACATGCCAAACGCGTATAAAGTAACCCAATATATATATATATATATATATATATATATCCATAATATATCACATTTTATCCAATTTCATACATTTCAAATATCAGGGATTTCAAAGCATGTTTATAATGACTATAATGCATCAAACGTTCATAATATAATTTCCAATCGAATCAAATAGTAATATCAAACATGTAAACAAGTCCGGGCCATGATACATGTTATAGAGAATTTATAAGAGAGATTACACTGCATATATTGTTGTTATTTGCTCTTATAAGCAATGAGGGGTTCAAATATAATAACTTGCATGTTATCAATTTTTTATTTATTTCTATATTTCACAACAACAATTATCACAACAATAATCAAATAACTAGTGAGAAAATCTCACCCAAGGCTTAGCTAATGTTTTCGCGTTTCCAAATAGTCCAAATCAAACATCATTTGATTTTGACTAAAATACCAACGAGCTCCGAACTCGACGAATCCTACTAGAATGAATAGATATCATCTTTACGAGTCTAATACAACTGAACGCATCCAAATCCGACCATGTATGAAGAAGATACAGATTAATGAACATTTGAGATTAATTAAATATTAATTAACTTTAATTAATTAGGTTATATGTTAATTACCTTCTCTTTATCATATACAAACCCAGGCTATCGTTCAATCGTCCACGTCGTCGCGATTTCTCAACTATCGTCACCTCTACGTCTGTTGTTTGCACAAAAAATGGACAAACACCTCAAAGTTGTATGACTTAGTAGATCTTATGTTGTTCTTAGTGATTTGGATGACTTATGCAAATATATGAAAAGCAGGGGCTAAACTGTAAAAAGACACACAGATTTATAGTGGTTCGGCCAGAACGTGCATACGTCCACTTTATATGTTATTTCTCCTTTAGATCTCAGATTACAAGTACAAAGCTTTGGTACAAGTATCTAAAAGCGTTTGAAAGTTCCTTCCGTGCTTGAGCTCTCAAACTTCTTCCCCATTGTTGTACCCCTGCCCCTCTATTTATAGAGTGAGGTTGGGGGCAGGGGTCTTGGATGTATATAGCTGTTGGTGGGCCTGGGCTGAAGCAATCTGGCCTGGCAGCGTTCCGGTTCGGCGAAGCTTTGGTTCGGCCGTGCTTGGAGAAGGTTGGGATTCGGTAGGGATGTGGTCCGGTGATAGGTTGGTTTGGCATAGGGGTGTGAAGCAGTTGGTTCGGTGTTGTTTGGTTCGGCGAGGCCTTGGACCGGTGGTAGATGGCAGGTGAGTAGGTTTGGTGGGTACTTGGATCGGTAGTGGGGATTGGTTCGGTAGGGATGTGATTCGGTGGTTTATGGAGGTGCAGCTGGTTTGGCAGTGAGCTGCCGAATGAAATTCTATAGATGGGAGTGCTGGATGAGGTAGTGCCGAATGAACCTTATGCCCTTGAATCATGAGTGAAATACGCTTGCTGGCTGCTTCTTCTTGGTTCGATCGTGGAGGAAACGCACCCATCACTGATATTCCAGTTTTGACCAGAAAATGGGATAACACTTTGCCCCCCAAAACATGACTTGCGGTAGGAAGACGTGTTTTGTAATGCCATGAGCTGGATGTTCGTAACCTGTCAACAACCTGTAAAGAGCTTGATAGTTTTATATGGCCCCAAATGACGACCGTTCGGGATCGAGCTACTTGGGATGAAGCGCGGCCGTTCGTGGTCAAGCGCCTAACTTCAAATGACGACCGTTCGCGATCGAGTCATTTGAGGTGAAGTGCGACCGTTCGCGGTCAAGCGTCTAAATCCATGCGACGATCGTTCGAGATCGAGTCATTTGTGGTGGAATGTGATCGTTCACGGTCAAACGCTTTACTTCAAATGACGACCGTTCGGGGTCGAGTCATTCGAGGTAAAGTGCGACCAAGCCCGGTCGGAAGGCGGACCTCGAATGGCGACCGTTCGTGATCAAGCCACTTGGGGTGAAATGTGACCGTTCGCGGTCAAGCGCCTTACTTCGAATGACGATCGTTCGAGATCGAGCCATTCGTGGTAAGGTGCGACTGTTGGCTGTCAGGGGGTGGACCTCAAATAGCGACCGTTCGCGATCGAGCCACTTGTGGCGAGATGAGTTGTGCCGTTCGAGGCGAGTTTGTGACTGTTCGAAGTCGGGTGCCGTTCGAGGCGAGTTGTGACCGTTCGAGGTCGGGTGCCGTTCGCGGCGAATTGTGACCGTTCGCGGTCGGGGTGCCGTTCGAGGCGAGTTGTGACCGTTCGCGGTCGGGGTGCCGTTCGAGGCGAGTTGATGTGTGCCCGGGGGGGACTTAATACCATCCAAACCAGATTCACGTTCGGGTGAGTTTCTGGATTGTCTGTTATGGCGGTTTATCACTATCTCGGAGCATGCCTAGGGATCGTTCGTGATCCCGTACATGTGTAAGTAGCTTAGCCATTTTAGAATTATCAAAACCAAATATCCATTCAACTGATGAAATTTAAAATAGAAATGTTCAGCAAAGTCAAATCCAAATTTAAGAAATAAAGAACAAAAGCAAAGTAGTGACGTCGGAGTGCAAACGCCTATATCGATGTGGTTTATAGTTGTATCAGAGCATGCCTGAGGATCGTTCGCGGTCCTGTACATGTGTAAACAACTTAACCGTATCAGTGTGGAGTTTGCTGCTCGTTCGTCGTTATCTCGATCAACGGATAATAAGATGACGTCTCGATCCTGAGCCGTCTTCGTCTTCAGTTGGTGCGGGCGGTGGTCGTTCTTGTCCCACCGTTGTGGCCCTCCTTCTCACATATTGTGATAGCAAACCATTCCGAATATGCCCCTCCACCTCATCTTTCAGATGCCTGCAATCGTTGGTATGATGACCATTCAGGTCGTGGAACAAGCAGTATCTGTCTGATTTCCTTTCGTTAATAGTCGGATCCCTTCGCATTGGCCTACGGTAGGGAACTTGCTCTCTTGTATCTTGATAGATTCGCTCCAAACTCTCATTCAGCTCGGAGTAAGTGGTGAATCGCGACTCTTTCCGTGGCCGCTTTGACCTGCCATCATTATCCTCAGCCTTTCTCTTTCCTTTACCAGTCTCCGCACCCCTTCCAGGTGGGTTTCCGCTCTTGATTGCGTAAACGTCAACTTCTTCCTCTCTTTCTGCACTAGCATCTTCCAAACGTAGAAACTTTTCAGCCTCATGATAGAACTCTCCCAGATTCATAGGCGGATCTTTAGTTAATGAATTCTTGAACTCCGTACTATCAGCTATTCCAGATACAGCCGCCATCATGACCATAGATGGATCTGGTCGATCCACTGATGCTGCTGCCGCATTAAATCGTGTTAGAAAACTCCTCAAAGTCTCTCCAGTTTTCTGCTTCAAGGTTGCCAAAGTCATCACATTCTTGGGTCTTGCAATATGAACCCTGAATTGCCTCATGAATCTCTCAGTTAAATCTGCCCACGTTCCTATGGAGCCGCTTTCCAGTTGTCTGAACCACAACGCCGCAATATCTGCCAAGTACAATGGAAAGCACCGGGCCATAACCTCCTCTGATGCCCCCAGCACTTCCATATGCCTTATATATTTTGTCAGATGAACCGTGGGGTCTGTCCTTCCATTATACATATCCAATGATGGTAGCTTAAAATCTGGCGGGTTCCTAGCTCGCTTGATTGTTGTGGTAAAAGGACTCCTATTCACATCCTCCAGGTCCCTATTTACTAGTCCGCCTCTCATGGCCCGTCTGACCATCTCCGCCAGTCTGTCACTATCTCCAAGTTGTAGTCCTAGTTCACTGCCTTCGACCTGCCCCCTGAGTCCGCGGGAGCTTTCAGGTGTATGCCCCTCTGGCGGAGCATTCATTCTTCTATTGTTACCAGGTTGTTCGGATGCCCCCGTCTCTCTTGTCGGGATTGGATCAACATGTTCTGCGCGTGTGCTCCCTAGCTCTGGTGCTGCGCCAGATGGTCCTGCTCCGTTCTGAACTCCAGTTGCGCCTCGGTTCCGTGCTCCAAGTTGCCCAATCTGTTGAAGCAAGTTCTGGATCATCTCTTCTTGTCTTCTCATCATGGCCTACATCTCATCCCTGGTGATGAAGACTGAAGCTTGGTTTGCTCCTGAGGAAGCCTCTTGACTCCCTTCCTGTTGACTTTGCTCTGGCCTCGGCCTTCTGCTTGATTGTCTTGCCATGATTCTCCCAATCTGAATCTTTAGACTTTCAAATTCAGCTTCCAAGCGGTAGAATCCCTGAGTTCAATTCTTAGTGAAAGCACCAAAAATGTTTGCACAAAAAATGGACAAACACCTCAAAGTTGTATGACTTAGTAGATCTTATGTTGTTCTTAGTGATTTGGATGACTTATGCAAATATATGAAAAGCAGGGGCTAAACTGTAAAAAGACACACAGATTTATAGTGGTTCGGCCAGAACGTGCATACGTCCACTTTATATGTTATTTCTCCTTTAGATCTCAGATTACAAGTACAAAGCTTTGGTACAAGTATCTAAAAGCGTTTGAAAGTTCCTTCCGTGCTTGAGCTCTCAAACTTCTTCCCCATTGTTGTACCCCTACCCCTCTATTTATAGAGTGAGGTTGGGGGCAGGGGTCTTGGATGTATATAGCTGTTGGTGGGCCTGGGCTGAAGCAATCTGGCCTGGCAGCGTTCCGGTTCGGCGAAGCTTTGGTTCGGCCGTGCTTGGAGAAGGTTGGGATTCGGTAGGGATGTGGTCCGGTGATAGGTTGGTTCGGCATAGGGGTGTGAAGCAGTTGGTTCGGTGTTGTTTGGTTCGGCGAGGCCTTGGACCGGTGGTAGATGGCAGGTGAGTAGGTTTGGTGGGTACTTAGATCGGTAGTGGGGATTGGTTCGGTAGGGATGTGATTCGGTGGTTTATGGAGGTGCAGCTGGTTTGGCAGTGAGCTGCCGAATGAAATTCTATAGATGGGAGTGCTGGATGAGGTAGTGCCGAATGAACCTTATGCCCTTGAATCATGAGTGAAATACGCTTGCTGGCTGCTTCTTCTTAGTTCGATCGTGGAGGAAACGCACCCATCACTGATATTCCAGTTTTGACCAGAAAATGGGATAACACTTTGCCCCCCAAAACATGACTTGCGGTAGGAAGACGTGTTTTGTAATGCCATGAGCTGGATGTTCGTAACCTGTCAACAACCTGTAAAGAGCTTGATAGTTTTATATGGCCCCAAATGACGACCGTTCGGGATCGAGCTACTTGGGATGAAGCGCGGCCGTTCGTGGTCAAGCGCCTAACTTCAAATGACGACCGTTCGCGATCGAGTCATTTGAGGTGAAGTGCGACCGTTCGCGGTCAAGCGTCTAAATCCATGCGACGATCGTTCGAGATCGAGTCATTTGTGGTGGAATGTGATCGTTCACGGTCAAACGCTTTACTTCAAATGACGACTGTTCGGGGTCGAGTCATTCGAGGTAAAGTGCGACCAAGCCCGGTCGGAAGGCGGACCTCGAATGGCGACCGTTCGTGATCAAGCCACTTGGGGTGAAATGTGACCGTTCGCGGTCAAGCGCCTTACTTCGAATGACGATCGTTCGAGATCGAGCCATTGGTGGTAAGGTGCGACTGTTGGCGGTCAGGGGGTGGACCTCAAATGGCGACCGTTCGCGATCGAGCCACTTGTGGCGAGATGAGTTGTGCCGTTCGAGGCGAGTTTGTGACTGTTCGAAGTCGGGTGCCGTTCGAGGCGAGTTGTGACCGTTCGAGGTCGGGTGCCGTTCGCGGCGAATTGTGACCGTTCGCGGTCGGGGTGCCGTTCGAGGCGAGTTGTGACCGTTCGCGGTCGGGGTGCCGTTCGAGGCGAGTTGATGTGTGCCCGGGGGGGACTTAATACCATCCAAACCAGATTCACGTTCGGGTGAGTTTCTGGATTGTCTGTTATGGCGGTTTATCACTATCTCAGAGCATGCCTAGGGATCGTTCGTGATCCCGTACATGTGTAAGTAGCTTAGCCATTTTAGAATTATCAAAACCAAATATCCATTCAACTGATGAAATTTAAAATAGAAATGTTCAGCAAAGTCAAATCCAAATTTAAGAAATAAAGAACAAAAGCAAAGCAGTGACGTCGGAGTGCAAACGCCTATATCGATGTGGTTTATAGTTGTATCAGAGCATGCCCGAGGATCGTTCGCGGTCCTGTACATGTGTAAACAACTTAACCGTATCAGTGTGGAGTTTGCTGCTCGTTCGTCGTTATCTCGATCAACGGATAATAAGATGACGTCTCGATCCTGAGCCGTCTTCGTCTTCAGTTGGTGCGGGCGGTGGTCGTTCTTGTCCCACCGTTGTGGCTCTCCTTCTCACATATTGTGATAGCAAACCATTCCGAATATGCCCCTCCACCTCATCTTTCAGATGCCTGCAATCGTTGGTATGATGACCATTCAGGTCGTGGAACAAGCAGTATCTGTCTGATTTCCTTTCGTTAATAGTCGGATCCCTTCGCATTGGCCTACGGTAGGGAACTTGCTCTCTTGTATCTTGATAGATTCGCTCCAAACTCTCATTCAGCTCGGAGTAAGTGGTGAATCGCGACTCTTTCCGTGGCCGCTTTGACCTGCCATCATTATCCTCAGCCTTTCTCTTTCCTTTACCAGTCTCCGCACCCCTTCCAGGTGGGTTTCCGCTCTTGATTGCGTAAACGTCAACTTCTTCCTCTCTTTCTGCACTAGCATCTTCCAAACGCAGAAACTTTTCAGCCTCATGATAGAACTCTCCCAGATTCATAGGCGGATCTTTAGTTAATGAATTCTTGAACTCCGTACTATCAGCTATTCCAGATACAGCCGCCATCATGACCATAGATGGATCTGGTCGATCCACTGATGCTGCTGCCGCATTAAATCGTGTTAGAAAACTCCTCAAAGTCTCTCCAGTTTTCTGCTTCAAGGTTGCCAAAGTCATCACATTCTTGGGTCTTGCAATATGAACCCTGAATTGCCTCATGAATCTCTCAGTTAAATCTGCCCACGTTCCTATGGAGCCGCTTTCCAGTTGTCTGAACCACAACGCCGCAATATCTGCCAAGTACAATGGAAAGCACCGGGCCATAACCTCCTCTGATGCCCCCAGCACTTCCATATGCCTTATATATTTTGTCAGATGAACCGTGGGGTCTGTCCTTCCATTATACATATCCAATGATGGTAGCTTAAAATCTGGCGGGTTCCTAGCTCGCCTGATTGTTGTGGTAAAAGGACTCCTATTCACATCCTCCAGGTCCCTATTTACTAGTCCGCCTCTCATGGCCCGTCTGACCATCTCCGCCAGTCTGTCACTATCTCCAAGTTGTAGTCCTCGTTCACTGCCTTCGACCTGCCCCCTGAGTCCGCGGGAGCTTTCAGGTGTATGCCCCTCTGGCGGAGCATTCATTCTTCTATTGTTACCAGGTTGTTCGGATGCCCCCGTCTCTCTTGTCGGGATTGGATCAACATGTTCTGCGTGTGTGCTCCCTAGCTCTGGTGCTACGCCAGATGGTCCTGCTCCGTTCTGAACTCCAGTTGCGCCTCGGTTCCGTGCTCCAAGTTGCCCAATCTGTTGAAGCAAGTTCTGGATCATCTCTTCTTGTCTTCTCATCATGGCCTCCATCTCATCCCTGGTGATGAAGACTGAAGCTTGGTTTGCTCCTGAGGAAGCCTCTTGACTCCCTTCCTGTTGACTTTGCTCTGGCCTCGGCCTTCTGCTTGATTGTCTTGCCATGATTCTCCCAATCTGAATCTTTAAACTTTCAAATTCAGCTTCCAAGCGGTAGAATCCCTGAGTTCAATTCTTAGTGAAAGCACCAAAAATCTTTGCACAAAAAATGGACAAACACCTCAAAGTTGTATGACTTAGTAGATCTTATGTTGTTCTTAGTGATTTTGATGACTTATGCAAATATATGAAAAGCAGGGGCTAAACTGTAAAAAGACACACAGATTTATAGTGGTTCGGCCAGAACGTGCATACGTCCACTTTATATGTTATTTCTCGTTTAGATCTCAGATTACAAGTACAAAGCTTTGGTACAAGTATCTAAAAGCGTTTGAAAGTTCCTTCCGTGCTTGAGCTCTCAAACTTCTTCCCCATTGTTGTACCCCTGCCCCTCTATTTATAGAGTGAGGTTGGGGGTAGGGGTCTTGGATGTATATAGCTGTTGGTGGGCCTGGGCTGAAGCAATCTGGCCTGGCAGCGTTCCAGTTCGGCGAAGCTTTGGTTCGGCCGTGCTTGGAGAAGGTTGGGATTCGGTAGGGATGTGGTCCGGTGATAGGTTGGTTCGGCATAGGGGTGTGAAGCAGTTGGTTCGGTGTTGTTTGGTTCGGCGAGGCCTTGGACCGGTGGTAGATGGCAGGTGAGTAGGTTTGGTGGGTACTTGGATCGGTAGTGGGGACTGGTTCGGTAGGGATGTGATTCGGTGGTTTATGGAGGTGCAGCTGGTTTGGCAGTGAGCTGCCGAATGAAATTCTATAGATGGGAGTGCTGGATGAGGTAGTGCCGAATGAACCTTATGCCATTGAATCATGAGTGAAATACGCTTGCTGGCTGCTTCTTCTTGGTTCGATCGTGGAGGAAACGCACCCATCACTGATATTCCAGTTTTGACCAGAAAATGGGATAACATCTGTCACGTACCGAAATTTTCCGACTTTCGAAAATTCGACATCGATACTCACTTTATCGACTGCCGAGAAATCGAGTGCCGGAAACTCCAATAGTGAGGGTTTTAAAAAGAAGAAGTAGAAGGAAAAGAGAGAAGAAGAGAAGAACAACACAGAACAACATCAGAACAGAAAACAATATCAGAATCTTACACATCGCAGCGGAACAATATATAATAGATAAATGAATAATCTTTTAAAACAAAGAATTATATCAGTTTTTATACACACATCAATCAGAGTCAATATACAACAATGGACAGTTATATAAACTTGTCCTCATACAGAATACACAGCGGAATAAATACTATCAGATACAAATACTACGTCTCGTCATCCAGCTCATCTCCAAAGCTCCAGAATATCCAGAATATCTTGATAATATAACTCTAGGCTGCCCGCGTGGAAATTGGTGGGCACCTGTGACGCCCCACCTCTATGCTCATAATAACAAAGAGTATTAAAAGAAATACTGTCTATTATTACGAAGAATAAGGCTGGATAGGAGCGACCATCCGTAATTGGCCTTACACTAATATTGGTTATCTCGATAGGAGTGGTATATACTTTTTATTTTTCATCTATTATTTATTTACTCCCATCGACATATCCAATTATCAGTATAAAACAAACTACGATAGTTCATACTAGTTTAGGACATTAGATATAACAATAACACAGATAATATAAATGCGGAACACAGATGAACAAAAATCTCATATATATATAACCGATGTCAGTTAATACATAGTTGACACAATACATATGATACAACTACAACTGTCGACTCTAGAAGTTATATATACAAGTACATTATCGACTAATATACATGAATACATATCATTCTATACAATGACACGACTACTACAAAATGACTGACAACTTCAGAAGATGTGAAAAGTCTTCAATCCCGAACAGCAACTCAAAGAAAGAAATCTACAACCTGAAATACTCGGGTCTGACCCGAGTATTACATTCAAAAGAAAATAATACCCAGGTCAGTCTAATTCAAACCAGTTTATTAGTGCATATAGACAGTAATAATTTAAATAGACGACAATCACAATAATTCCCGTCTATCCGATTCTTTAAACAAAGAAACCGGATAACGGTCAATATAACACTTAACAGTGTTTAACAAAAATCAGCAGATTTAAATCATCAACAGAGATAAATAAACAATTTATCAAATCGACTAAATCAATTTAAAGCTGTCAAATCTGATAGGGCTGCAGTACACACACGCGTGTACTGCCTCGCCACTATCGCAAGAGATACACAAAAGCTCAGTGAAAGTCAAAAGTGATCACAAGGTCAAACCCCGAAATCGGGTTCAACTCAAGTGAACTCAAGAACAAATCCCGACAAGGGGAAAAACTGCAAAGCACATGCAACTGCAGACATAAGCGAATACGAAGCAACCAACACGATGAAGCTATAGCAGCAAACAGTTGCAAGGACAAGGGCAGAATGCAACTACAAATGTACATGGTCTAACAACAGTTCAAATAGGAAGCAATGCCAAAGTCGAGCATGCTACAGGTATGAAAGATCGCAAGACAAAGTCCCAAGCTAGAAGCCAGAACTAATATCGAAGTGGAACAATATGCAACTGTCTCAAAGAATTGATATCAGATTCAATGTAAACTACTAGTGATCACCAGACCAACAACTCAATACATTTGGAACCGAAATGAATGCAACCCAAAACTGGTATCTCATGGAAACAGTAAATGGTGAAGTACTAGATTTCAAGTGCAGCAATGGACAGGAACAATAATTGCCAAGCAATAACAATACGACAGAAACCAATCATGACAGTGACGATAAGGCACTGAAATTACAAGGCAGTGACTATATGCAAGTGATCAGGTTGAACAAATATATGAAGGCAGTTCACAAGTCAAATGAATCAGACTTTCAATACACAAGTCAGACCAAATGCCAGAACAAAGTGCAACATCTACGATAGCAATACATGCAACAGAGATCAGGACTCAAGACCACATTAGTGGACAATGCGAACAGTGGACAATGCAAATACGTCAACAGTAAACATCACATTGAAGCAACTCGAGAAGAATCAAGTGCAGACTTGAGTAAACAGGTGAAAGTGCAAACAATATTCAGACCATCCAACCCATTGTAAATGAATACGACAAAGCAACCTATGGATAACCAGACTACATGAAGCAGTCCATTATCCAAACACTAACAAGTACGACATGCAGGGGAGACTCAATATCATGTACCAGAACGAAAACAACATGTACACATGCACAAGTAATGAACAAGCCAATATGGCAACAGGATTATCGAACTAAACTACAATACTCAAAACTGCAAACTGGTCAATGCAACTAAAACATGAATGACTGGTCTCGACCAAGAATATACAGATGCCAACAAACTCGAGCACAAATGTAGCATGCTCAAAGTAAGCACATATAGGCAACTCGACTAACAGACTGAACCAGATAAGCAAATGAATCAATGTACAAGCAAAGACAGAGGCCGAGACAGTAGCAACCAAGTGACATGAAGCAACTACACCAACAGATGACCAAAACAACACTACGGCAACTACTAAGTGCAACATACAGTGACGAAGTAAGTATGAAGCCAGAGCCAAGGTGGTCAAGAAAGTTCGAACAATAACAGAGAATACGAAGTCAACTAAAAATCAACATCTTTAGTTAAAGCCGAGTATTTTAAATCCAGTTAACTAAATGGAACTGGAAATGCAACCAATCGATACTTTACCTGTACGACAGGTAAATGAAGTTGCAGTGAATCATATACAAGGTTATAGACAGAGGCAACCATAATATAAACCAACAAACCAAGTGGACAATTTAACAAGTCGAACACAGAGATCATCAACAGATATTGGATTAGATGTGAGTGGCAAACCACTCACTGGTTCAACAAACACATAACAAGTGCCAACCACAATATCAGTTTTGAACCAAGATAATTGCCGTGCAAATTTGACTACATATGTATACACACATATAACTGTATATATATGTACCCATATGGAGTCTCACGAAATACTCAGACAAAGAATTGCTAAACTTAAACAAAGGTGATATCAATAAAATCAATATAGTCCAGGCAGCAAATCACCAATGCACAAAACGTCTCAGAGGAAATAACCAAACAGCATCATAGTATACAATTCAAAAACAAGAACAATGCCGCAAGTATCAAAAAGTAAAACCAAATCAGAAGTTATCAACCACAAGACCACAATTCGAACTGCCGAGATAAACAAGGGACGAGAAGTCGAACCACAGCGAAATCAAGATCAAAAATCATCATCGATGAAGCCAAATCAAACTCAAGGCACAGAACTAAGTCAAATTAGATGTGAGTAGGTATTACTCACCTCTTATTCAAGAATCGATCAGAGAAAAACCCTAAGCACTCGTTCGAAGTGAAGGCGAAGTCGTCCCAAGCAGGAGGAGTCGCGAGCGATCCAGTTGATCGTGAAAGGATTCGAAGCATTTTAGCAGCGCCTTCACTTTCCCACAAGCTCCAGATTTGAAAAGAGGACGAACGAGAATTTTGAGCCGCCATTCTTTTTCCCCTCGTACGATTTCTCTAGGGTTGTAGAACGAATAATGAATTGAGGATCAAGGGGACGGTTTTCTTTAGTTAGATATCACGGCAGAAACAAGTATGGGCCACAATACTCTTTTTCTTTCAAGCCCACTACAATCTTTACAAAATTTATAAAAGGAATTTCAAATCGATTTAAACTGCAATAGCAATTAACCAACGATTTTAATCGTCATTTGACGATGATCAGATAATTGCGAAATCTCGGGTTGTTACAGACTCCCCTCCTTAAAGAAATTGCGTCCACGCAATCATAGGGAATAAATGGATAAAAGGTAACAACCAAAAGAGCATGGCAATGACGAGTGCATAAGCAAAGCAATTGTCAACAGGGGAAGTATTAGAAATGAAATCATAAGGTCCGACTGATTCAAATCAAAAGAATCAACCTCGTGGAAATCAGGGATCAAACTCAGACGACTAACAAAAGCAAGAACAATCGAGTTCCAGCAACTAAAAGAGAAGGAAAAACAGAGCGGAAATCCCATACAGAGTACGAATTGAATGTGAGTAATCAAAATTACTCACTTGAATCGCCAGAAAAAAAAACGAAGCTCAAATCTCAAAAGTCGCAAATATTTACTTATCTCAAACGATAGTCAGAAGACAAATATTCAATTATCCAAAACGATAATCAAATTTCTCAAATCAACAAATATTCGATTATCCCAAGCGATAATCAAATTTCTCAAATCAACAAATATTTAATTATCAAAGACGATAATTAAATCTCAAATCAGCAAATATTTAATTATCAAAAGCGATAATTAAATTTAAAATCAATAAATATTTAATTATCAATGACGATAATTAAATCTCAAATCAGCAAATATTTAATTATCAAAGGCGATAATTAAATCTCGAATCAGCAAATATTTAATTATCTAACAGCGATAATTAAATTTAAAATCAACAAATATTTAATTATCAAAGACGATAATTAAATCTCAAATCAGCAAATATTTAATTATCAAAAGCGATAATTAAATCTCATATCGACAAATATTTAATTATCTAAAGCGATAATTAAATCTCAAAGCACAAATATTTAATTATCTAAAGCGATAATTAAATCAACAAATCAACAATTATTTAATTATCTCAGGCGATAATTAAATCTAAATTCGACAAATATTTATTTATCTAAAGCGATAATTAAATTCGAAATCAGCAAATATTGAATTATCTAAAGTGATAATTCGAAACAACAATTATCTGATTATCAAAAACGATAATCAGAACTCATATCAACAAATATCTAATTATCACAAGCGATAATTAGAAACAACAAATATCTGATTATCAAAAACGATAATCAGAACTCATATCAACAAATATCCAATTATCAAAAGCGATAATTAGAAACAACAAATATCTGATTATCAAAAACGATAATCAGAACTCATATCAACAAATATCCAATTATCAAAAGCGATAATTAGAAACAACAAATATCTGATTATCAAAAACGATAATCAGAACTCATATCAACAAATATCCAATTATCAAAAGCGATAATTAGAAACAACAAATATCTGATTATCAAAAACGATAATCAGAACTCATATCAACAAATATCCAATTATCAAAAGCGATAATTAGAAACAACAAATATCTGATTATCAAAAACGATAATCAGAACTCATATCAACAAATATCCAATTATCAAAAGCGATAATTAGAAACAACAAATATCTGATTATCAAAAACGATAATCAGAACTCATATCAACAAATATCCAATTACCTGCAGATAATTGGAAGCAACAAATATCTAGAAATCAATTAAGAAGACTAGAAAATCAACATAAAAGCTTGGATCGATCCCATCAGATGGCGAGTTTTTAATTCGCCGCACGTGCAACAACATATGGCCGAAGCCTACCAAGTACTCAACATAATTTTTGGCGCCCATCAGATTGACCCGAAGGTCCGCAGAGTGACCCGAAGGTCTAGTACTGGTATTTGACCCGAAGGTCCATCATATGACCCGAAGGTCCATCATATGACCCGAAGGTCCATCATATGACCCGAAGGTCCATCATAGTGGCTCGAAAGCACACGAAAGCATCAAATATTTCAATTAACGAGTCCGGAATTAACTGAAATAGCAAACGCACATGTCCCATACCACGTGTTTTACTAAATTGTTTGATTCTCTTCATCGTTTCCTTGAAAGTGTAAAATTCATCAAAATCATCAAAACAACAGATATTCAATTAACGAGTCCGGAATTAACCAAAATAGTAAAAGTGTGGTTCCATACTCCGCACTTTTGCTAAATCGTTTAAATCTCTTCATCGTTTCCTTGAAAGTGCAAAATTCATCAAAATCATCAAAACAACAGATATTCAATTAACGAGTCCGGAATTAACCGAAATAGTAAAAGTGTGGTTCCATACTCCGCACTTTTTCTAAATCGTTTAAATCTCTTCATCGTTTCCTTGAAAGTGCAAAATTGTGTATTTTGTAAAAATACATTTCACATTCTCAAACGGACAAGTCCGGAATTAAGCGAATCAGTAAAAGAAAGGGGTCATAGTCCTCGATTTTGCTGAAACGTTTAAATCGCTTCCTCATTCTTTTGAAATCGCAAACTGTAAAATTTTTGAAAACAATTTTATTTATTTTGTAAAAATAACAATTCGCATTCTCAACTGGACAAGTCCGGAGTTAAGCGAATCAGTAAAAGAAAGGGGTCATAATCCTCGATTTTGCTGAATCGTTTAAGTCGCTTTCTCATTCTTTTGAAAACGCAAATCGTTAAAATTTATAAAACAATTTTCATTTTTAAAACGATTTTCCAATCACGTGATTAAAACAGCAAATCAATAACAATTTCGATAAGGAAATTGTACTTCTCAAAATACTGTAAAAACGGTTACACATCAGTATTGCGGAATAACCGCTTGAAAATCCACTTTTAAAAATTTGGATGTTACTGAAGTCAAAGCGACAGAAATTTTAAAACGTCAAATATCTCATCAAAAGAATTCACATCAAAATGTGACATCAGTGAATTTTCATTCATTAAAATTGTCAACAAAACACCGTGCCTCAAAAATTCAGCATTGGTGTAAAAAGTCCGTTATAAAAATAACGGCAACAAAATATGTATCATAACCAAGCATCGGTTCAACGTAAAATAAATGCAATAACGTGCAATTCAAATTTTTGCACGTACTACAAAATGAACAAAGAAATCATTCAAATGTATCTTCAATGAAGATAATTCAAAACAGCAAAAATCTAATCACTAGATGATTAGTACAAAAGAAAGCCAGCGGAAATTTCAACAAAATCACATATCTGCAATTTCTTCGAATCCTCAATTCGGATTCGAAATTCTCAAAGAAACAAAATAATTACAGGTATGTAAACAACAAATGAAATTCATATCAATTTCGTATTTTGATTCTTAAATCAAAAAAAGATTACCAGTTGTACTCAGCGAAGACAGTTTCCGCTGCGCACTCTGATAAACAGAACACAATTCAATCAAATCAACAAAACACAGTTTCACTTTTATTTTTAAATAAAGTTATTTAAAAATTTCATCCAAATTTCAAAACTTTAGTTTTGACTCAAAGTACAAATAAAACATCGACCAATAGTTGTAACATATGTTCCATCCAAGTTATGTTTTATATTATGTCCATAAACCCCAAGCTCTGATACCAACTGTGACGCCCCACCTCTATGCTCATAATAACAAAGAGTATTAAAAGAAATACTGTCTATTATTACGAAGAATAAGACTGGATAGGAGCGACCATCCGTAATTGGCCTTACACTAATATTGGTTATCTCGATAGGAGTGGTATATACTTTTTATTTTTCATCTATTATTTATTTACTCCCATCGACATATCCAATTATCAGTATAAAACAAACTACGATAGTTCATACTAGTTTAGGACATTAGATATAACAATAACACAGATAATATAAATGCGGAACACAGATGAACAAAAATCTCATATATATATAACCGATGTCAGTTAATACATAGTTGACACAATACATATGATACAACTACAACTGTCGACTCTAGAAGTTATATATACAAGTACATTATCGACTAATATACATGAATACATATCATTCTATACAATGACACGACTACTACAAAATGACTGACAACTTCAGAAGATGTGAAAAGTCTTCAATCCCGAACAGCAACTCAAAGAAAGAAATCTACAACCTGAAATACTCGGGTCTGACCCGAGTATTACATTCAAAATAAAATAATACCCAGGTCAGTCTAATTCAAACCAGTTTATTAGTGCATATAGACAGTAATAATTTAAATAGACGACAATCACAATAATTCCCGTCTATCCGATTCTTTAAACAAAGAAACCGGATAACGGTCAATATAACACTTAACAGTGTTTAACAAAAATCAGCAGATTTAAATCATCAACAGAGATAAATAAACAATTTATCAAATCGACTAAATCAATTTAAAGCTGTCAAATCTGATAGGGCTGCAGTACACGCACGCGTGTACTGCCTCGCCACTATCGCAAGAGATACACAAAAGCTCAGTGAAAGTCAAAAGTGATCACAAGGTCAAACCCCGAAATCGGGTTCAACTCAAGTGAACTCAAGAACAAATCCCGACAAGGGGAAAAACTGCAAAGCACATGCAACTGCAGACATAAGCGAATACGAAGCAACCAACACGATGAAGCTATAGCAGCAAACAGTTGCAAGGACAAGGGCAGAATGCAACTACAAATGTACATGGTCTAACAACAGTTCAAATAGGAAGCAATGCCAAAGTCGAGCATGCTACAGGTATGAAAGATCGCAAGACAAAGTCCCAAGCTAGAAGCCAGAACTAATATCGAAGTGGAACAATATGCAACTGTCTCAAAGAATTGATATCAGATTCAATGTAAACTACTAGTGATCACCAGACCAACAACTCAATACATTTGGAACCGAAATGAATGCAACCCAAAACTGGTATCTCATGGAAACAGTAAATGGTGAAGTACTAGATTTCAAGTGCAGCAATGGACAGGAACAATAATTGCCAAGCAATAACAATACGACAGAAACCAATCATGACAGTGACGATAAGGCACTGAAATTACAAGGCAGTGACTATATGCAAGTGATCAGGTTGAACAAATATATGAAGGCAGTTCACAAGTCAAATGAATCAGACTTTCAATACACAAGTCAGACCAAATGCCAGAACAAAGTGCAACATCTACGATAGCAATACATGCAACAGAGATCAGGACTCAAGACCACATTAGTGGACAATGCGAACAGTGGACAATGCAAATACGTCAACAGTAAACATCACATTGAAGCAACTCGAGAAGAATCAAGTGCAGACTTGAGTAAACAGGTGAAAGTGCAAACAATATTCAGACCATCCAACCCATTGTAAATGAATACGACAATGCAACCTATGGATAACCAGACTACATGAAGCAGTCCACTATCCAAACACTAACAAGTACGACATGCAGGGGAGACTCAATATCATGTACCAGAACGAAAACAACATGTACACATGCACAAGTAATGAACAAGCCAATATGGCAACAGGATTATCGAACTAAACTACAATACTCAAAACTGCAAACTGGTCAATGCAACTAAAACATGAATGACTGGTCTCGACCAAGAATATACAGATGCCAACAAACTCGAGCACAAATGTAGCATGCTCAAAGTAAGCACATATAGGCAACTCGACTAACAGACTGAACCAGATAAGCAAATGAATCAATGTACAAGCAAAGACAGAGGCCGAGACAGTAGCAACCAAGTGGCATGAAGCAACTACACCAACAGATGACCAAAACAACACTACGGCAACTACTAAGTGCAACATACAGTGACGAAGTAAGTATGAAGCCAGAGCCAAGGTGGTCAAGAAAGTTCGAACAATAACAGAGAATACGAAGTCAACTAAAAATCAACATCTTTAGTTAAAGCCGAGTATTTTAAATCCAGTTAACTAAATGGAACTGGAAATGCAACCAATCGATACTTTACCTGTACGACAGGTAAATGAAGTTGCAGTGAATCATATACAAGGTTATAGACAGAGGCAACCACAATATAAACCAACAAACCAAGTGGACAATTTAACAAGTCGAACACAGAGATCATCAACAGATATTGGATTAGATGTGAGTGGCAAACCACTCACTGGTTCAACAAACACATAACAAGTGCCAACCACAATATCAGTTTTGAACCAAGATAATTGCCGTGCTAATTTGACTACATATGTATACACACATATAACTGTATATATATGTACCCATATGGAGTCTCACGAAATACTCAAACAAAGAATTGCTAAACTTAAACAAAGGTGATATCAATAAAATCAATATAGTCCAGGCAGCAAATCACCAATGCACAAAACGTCTCAGAGGAAATAACCAAACAGCATCATAGTATACAATTCAAAAACAAGAACAATGCCGCAAGTATCAAAAAGTAAAACCAAATCAGAAGTTATCAACCACAAGACCACAATTCGAACTGCCGAGATAAACAAGGGACGAGAAGTCGAACCATAGCGAAATCAAGATCAAAAATCATCATCGATGAAGCCAAATCAAACTCAAGGCACAGAACTAAGTCAAATTATATGTGAGTAGGTATTACTCACCTCTTATTCAAGAATCGATCAGAGAAAAACCCTAAGCACTCGTTCGAAGTGAAGGCGAAGTCGTCCCAAGCAGGAGGAGTCGCGAGCGATCCAGTTGATCGTGAAAGGATTCGAAGCATTTTAGCAGCGCCTTCACTTTCCCACAAGCTCCAGATTTGAAAAGAGGATGAACGAGAATTTTGAGCCGCCATTCTTTTTCCCCTCGTACGATTTCTCTAGGGTTGTATAACGAATAATGAATTGAGGATCAAGGGGACGGTTTTCTTTAGTTAGATATCACGGCAGAAACAAGTATGGGCCACAATACTCTTTTTCTTTCAAGCCCACTACAATCTTTACAAAATTTATAAAAGGAATTTCAAATCGATTTAAACTGCAATAGCAATTAACCAACGATTTTAATCGTCATTTGACGATGATCAGATAATTGCGAAATCTCGGGTTGTTACAGCACCCAGAGTTTAGAAGGGAACAATAAACTCCGAGTCAGTCATGGTGACTGGTGTGAGATCGTAAAACAGTTTATCTTTAAAATAAACAGAGGAATATTTTTAAAGTCAATTTGCAATGCTTTTGGAAAATGAAACTACCATAAGACCTCCCGCCACACACACAATGCAAACGCAGACTTGGAGGAGATTTCTTCTTATGATAGTCAAAGATGCTTACTACGCAAAAAAATTAAATTCTTTTTGATATTATTATTAGTGCATAGTGTAGAAATCATTTCGAAAGTACAATATAAATCTTAGCCAGCATAGGTACCATTATAGTATGCTTGCTATAGCTACCATATTAAATGGCAGGTTCTACAACTAAAACCGTACAAGGCTCGTATTGTTTCTTTGGATTTCCAACAAATGGTCAGGCTAAGGAACTTCCTATCCATGATGGGTACGTCCCTGGAATAGACGACCCGAGAAATAACCTAACATTACGGTTAGATCTCTGCCAACACAAGGTCGGGTTACCTCTGCAAAAATAGGTAACTACTGACACGCGTATGCCATCCCCCGATCGTCACTGATCTTCCCGAGGATCCCCGATTTCCAACAAACCACATAGTAATAATAATGCAGTAACCACAGAGGTTAAGTATCTGGGCTCCATACCATGATACCACCTTTATCCAGAAGGAATGACATACACTAAGGGGCGCTACTCCCTAGAACCTTGCCGCATCCTTCCTGTTTCGACCATTTCCGGGGTGTGAGGCTCGACGAAGTCTCGTCCACAAAGCTACACTTTCTACAAAGCCATGCTTCGGGTCAAACAAAATGATCAACCTATGATCACAAAGATATAAGATCAAACAAATGATCATATCGCAAATGATCAAACACTGATCATTTCACAGCAACACTCAATATGCCACGTTACCAAATTGGGATATATCGCTGATAAATTTCAACTACATAACCTCTAAGCTCGTACGTCTCAGAGAAGGGTGTTAAGCTAAGAGAATAAATTCTCCGCCACCAACAGAAATGTATTTGAAAGAAATCAGCTTTATATCTCAAATTGTAACGTCAGACACACAATCCATACAAGTCTGTTCCGGGATCAAACAGAACCGAAGGCACTTCTCACGAAGCCCTTGCATATCCGGATAAATTTCTAATCACGTCCGGACTTCCCGTCACTAAGGGTGATAAAACCTCTAAATCGGAGATCAGCCGATGTAGAGTAACTCGACGGTAATCCTTCTGTTTTCAAAAATATCCGGTCTTCAACACCGGTCTTCGAAAGCAATTCATAACGACGTATCACATATTCGGAATGGGTTATACGACCCCATGGTCCTTTCCCGGTTAACCCGAATAGTGAGCGATTATTTAAAAACAAGTGTGGCATTCAAATTCATCCAATTCACAACAAATACCATTCAAGGTAAATATTGATAGTCGGTTATTTAACTATCAATAAAGATGCGCAACATCATCAGATTCCAAATAATTTTCCAAATTATTTATCTTTCAAAAATATCTTTACTAGATACAAAATTTCCACACTTCAAAAATAAATCAACGTTTATTTTTAAACAACTTCGCTTTCTTTTATAAATTCCGTATCGAATCTATACTTTCGAATATCTACTGATATTCGATTTTCAAATCGTTTTCAATATTCTGTTTCAATTTATCTTTACAAGGATAAATTCTCAAACGTTTCATTTCATTTTGGAAAAGCATTTCCATACTTAATAATAAGTATTTCACAAATCTATTTATTTTCAACGTTTGAAAATACTCGATATACTTAAATCAAATTAAGTATATATTCATTCTTTAAGGAAAACATTCTTTTAACATCTATTTGAGTCAAAACGAATGTTGCGTAAAACATCGTTACGACGACTCGAAATCAATAGTATAGGGATTCGGAATTAAGATAGGTATATATAAATCCCAATACTATATAAAACAATTTCTTTCGAAAATCATTTACTATAACAACAGTGTTATAGTCCATCTTTTCCTTATTTCTCAAAAACGCCTATTTCAACAATGAATGTTGAAATTTATGATTTTGATATTTAATCATTTTAAAACATCGTTAAAATGTTTAACTTCATTTTTAATATCATTTTTCCCAAAACCATATCTATTTTACTTAACAATATATTCATTGTCCAAAATCGTGAATATAATTCATTTAACCCAATTTCAATCATCTCTACACATTTTATTTCAATAAAGATTCGCTATCCAAATTCGCGAATATATCTTCTTTAATGACCTCCTACATTTAATTTATCAAACTCCATTGATTTTGAATTTATAAAACAACGTTTATAAATCCTATTTCTATATTTTTTTACAACTTTGATTTATAAATCTTCTTTATTAACAATCCGATCAATATTCCATTTAAAAGCAAAAATCCAATTTATAAGTAAATTTCTTATAATCATTCATTCTACAACTTCATACTTTATAAATCTATAAATTTCATATCTTTACAATTTATAATTCTATACATTTCATATCTTCACATTTTAAAATTATAAATTTCATATCTTCTTATAAAACTCATTTTAAAATTCCAATAACTTTAATTGATAAATATCAATTTGATACATCTTTTATGTACATTGGTTTAATAATTCAAAAATCTCAACTTAAACCATTTTATAAATTTCTTAACTCTTTATTTCAAAAGAAATTACATTTTTGTTAGAATTCACAAAATCTTAACTTTTATAACTTTAAAGTTTTAACGTTTATCTATTTAAAGTAAATCAATTCAACAATTTAAATAAACGTATATTTTCAAAGATCACTTTTAAAATTTCACTTTTAAAATCAACATCGTTATTTTTAAATTTCAAAATTTGAATCCAATGATGCAACGCATCAATTAGTCCATCACAACATCAAACATCATATATCATCATATGATAACAGAATATATATCAACATATGTAAATAAATAAATACAGTTGAGGAATCCAGTTGGATCCCTCCAACCTGTTTCCCTGCATCCAAAGACGTTAGCACAATACCAATTCCGCTCCAGTACGGAATTATCGCGGTATATGGGTTTTATAAAAATCCGCTTACTAACGGCGCAATAGGGTCTCATCCGCTATACGAGGCGGGAAAATCATCAATCTAATATATACATATGCCAATATGTATATATTGCTATATATATATAGATATATCCTACTATATCTAATATCACATCCAAACAAATCAATCAATTCAACAATAACTGCAAATCATTTTTGAGTGAGAAAGATCTCACCTTAGCTTTTTATTTTGCCATCCAATCCAATCCTTCTTTTGTTTTCTTGATTTATAGACCTTGAATAAATAATTTATAAAATCTATTAATATTCGAATTAAGTCGAATAACAAATTTCCGCTATGATAGTTTTAGACCTTGTATAATTAATTATACACTTTATTAATATTCGAAATAAATCGAATAATCGATTATTGTTAAATTTATTTTCTTAACCAAAAATTTTATTTTAACTAATTTCCCTTTTTAAAACAGAAATCTTTTAGTAACTAAAAATAATAAATCAAATTAATTACCCTAATACCTTATTTTAAAATAACAAGCAGATCTAAAACGTGCGTTTATTTTATTTTCTTAAAACTTCATATATACTTATACTTATATTATTATTTCCTGTATATACATTCTTTTTTTCTTTTAAACTAAAACTTATTTACAGTAAATTTTATATAAACTGAGAATTTCTAAACTATACATATTTCCTTGACTGAAAATTTTATTTACTGTCATTAAGAGGATTACCAAACTTTGCTTATTGTTTCAGAAATCGTAAATCTGCATACCTTACTGCCAGTGTTCAAAGCCAACATCGAACAACCAACGTGCCACTGTCGCGACATCGTCCAGCCTCCACAAATCAAAATCGATCAACCAATGCATCATCGTGCTCGAACTCGAGCCCCAACCAATCGCGAACCACCTGCCACCGACCCCTACTCGCGACCATCGCGATAAGCTTCCATCACCTGACATCACATCCCAAACCACGGCACTGCCTCGTCTTCGATTTCGAGCTCGTCTTCAGCCCGCGCTCCACGCCATGACTTCGAACGCCACCAATTGCCGCCCCTAAGCGAGTCGCCCCAAATCAATCTCCAGCTGCCACAACTTCGTCGCCGTGACCTAAATCTCGAGCTCGCCTTCTAATGTCCTCGCGAGAGCCATTGAATAACGCCACACGCGGCCGCTTCCTTCTTCGATTCATTCGTTTAACTGAAAGGGGAAAGAACGCGGTCATCGTTCGACTTCGAAATGAATGAAGGAGGAAACTACTCTCTTGATTTTTTTTGATTTGTTCGAGAGGGGGAAAAGAACGAATTTATTTACAGAGGCCATTTAATTTTCTTTGAACGAGATTTTTGTTCTGCCATTTCATTTCTGAAAAATGAACGAAGACAGTGATGATTTAAAGAACGAGAGGGAACAAGAAGTACGCGACTTTGCAGAGAGGAAAAAGTGTCGATGTTGAAAGAAAGTAGGTTGAAGAAAGAATCTCGGCTGGGTTGACTAATTTTAAATTTTAAAATTTAAATTGAATTTGATTTTATTTCAACGCGTTTATTCACCGTGCTCTCACACGGCAAGTTCGAAAAATACAAAATTTGAAATCCGGCAATAACAAACTATTACGGACCCAATGGAACTGGTTTCATCGAATTCTGAGACTGCGCCTCGGAACGCTATTTTTAATTATCGGTTCAAACCATTAAATTCAAAACTGATCAAATCGATTTAAATTTCGATTCTGAAGCTTCAATCATCTTCAGTATTATCATTACGAATTTTAAAAGCTTTTGAAATATTTTTCTTTGGCTTTAAATTGAAGATTTAAATTTTTATTCAACTTCCAATAGATTAAATTTTTAAAGTTTAATCGCAAATATCAAATTTGAATCGGGGATTCAAATTAAAACACCATTCAAATATTTAAAATTAATTAAATATTTTCAATTTAATTCGTTCAAAATTCTGGGTCGTTACAGACTTCCCCCCTTAAAAGAATTTCGTCCCGAAATTACAAGTTAGAAAGAAAGGTCCTTAACTCGTCTACTATTTTTCACAATCTAAATAGTTTTATCAATTTTCAAAACAAATCTTTCTATTAAAGATTCATTATTATTCAACTAAATTTCCAACTTCAATTCTAAGTTTCAAACAACATTGTTTAACTTCTAAATTCAAATTCGAGTTTAAATTCAAATTTTAACTTCAAAATTTTCTCAAAAATTTTCTAACACTCGAAATTTTCGAAAAATTTCACCAGCGTCTCCTTTGCGCGGCTAACATGGCACTACTACAAAATGTCCCTACGGACTCTCAGATTTCAAAAAGAAAAAGAAAAAGCCAAGCGGCTAGACAAGAAATCAGCAAAAACTCATATTATAATTCAAATACTTACCTTTTGTCGAGCAATTCAAATTATCTTTGAAATCAAATCCAATTCCTTTATACCTGTATATCTACTAGCCATGATATCTAGTTACAACATTCAAATCATTTTGCAAATTCTATTACAAAATTTCAATACTTATTTCTTATATCATCCTTACTTCACTGTTGAAGTTACATATCATTCAATTTTACATTTCAAATCTATTTGAATTCAATTTTATCTTCTATTCTGAATATTGAATTTTTATCGATTATCTTTCATTTACTAATTCATTTATTCAAATTTGTCTTCAACATTCAGTTTCAATTCCAGTTTTATTCACTTTTGTTCGTTCCAAAATTTATTTACAATTCACTAGTTTGGTTTACAATCACTTATATCAAACTGGATTTCCAATTCGAATTCAATTTACCTTTCTTTTATAATCATTGAATTTAATTCGTTTCAAACCTTATTAATTTGGTCAATATTCAATTAGTTTCACTTACTAATTTTAGTTTAATACTTCACAAATCAAATTCAATTCCGGTTCTATTTACTTACAAATCCAAAATGAATTTTAACATTCAATTTCATTTCCTTGTACTTACAATTGCAAATTTATTTATTCATTCACAAATTCTTTCATTTTCAATTTGAATTCTCATTTCTATCAAATTTCAAATATTTTATAAGTCTTTGACTTATTTACATTTCGATTTATCCAATTGTTTATACATTTGCTTACAATTTCATTCTACTAATGAATTTTAATTTCAATTATCTTTTCTGGAATTCCATTTTCCAATTATAAATTCACTTACAATTTATATTTACAATTTTATTCATATATGAATTCATCTCTTTATATTCTTAATTCACGTTAAAAATTCTCATAAATATTTTTATATAGCATTCTAGAGTCTTAACAACATTTTCAAAGCCATTTTTTGAAAACAATTCAATTTACCCTTTTGATTTCTAAAACAAATTTCAAATTTTTTCAAACAACTTCCATTTTAAAACAATTTGGCAGCAATTCCTCTTCTGGAAACCCGAAAATAAATTCTAATGATGTGGCCACCATCATCAGGATTATTTTCCAGCGACCTAAAAGAGTTTAGAGCTTTTATCTCTCCAAAATACTTTTCAAAACCTTTGAAATTCATTTTCAAATCAAAAAGGATTTAAACTTTCCAAATCTCCAAAATTTTCAAATTCTTTTCAAAACATTTCCAAATACTTCTCTGGAATTCCGTTTCAAATTACAATTCACATTTATAATTTACATTCTCAAATTTCATTTATATGTGAATTTATTTCTTAACTTTGGAGTTACAATTTCAATTTCTTATTCAATTTCAGTGATGATAATTCACTATTATTACTTCCTAACATCCAAACATCCATATACTATGATAATTCATAGAAAATCATTTCTTTTCTATATAAAAATAGTTTTGGGCAAAATTATTTCATTCACCCTATTTAAAATGATACTATGTCGTCTTGCCTCGTTTAAGTGTTTAGAAATCCCTATTGATAATATGGCGTCCCACATACCGACCAAAATTCACAAACATCTCAACGGATAAGCAAACACAATATAAAACATTTTTTTATAAACACTAACAAATACGCGCTCGTATCTATTATTACACTCAACTCATTCTAGAGTACTACTGACTCTATCTCTAATGAGTAACACCCAACAGAGCAGGGTTGTCGCTTAACCATATGCTCTGATACCACGCTGTCACGTACCGAAATTTTCCGACTTTCGAAAATTCGACATCGATACTCACTTTATCGACTGCCGAGAAATCGAGTGCCGGAAACTCCAATAGTGAGGGTTTTAAAAAGAAGAAGTAGAAGGAAAAGAGAGAAGAAGAGAAGAACAACACAGAACAACACCAGAACAGAAAACAATATTAGAATCTTACACATCGCAGCGGAACAATATATAATAGATAAATGAATAATCTTTTAAAACAAAGAATTATATCAGTTTTTATACACACATCAATCAGAGTCAATATACAACAATGGACAGTTATATAAACTTGTCCTCATACAGAATACACAGCGGAATAAATACTATCAGATACAAATACTACGTCTCGTCATCCAGCTCATCTCCAAAGCTCCAGAATATCCAGAATATCCTGATAATATAACTCTAGGCTGCCCGTGTGGAAATTGGTGGGCACCCAGAGTTTAGAAGGGAACAATAAACTCCGAGTCAGTCATGGTGACTGGTGTGAGATCGTAAAACAGTTTATCTTTAAAATAAACAAAGGAATATTTTTAAAGTCAATTCGCAATGCTTTTGGAAAATGAAACTACCATAAGACCTCCCGCCACACACACAATGCAAACGCAGACTTGGAGGAGATTTCTTCTTATGATAGTCAAAGATGCTTACTACGCAAAAAAATCAAATTCTTTTTGATATTATTATTAGTGCATAGTGTAGAAATCATTTCGAAAGTACAATATAAATCTTAGCCAGCATAGGTACCATTATAGTATGCTTGCTATAGCTACCATATTAAATGGCAGGTTCTACAACTAAAACCGTACAAGGCTCGTATTGTTTCTTTGGATTTCCAACAAATGGTCAGGCTAAGGAACTTCCTATCCACGATGGGTACGTCCCTGGAATAGACGACCCGAGAAATAACCTAACATTACGGTTAGATCTCTACCAACACAAGGCCGGGTTACCTCTGCAAAAATAGGTAACTACTGGCACGCGTATGCCATCACCCGATCGTCACCGATCTTCCCGAGGATCCCCGATTTCCAACAAACCACATAGTAATAATAATGCAGTAACCACAGAGGTTAAGTATCTGGGCTCCATACCATGATACCACCTTTATCCAGAAGGAATGACATACACTAAGGGGCGCTACTCCCTAGAACCTTGCCGCATCCTTCCTGTTTCGACCATTTCCGGGGTGTGAGGCTCGACGAAGTCTCGTCCACAAAGCTACGCTTTCTACAAAGCCATGCTTCGGGTCAAACAAAATGATCAACCTATGATCACAAAGATATAAGATCAAACAAATGATCATATCGCAAATGATCAAACACTGATCATTTCACAGCAACACTCAGTATGCCACGTTACCAAATTGGGATATATCGCTGATAAATTTCAACTACATAACCTCTGAGCTCGTACGTCTCAGAGAAGGGTGTTAAGCTAAGAGAATAAATTCTCCGCCACCAACAGAAATGTATTTGAAAGAAATCAGCTTTATATCTCAAATTGTAACGTCAGACACACAATCCATACAAGTCTGTTCCGGGATCGAACAGAACCGAAGGCACTTCTCACGAAGCCCTTGCATATCCGGATAAATTTCTAATCACGTCCGGACTTCCCGTCACTAAGGGTGATAAAACCTATAAATCGGAGATCAGCCGATGTAGAGTAACTCGACGGTAATCCTTTCGTTTTCAAAAATATCCGGTCTTCAACACCGGTCTTCGAATGCAATTCATAACGACGTATCACATATTCGGAATGGGTTATACGACCCCATGGTCCTTTCCCGGCTAACCCGAATAGTGAGCGATTATTTAAAAACAAGTGTGGCATTCAAATTCATCCAATTCACAACAAATACCATTCAAGGTAAATATTGATAGTCGGTTATTTAACTATCAATAAAGATGCGCAACATCATCAGATTCCAAATAATTTTCCAAATTATTTATCTTTCAAAAATATCTTTACTAGATATAAAATTTCCACACTTCAAAAATAAATCAACGTTTATTTTTAAACAACTTCGCTTTCTTTTATAAATTCCGTATCGAATCTATACTTTCGAATATCTACTGATATTCGATTTTCAAATCGTTTTCAATATTCTGTTTCAATTTATCTTTACAAGGATAAATTCTCAAACGTTTCATTTCATTTTGGAAAAGCATTTCCATACTTAATAATAAGTATTTCACAAATCTATTTATTTTCAACGTTTGAAAATACTCGATATACTTAAATCAAATTAAGTATATATTCATTCTTTAAGGAAAACATTCTTTTAACATCTATTTGAGTCAAAACGAATGTTGCGTAAAACATCGTTACGACGACTCGAAATCAATAGTATAGGGATACAGAATTAAGATAGGTATATATAAATCCCAATACTATATAAAACAATTTCTTTCGAAAATCATTTACTATAACAACAGTGTTATAGTCCATCTTTTCCTTATTTCTCAAAAACGCCTATTTCAACAATGAATGTTGAAATTTATGATTTTGATATTTAATCATTTTAAAACATCGTTAAAATGTTTAACTTCATTTTTAATATCATTTTTCCCAAAACCATATCTATTTTACTTAACAATATATTCACTGTCCAAAATCGTGAATATAATTCATTTAACCCAATTTCAATCATCTCTACACATTTTATTTCAATAAAGATTCGCTATCCAAAATCGTGAATATATCTTCTTTAATGACCTCCTACATTTAATTTATCAAACTCCATTGATTTTGAATTTATAAAACAACGTTTATAAATCCTATTTCTATATTTTTTTACAACTTTGATTTATAAATCTTCTTTATTAACAATCCGATCAATATTCCATTTAAAAGCAAAAATCCAATTTATAAGTAAATTTCTTATAATCATTCATTCTACAACTTCATACTTTATAAATCTATAAATTTCATATCTTTACAATTTATAATTCTATACATTTCATATCTTCACATTATAAAATTATAAATTTCATATCTTCTTATAAAACTCATTTTAAAATTCCAATAACTTTAATTGATAAATATCAATTTGATACATCTTTAATATACATTGGTTTAATAATTCAAAAATCTCAACTTAAACCATTTTATAAATTTCTTAACTCTTTATTTCAAAAGAAATTACTTTTTTGTTAGAATTCACAAAATCTTAACTTTTATAACTTTAAAGTTTTAACGTTTATCTATTTAAAGTAAATCAATTCAACAATTTAAATAAACGTATATTTTCAAAGATCACTTTTAAAATTTCACTTTTAAAATCAACATCGTTATTTTTAAATTTCAAAATTTGAATCCAATGATGCAACGCATCAATTAGTCCATCACAACATCAAACATCATATATCATCATATGATAACATCATATATCAAACATCATATATCACCTGACATCACATCCCAAACCACGGCGTTGCCTCGTCTTCGATTTCGAGCTCGTCTTCAGCCCGCGCTCCACGCCATGACTTCGAACGCCACCAATTGCCGCCCCTAAGCAAGTCGCCCCAAATCAATATCCAGCTGCCACAACTTCGTCGCCGTGACCTAAATCTCGAGCTCGCCTTCTAATGTCCTCGCGAGAGCCATTGAATAACGCCCCACGCGGCCGCTTCCTTCTTCGATTCATTCGTTTAACTGAAAGGGGAAAGAACGCGGTCATCGTTCGACTTCGAAATGAATGAAGGAGGAAACTGCTCTCTTGATTTTTTTTGATTTGTTCGAGAGGGGGAAAAGAACGAATTTATTTACAGAGGCCATTTAATTTTCTTTGAACGAGATTTTTGTTCTGCCATTTCATTTCTGAAAAATGAACGAAGACAGTGATGATTTAAAGAACGAGAGGGAACAAGAAGTACGCGACTTTGCAGAGAGGAAAAAGTGTCGATGTTGAAAGAAAGCAGGCTGAAGAAAGAATCTCGGCTGGGTTGACTAATTTTAAATTTTAAAATTTAAATTGAATTTGATTTTATTTCAACGCGTTTATTCACCGTGCTCTCACACGGCAAGTCCGAAAAATACGAAATTTGAAATCCGGTAATAACAAACTATTACGGACCCAATGGAACTGGTTTCATCGAATTCTGAGACTGCGCCTCGGAACGCTATTTTTAATTATCGGTTCAAACCATTAAATTCAAAACTGATCAAATCGATTTAAATTTCGATTCTGAAGCTTCAATCATCTTCAGTATTATCATTACGAAATTTAAAAGCTTTTGAAATATTTTTCTTTGGCTTTAAATTGAAGATTTAATTTTTTATTCAACTTCCAATAGATTAAATTTTTAAAGTTTAATCGCAAATATCAAATTTGAATCGGGGATTCAAATTAAAACACCGTTCAAATATTTAAAATTAATTAAATATTTTCAATTTAATTCGTTCAAAATTCGGGGTCGTTACAACGTCGCTTTAGGCTCTATCGCATCACTGCCGTAGGTAGCCCCAACCAGGAGCTTCCCAATGCCATCGACCTCATCCCGCGCCATCACCTACACCTCGCCGTTAAACCCAAGAACTGCCAACACTTCGAACCTAATTTGGTCGCCTACGGCCCCATCGTCAAATCCCATCGTTCAACGCCTACATCTTACCAAGATGAATAACTTCCAAATTGAGACCGTATCCTGAAACGGCTCCTAGCAGCATCGATCATCTTAGGCCGTTGGATGGAGGATATATCATTGACGGCTAGGGTTTTAATTTCAGAAAATAGAGAAAAGTGAGGTCCTTATATAGAAAATTTTCCGACACCATTCACCCCTAAAAATCTCGAACTCCAAATGAGGTGTGCTCAATGGCGTTCCTAGCTAATTACCCATATTCCAAAACATAATGAAATTAGGATTGGGACCTAATTCAATCATATACAGAAGTTAGCTTTTAAGATTTAATTATAATATATTTTAATTCCTAAAATAAATCGCTATGCGTTTCGAGATCACACGATGACATAGTACGTCCGATTGTCACGATACTCATCGGTATACAATAATTTATTATTCCAGATCTAATGGCACTAGTTTGGTCAAAATCCGAGATAGTGCCCCAGATGATAATTTCACACGTTAATTAAAACAAATTATTATTAAAATTAAATTAATCACTTTAAATCTAAATTAAAAGTTTATTATTACCATTCTTATTTATATTGAATTTAGTTAGGCTTTAGAAATCATTTTTATTTACTTTAAATCCAAGATTCAATTATTTAGATTATTCTTTTATTTAATTATTAACTGCTAAAAATTGGGTCGTTACATGCGAGGTTAATAGAGTTATAAGATGGAAGTTTGCCCTTTACTTTGTCGTTACCAGCAGTTGTGTACACTTTCTATTGATGTGAGATATCCTTATGATAAATATTTGTAATGACGCGAGGTTAGTCCCAAATTCTGTAGGAAAAATCTGTCCAGCTAATCTGGCTACCAGTTCTTACGAATAGTTGAACTAATGTGAGACGTCATTATGAGTATGGACCATAATACAAGGGGCCTGCTTGGGGGTCTCGAGGTATTAAGTGGTTGTTTGAGGGCCGCCTATTTTCCCCAAATGAAGTATTAAATGGCCTAGGGTACATGCTAGATGGTATCTCTATAAGGGTCCGCTTCTGGATAAGGTATTAAGTGACTGGTTGAGGGTCCACCTTTCCAAATAAAGAAGTATAAAGTGACTTGAGATTCCATATGATGCTAGCTAGATGGTACCATTGAGGAGATGCCTTGGAAATAGGTATTAAATGATGGTGTCTGCCTATTTTCCAATAAAAGGTATTAAGTGGTTTGGGTACTACCTCTTGCACTGCTAGTAATTATAACATGGGATTTGGGTTATTGGATTTTGGAAACTTGCTTCTTTCCTTAAAAAAGTATTAAATGATTACAGTGGTTTTTATGTTTGTAGACACATTTTTATTTTGAAATATACTGTCCAAGTACTGAATAAGGTAAGGTTCAAGATTTTTAGTCACCAAACACTTGTTGTTCTGACTCCTTCCTCATTACAACACAGGTTAAAGGACATTGATGGCGAAAGTGATGCTTAGAGACAAAAGTGGTTTGCTTATGGCAGTATTTATCATTTTTACTTGCTCTTATATGTAACCATGCATCTATACTATTCTTGTAACGGATTAATGACACTATTTGATGGTATTTATATTTTAACATATTTATGATTTTGAAATAAATGGGTCCACTTTGTTGTTATAGTTTGTTCCATCCACCATGTGTTTTGAAAGCTTATTTATAGCTCTATACTGTTATTTGCTTAGTTCTACCAGCAGCTTACCTTAGAATGGATCTAAGTTTCGTTTAGCCTTTTCTGGGTCGGAATTTAGGCCTGTTCTGGAATGGGTTGTTACAAGCCCCCTCACTTGAGAGCGAGCGGATGGGCCAAATATAGATTTGTAACTACTTAATCCAGCTAGATTAAAACTTAACTTCAAGGTATGAACTCATCCCGATTTGAAATTATTTAATGATGATTATTGAATGATTGATAGATATTACTGCTTAATCCGATTGGACTTACTTATAATAGAATGCTAGAAGATATTATACAATTTATTAATAACGCTTCAACTAAGGGCAATATATCGACATGACACATTAATACTTAATATAAGACATATTGATACTTGATATATGTTTATCTTCCGACGATATTCTGATTTAGTCGAGCTTGCTAGTGATGGCATGTTGGGAGATACTAACTGATTTGTAAGAAATGCCCTAATAATAAGATATATGATTTATGTATGACATATTAATCCCGAGAGAACATGAGATGATAACGACATATGGTGTAATAGCCGGAATTTTCGACCTTGGAAAATCGACACAAATAAGTCCACAGTATTATGCGCCAAGCAAATCGAATGCTGGAAAACCCGATTGTTAGGGGAATAAAGAAGAAAGAAGGAGAGAAAGAAGAAGAAGAGAAAGAAACTAAAATAATACAGAATCTCACAATCGCAGCAGAACAATATATAATATAATATCATTGATCTTTACAAAAGAGAAAATGTTATATACATACCCTTCAGAGTACAACAACAAGTCACAATCATCAGTCGGGACAGTCAACCTGTCCTCATAATTGCTGATGATTTCAACAATAAAGCAGTGAAAAATAAACATATACGTGAATACAACTTGAAGACCTCCAATTCGATTTCTGAGCTCCAATGCATCCAAAGCAATCTATAAATATGCTCGGTCTGACCCGACCATTATAATAAAATAATACCTGAGTCGGTCTAGAAAACCAGCGTGAGAAAACACACCCAACTGGATTTTAAAGTTATAAAAACCATTTGAAATAAAAAGTATCTCGTAAGACCACGCCGCACACAAACACGGACGGGATTTTACCTTACGATAGCCAAAACAGTTTTATAGAAAATCTTCTGATATAATAACACTGTCTAGAATACAAATACTTATTAATCATAGCGGAATTTGTTACATTAATTAAATTCCAGCATAATAGGTATAAAACTAAAACCATAAATGCACATATTGGAGAATGGATTCCATACTATGACAAGGTAAGGAACTACCTTCCAAAGGTACATCTTTTGAAAAAATGCACCGGGGTCCGATAAGAACACCTTGTACCCTTGCCACACAAGACTGGCATACCACTTGAATAGTAGTACCGAATATGATCACCCCTTTCGTTGAATGGGCCTCGAAGCATACATGAGTAGATAATAATTGATCTAGATTTGGAATGAGCATACCCTGATAGGAGTGACCCACTTGGCTATACTGCATGCCTGATTTTTGTCATTTCTCAGTTGATTATGCTCGAAGCTACGTTTACCATTATATAACACTTCTTACTTGGAATGCTAACATTGCCCTCCAGGCAACAATGTGATACCAGTATTCATCCATAAAAATTTGTTTTGGGACTGAACGAAATGCTTGAGAGCTTCATATTCAATTCCATCATCTTCAAGATGTCTTCAGTTTGAAACACTTGAGTTGGATCGAAGTAGTTTTCAGATAACATATCTGATCTCGATCTCTTCGAAACAACTTTCGATAATTTCCATAAACTCAACCCCGGTTCTTTAGGAAATAAACAGTCAAAGTAGGAGCAGAGGTCACCACCTAACCATTAGTGGATGGATTTTCTTATCATTGTCCTAGGAGAACGAAACGAGATTCGTAATCACAGTACAGCATCATCGAAGATGATTGTGCCATATAACTCACGTGTTTCTCCTAGATATTTCCAAAATTACATTTGGATCCAAATTCAATAGTCGGTCGTTCAACTATCAAAAAAAAAACATTCAATCAGGGATTTTATTCCATAGGGAAAAACCAACAATGTTTAAGCACACAAGCAACCACTAACCTCATTTTAATTAATCTTTCATTAATTTAAATTCACTTTGTAATACTTGAATCAAAATTCTATTTACAAAAATATATATATACTCACAAATCCTATTTGTAACGACCCGTAAATTTAACTGGTTTTAATAACGTTATTAATTGAAATTTTGCGAAATTTTAAACGATAAAATTTTGAAATATAAATTTGATATTTGGAATGCGTCTAGTTAAACATAGCAACTGGTAAATTTTCGTCTGAAAATATGAAAGTTTGTTTCGCGTGTAAATTTACTTCAATTTAATCAGTTAAAAAGCGATGAAAATAAGACGTTTTCGAAACTTAAATATTTTTACATAGAAAAATTCTAAACCGTCTTCTGAGCAAGACACCATTTTTCGTTTTTTCCAAATTCGGACTTCTTTAGCTCCGTCGATCTTATTTTTCTGTGTTTTTCTTGCATTTCCGCTAGTTTAAAAATTCGAAATTTTATAATTCAATCATACCACTGATATCCGTATACCGTTTTGATCGTCTCGTCATGCTGATCTCCACAGTATATTCATTTGTATGTTTGAGGTCCAGTACGCATCAGAAACAATCAAACCGTGCATCGTACCGGAACCGAAATTCATGAACTTTAATTTCTTGATTCTCAACTTCGAACCGTGGCCACATAATAAATTGCTTTTAAATGTTACAGCTGTATCAGTGCGTGACCATCATTACCTCAAACCCTGATATAATTCAAAAGCCTATTCCTATTCTATTATGGGCGGTCTAGTTCTTCTTCATTTCATTGCCAGTTCGTTAGATGTTATAATAAAGTGACAGCTCATTTGCCTAAAGCCTTCTTTCTCCTTTCCATTCTCTTTCTACCTCATTCTTTTTGTTTATTCCAGAGAGAAGAAATCAGCTACCGCCTCTCCGTTTCTGTCTCGCGTCTCCTCGCCCTCTCACATGAAAACCCGCGCATGCCTTCACAACCGCGTGATCCACCACGGCCTCATGCCTAGACCCATACTCCGCCGGAGCACCACCCTCACGCCTGAACCGCTCCTCCAACTGGCCTCGGACATCTTGCTTTCTTGTCATCTCCTCCTTATAATGCATAATAGGTATATTTATATTTGTGTTGTTATATTGTATAAGTTTAAATATAAAAAAATATGTTGTTGCAGTTTATAAGGAAGAAAGAAAAAATATACACGTTACAATCTGTTAAAGCTTAGTTATTTGGTAGATATACATTAGTCTGTTATGATTTATAATAGTTTGTTTTATATATAGACTACTGTATGTATTCTATTGTTACATACATAAGTGTATAAGTCATATAAAGTTGTTGTATATATTATGTTAATAAGTTAGCTTTTATATATTAAGTTATATAAACTGATCTGTATATAAGTTATATTTGTCTATAATATTTTTTTTCCACTTTTGCATGAACAGGCTCCTTTCAACATCTCATTTGTTCTATATGCAATATATTATATGTAAATTTATATAAGTGTTTATTTTATATTTTATATATACATATAAATGCTATCATGTCTTTATATCTACAAGTATATATATATATATAGTTATGTTCATGCAAGATATACAATATGCTCTGTCTGTTCAAAAAAAATTATATAGATTATATATATATGATATGTATGTAAGCTTAGATACATATTTGTTTATATTCGAGATCTGCGATTTTTAGATTTTACAGGTTTATATATATACATAAAACCGGCTATATATATATATATTATGTTGTATATCACTTGTCACTATAATTGTAAGCATATGTAAGGAATATATATATATAATTACTATCTATACGTTCTAGTCACACACATATATGTTATACAGTATTTTATAATATATTTGAGGTTATACAGTATTTTATATTTTATTTTATGCTATATAATAGAATTTGTTATAAAGTATATTTAGTTATAATGTATAAATGTTTATATTACAGTTGTATATAATGTGCTTTATATAGCAGCTATATATGTATGCTCTGTTTTAATTCATATTTTAAAATCTGTAACCTGTATGTTATAATAATAATATGAGTTAATGTATATATTAGTTATATATAGAGGTATTTTTTTTATACTGTTCGTATGTATGTGTTGTTCAAAGTTATACTTGAAATCTATTGTTTATATATATAGTATACTCTGTTTGTCTGTATATAAATATATACACTATTTATAAACACTGTGTTTGTTTGGTAGGCTAGTTGTAGAAGTATGGCCTATAAAGGCTACAGTGCAGCACTCCTATTCTATTATACAAGTATAATATAGGAATTATATTAGTAATATTGTATATAAGTATAGGGGATTATAAGATACATTGTTTCTATACGTCATTTGTTATATATATTATGTATGAAATATAATATCTGAATTATAGCAACCCAGATTTGATTTTGTATGATAGTTTGTTTCAGCCAAAAGAATTGTTTAGATATACATACATATTTATATGTGTTATGTAAACTAGTTAGTTTATTAAGGGATTTACTATCATATGTAAATAATAAAGTATAAGTTGTATAAGTTGTTTATTCTAGCCTATATATATATATATATTCGGTTTATATCGAAACCGATTTGATTTGATTTCATTGATTCATATCTATCAGCTTTGTTCGTTGAATCGTGTCCATCAAACCTTGCTTTGGAATTCGTGCCTGGATTCGTAATCCATCTCATTTTCGTTCATCTCTCTAGCCTCGAAAGGTGAGCAATCACTCACGATTAATGTTCTTTTATTTATTAAATTTGGTTTCAATTGAAACGACAATTGAAATATGTTGCTGTTAGTTAATTACACTGTTATATATGCTATTACCTGTATCAGTTCACCTGTGACATCTGACACCCTTATCTGTTACTTATATGATGATAATCAAGTTTCGTTGATATATGATTGATTGTTTGATATTGATATTGGACGTTAAAATTAGTTAATGTAGGAAGTGATAAAAATATGAAATTGAATTTGATGTAGAATTGTTAGCGACTTGAAACTGATATATATGTGAATTTAATTAGACAAGTTTGTATAATATGACCCCTGTAATGTTAAATCAATTGACACATAGAAAAATAGTTAATTACCCTTAAACCATTTGAATTTATGTTGTATTAATTGATGAAGTATGAAATTGAATAATTGATGTCAAGTGTAGAATTACATAGAATAATTAGTGTAATAATCTTTAATCTACATGAAATGATAGTGTAGATTCTAGAAATAATTATATTAATTTGCACAAACAACAATGTAAATTATACGATTATTTCGGGATTATTTGAATTGATTATTGGATTGTTATTGATTGTTGTTATTGCTTGTTTATTTACTTTGACACCATCCCAGTTATCACACTGCAAGTTCCCTTTGCTATGCTTTGATTTGAATTGAATTGGAATCGGGTTGAAATGATAAATACCCAAATTAAACTTTGACCTAGGATAGAAAATTAAATAAAAACCGATTGGTCAAATAATTTGATTTAAAATAAAATAAAGATTTTATTTGAATAAACAATAAGGTTTTGAAATGAAGTTGGAATTTGAATTTTAAAGAAAGGAAATGTTAATATTTAATAATCCGAAACAAAATATTAACATAGTAGTTGTTGAAAGAATGTTGTCTTAAAATTAAGTATTTAATAATTAAATTTGAAATTATTAATAATTAAGTTTTGAAATTAGTTAATAATTAAGTTTTGAAATTATTTAATAATTAAATAAGATTGAATTATTTAATAGTCAAATAAAATTGAATTCTTTATTAAGTGAAATTGAACTTCTTGAATAAGTGAAATTAAGTTTCTTTATTAATTGAGTTTTGAAATTGTAACTAAGTAAATAAATAAGTGGAATTGAATTTCTTTAACAAGAAATAAAATGGGATTTATTGAATTAATGTAAGACTTGTAATTTAAAGAACTTGATTTGACGAATTTAATTTAATTCAAATTTGTAAGTTTTGATACAATGAAGTTGAACTTAAGTAATTGATTTAATGAATTGGAAATTAAATAAAAATTGTTTTGAATGACAAATTTACTTAATGAATATTGAATGAAATCGATCAAGGAATTTAAATTTATTTGAATGTTAAATTAAATTAATTTAAATGATTTCGGAATGAAACTTATATACGAACTTGAATCAATATTTGAATTGTTTTAAATAGAAATTGGAATTGAATTATAAGATTTTGAAATTATGAATTTGGAAGTTTTGGAACGTAAATTATGGAAATTGATTTAGAAAGACAAATAAAATGTTGATTTACAAATTTTAATTGAGATTGAAATTGATTTGGTTTTGAAATGAATAAACGACCAATCGGTGTAATAATCATGAAAGTTATTAAAGAGACCGGAATCGGTTAGGGACATACTCTCTGTCTAAACCGAAAACCACTTTAATAACTATACGCGGAGTGTGATCCAGAATGAAGTGGTTGGAATGATGTACGTGATGACTGAAGGAAGAGAATGATAATGGATAGCCTTGACACTTGTGTCAAATTGGAAATGACTAAAATTGGAGCCGTGCTGGGCCAAATAGGGGTTAGCTACCTCGAGCGAACACACTTCTTCGAAAACTACTCATTACTTGTTGTCGATTGATGCACCCTTGATTTTGGGAGTGTTGTTTCGCGGTGTTGCGATCACTGCGGCGATGCGTTCTCACCAGTCCGGATCAGGCAAACAGTAGTTTCACTACCTTGGGTATTGCCTCATGTAACGACCCGTATTTTTACGGATCGAAAGATTGTAGAACTGTTGTCATTAGGTCGTTAGTGTTGTTAAGTCGACCAGAGTTTAAGTCGTCCAGAGTTAGGTCGTGTAGCAGGTTGGGTTATGGAGCGACTTAGTGGCTTAGGTGAGCGACCTAAGGAAGTTGACGACCTAAGGAAGTTGACGACCTAAGGAGTAGACGACTTAAGGGTTTAGACGACCTAAGGGGTTAGGTCGTGTGATAGTTAGGTCATGATATAGTTTAGGTCGGTCGAGCGACCTAAGGAAGTTAGTGGTAGCAGTTGGCGACTTAAAGAATTGACCGACCTAAGAAGGTTAACGACCTAAGGAATGGAGCGACTTAAGGGGTATAACGACCTAGGGGTTGTGTGAGTTAACGACCTAAGGAAGTTAGGTCGTGGATGAGTGAAGGATAGGTCGTTGAGACCCTGTGTAAAGTGTTAGGTCGTTGAGTCGCTATGCCATGTTTAGTTAGGTCGTAGACGACCTATGTTAAGTATGCTGAGTGTAGTTAGGTCGTGGGACGACCTAGTTAGGCCGCGTAAAGGCTAAGTTGTTAGGTCGCGTGAAGGTTTGTGTTAGGTCGGTACTCCTGTTAGATCGTTAGGTCGGCTATGCGTTAAATCGTTAGGTCATGTAGCGTTAAGTCGCTAAGCCGCTTATGAGTGTTAGGTCGTAGGTCGCGTAAGGGCTTATGAAGTTAAGTCGTAGTATTTGCTAACTCGTTAGGTCGTGGATGCGCATAGGCTTGGGTCGTTAAGTCGTAGGTCGGGGATAGTTAGGTCGTGGACGACTTAAGGGGGCGGACGACCTAAGAATTTCCAGCCTATAAATACACGTCCTTGCCTCACTTTTTGGGATTCGGATTTTGAAGCAACGAAGTGCTGCCATTTTGAGAGCTCGAGAACTACACTTCTTCACTTCTTTTTTCCACTTTAACTTTGTGCTTCCTTCCATCCAAATCGAAGATCCAAGAGCTTAGATTGAAGATCTACAACCATCGAAGAGAGATTTCATCGTTTGAAGCGGAATTTTGGAGAATCGAGCTAGATCCTTCGCTGTCCAGATCTGAAGTGTAACGACCCGAAAATTTCGAACCCGAAATTTCCAGATAGTTCGAAGAAAAAGAAAGAGATAGAAGAAAGAAACAGAAGAAGAAAAAGAATCAGAAACATCATCGCAGCGGATAAAATATAATAATAAATGATAACAGTTTTACAAAACAATATCATATCTGTCGATTACATTTTAATACATCAGAGTTACATATTTATACAGACACTGGATATATATAATTATCAAGCCTCACATATACAATAATATAACACAGTAGAAACACTCCATACGTTCCTGCCATCCAGCTCGTCTCCTGAACTCCCAAACGTCCTTACCTGAAAATCTGTAATACTCGGTCTGACCCGAGCATTACATCAAAGTAACACCCGAGTCAGGCTGGAAACCAGCGTGAGTAAACTCATCTAACATGAAATTTCAATCCATAGATCTTATATAAAATCAGGGTAACTCGTATCTTCTACGAGTTCTTACTTATTTTATTCAAACAATTTATTTCATAAAATAATATCTAAGTATCGTTACTTAGTTCCAATGATCCAGATTACTCGATTTATTTCATTCCAGCCTATTCGATTTACAAAACAAATCTATAAGGAATTATAGATTACAAATCGAAGTGGTTTCGGGTATATTTCTGATACCCGACCCCGGTCTCTTCGAATCAAAAGTCATCCTTTAACCCAAGATTTTTCAGTTAAACAATTTAATTTAAATTCAGGATATCATATTCATATAACAAATCTATCACAGATAGATAACTTACATTATCACAATTCATCCAAAACATCTCATCTCACAATCACATATCAGATATATCAACTAATCCAAGACATCTAATATCATTCAACCAATCCATAACAAGTCAATTCATTCTTAATTAATTTAATTAATCTCTAATTAAATTATTTACTAACCTTTAATTACTTGGATTACCTTAATCCATCTTACTTAACATTAATTAATTATAAATTAATTAATCATTTCTTAATTATTTATCTTAATTAATCTTCCTTGATTAATTATTCCTTAATTAATTACATTTATTAATCACATATTAATTATTCTCAAATTAATTCCTAAATTAATTAATCACACAAATTAATTATTCTTTAAATTACATTAAGTATTAAAACACTTCATTTTATTTTATTTTGGAAATGAATTTAATTACATAATAAATCTAATACATTTATTTTCTTTAAAACAAAATGATTTAAACATTTACATTTTTAAAACTGTTTCTTCAAAAATCTGAAGTCACACTTGAGTTAACTACCCAAATCCCCGAGACAAACTGTGTTTCCCTTCGATCCCAACCCGAGAAACCCGCTCCCCTTCCCTACTTCGAGTCTACACGAATTTATTCCCGAGACGACTTCGAGTTACCCTGCCATTCTTCTTCTTCCTCAATACCACGAACAACCAGACATCAACATACACGCGTGCACGTGTACGACTGATCCAACCATCTCCGATCAACGCTTCGAACGCCAGCAAGTCTCCGACCACCTCCCCGAGCATTCCAACCACCCAGAAGAAAGAATCCGATTGCTAAACAAAAATCGAGTATTCGAACGAAAATCTGGAACAAACCAGATAAATGAAACCTCACCGTGACGACGAACTACGCCACCGGAGCTCTCGCCACCATGTCCACAACTCCGCCGCATGACAACGCACCAATTCCCTCGGTTCCGAACGATTCCGGTGCCCCATCGACGATGAAAACGTCACGACTCACCCTAGTCCAAATCCTGACTTCGAAACCTAGATTGACTTCGCCTGATCACGACAGCCACCTAAAAATCTGGCGAACACTTTCTGGTGATCCACATACATTCAACCTTCTTCCCCAACGATCACAACATCCATCTTTCTGCCAATCATCGGAATTTGGCAATAACCCCAAATTCGTTCATCCTCGAATTTATCAGTGAATACGTACTAAAAAAAATATGATTTCACTTTTAAAAATCTTTGTTTTCGAAAGTATTTCAGATAATATATTTGAAAACATAAATCATGATACTTGAAAATTCAACATATAGTAAGTTTGCCTGTATTTTCCAATTTCCAGAAGAAGCTTGAATTATTTTGCTTAAAATTATTTTTAAAACTTCAAACATGATTAAACAAACATGTTTCATTTGGACCTTACAGCCTAAAGAAGATTAGAGAGAGAGAGCAGTTGATTTTCTTTTAGTTTTAACAGGTTTGAAACTGTAAAACCTGGAACAGAGGGTATTTGTTTATGTGTACTGACATGCACATATCATTTTTATGTATAAATATACATGCACACATAAATTTTCAATCCATACTTCAATATCATTCACAACAGCATGTTTTCTAGTTCAGATCTTAAGAGGGTTTACTCACAAGCAACAACAGATAAAAAGGGATTTAGTTTAGGGGTTTGCTCACATTTCCTATGTATATATACATACAGCACATAAACTCGTACATGCAAACATTACTCACTAGATTACTTCAAAATGTAAACAACATACCAAACAGATAAACTTTCAAGCATAAGTTTACTCACTGTTAAAAGATGAACAGAGTATCCTGGAAGATGATTTTTTTTTTGAAACTGAGTTGTTGAATCCTTTAAAACTGAAGCTTGCAACTTGTTTTTGATGTTTGATTGAATTGCTAGCTTGATCTCAGGTATAAAACTTTGTTGTTGAGATGATCTTTGAGTTGTTTACAGGTTGAAAACTGAATGCTATGATCTTTGAAAGTTTGAAACTAGAACTTGTTTGCTGATTTCTCCCAGGTTAAAATTCTGAAGGAGATTGTTTGCTTCTTGTTTTTATTTTCTGGTTTATAATTTTTCAGGTTTGTACATATGCTCAAAATTTTTATTTCGAATCAAAGAAGAGAAGTAAAGATGTGTTTAGCCTTAATTTCCTAATATTTTAAAAATAAAAGAAAATAAATAATAGTGACACTTGTTATATTGCTTCCATTTGTCCTTAGCTTGAGTTAATTTCCTTACATGTGTTATTTCTCATATTCATAGTTTTCCAAATGTCATTTGTTATTTAAATTGTGTTTAAGTCCTTGTTTAAATTAATATTTTTATAACTTGTTTTAAACCCTTACTTAAATTTTATTAAATTTTTATACTTAACCTCTTTCATTTTATTAACTTATGAATCATGTTTTCTTAAATAGCTTTTGAAAATCATCATGTTGAACTCAAAACAATAGCTTCCTAATCATAATATAAATATATATACACTTGTATATATGTATAAGTACACACTTAAAATTCCCAATATTATAAAGTTTGCATATGTCTATTTTCAAATTTGTAATAATAATTCTATTTAATATATATATATATATATACACACACAACACATTATTATTATTGGTTTGAAATTAACAATTTTTGCCAAATTTTAAATAATTTACTGGAGATTATCACATAAATAATTATCCAGATATTTATTATAGTTCAAATTTATCTATATACATATCTAGATATTCCTATTTATCAAATTTCATTTGTTTAATCAAATGAAATCAGTCTCTCAATAGTTTAAAATCAGTTAATTATTAAATTAACATATGTAAAAAAAAATCCGGGTTATCACATTCCTTCCCCCTTAGAATCTTTTCGTCCTCGAAAAGGAACGAAACCAGAATTTATTTAAAATCCTTAATATCAGTTAAATGTTCTCTTTTGAACATATTTTTAAAACACTTTAAAAATCTTTTAATATTACTAAATTAGTTTTTATAAAAATACTTTTATAACTCGATGTTTCAACAAGTCAATCCTTGTTCTCACAGAAATTCGGTCATACGTTGATCAGACGTAGGACTGAAAATCTATAAGTACTTAGCAGACTCATTTTCAACACCTAGTGAAAATATTTAGAAAATAATTTATTGAAAATATAGAAAACATTTTTGAAAATAGAGGAAATATCTTTGGTGAGAATGCTCTAGAAATCATCACCCCCATCCAAGGTCACAGTTACATCACGGGTTACGTTGCCATCGCAGCAAAAGTCCATGTAACTGATTACACCATGGAACCCACAACAGATCGCAGTTACATCCAGGGTTACGTTGCCGTCGCAGCAAAAGTCCATGTAACTGTTGGCTCTCAGCGGCACACACGATTTCATTGTCAAAATGAAACTTCTCCCACATAGGTCGCAGTCTACCGATATAAAATCAAACGCAGACTGTTGGCTCTCAGCGGCACAAACGACTTTCGCTATGTTACCATAGTGTCACAGTCTACCGATATAAAATCAAACGTAGACAGTTGGCTCTCAGCGGCACACAAGACTTCCGCTATGGTCTGCAGTAGATCGCAGTGACATTGAGTTAAATTGTTGTCACGGCATAACTCAAATGCCTCTGTGGGCACCAGCCCCTCGACTTTCGCTACACAAATAATCCTCAGGAACTAGTTTTGTCCGGACTCCTCACAGGATCAACTTTAGAATCCCCCCTTGGGGTTCAAGGCAGTACCACCCAGTGGCACTCCTGAGAAGTTCATTTTAAGGGAGCGCCTTTTTCCCCAGAGCTATTCTCAAAACACTTTATACTATATACTTATAGTATCTTCAAATCATACTCTTTATGATTTATCAAAATCTCCTTTACACAAAATCGATAATTCTCAAACTAGGCTTTCCAAAATCCAAAATTGATTTTCCCAAAAATTAAAAGCCTTTTCCAAATTCTTAGGTTCCCAAAACCTTTTCCAAAATCATTCTCATAAGATCCTCTATATATATAGATATAGATATATATAACTTTTAAAATCTTTGGATCATTTCAACTTTGTATAAAACCTCTTTTATACTTCAAATATTTCAAAACCCTTTTTCTTTTAGCAATAGATTCAACAAGGGAAGATTTACCTTATATAACAAGGATATATAACTTTATTTTATTCCAAATCAAATATTCACATTTGATAAATCTTTTATAAAGTTATTAACCATATTTCTTTTCAAAAACCATTTTACAGTTCTTATCCACAAATCTTCAATATCAATTTCATTCAAATCCGTACGATGTACACATATCATCCGTAGACAATATCAATCTGATCGCTCAATCGATCACACAATTTCACTTCCGAACTAGTATCGTCCACCCGACTTCCTAGTGCGGACTCAGATTGGTTTCCTGATCAGAAACCATCATTCTCCTTGCATAGTCACAACTATGATAGAGAATATCCAGAACCAATCAACAATCCATATCCAGGTTCGCCGTCGAAAATCGAGCGAAAAATCCCAACTCGGATCGATAATACTATCTCGAAATTCTGTGTTCGAATCTGGATCAAATCACTATGCGAATAGAATAATATACGTACATCCTACGTATTTATCTTTATTGGTTATTAGCCAAATCAATTCTCTTTTCTATTCACATTTCCTTTAATTCCATTCACTTATTCACAATTTCTTCCAATTCCAATTGAGTTATTGCTTCAATTACAAACAGTTTGAACTCTGACCAATTTAAATTTAAAAATAGCTTGAAAAAGTTTAAAATAGATAGGTAGTTGAAAAATAGTTATTAGTTTGTAAAATAGCTGTAAAATAGTTAAGTAGGTATAAAATAGTTAGATAATTGCAAAATAGTTTTTGAAATAGTGATTAGATATAAGTAACTGAAAAATAGTAATTAGTTTATAAGACAGTTTCAAAATAGTTAAATAGTTCCAAAATAATGGTAAAATAAGTATAAGATAGTTTGGGTTTAAGAAGAAAGATTGTATAGTAAATAGTTTGGAAAAATATATTTGTATTAAAACAATTTATTTTGAAAATAATCCAGAGCCAAACTGTTTAATTTCCCAATCTTCATTTCCAATTAATTTCCCATCAATTCAATTTAAATTCCACTTCCATTTAAACAATACTTCAATTTCCATTGAAATTGATTTAATCCCAATTCAAGTTGAATTAACCTTAATTCCTTTTCAATTTAAATCAAATTCCATTTGATTTTTAAACTTATTTAACTTTAATCACAATTCCAAATTATTTCAAATCAATTTGGATTAATTTCAAATTGAACTAGCTTCAATTTCAAATCATTTCAATTCCAATTTACCATTTGAATTTTTAAACTTATACATCTTCAATCACAATTCTAATTAATTCAAATCAAATCAAATTTGAACTAATTCAATTTAAATCTCAATTTTAAACTATCTCGAATTATATAAATTCGAGTTAAAATTTTTAAATATTGATTTAATTCCTTAAATCACAATTCCTTCACTTTTAAATTAATTCAACTTTTATTTTTTTTATTTTAACAAATTAAATCTTTAAACCTTTTAATTCTGAATTCACATTTCAAAATTCCATTTTAAAATTATCTTTACTTAACTTATTACAAAGTTCAAATAAGGATTCAAAAACAATTTAATCTTCAGATTCTAATTTATTATCCATTTCTAACTTTAAAATAAATTCTTAGTTTCATAGATTATTTATAACAATAGAATGATATCAGGATAAATAAACATCCAAATTTATCCAAACACCAATTAACAACATCCCATTTCAATTTCCAGATCTCAAACCCATTTTGAGATTACTCATAACTCCCATTTAAACCCAACCATTTAACTTCTCAAGTTAAATTTTAATTTCATCTTGAAATTTCTAATTCAAGTTGTTCATTCTAAACTCATTTAACTTCCCTTAAGTTAAATTTAGTCAACTTGACCTAATTTGAATTCCCATTCAAATTTTTAAATCTTATAATAATAATCTTCTCATTTAAATTCAAAAACTTATCACTTTGGGTTTTCATATCACATTTCAATTTAAAACTTAACACTAAGAATTATTTCAAATCATCCTTGATATTATGTATATCCTCATATATACATTTTCTTTACATACCAAGTTATACTTTAAATTTTAAACCATTCTTGGTTTTTAATTTCAAAACAAATTTCTTTAAAACGATCTCAAGTTTTCTGGACTTAGATTTAAAACTTCACAATTTTAAATTATCTTCAATTCCAATTTATAAGTTATACTCACTCAAATGTTTACTTCCCTAAACATTTCATTTTGCTAAATCATTAACAACATTTATTATTAAACACAATTACCATTTATGATAATAACCAAGATTATCATATTTGGAAACCAATTCATTATTATCTTTATTCTTGATAACATTTCTACAAATTCAAGATTTTAATTTTAGTTTGAATTCATTTCAAACTTATCTTCATTAAATTTTAATTTGGCTTTATTTCTATTACCACTTAATTTAATTCCAATATTTTAACAACCAATTACCTTAATATTTATTAGAAAGAAATATCATTTTATATATCAAAATATATTCTTATATAAAATCATTTAAAATCCTTATATTAGAAAATAACAATTACGTTCTCATATATATATACTCAACTCGTTCTAGGGTACCATTGACCCTATTCTTAACGAGTAACCCCAACAGAGCCAGGTTCTCGCTTAACCTTCTGCTCTGATACCAACTGTAACGACCCGAAAATTTCGAACCCGAAATTTCCAGATAGTTAGAAGAAAAAGAAAGAGATAGAAGAAAGAAACAGAAGAAGAAAAAGAATCAGAAACATCATCGCAGCGGATAAAATATAATAATAAATGATAACAGTTTTACAAAACAATATCATATCTGTCGATTACATTTTAATACATCAGAGTTACATATTTATACAGACACTGGATATATATAATTATCAAGCCTCAGATATACAATAATATAACACAGTAGAAACACTCCATACGTTCCTGCCATCCAGCTCGTCTCCTGAACTCCCAAACGTCCTTACCTGAAAATCTGTAATACTCGGTCTGACCCGAGCATTACATCAAAGTAACACCCGAGTCAGGCTGGAAACCAGCGTGAGTAAACTCATCTAACATGAAATTTCAATCCATAGATCTTATATAAAATCAGGGTAACTCGTATCTTCTACGAGTTCTTACTTATTTTATTCAAACAATTTATTTCATAAAATAATATCTAAGTATCGTTACTTAGTTCCAATGATCCAGATTACTCGATTTATTTCATTCCAGCCTATTCGATTTACAAAACAAATCTATAAGGAATTATAGATTACAAATCGAAGTGGTTTCGGGTATATTTCTGATACCCGACCCCGGTCTCTTCGAATCAAAAGTCATCCTTTAACCCAAGATTTTTCAGTTAAACAATTTAATTTAAATTCAGGATATCATATTCATATAACAAATCTGTCACAGATAGATAACTTACATTATCACAATTCATCCAAAACATCTCATCTCACAATCACATATCAGATATATCAACTAATCCAAGACATCTAATATCATTCAACCAATCCATAACAAGTCAATTCATTCTTAATTAATTTAATTAATCTCTAATTAAATTATTTACTAACCTTTAATTACTTGGATTACCTTAATCCATCTTACTTAACATTAATTAATTATAAATTAATTAATCATTTCTTAATTATTTATCTTAATTAATCTTCCTTGATTAATTATTCCTTAATTAATTACATTTATTAATCACATATTAATTATTCTCAAATTAATTCCTAAATTAATTAATCACACAAATTAATTATTCTTTAAATTACATTAAGTATTAAAACACTTCATTTTATTTTATTTTGGAAATGAATTTAATTACATAATAAATCTAATACATTTATTTTCTTTAAAACAAAATGATTTAAACATTTACATTTTTAAAACTGTTTCTTCAAAAATCTGAAGTCACACTTGAGTTAACTACCCAAATCCCCGAGACAAACTGTGTTTCCCTTCGATCCCAACCCGAGAAACCCGCTCCCCTTCCCTACTTCGAGTCTACACGAATTTATTCCCGAGACGACTTCGAGTTACCCTGCCATTCTTCTTCTTCCTCAATACCACGAACAACCAGACATCAACATACACGCGTGCACGTGTACGACTGATCCAACCATCTCCGATCAACGCTTCGAACGCCAGCAAGTCTCCGACCACCTCCCCGAGCATTCCAACCACCCAGAAGAAAGAATCCGATTGCTAAACAAAAATCGAGTATTCGAACGAAAATCTGGAACAAACCAGATAAATGAAACCTCACCGTGACGACGAACTACGCCACCGGAGCTCTCGCCACCATGTCCACAACTCCGCCGCATGACAACGCACCAATTCCCTCGGTTCCGAACGATTCTGGTGCCCCATCGACGATGAAAACGTCACGACTCACCCTAGTCCAAATCCTGACTTCGAAACCTAGATTGACTTCGCCTGATCACGACAGCCACCTAAAAATCTGGCGAACACTTTCTGGTGATCCACATACATTCAACCTTCTTCCCCAACGATCACAACATCCATCTTTCTGCCAATCATCGGAATTTGGCAATAACCCCAAATTCGTTCATCCTCGAATTTATCAGTGAATACGTACTAAAAAAAATATGATTTCACTTTTAAAAATCTTTGTTTTCGAAAGTATTTCAGATAATATATTTGAAAACATAAATCATGATACTTGAAAATTCAACATATAGTAAGTTTGCCTGTATTTTCCAATTTCCAGAAGAAGCTTGAATTATTTTGCTTAAAATTATTTTTAAAACTTCAAACATGATTAAACAAACATGTTTCATTTGGACCTTACAGCCTAAAGAAGATTAGAGAGAGAGAGCAGTTGATTTTCTTTTAGTTTTAACAGGTTTGAAACTGTAAAACCTGGAACAGAGGGTATTTGTTTATGTGTACTGACATGCACATATCATTTTTATGTATAAATATACATGCACACATAAATTTTCAATCCATACTTCAATATCATTCACAACAGCATGTTTTCTAGTTCAGATCTTAAGAGGGTTTACTCACAAGCAACAACAGATAAAAAGGGATTTAGTTTAGGGGTTTGCTCACATTTCCTATGTATATATACATACAGCACATAAACTCGTACATGCAAACATTACTCACTAGATTACTTCAAAATGTAAACAACATACCAAACAGATAAACTTTCAAGCATAAGTTTACTCACTGTTAAAAGATGAACAGAGTATCCTGGAAGATGATTTTTTTTTTTTTGAAACTGAGTTGTTGAATCCTTTAAAACTGAAGCTTGCAACTTGTTTTTGATGTTTGATTGAATTGCTAGCTTGATCTCAGGTATAAAACTTTGTTGTTGAGATGATCTTTGAGTTGTTTACAGGTTGAAAACTGAATGCTATGATCTTTGAAAGTTTGAAACTAGAACTTGTTTGCTGATTTCTCCCAGGTTAAAATTCTGAAGGAGATTGTTTGCTTCTTGTTTTTATTTTCTAGTTTATAATTTTTCAGGTTTGTACATATGCTCAAAATTTTTATTTCGAATCAAAGAAGAGATGTAAAGATGTGTTTAGCCTTAATTTCCTAATATTTTAAAAATAAAAGAAAATAAATAATAGTGACACTTGTTATATTGCTTCCATTTGTCCTTAGCTTGAGTTAATTTCCTTACATGTGTTATTTCTCATATTCATAGTTTTCCAAATGTCATTTGTTATTTAAATTGTGTTTAAGTCCTTGTTTAAATTAATATTTTTATAACTTGTTTTAAACCCTTACTTAAATTTTATTAAATTTTTATACTTAACCTCTTTCATTTTATTAACTTATGAATCATGTTTTCTTAAATAGCTTTTGAAAATCATCATGTTGAACTCAAAACAATAGCTTCCTAATCATAATATAAATATATATACACTTGTATATATGTATAAGTACACACTTAAAATTCCCAATATTATAAAGTTTGCATATGTCTATTTTCAAATTTGTAATAATAATTCTATTTAATATATATATATATATATATATATATACACACAACACATTATTATTATTGGTTTGAAATTAACAATTTTTGCCAAATTTTAAATAATTTACTGGAGATTATCACATAAATAATTATCCAGATATTTATTATAGTTCAAATTTATCTATATACATATCTAGATATTCCTATTTATCAAATTTCATTTGTTTAATCAAATGAAATCAGTCTCTCAATAGTTTAAAATCAGTTAATTATTAAATTAACATATGTAAAAAAAATCCGGGTTATCACATGAAGTGTGTTGCTTTTAAGGTATTTAGGTGATTCGGTGAGTGGTGTTTATCTCTCACACGGATCCAAAGAAGTAAATCGGATTGGTGGCTTGATTTTGTGTTAAAATAGTGATTTCCATGCATTTTCTAAAACTTAAGTATAAATCTATTGTTCATGATGATTTGACATCCATTTTACTACATGTTAACCTATGCAAGTTCATTCATCAAGTTGTAGAGATATTGCTCATGATTCATGCTTGTTAGATTACACTCTTTATTTACAAGATTGCCATTATTGTTATAATTGTTTATTAGATCATGTTTGAATGCTTGATTACTTGGGTTAATGATTGACTTGATTGATTGTTATAAATTAGTTGATTGATGATTTGATTTGGACAAGTTGGTTAAAGATGATTCAAAAGCTAAGGGAAAGGCTCTTGAATAAGAAAAGCTGCTCGTGGCATATGACGCGGATGATAAAGCTCATATGGATAGGTTTGATGATGATGTTGAGATGGGGCTTTGCTATGATGAGATGAAGCGAGGCATGATGTGAGATTGGCTTGGTTTAATCCAGACGGGATCATTCCAAGCTTGTTGTTAACTCGGTGAAATGGTTCGAGTTGGAGGCTCAAAGCAAGAGTACGCTGGACAGATTCGATAGTCCCAAAAGACTACAGTTGGTGGTCGAGTACTCTGGGCAGATTCGATAGTCCTAGGCACGGGCTGCGACGACGTGTGGAGTTCTGTCTAGAACCGGGGTTACCGTTAGCCCTTGACGGACGGCTGAAAGAATGTGTCGGTCATTCAATTAACGGTGGTATCGAAGCAATGATAACAGTGATAGCCAGAGTCATGGATGTTTGATTGTATCGTCATCCGGTCTCAAGAGCAATATTTTCTGGGTGCTTATCTGATCTTGGTTTAGGCCTTGGAGGTTTGTACTTGGAAAACATTGACCTTGACTCGAGTGATAATTGCTTTACTTTAAATGTTTGCTTTACTATGTTTACTTCTGCTTAGTGTGTCTGGGGGCTATCAATGTAGAAAGAGGTGGAGTGGGAGGGTTGGATTCCTATTCCTTTTTACCTTTATGCTCTTTTGGTATGTTGTTAGTTAATTTACCGCTCACTAAGACTGTTGTCTGACTCAAGGTTTTATGTTCAACTCTTATTACCTTGGGCTGTTCATCCGCTTTGGGATGGGCAGACTAGGTAGTAGGTGATAGGTGCTGTTCTTAGTTTCCAACGATGATGATGACGAAGACGAGCTGGAGGCTTGCATATTATTTTCTTATTATATGTACTGGATGTTCCGCTGCTTGTATATTCTCTGAGTGATATGTAGTGAGGCTGGATGTATTGACTATTCAGATTTTTGTATCAAACTACTATGAGGCTTATTTGATACGATTCTGTTCGGTGTAGCTTCACTATGTATATTTTTCCTCTATTGTATTTTATCCATGCGCTGTGAGTAATACGATAGATTCTGCTGTTTTAACTTACCTCCGACGATCATCCATGGCTGCCTGGCACACTTTACAGCACACTATTTCTATGTTTAGTGCAGGAGTCATGGGCGGTCATCACATTTGGTATCAGAGCCTTGGTTAATTGATTTTACCCAACGCTCGCTGACGTAACAACGTATGAGAGACGTAATTGTATTTTGATGGATGATTACTATATATAATATAGTAGGTTAGAAGAATTTGAGTCCTTTATGCAGTTGTTTCTCAAGGTGTGCTGATCATTCCTTTTTATAGATATTAAGAATGAGTCGAAGAGGGAGACCAACTGCTAGGGAAGGCCGTGCTACTGAGGGGGCTGCTGATTATGCTGCTATGTTCGAGGCTATGATGACTTCAATCATGAGAAGGATGCCAGCTCCGGGGCCATCAGTAGATGTTGGAGTTCAAGTTCAAACTCCAAGACCGGTGGATTTTCCTAAGCTGTGTAAAGACTATATTGCTCTTGGAGGGAAGATTTTCTTGGGAACAGAGTCAACCATTGAAGTCCAGAGATGGATAGATGCTTGTAGAAGAATCTTTGGTGATTTGGGAATCGAGGATGCAACTAGAAGGAAGCTTGCATCAAGACAGCTTCAAGGGAGAGCTTCTGACTAGTGGAACTCTATCACCATTGATACTCCAGAGGAAGAAATTACTTGGGAGCAATTCCAAGCCAGATTTGAAGCTAAGTTCATTTCTACAGCTCAGAAATCTGTTCTGTTTAAGAAGTTTGTAGAGCTCAAGCAAGATGGAAGACCAGTTCTTGAGTATGTTTCTGAGTTTGAAGCTTTGTCCAAGTATGCCCGGTCGTATATTGAATCTCCTTATCAGAAGAACGAGAAGTTTGTGACAGGTTTGGACATTTATCTTGGGAGGCAGTTGGTGGATCATCTGGACGATCCATTTGAGAAGCTTGTGGAGAAAGCTCTCAGGCACGAAAATCTGTTTCCTAAAGGAGGATCTGTTGTTGCTGTGACCAAGGAAGAGTCTAAACCACCGCAGGGTGGAAACAAGAAGAGGAAGCAGCAGCAGCAAAAGGGTAAGGATGGCCAGAAGAAGCCGAAGGGCGAAGTGACCTGCTACAATTGTCAGCAGAAGGGCCATTTCTCCAGAGATTGCAAGAATCCTAAGGTGCCGATGAAATGCCACAACTGTGACAAGCCGGGGCATATTAAGAAGAATTGTCCAGAACCACGGAAGGACAAGCAGATTGTGCAAGCTTATGCTTTGGGGGCTGTTCCATCATCTTCAAAAGCTCCTACCGCTGAAGAGAAAGGAAAGACTGTGGTGGTTCAAGGTACTCTTTCCATATGTGGTGTTCCAGTTAGAGTGTTATTCGATACTGGGGCGTTGCATTCTTTTGTTTGTAATGAACTTGTAAGCCGGTTGGGTTTAGAACCAGATATCGTTGATAGACCATTGGTTGTGACTAATCCAGTTGGGGGTTCGTTCTGTCTGTGTATGCTATGCCGTGGTTTGGTTGTATCGAGTCATGATTGCTCTTTTGTTTGTGATTGTTTTGTTATGAACTTTGCGGGGTTCGGAATTATTTTGGGTATGGACTGGCTTCGGAAGTATGCGGCAAAGGTTGATTGTGAAAGGTTGGAGGTGACAGTTGTTTGCACCAAAAATGGTCACAAACCCCAAGTGTAGTGAAAGCACCAGCGTATGAATACGAATCAACAGTATTCACACACAAATCACAGATCTAAGCAAGTAACAAGTAACAGTCAAGAAATAATGAACAGTGACACACAATTTATAGTGGTTCGGCTATCTCCGGCCTACGTCCACTTCAAGGTTTTTATGATTTTATTGCTCGATGCTCCAAGATTACAATTTCGTATGCGGTATTACAACTGATTTGTTGAACTAAATCTGAATCTAAGGCAGCAATGGTGATCTGGAGTAAATCTGGCAGAATCTGGGCGCTCTTTAGCTCTAGGAATTGTCCGACCCCTTTTCTAAATGACCAGGGGCACTATTTATAGTTGTAGAAGGCTGATATTTCGCCTAAAATGAAGGGAGACCAGTTCTGGTACGTCAGGGGGCCCACATGCCCGCTTTATGGAAATCCGGGCCCACTTTGGGATCGATTCGACCCTTGGTTCGAATCGATCAAGAAAGTGTCCAATCGAGCTGAAATTTGGCGTGAACATTCTTCAACATGTGCTCAAGCTTCTGTGAAAATTTCATAGCATTTGGATGTGTAGATCTCAAGTTATGATCGATTCAAGGTTGCATTTCTGGTTGACTAGCCTGGTTCGAATCGATCTAGTTCGAATCGATTCGTTCGAATCGATACAGCGCGCGCTTCTGTGATGATGTGGAGCACCTTCTTCGTATCGATCCGACTTCTATGCCGAGTTGACTGGGTCGACTCCGTGGTTTCAGCTGTTATAACTTGGTGGATTCGATGTAATGGATTCGAAGGTATGACTTCATCGAATCGATTGGATGAACGTTCTCTTCGAATCGATCAAGGTAGGTTTCAGTTAATCGATACGAAGGCTTCTTGCTTGAATAGACTCGAAGATGCTCGCGGGATGGAGTCGAAGCTCTTTAACTTTATGGACTCGAAGAGTTTCTCATTAACGGATTCGAAGGTGGGAATGTGAGGGTGGACTCGAACTATCGGAGTCGAACTAATGCTTGCTCAATGGAGTCGAAGCAAGGCGTATTCCGATGGGTTCGAGGCAAGGCTCGTCGTGATCGATTCGAGGCAAAGGCTTGATCGATGGATTCGAAGTAAGCTGACTTCTCATGGATTCGAGGCAACGTATGTTTGATGGATTCGACCTTATACCACCTTATCCATCTTCTTTTGGCGATATCTTGAGCATACGAACTCGGATTGACTCGAAACTTGGAACGTTGTTTCATCTGGCCTTGCTTGACATGTCTCATCAATTGCAGCCCGATCCGGACTCGGAAAAAATTCATCGATATCCATGGTGAACCTGCGATGCACAATCGATGTTCATGACTAATAATCATTGATTTTCAGTTAATCTTTGGGTATCTCGGCTTTGCCAAAAGTTGGGATAACAACAGTCGAGAATGTGGAAGGGCGAAAGGTTGTGATACGATGTAAGCATGAGGAAGGCGTCTGCATGAGCTCCATGTATTCGCTAGTTGTTCCACGGGATGGACTGTCATCGGTGCCAATCGCTAAGGGATTTGAGGATGTCTTTGATGAGGTCAAAGGGTTACCGCCGCATAGAGAGATCGAGTTTCATATCGATCTAGTTGAAGGAGCCAGACCTGTTGTGATGCCTCTTAGGCGGATGGCGCCTAGGGAACAGCAGGAGTTGAAGGTGCAGGTTGATGATCTCTTACAGAAAGGATTCATTCGGCGTAGTGTGTCCGAATGGGGTGCACCAGTTGTGTTTGCAACCAAAGCAGATGGATCGTTGATGTTATGTGTGGATTAACGTGAGCTGAATAAAGTGACTAAGAAGAACAAGTATCCATTGCCAAGAATAGATGACTTGTTCGATCAACTTCACGAAGCTAAGGTGTTTTCTCAGATGGATTTGGCAACGGGATTTCACCAGTTAAGAGTGACTAAGGATAGTGTGCCGGAGACTACTTTCAGGACACCATCCGGTTTCTTTGAGTGGCTGGTAATGCCGTTTGGATTGACCAATGCGCCAGCATATTTTTTGGATCTTATGAATAGAGTGTTCAGAGATCAGTTGAACAAGTTCGTACTAGTGTTCGTGGATGATATTTTGATTTATTCCAGAACTGAAGAAGAGCACATGACGCACTTGCGTATTGTTTTGGAAATCTTACGGAAACATCAGCTGAAGGCTAAGTTTCGAAGTGTCACTTCTGGAAGAGTGAAGTGAGGTTCTTAGGCCATATTATCTCTGGAAATGGAATAGCGGTTGATTCCGCTAAGGTGGCAGCAATCCAGGATTGGGTTAGACCTAAGAATACATCTGATGTGAGAAGTTTTCTTGGATTAGCAGGATATTATCGCCGATTTATCAAAGACTTTTCCAAGATAGCTGCACCATTAACAGGATTGATGAAAAAGAACCAAGTATTCAAATGGGATGCTAAGTGTGAGCAAGCTTTCAGTATCCTGAAAGAGCGATTGACAAGTGCTCCTGTTTTGACTATTCCAAGTGGAAATGATGAGATGGTGGTTTACACTGACGCATGTGGTACTGGACTTGGAGCAGTGATGATGCAGAAGGGTAAAGTTGTTGCATATGCAAGTCGACAACTGAAGCCGCATGAAAAGAATTATCCGACTCATGATTTGGAGTTAGCGGCGATTGTATTTGCTTTGAAGATGTGGAGACATTACCGATTGGGAGTTCGATTCGAGTTGTTTACAGATCATAAGTCGTTGAAGTATCTTTTCTCCCAAAAGGATTTGAATCTTAGGCAGCAACGATGGCTAGAGTTTTTGGCATCATATGATTTTAGTATAGCCTATACTCCGGGAAAGGGTAACGCAGTGGCAGATGCGTTAAGTCGAAGACATGCAGGATTGGGAGCCATGTTTTCAGAATGGAAGAGTCTCGAGTATTTGGTTGGATTTGACTTCAGGCCCAGATGTGAATTGGAACCTGAGATGTTGGCAAACTTATCTATAAGACCTACTCTTGTGGAAAGGATTGGCGAGAGCCAAAAGCGAGACGATAAGCTTGTCAAGATTATCCGTGATTTGGAATCTGGATTGGACCCAAAAAAGGATAAAGGATTCTAGGTCGATCGAGAGGGTTGGCTTCGTAAGCAAGGACGACTAGTTGTTCCCGATATAGATGAATTGAGAAATGAAGTTCTAAAGGAAAGTCATCACTCGAAGCTGACAATTCATCCAGGTGGAAATAAGATGTATCGGGATATGAAGAGAACCTATTACTAGGAAGGTATGAAGAAGGATGTTGGAAATTTTATTTCCAAGTGCATGAACTGCCAGTTGGTAAAAGTCGAACAGAAGAAGCCAAGTGGATTGCTTTAGCCATTAGAAGTTCCTACATGGAAGTGGGAGCAAATATCGATGGATTTTATTGACGGGCTACCTAGAACAAGAACAGGAAATGAAGGGATTTGGGTCATCGTAGATCGTCTGACTAAGAGTGCAAGATTTATTCCGGTTCGATCAACTAGGACTGCATCGAAATTGGCTGAGCTATATGTTAAGTGGATAGTTCGATTCCATGGTATTCCGAAAAGTATAGTGAGTGATCGAGACCCATTGTTCACTAGTAGATTTTGGAAGAGCTTCCAGGAAGTTTTGGGAACCGAGTTGTGTTTGAGTACAGCTTATCACCCCCAAACAGATGGTCAGACCGACAGAGTCAACCGAGTTTTGGAAGATCTCCTCAGGGCATGTGTTTTAGATTTCGGAGGATCATGGGAAGATCATCTTCATTTGGTGGAATTTTCATATAATAACAGTTACCAGTCAAGCATTGGTATGGCACCGTATGAAGCATTGTATGGAAGACCGTGTAATTCTCCGACATGTTGGTTAGAAACAGGAGAAAAGTTGATACTTGGGCCAGAAATGATTCGACAGACTTCGGATTGCATAGAGATCATTCAGCAACGAATGAAGGCAGCCCAAGACCGTCAGAAAAGTTATGCTGATAAGCGTCGTAAGGATTTGGAATTCGACGTAGGTGATACGGTTTTTGTGAAGATTTCTCCACTGAAGAATGTTATTCGATTCGGGAGGAAAGGAAAACTGACTCCGAGATTTGCTGGACCATTCCCGATCATCGAGCGAACTGGAAAGCTCGCCTATAAATTGGAGTTAACAGAAAAGATGGTGGGTGTGCACAATGTTTTTCACATATCATATCTACGGAAGTATGTGCACGACTCGAATACAGTGGTTTCTGCTGATAGCTGTGAAGATTTTGAGATTTATCCAGTCGATAAGAGACCTCGTAAGCCACTTCGTGTTGTGGAAACTGACACGAAACAGCTTAGAAGGAAGGTAGTTAGGTTGCTCAAGGTACAATGGAGTGATGATGTTAATGACTGTACATGGGAGGTGGAAGAGAGGATGAAGGCAGCTCATCCTGAACTCTTCGACGTATGGCCATAAGGTGTCGTGTCATCTCACGACATTGTAACTTGTTCTAGTTTTAGAATTCTGCATGTTAGGCTAGTAATTGGACGCATGGTTTGTTGATTGCTATGGATGGTAGGCACGCAGAATAGTTTCTGATTGCTCTTGTTTGTTTGGAATTTCGGGGGCGAAATTCCTAAGGGGGAGAGAATGTAACGACCCGTATTTTTACGGATCGAAAGATTGTAGAGCTGTTGTCATTAGGTTGTTAGTGTTGTTAAGTCGACCAGAGTTTAAGTCGTCCAGAGTTAGGTCGTGTAGCAGGTTGGGTTATGGAGCGACTTAGTGGCTTAGGTGAGCGACCTAAGGAAGTTGACGACCTAAGGAAGTTGACGACCTAAGGAAGTTGACGACCTAAGGAGTAGACGACTTAAGGATTTAGACGACCTAAGGGGTAAGGTCGTGTGATAGTTAGGTCGTGATATAGTTTAGGCCGGTCGAGCGACCTAAGGAAGTTAGTGGTAGCAGTTGGCGACTTAAGGAATTGACCGACCTAAGAAGGTTAACGACCTAAGGAATGGAGCGACTTAAGGAGTTTAGCGACCTAGGGGTTGAGTGAGTTAACGACCTAAGGAAGTTAGGTCGTGGACGAGTGAAGGATAGGTCGTTGAGACCCTGTGTAAAGTGTTAGGTCGTTGAGTCGCTATGCCGTGTTTAGTAAGGTCGTAGACGACCTATGTTAAGTATGCTAGGTGTAGTTAGGTCATGGGACGACCTAGTTAGGTCGCATAAAGGCTAAATTGTTAGGTCGCGTGAAGGTGTGTGTTAGGTCGGTACTCCTGTTAGATCGTTAGGTTGGCTATGCGTTAGATCGTTAGGTCGTGTAGCGTAAAGTCGCTAAGCCGCTTATGAGTGTTAGGTCGTAGGTCGCGTAAGGGCTTATGAAGTTAAGTCGTAGTATTTGCTAACTCGCTAGGTCGTGGATGCGCATAGGCTTGGGTCGTTAAGTCGTAGGTCGGGGATAGTTAGGTCGTGGACAACTTAAGGGGGCGGACGACCTAAGGATTTCCAGCCTATAAATACACGTCCTTGCCTCACTTTTTGGGATCCGGATTTTGAAGCGACGAAGTGCTGCAATTTTGAGAGCTCGAGAACTACACTTCTTCACTTCTTTTCTCCACTTTAACTTTGTGCTTCCTTCCATCCAAATCGAAGATCCAAGAGCTTAGATTGAAGATCTACAACCATCGAAGAGAGATTTCATCGTTTGAAGCGGAATTTTGGAGAATCGAGCTAGATCCTTCGCTGTCCAGATCCGAAGTGTGTTGCTTTTAAGGTGTTTAGGTGATTCGGTGAGTGTTGGTTATCTCTCACATGGATCCAAAGGAGTATATCGGATTGGTGGCTTGATTTTGTGTTAAAATAGTGATTTCCATGCATTTTCTAAAACTTAAGTATAGATCTATTATTCATGATGATTTGACATCCATTTTACTACATGTTAACCTATGCAAGTTTATTCATCAAGTTGTAGAGATATTGCTCATGATTCATGCTTGTTAGATTTAGACTCTTTATTTACAAGATTGCCATTATTGTTATAATTGTTTATTAGATCATGTTTGAATGCTTGATTACTTGGGTTAATGATTGACTTGATTGATTGTTATAAATTAGTTGATTGATGATTTGATTTGGACAAGTTGGTTGAAGATGATTCAAAAGCTAAGGGAAAGGCTCTTGAATAAGAAAAGCTGCTCGTGGCATATGACGCGGATGATAAAGCTCATATGGATAGGTTTGATGATGATGTTGAGATGGGGCTTTGCTATGATGAGATGAAGCGAGGCATGATGTGAGATAGCCTTAGTTTAATCCAAACGGGATCATTCCAAGCATGTTGTTAACTCGGTGAAATGGTTCGAGTTGGAGGATAATGGTTGGCTCGAGAGGGGCTTGAGCTAGTATGAGAATAGTCGTCGAGGAGGATGACTAGAAGGCTGAGATTTCATCATTGTTGAAGGCTCTAGCAGGCTCAAAGCAAGAGTATGCTGGGCAGATTCGATAGTCCCAAAAGACTACAGTTGGTGGTCGAGTACTTTGGGCAGATTCGATAGTCCTAGGCACGGGCTGCGATGACGTGCGGAGTTCTGTCTAGAACCGGGGTTACCTTTAGCCCTTGACGGACGGCTGAAAGAATGTGTCGGTCATTCAATTAACGGTGGTATCGAAGCAATGATAACAGTGATAGCCAGAGTCATGGATGTTTGGTTGTATCGTCATTCGGTCTCAAGAGCAATATTTTTTGGGTGCTTATCTGATCTTGGTTTAGGCCTTGGGGGTTTATACTTGGAAAACATTGACCTTGACTCGAGTGATAATTGCTTTACTTTAAATGTTTGCTTTACTATGTTTACTTCTGCTTAGTGTGTCTGGGGGCTATCACTGTAGAAAGAGGTGGATTGGGAGGGTTGGATTCCTATTCCTTTTTACCTTTATGCTCTTTTGGTATGTTGTTAGTTAATTTACCGCTCACTAAGACTGTTGTCTGACTCAAGGTTTTATGTTCAACTCTTTTTACCTTGGGCTGTTCATCCGCTTTGGGATGGGCAGACTAGGTAGCAGGTGACAGGTGCTGTTCTTAGTTTCCAACGATGCTGATGATGAAGACGAGCTGGAGGCTTGCATATTATTTTCTTATTATATGTACTGGATGTTCCGCTGCTTGTATATTCTCTGAGTGATATGTAGTGAGGCTGGATGTATTGACTATTCAGATTTTTGTATCAAACTACTATGAGGCTTATTTGATACGATTCTGTTCGGTGTAGCTTCACTATGTATATTTTTCCTCTATTGTATTTTATCCATGCGCTGTGAGTAATACGATAGATTCTGTTGTTTTAACTTACCTCCGACGATCATCCATTGCTGCCTGGCACACTTTACAGCGCACTATTTCTATCTTTAGTGCAGGAGTCATGGGCGGTCGTCACACCTCATGTGCCTTGTCATACTTGGATCCCTATATACGCGACCACTACGATTTGTTTTGTGTTATACCTATGGAGTACTCCCTGATATCCCACTAGTTTACGGTGGAGTTTACAGTGTTGTATAGACTATAACGCTTATATAAATGTGTTAAGGGGGATAATGGTAACGCCTTAACACTATTTTGATACTTTATATTACTGATAGTCATTATCTATTTACCGTACACTACTACATAGTAGATAGTTTAACGGATCCTTAAAGGATGGTTATTCCAAACATCCTTTGAGTTACTTGTATTTCAGTTGCTATTTCACTTGAGTTGGATTTATTGATATAAGAATGTTAATCCTGACTCGAGTGTTTTGTGTTTTTCTTTACGCTCGGGTCAGACTGAGTGTACCAGTATTCGAGACTCGCCTTTGGAGTTAGAGCTTCGCTTGGAGATCCAGCTATCTATCCAGCTTTCATATATCCAGTTGATTCCAGTGATTGTATTCTGATATTGTATTTGATTATGTATTCGAGACATCTGTTGTACCTTATTTAACTCTGATATGTATATAGTAACTTCATGAACTACTATCTTTTGTTTCCGCTGCATTTATTACTCTGTGTCTGTGATCTGTGATTATTTATTTTCAGTATATGCTCAGTTTTGCCAAATTTAAATTAACAATTCGGTATTTTGAATTATTCAAGTCCGACATGTGCGGATGCGAATGGTGCAAAATATCGGGTTGTTACAGTTGGTATCAGAGCTTTGGTAGCTCTAGGCAAAACTTAGCATATAGGGTAAATGTATTTACAGAATCACTCTCATTCGAGTTTCAATCTCTTCCTTTTGACTCGATTCCTTTGAATTTTGGAACGTTCCCTCGGTTTCGAAATTCATTCGTGTTCCCCACTATTCGTATTCTTCTGAATTCTGGAGTATCACATAACTCCACTTCGAATGATCTTTATAATGAGTTGGTGGTCTCGCCAATCTCAAATTGATTTGTAAAGGGGTAAAACTCTTTACAATAGGCATTGATTTACCGGAGATTTCTGTATCCTCGATTTACGGTGCTATCTATCTCCTGCTATACCTGAATTCTATCTCTTGAGATCGAATGTCGATTTACCTCGGAATTCTACATCAGTCTTATTCGCGAAGTCACGGTCAATCCGGTTAAGGTTGCCCATAAATTAAATAAGCTTACCCATCTCCCAATTCTGTTATTTAATTACCTTATCTTTTCTTTCGAATTTTTCTTCGAATCAGAATTCTCTTTGATTTGAGTCCATCAAATTTGAATCCTTATCCTTGCTTTGAATCCATTCTTGTATCGTCGAGCGAGGAAGTGTATTTGTAAATTTATATTTAAAAATGTTTTATATATTGTGTTGTTTGAGTTATTGATGTTGATTTGGGTTTTCGATCGATTCGTTTGATCAACGATATCGATAGGATTTCCAAAACACTTGAACAGAGCAAACTGACACAATAGTATTTTCAAATTTTGGTAAATAAAATAATCTTGTATGATTATATTATATATAAGTATAAATTTTCTGAAATTGAATTGTTAACTGAATTGGTTGTCAGAAAGGTATTATTTGATTTTCACTATTTGTTTTGTAAATCATTGATTATTCCAACATAAAAATAAATGGAATTATAAAAGTTGGTTTATAGATTTATATAGAAATTTAAAGGAATTTAAAGTAAGAATTTGATCTCCTAAAATTTCAAGCTTTAGTTTTTAAAATTTTTAAAATGTATATTATTGAACGTATTTTCAAATAGAAACCATTTTCAAAGAATTTTAAAATATTGGAATCAGTGCTCTTCTCTTTGTCGCTGGAAAATAATTTCGGTGATGGCGGTCGCATCATCGACATTCATTTTCGAGTTTCGAAGTGGAGAAACCATTCTGTAGCTTTGCTACGGTTTTGTTTTGGAAAAATATTTTGATTTGAATTTCTTAAATATGATTTGATTTATATATATATGGGTATATTATTTTAAATTTAATTTGATTTAATATAAATAGTATATACATAATTATCTCTAAAGGGTTTGAAATTAAACGGAAATTAAATTCTTATAAATCATGTTAAAAGATGTTTTCAATTATAAATAAAGCTAAATTTTGGATAAATATTTAAACTTGAAATAATTGAATTTGAAAATTTTATTTGTATAGTACTAAATTGCATTTCAATATAACTTACCTAAATTATTCAGAAGTTAAAATGTAATTGGATAATGTACAATAAAAAAATGTCTTTATAAATAAAATTTGAGTGTTTATAATAAATGTTATACACTAAATTTTGATTATAAAGATGTTAATAGAGTTAGATAGGATAATATGTAAAACTCAGTTAATAATGAAATAAATTTGTTTTGAAAAAAATTAATAAATTGAAATTTGATCAACTTATGAAAATACCTTGAATTTAAAAGCAATTAGTAAATGTAAATTAATTTAAATCGGAACTTTTATGGTTTAAATTAATTTATATGGGTTAAATATATGTGATTAGATATACTAAGTAGAATAAATTTAACAATAATTTGGAATAAAGAAGAATTTAAATTGCTGAAAAATATGATTATACTAAAAGACTATTCAAATTTATGGTTTTAGAAATTGTTAATTGAAGATAATTGGATAATAAGATAATGAATTTAGAAATAGTTGAGATTGATTTTAGTGAAATCAAATGGATTAAATCAATTATTGAATATCAATTAATTTAAATTTGAATTTATATGGTTTAAACTAATTGTTATTTTGTATTTCAAATATGTTTTTTCTTTCTGGTTGTTTCTATTCTCCTACCTCGTTCCTTTTCGGGGACGAAAAGTTTTGAGTGGGCGAGAGTGTAACGACCCGTAAATTTAACTGGTTTTAATAACGTTATTAATTGAAATTTTGCGACATTTTAAACTGTATTTATAGATCTTTTTAATTTTATAAAACGTGCTTTTTACAAAATCCCTTTATTCATATAGCCTCATTTATAACTTTATCCTCTTATACATCTCACTTTCAACTTTCAAAATAGAATCAACTATTTTTCTAAAACAACATTCCACATATTTCTATAAATCCACAATTTTGATTTATTTTCCAATTTATCCAGTGATAATGGTTTCCTTTCATTTATAAACACCGTTTATAAATCTATCCTTTTATTAATAAAATACGATTTTACAAATCTTCACTTTGTTCTTAAAATGCCACATTGATACATTTTCACATCTATAATTTCCACATTTACAAATAAATCTTAATATATGTATATATATGTATACATATCACTTTATCTAAAATGGTTAATAAATATTTATACCAAAATATTCCTATTTCTTTTTAAAACCATATCCCTTTGTTATTGTAAAGGCTCGTAAATCCGTACCCCTTTGAGTCGACCATAATTCACATCAGTTCAAATCAAATTGAACGGAGATACGAATCTTTTGGAGTGAAGAAGAAGAAAGAGGTAGAAGAAAATTAAACAACAACAGAATCTCACAATCGCAGCGGAATAAAATATAATATATAACAACAGATTTTTATACAAGGGAAACTGTATCTGTTAATATACATACAACCATCAGAGTACAAAAATTCAATACATCAAAATGGAATGTTATAATAACTTGTCGTCACACAGCGGAAATATAACTAAATATGGAGATACGTCTATGTCATCCAGCTCGTCTCCTGAGCTCCATAGCATTCTAATCTGAATCTATAACACTCGGTCTGACCCGTGCATTATAATAAAATAACACCTGAGTCAGTCTGGAAAACCAACGTGAGAAAACACACTCAATTTGAATTATTAGAGTTATCAAAATCCTTTGTAAAACAAACGTATGTAAGACTGCATCACACATAAACACAACGGGTTTTTCCCTTACGATAACCAAAACATTTTATAGAAAATCCAGTGATATTATAATAGTGTCTAAATACAAATACTTATTCAAATAGCCGAAATTATTACATTAATTAAATTCCAGCATACTAGGCTCTACAAACAAAACCGAAAGACTCGTATTAGAGAATGGATTCCATACAATGACTGGGCCACTAGCTTACCGCCCATCATAGTTGTGACGGTCCGTAATTCGATGCTCGAAAACCGTTTCGCGGGAGCTTATAACACATTAAGTAAAGACAACACAACGGAAACAAAAAAATAATATCATTGATATACGACAATGGATACAATATCTGATACAATATGATACAACAAATGCCCAACAATATCACAACCAAAAATACAAAACAGCGGAAACAACAACAAATGTGACAGTCTAGCTTGACGAACATCGATAGAGCTCCAAAAGAAAGATAACTTCAATAGAGTCTTCAAGGGAAAGATATAGAATCCAACAACTACATCTTCATATCCAAATCTCTAAACCAAAGATAGCTTGAACCCCCAACCACGCCGAACTTAAGCAAACTCAGTAACTTCCAAATCCAAAGACTTCTAGATCCAAAGACTATCTGAACTAGCTGATAACCTGACTCTAGGCTGCCCGTGTGAAAAATTATGGGCACCCAGAGTTTAGAAAGGGAACAATAAACTACAAGTCAGTCATAGGACTGGTGTGAGCAAACAAAAACATTTTGATTGAACAAAAGCATTAAAAAGAAATCCACTATGCTTTTTGGAAAATGGAACTACCATAAGGCCTCCCGGCACACACACAATGCAATCGCACACTTGGGGGAGATTTCTCCTTATAGTAGTCAAACATGCTTGATACGCGAAAATCCTTTTGATATTATTATTAGTGCATAGTGTAGAAAACATTCCGAAAATATAATATTAATCTTAGCCAGCATACACATTTCGTAGTATGCCTACTATAGCTATCACTTAAACGACGGGTCACCACCATAAGTAAATTGCAGGTTATACAACTAAAACCGTATAAAGCTCGTATTGTTTTGTTTGGATTTCCAACAAATGGTCAGGCTAAGGAACTTCCTTTCCGAATGGGTACGCCTCTGGAGGGACGCCTCAAGAACTTAACCAGCTCTCTGCCAACACAAGGCCGAGTTACCTAACGCTTCTGGTGCAATGAAGCTGTAACTAGATAACTCCACACACGAGTATGCCATCCCCGGTCGTAACCAACTTTTATCGAGGTACCTCTATCACCAACAACAACATAAGTGAAATATCTGGGCTCCATACCAGAATACCACTTTTTATCCAGAAGGAAATGTACATACCCTGAGGGCGCTACCCCCAAACAACCTTGCCGCATCCTTCCTATTTCGACCATTTCCGGGGTGCGAGGTTCGATGAAGTCTCGTTCCACAAAGCTACGCTTTTCACAAAAGCCATGCTTCGATCAACCAATGATGCCACATTACCAAAGTGGGAATATATCACAAGTAACCATCAACTACATAACCTCTGAGCTCGTACGTCTCAAAGGAGTGTGTTAAGCTAAGAGAATAAATTCTGTTCCACCAAACAGAAATGTATTTGATAGAAATCAGCTTTATATCTCAAGGTGTAATGTCAGACATACATCCATACAAGTCTGTTCCGGGTTCGAACAGAACCGAAGGCACTTCGTCCAATTAAGGAAGAAACCCTTGCAATCCAGATATCCACAATCCCTACCGGACTCCCCATCACATATGGAGATCTCTATACCGGAGCAACTTAGTGCAGAGACAATCGACAGGTAATCCTTTCGTTTTCGAAAATACCGGTCTTCACCAACGTCTTCAAATGCACTCCCATTTCGTCGTAACATTATTCGGAATGGGTTTTATGACTTAATGTCCTCCCTCGGCTTAACCAAATAATGAGCCCTTATTTTAAAAACAAGTGGACATATTCAGATCATAGATAAGTCACAAAAAATTTCCATTTTCAATCTTTTAAACAAAAGATCCACCATTAAGATTCGATGTTGTTTTCGAATAACCATTTGGAATCTGATCCCTGGTCGCATCGAAATTCAAATGCCGTTTCAAAGGGCAAGTTGTTTAAGTAAACAATTGTAATTCAATTCAGAAGTTCACATTCACATAGTAATATATCACAGATATCACAGCTCAATCCAAAACAATTCATATCACAGAGTATCATAAATCACATATTAGAGATATTCAAACAAACCAAGGCATTCAATTCAGGTTTATCAATCATAAGCAAGATTAATTATTCCCATAATTAAAGTTAATTTAATTAACTCAAAATGAATCAATTACTTATGAATTCATTATCTAATCCTGCTTAATTATCATTAATTAAATACAAACCATTTGATATTAATAAATGAAATTAATTAATCAACCTTAATTATCCATCTTAATTAATAATCCTTAATTAAATAATTATCCCCTAATTAATCACATAAATAAATTAACCTTAAGTTAATTATATAATTAATTAACCCTTAACAAAAGTAATTATCTTTCAATCGTGAATTAATCAACCTTTAATCATAAATTAATTCACCTTCAATCATTTATTAATTAACCTTTAATTATTAATTAATTAACCTTTCATTATTCACATAAATTAATTATTACCATAATTAATTACATTAATTAATGATCCTTAATTGGTTACATTAATTAATTATCCTATAATCACTTACATTAATTAACTAACCCTTTAATTAATTATCCTTAATTAATTACATTAATAAATTTTCTTTTAATTAATCATTAACAATTTAACCTTTTTGTTTTGAAAACTTGTTTAATATTAAGCCTTGAACTTTGTTAACATTTTTTTTTACTTTAAAAACTTTTCATTCTTTAGCTTTAAAAATCTAGTTAAACAATTTCTGAAATCCCCGGGCCAAAACCCAAAATCCCCGATCCTAACCCCGAGAAAAAATCCTCCTTTCTTTTCAACTTTATTTGTTTATTTTTATTTTTATTTTCAAAACTGTTAAACTAGTTAAAACCCATGCGAATGCACCGAAGCCAGACTCGAGCTCCAACTTCATTTTCCCAAGAGTAAACTCTAGTGCACAACCTTCTCCTCAAACTCTTTGATACACAAACACCTGTGTACGTGCACGATCGATCGCCTGCACTCCGATCACCGCTGCCATCGCCGGCGAGTCATCGTTGACCCTCTCAACCCAAAACGACCACCCAAAACCTCAAGACAATTCGAAAATCGAATTTAAGCAACCTCGACAACCACCTGGAACAAATTCGACATCCAAAAACCACCTCGACCCGTCGCCACCGACCACCAGCGACCTCGCGATCACGACCCGACCATCTCCATTCACCTACGCTTCTAATCCCCTACGTGTTATCGTCTCCCGATCGTCCAAGTCGACACAATGGCCTCGAGAACACGGCGACCCAAAACTGCACACAAAACCCTAAATCATCATCGACCCACCACTTCGATCAACTAAAAAATCTCCGAGCATTTTTCCTAAGATTGCCTACCTCCAGGCGAGCTTCAACAATGATCATGAGACCCCAACATCCTCCGATCACCAAAGAATGCCCAAAACCCAAACTTCGTTCAACCCTCGATTTCTCTCGATTTACAGGCTTAAAAATCATGATTCTATTTTTAAAAATCATAGTTTTCAAAAACAAAATAGATTATATACATGAAACCATAAATCGTTGAAGTCGAATTTTTGATATATTTTGAATTCTACTGTATTTCTTCCTTTTTTTAAAAACTGCCTTTAAATCTTTCCTGGAAATATTTTTAAATCAAATATGTTGTTATTACAATCAGATTTTGTTTATATATCCAACCCTATAGAAGATTAGGAGAAGAGAGATTGATTTTAGAATTTGTTTAAAGCCTGTAAACTGGAACAGAGCCTGTACATACATATATATACAGACATGCACACTCAACATTTTCATATACATACATTTACATCCATAATAGAACATTTCAAGTTATCTTTCTCAGCCATCATCACAGGCATAAGTAAATAAAAAGGATTTGGGTTTAAAAGTGAAGTTTACTCACCTGGATTCCAAAAGAAACAAAGAAGAAGATTTAGATAAAAGCTTTGATTTTTAAATCTGGAACTGATTTTGATCTATACATAATTTGATTCACTTGAGTTGGAATTGAATCTGATCCTGGTTCTTTGCTTTGCTTGTTGATCTGCTTGATGTTTGAACTAACTTTCTCAAAGCTTTGAATTTATTTTCTCAGGTTGAAGATTATTTTGATTTTCCAGGTTTAAAAAAATTTAACCTGAGAATAGCCTGATTTCTATTCTCTTATACATGTTTATATGATTTCAAATTAAAAGACTTTTTTGAGATGCCACTTGTCTATATTAATTACACTTGTTTTATGCATGGTTTAAATTTTTTTACACTTGTTAAAATTAGTATTTTTATGATTAAATCCCTTACTTTATTTAATCTAAAAATTATGTTTTAGACCCTTTCATTCAATAATTTGTGAATTAATTTATCTCTTATGTTTTAAAGGTTTTTATATATATATATAAATTCAATTTATCTCACGTGTATTTTTAAAAGAAAATCTACTTTTATATTTATTTATTTCCAAATTTCAAATTAATCCTCAATTAACCCCAAAAATTATATTAATTATCAAATTTAAATTTGGCTAAAATCCAGGAATGTTACAAATTCCCCCCTTAAGAAAATTTCGTTCTCGAAATTTGCTTGACAGGGAGATAACAAAGAACAGATGAAAGATAGAGAAATGGTTTATCAGATCAATTAGAAATATCTATTCTACATTTGGCTTACCAAATCAGAATATCAATAAATACGAGATCGAATTTATTCGATACTTCACGAAATATTCGGGTCATCTGATCTACGAAATATGCAGGGGCATTGGTTAGTCTGAAGGGATAACTAACCATTCGTAGAATATATTGAGACCCAATAAAACAGATAAATGGATACAATTTTTTTCGTAATTCCCAACTGATGGAATCCTTGGGCTAGATCCATCATAGAAAAGAATCGATTGCATGGTGCTCGATTCGGGCAAAGGAAATTTATGAACAATATGGATTCCAAACTTAGGTCGGAATACCTTAAAATATACATTAACTTGTCCCTCTTCGAACTTGGATACTCACAAGAAATCACAACAAAATTTCCAAATTTGGTTTTAACTGAAATCGATCTATTGATACAATTTAATTTAGCTTCATATTTTGTTAACCAATTCATTTCAATTAAAATTTCAAATTCATTAAAGTCAAAAATGACAAGAAACTGATAGGAAACTGATGATGAGAATACGAACTAGGAATTCTTCTATAATGTAAACAAAGATTTGCAGGGCCACCACCACACTAAATCTTCTTCTTGGAGGTGCCAAAAACTATCAAAAAATCGATAAAGGATGATGATCAAAAGAGGTTGATAGAAAAAGTTGTTCCCAACCATTACTGTTGTTGTAGGGTATCGACCATTTGTAGTGGTACTCCCATGTCCCCTACCTCATCCTCTTCTTGCACTCATTCTCACTATTAGTGAATAGTAAGAAAATTGACTGAGGCATACGGACAAGATATCTTAGGGAATATACTCATTCTAGGGAATACTTCACCCTATCTTTGATGAGCCACCTAATCCGTTATACTCCAAAGCTAAAGTTCTTACTCAACCCTTAGCTCTGATACCAAATGTGACGGTCCAGAATTCGACGCTCGAAAACCGTATCGCCGGAGCCTATAACACATTAAGTAAAGACAACACAGCGGAAACAAAATGATAATATCATTGATATACAACAATGGATACAATATCTGATACAATATGATACAACAAATGCCCAACAATATCACAGCCAAAAATACACAACAGCGGAAACAACAGCAAATGTGACAGTCTAGCTTGACGACCATCGATAGAGCTCCAAAAGAAAGATAACTTCAATATAGTCTTAAAGGGAAAGATATAGAATCCAACAACTGCATCTTCATATCCAAAGCTCCAAACCAAAGATAGCTCGAACCCCCAACCACGCTGAACTTAAGCAAACTCGATAACTTCCAAATCCAAAGACTTCTAGATCCAAAGACTATCTGAACTAGCTGAAAACCTGACTCTAGGCTGCCCGTGTGAAAAATTATGGGCACCCAGAGTTTAGAAAGGGAACAATAAACTCTAGGTCAGTCATGGGACTGGTGTGAGCAAACGAAAACATTTTGATTGAACAAAAGCAATAAAAAGAAATCCACTATGCTTTTTGGAAAATGAAACTACCATAAGGCCTCCCGGCACACACACAATGCAATCGCACACTTGGGGGTGATTTCTCCTTATAGCAGTCAAACATGCTTGATACGCGAAAATCCTTTTGATATAGTATTAGTGCATTGTGTAGAAAACATTCCGAAAATATAATATTAATCTTAGCCAGCATACACATTTCGTAGTATGCCTACTATAGCTATCACTTAAACGGCGGGTCACCACCATAAGTAAATGGCAGGTTATACAACTAAAACCGTACAGAGCTCGTATTGTTTTGTTTGGATTTCCAACAAATGGTCAGGCTAAGGAACTTCCTTTTCAAATGGGTATGCCTCTGGACGGATGCCCCGAGAAATTAACCAGCTCTCTGCCAACACAAGGCGAGTTACCTCACGCTTCTGGTGCAATGAAGCTGTAACTAGATAACTCCACACACGAATATGCCATCCCCAGTCGTAACCAACCTTTATCGAGGTATCTCTATCACCAACAACCACATAAGACAAATATCTGGGCTCCATACTAGAATACCACTTTTTATCCAGAAGGAAATGTACATACCTTGAGGGCGCTACCCCCAAACAACCTTGCCGCATCCTTCCTGTTTTGACCATTTCCGGGGTGTGAGGTTCGATGAAGTCTCGTTCCACAAAGCTACGCTTTTCACAAAAGCCAGGCTTCGATCAACCAATGATGCCACATTACCAAAGTGGGAATATATCACTAGTAACCATCAACTACATAACCTCTGAGCTCGTACGTCTCAAAGAAGTGTGTTAAGCCAAGAGAATAAATTCTCTGCCACCAAACAGAAATGCATTTGATAGAAATCAGCTTTATATCTCAAGGTGTAATGTCAGACATACATCCATACAAGTATGTTCCAGGTTCGAACAGAACCGAAGGCACTTCGTCCAATTAAGGAAGAAACCCTTGCAATCCAGATATCCACAATCCCGACCGGACTCCCCATCAAATATGGAGATCTCTATACCGGAGCAACTCAGTGAAGAGATAATCGACAGGTAATCCTTTCATTTTCGAAAATATTGGTCTTCACCAACGTCTTCAAATCGTGAATTAATCAACCTTAAGTTAATTATATAATTAATTAACTCTTAACAAAAGTAATTATCTTTCAATCGTGAATTAATCAACCTTTAATCATAAATTAATTCACCTTCAATCATTTATTAATTAACCTTTAATTATTAATTAATCAACCTTTAATTATTCACATTAATTAATTATTACCATAATTAATTACATTAATTAATGATCCTTAATTGATTACATTAATTAATTATCCTATAATCACTTACATTAATTAACTAACCCTTTAATTAATTATCCTTAATTAATTACATTAATAAATTTTCTTTTAATTAATCATTAATAATTTAACCTTTTTGTTTTGAAAACTTGTTTAAAATTAAGCCTTGAACTTTGTTAACATTTTTTTTACTTTAAAAACTTTTCATTCTTTAGCTTTAAAAATATAGTTAAACAAATTCTGAAATCCCCGGGCCAAAACCCAAAATCCCCGATTCCAACCCTGAGAAAAAATCCTCCTTTCTTTTAAAACTTTGTTTGTTTATTTTTTTTTTTTTCAAAACTGTTAAACTAGTTAAAACCCACGCGAATGCACCGAAGCCAGACTCGAGCTCCAACTTCATTTTCCCGAGAGTAAACTCGAGTCCACAACCTTCTCCTCAAACTCTCTGATACACAAACACCTGTGTACGTGCACGGTCGATCGCCTGCGCTCCGATCACAGCTGCCATCGCCGGTGCGTCATCGTTGACCCTCTCAACCCAAACGACCACCCAGAACCTCAAGCCAATTCGAAAATCGAATTTAAGCAACCTCGACAACCACTTGGAACAAATTCAACACCCAAAAACCACCTCGACCCGTCGCAACCCACCACCAGCGACCTCGCGATCACGACCCAACAATCTCCATTCACCTACGCTTCAATCCCCCACCTGTGATCGTCTCTCAATCATCCTAGTCGACGCAATGGCCTCGAGAACACGGCAACCCAAAACTGCACACAAAACCCTAAATCATCGTCGACCCACTACTCCGATCAACTAAAAAATCTCCGAGCATTTTTCCTGAGATTGCCTACCTCCAGGCGAGCTTCAGCCACGATCTCGAGACCCCAACATCCTCTGATCACTAGAGAATGCCCAAAACCCAAACTTCGTTCAACCCTCGATTTCTCTCGATTTACAAGCTTAAAAATCATGATTCTATTTTTAAAAATCATAGTTTTCGAAAACAAAATAGATTATAAACATGAAACCATAAATCGTTGAAGTCGAATTTTTGATATATTTTGAATTCTACTATAATTCTTCCTTTTTGTTAAAACTACCTTTAAAACATTCTTGGAAATATTTTTAAATCAAATATATTGTTATTACAATCAGATTTTGTTTATATATCCAACCCTATAGAAGATTAGGAGAGGAGAGATTGATTTTAGAATTTGTTTAAAGCCTGTAAACTAGAACAGAGCCTGTACATACATATATATATATATATACAGACATGCACACTCAACATTTTCATATACATACATTTACATCCATAACAGAACATTTCAAGTTATCTTTCTCAGCCATCATCACAGGCATAAGTAAATAAAAAGGATTTGGGTTTTAAAGTGAAGTTTACTCACATGGATTCCAAAAGAAACAAAGAAGAAGATTTTGATAAAAGCTTTGATTTTTAAATCCGGAACTGATTTTGATCTATACATAATTTGATTCACTTGAGTTGGAATTGAATCTGATCTTTGTTCTTTTCTTTTCTTGTTGATCTGCTTGATGTTTGAAGTGACTTTCTTAAAGCTTTGAATTTATTTTCTCAGGTTGAAGATTATTTTGATTTTCCACGTTTAAAAAAATTTAAACTTAGAACAACCTGAATACTATTCTCTTATACATGTTTATATGATTTCAAATTAAAAGAATTTTGTGAGATGCCACTTGTCTATATTAATTACACTTGTTTTATGCATGGTTTAAAATTTTTTACACTTGTTAAAATTAGTATTTTTATGTTTAAATCCCCTACTTTATTTAATCTAAAAATTATGTTTTAGACCCTTTCATTCTATAATTTGTGAATTAATTTATCTCTTATGTTTTAAAGGTTTTTATATATATATATATATTCAATTTATCTCACGTGTATTTTTAAAAGAAAGAACATTAAATCTTTTTATCAAATCTTATTTATAAGATATTTATTATTGAATTTCCAAATCAAATTATTTATTTAAAATCCACTTTTATATTTATTTTTTCCAAATTTCAAATTAATCCTCAATTAACCCCAAAAATTATATTAATTATCAAATTTAAATTTGGCTAAAATCTGGGAATGTTACAATAGTACACCTCTAGAACAATGTACCGAGGACCTCGCCGGGATCCCCTGCTACACAAGACCGGCCTACCCCTAACCTGGATAGACCGAATATGTTATCACCATGGGTGTTCCCACCCTTACAACCGAGCGCTCCTTTTTACATGCAAAAACATATCCATAATATATAGGTTTCCGAGGACATCTAGAATAGTGATAACATACCCTAATTGGGTGCGACCCACTTAGCCTTGCTACATCCCCCATGTTTTAGTCATTCCCGGTTGATGAGGCTTGAGGCTAAATGTTACCTTTCAAGAAACAATTCTACTTAGAATGCTCATCGTCCTCCAACGACGATGTTCTGATAGCATTCGTCCATACAAGTTGTCCTGGGTCTAAACAAACCGAATCACCGTTTTCAACATCTTCACGGTATTCATTCGTAACGTTCAAACCGGATCGAAGTGTTTTTCGAATAATTAAATACGATCCCGATCTCTTCGAAAAGAACAACAAATTTGGCCAATATTTGATAGTTGGTTATTTAACTATCAAATAACATCCAAAAGCAAACACTATGCCTTATTTGATAAATCTCCAAAATATTTATTCCAAAACATCTTCACATATATTCAATCTCTTTCAATATTTCTATATTTGAAAACAATTTCAACACTTGTATCCATAATAGGATATTTCACCATTTTCAATACTTAGAAATATTTTCAACTTCCTTTTTTATAACACTTAGAAAATATTTCTATTCCAAATCATTTCCCACTAAAAATATTTCCAAAACCTTCCTTTCAATACATAGGAAAATATTTATACGTATAATTTCCAAAATCATCTTAATATTAAAGTTGGAAATATTTTATAACTTATCTCATAAGTCTTTGGAATTTTAATAATCCTTCCTACGATTTCCAAACCGATTATAATTATTTATAATCCCAACCAACCATTTATAACTTCTTTAAATGAATTCAAATTCTTTCTGAAGTTATCGCATCTAAACATTGGAAATTTTCTTAAGTCTGTAGAATTCCATTTATAAGATTTCTCTTATAAAATCTCATCCTTAAATTAAAACCTGTTTACACATCTCGAGAGAATTTTATAAATAAATTTTCAATCTTTTCAAACTATATATATATATATATATAATGAGTGTTACCCGGCACATTGGCCCGGCTACTTGGCGATGGTCGCAGAGCTTATAGTTGCACCTAGACGGGACTCAAGCTAAGAAAGGATTGGAAATATAAGAGACCGATGTAACTCAAGTTTGGTTCGGCCTATACACATGGATCGGCGTATTCGACACTGGCTCGGCCAAAGTGGTTCGGCGTTACAACGTAGACATGGTGAGTCGGCCAAGATAGGTAAGGCAAAGTGGCTCGGTGTGGATGGGTTCAGACCTGGTGGTTCGGCCGATTGTGGTCCGGCCTTAGGAGTATTAGGTCGTTTGTCGTTCGGTCTTGTGGGACAGCATGTATAGCTCGGTCCAGGAAGTCATAGTGGTTCGTCATGCATCGCTCGGTCAAAGGTGGAAAGCCAAAGCTGCTTCGGTTGACTGAGGCTCGGCATTGGTGGCTCGGCCTTAATGGTTCAACATATGTGGATCGGCGTAGCTAGTTCGGTGCGCAATGAGGAGTTCGGCACTGCTTTAATTCGAGAAACGCGATGAGTTGCTCCGAGACCCTTGAGAGGTTGCTTAGAGTCTATTACTAAACAACCACAGTTCAGACATAGTGGATCGGCAACACATGGTTTGGCCATATTCGTTCGGCATTGCCTAGATCGGTCAATTTGAACTGAAACTAGTGGTTCGATCTATCTTGGTCGTGGGTCTGCACAGGGGGACTAGCCTACCTTCGTCTATAAATAGAGGGGCAGGGGTACAGTTGAAGGGACCTTTTTTGGGAAACTCCAGGGATACTCTGCCATTTTTTGTACTCACTTCTCTTCTGTTCAAACTTGCATTCAAGTTGTTTGTTTACGGATTGTATCTGTACTTTAAGTAATTGCAAAAGTAATAAAGATCATATTCAAAGTGAACGTAGGCAATTACGCCGAACTACTATAAATCTGGTGTTTCCTTTTCTATTTTTCATTTTGCATTCAATTGCATTATTTCTCTGTTTTAATTTACTTTCTTCATTATTCTCTCTACACAACTCTATTCAAGGGTGTTAGTGACCAATTTTGGTGCTTTCACTGAGAGAGTGCAATCTCAGGTTGTTAGGATCTACTTTGTCACTACTGGATTAAAGAAATCCCCCGAAAGAGATTCAAGTTCACTCTCAATCGTTCATAGATTCTATTCAGAGTTCCGACGGATAACTCTAATATGGGAAGATCACGTACTAGATCGGCCTTCCACAATGCAGATGTCAACGAGACCGCCAGCATCCACCAAGTGGGACCCAGCCATCAACAAGATAATCTAGGTGTCTGCCACCGTCCTAAACCAATCAGAAGTTGTCACCAGGGTAGAGTTCAATGAGCTGATGAGAGAACTCGTGGAAAGCAGAAGACAACTTAACGAGCAAATTCAAACTAACGCCAATCTCATGACCCAGATCGCTCAGCAATAGCATCAGAATGCTGGAGGAAGCCACGCTTCCTACTCGTCATCTGACAGCTCCACTTCATCAGATGAACATCACAGGCGTAGACGGCGTAGGATTGAAGCTGCACAAACAGGTGCAGCAGAACAATCCAACAGAAATGGTCCAGGTTCCCTACCTGGAACCATGGCCCTCACATGCACCTAGGAAATCGAACTCAAATTGGAGGGGAAACTTAAGATCTGGAGCATAGGTGGAAGCTGGTCCACCACCTCGTCAGGGTCATAGCGAAGCAGGTCCCAGAACGTGCATTTGCGAGATCGCTTACCGTGGAGGCACCAGCCGGAATGATCATGCAGGAAGGATTCCAACTTGCCACCTCCCATCCAGACCCCGGATTTATTAGCTATGGTCAGACCACTGATGAGGGAAAATCAGGGCTTATCCAATGATGATTGGGGTGTATCTAGAAGCCATACACCGTTCAAAGATACAATCCTACATGCTGAGTACCCCTAGAAGTTCAATATGCCTACTATTCCAGCCTATGAAGGGAAGACTGACCCCCGACAGCATGTAATGAGATACGAGTGGATGATTGACTCAACTAAGAAAAATGATACAACTAAATGCAGATGTTTCCTAATAACCTTATTCGGAATCGCTACCATGTGGTTCACCAGACTTCCCCCACGATCGATCTCCAAGTTTGATGAGTTAGCGATGAAATTTGTGGAGCAGTTTAGGATCCATACCACTCGCCCAAAGGACGTGATGTCCTTATCCAGTGTGATCCAGGCTCCAAGGAGTCATTAAAGGAATATTTGCAAAGATTTCACGTTGCTGCTACCGAAGTTAGCAACCCGAATGACCATCCTACTCTTATGGCCGTGATGTGAGGGGTAGATCCGGACTCAGAGTTTGGTGATTGGCTGGCAGGAAAACCACCGACTACCCTAGAATGTTTTAATTCAAAGTCGAACCAATTCATGAGAGGAGAAGAGGCCAGATGGACAAGGAGAAGCAGTGCTCCAGGGCCCAGCAAGGAAGCAATGCATAGCAACATTGCGGTAAACCAATCTGGCGACAACTCTGGCAAGGTCCAGGTTAATGTTCAAAATAAGCCGGAGCAGTAAAAAGGATCTGGAAGAGGAAATTATGGAAGAAAGAGTGAAGCAGGAAAGTGGAAACCAAGGATCCCAACCTATAATGAATACACTCCTCTGATTACATCTCTGGAGAATATTTATTTATCAACTTGTAATACGTTCCAATACCGAAAGTCGTGCCCAAAGGAATACACTAAGGAAAAAAAGCGAACTGGGAAGTATTGTCGCTTCTATGAGACTTACGGGCATAATACCGAAGAATGTAGACACCTCCATGATGCTATAGAAAAGATTATTCGACAGCAGAAGTTACAGCAGTATGTTAAGAATCCGCAAGAAGGTGGACAGGGGACATTCGACCCCAATCGCGGGCAGGCTCTACATCGACCTGAGGAACCCGCTCGGACTGGAGGTAGACTGGTTATAAACACGACAGTCGGTGGGCCTCAACCGACAGACAAGAGTTGGCAAGAAATGGAACGCTATGCTAGTTCCCTAAAGCATGCGGATTTCGAATGCTGCTTGAACACAGAAGACGGGACCCCAGTGAAACAGCAGTGAATGATGACGGATGATATAGTATTCAGGAGCAGGGATGTCGATCAGGTGGAGGCACCTACCATTGACCCGAAGGTCATCTCAGCTATGATAGGGCCTGCGTTTGTGAGAACGATATTGATTGATTGCGGGAGTTCTGTTAATATTTTCTTCAAAAAGGCATATGACCAAATGAAGATGGAGGCGAAAGATCTGAAACCATCTAAAGCCCGCATTCACAGCTTTAATGGTGTAGCCACTGACGCGATAGGTTTCGTTGAATTGACATTTGAGTTAGGATAAGGTGAACGTAGGAGGGTACGGATCCTACCGTTCATTGTTTTGGATGTTGATTCCACATATAATGTGTTTTTGGGCCGACCGGCCCTGGCAGAGTTTAGGGCAGATTTGGCCCCATGGTGTTTAACCTTGAAATTTTCGATGGATAGAGGAGCTGGTGTTGTGCATGGCGATCAAGCGACTGGTCGTGCATGTAATGTGGCTGAGCTGAGAAAGGCCCAGCGAAGAGAGAAGGGAAAGGGTGTGGACAACTCTATTTGCATCCTTGTTGCTGAAAAATTGACAAGTAATGCCCGAGCCTTTGCTCGGGCAATAGGGTCGGATCTATAGAGACATAGATCCAAGAGACGATGCTGAAGAACTACAGGAGGCTACGGCAGCACCGGCTGAACTGACGATTGACATTCCAGTCAGCCATGATGACCCATCAAGGGTGCTTAAGATCGGATCACAACTCAACCCCTCAATGATTGAGGATCTTACCGATTTCCTTCGAGCGAATCTGGATGTTTTCGCTTGGACTCATTCCGATATGTGTGGGATTTCTCTCGCCATCGCAAGTCATATGTTGAACATTGAACCGAAGTATGTGCCAGTGAAACAAAAGAGGAGAGGCATGGACCCGGAGAGGACTGCTGCTCTTAGAGAGGAAGTGGATAAACTTAAAGCCAATGGGTTCTTCCGTGACGCCCTCTACCCTGAATGGGTATCTTATCCCGTACTGGTGAGGAAGGAAAATGGGAAGTGGAGGACCTGTTTTGATTACTCGGACCTGAACAAGGCATGCCCTAAGGATGGTTTTCCATTGCCCAGAATTGATCAGCTGGTCGACTCGACAGCAGGACACAAATTATTATCATTCATGGATGCATATTCAGGATACAATCAGATCCCGATGGACATTCTAGATCAGAAGCACACCAGTTTCGTCACCGACGTTGGATTGTACTGTTATGTAGTGATGCCTTTCGGGTTGAAGAACGCAGGAGCAACTTATCAGTGTTTGGTGAATCGGATGTTTAAAGACCAGATTGGTAGAACAATGGAAGTCTATGTGGATGACATGCTCGTGAAGTCACAACAGTCAAATGACCACATTCGAGACTTAGCGGAGATGTTTGATATACTCAGGTACTACGGAATGAAAATCAATCCACTAAAATGTTCCTTTGGTGTTGCGTCGGGAAAGTTTTTGGGTTTTATTGTCAATGCGCGGGGAATCGAAGCCAACCCAGAAAAGATTCAGGCTATTCGAGACATACAAGCACCAAGAACTATAAAGCAAGTACAATGGCTGAATGGAAAAGTCGCCGTGTTGAGTCGATTCATATCCAGAGCGACCGACAAGTGTATTCCTTTCTTCGACGTGATAAGGAAAGGGAAGAGAAATTTTGAATGGACGTTGGACTGTGAGGATGCATTCCGAGCTCTGGTGAGACACTTGGAGAGGCCCCCGGTTCTGTCAAAGCCTGTAGACCATGAGGAGTTATATGTTTACTTGGACGTATCTCAACACACCATTAGTGCAGCTTTGATTCGTAAAGAGGACCGAATCCAAAAGCTAATGTACCATGTTAAGCGTTTAACGGGGGCAGTGAGAAATTATCCTAAGATCGAGAAGCTAGCCTACTGCTTGGTGATCGCATCACGCAAGCTCCGTTTGTATTTTCAAGCACACCCAGTCAGTGTTTATACCGATCAACCTCTGCGATAGGTGCTCCAACGACCGAAAACCTCTGGAAGGCTACTCAAATGGAACATTGAGTCGAGTCAATTCGATATCACTTACCTGCCACGGAGGGCAATCTAAGGACAAGCGCTAGCATACTTTATTACAAAGTTCACCATATCAGACGAGCCAAGTGGTAGTGATGTAATTCCCATTGTTCGATGGAAGCTATATATAGATGAAGCATCCAACGACCATTGTTCTGGGGCTGGAGTTATTCTTGTAACTCCCAAGAACCGTTCGATTTGTTATGCATTGAAACTTGGTTTCCCCTCTACGAACAATGAGGCTGAATATGAAGCGTTGATTGCAGGCTTGAAACTTAACAAACAACTTGGAGTGAAGTCGATTGAAATATTTTGTGATTCACAATTGGTGGTGTACCAAATATGGGGAGACTATCAGGCAAAGGGGCAAAGGCTCGCCCCATACCTCGCTTAGATTCAAGAACTGTTGGCGGACCTTGAATATTATGATATTTTTCATATCTCGCGTGAACAAAATAGGGAAGCCGACTCATTGGCAAATTTTGCTAGCACTGGTGATGCACAACAGATGGGCTTGGTTCCCGTCAAAACCTTACATGCCCCGAGTATAAACGAGATGGAAGTAGATCTTGTGTTAGGAACAGAAACTGAAAGGGAGTCGTGGATGACCCCGTTCAAAGAATACCTGCTACATGGAACCTTGCCTGAGAGAAAGAACGAGAGATGACAAGTCATTCACAAGGCCTTGCGGTATATAATGTAGGACGGAATAATGTATTGGAAAGGATTCTCAGTTCCCTTACTTAGGTGCATCTCCCACGACGAGATAAAGTGGGTATTAAAAGAAGTTCACGAAGGAGAATGCAGTGACCATACTGGGGGGCAGACGCTAGCCAAAAAGATCCTCCGCTATGGATACTATTGGCCGACCGTGAATCGGGACGCTGCAGACTATGTAAGGAGATGTGACAAATGTCAAAAGTACGCAAAGATCCCGAGAGCACCGCTGATAGAACTGACGCAAATGGTTAGTCCATGGCCATTTGAAATATGGGGGATCGATATAATCGGCTCCTTGCCAATCTCCAAAGGTGGTGCGAAATACACAATTGTCGCGGTCGATTATTTCACCAAGTGGGCAGAAGCGGAGCCCTTAGCTACGATCACCACCAAAAAGGTCATTAATTTTGTTGTGCGGAACATTATATGCCGTTTTGGCCTCCCACGAACTATCATTACTGACAACGGAACTCAATTTGAGAGTAAGGAGTTTAAAGAATTATGCCAAAAATATTGCATTGAGAAAAGGTTTGCGGCAGTTGCTCACCCTAAAGCCAATGGACAAGTTGAAGCCGTAAATAAGATAATCAAGTCCATATTGAAAAAACATTTGGAGAAAGCTAGAGGAAAGTGGGTGGATGAGCTTCCAACAGCCCTCCGGGCCTACAGAACCACCCATAAGTCCGCGATTGGCCACACTCCATTCACCTTGGCATACGGCACTGAAGCTGTTATACCTGTGGAACTTGAAGTTCCTTCTCATCGGGTGACCCATTATGATCCTAGGATGAATCAAGATCTTTTACAGGAATCATTGGACTTTGTCGATGAGAAGCGTGAAGAAGCTGATTTAAGGGCAGCCGCATATCGGCACCGAGCCGCCTGATATTACAACGAAAAATTAGACCAAGAACTTTCGATGTGGGCGACCTTATTTTGAAGTGAGTTTTTCCAGTCCCGTCACATATGAATCCCACATGGGAAGGTCCATACGTCATCGAACGGAAGCTTGGAGAAGGAACCTTCAAGCTAGCGACTGTTGATGGCGTGTTACTCCCCAGAGCATGGAATAGCGAGCATATGCATCATTATTACACTTAGTTTATTTCTTTTGCATTGTAGTATCAATTGTTTCCAGAATGCGTTATCTTTTGTTGTTCTTTGTTTCCGACATGTTATAAGACAATTCAGTTTGTCCTTATTTTCTACAATCAATAAAGGCTTGAAGCAGTTTTTTTATTTACTATTAGTGTTTTGTGTTTTGTGATATCGTGGCAAAATAAAATTGCATTAATCTGTCTGGTGTATGAACGCACGCACAAAACTAAAAGTCGATCAGCTAACCATTCAAAAACCTCTAAGTCCCCGGAACGTGGACTAGAGTACTCTGAGTCCCCGGAGCGCGGACTAGAGTATAAATGATTCAAAAATCTCTAAGTCCCCAAAGTGCGAACTGGAGTACTCTGAGTCCCCAGAGTGCGGACTAGAGTATAAACGATTCAAAAATCTCTAAGTCCCCAGAGCGCGGACTGGGGTACTCTGAGTCCTCGAAGTATGGACTAGATTATAAACGATTCAAAAATCTCTAAGTCCCCAAAGCGTGGATTGGAGTACTCTGAGTCCACGGAGTGCAGACTAGAGTATAAAGGATTCAAAATCTCTAAGTCCCCAGAGCGCGGATTGGAGTACTCTGAGTCCCCGGAGTGCGGACTAGAGTATAAACGATTCAAAAATCTCTAAGTCCTCGAATCGTGGACTGGAGTACTCTGAGTCCCCGGAGTGCGTACTAGAGTATAAACGATTCAAAAATCTCTAAGTCCCGGGAGCGCGTACTAGGGTACTCTGAGTCCCCGGAGTGCGGACTAAAGTTTAAATGATTCAAAAATCTCTAAGTCCCCTAGCGTGGACTGGAGTACTCTCAGTCCTCGGAGTGCGGACTAGAGTATAAACGATTCAAAAATCTCTACGTCCCCGGAGCACGGACTTGAGTACTCTGAGTCCCCGTAGTGCGGACTACGGTATAAACGATTCAAAAATCTCTGAGTCCCCAGAGCACGGACTAGGGTACTTTGAGTCCCCATAGCGCAGACTAGATTATAAATAATTCAAAAATCTCCAAGTCATGTGAAAGCGGACTGATGCTTATGTGATCCACAAGACTCTGGATTTCAATTACAAGTTAGGTGATATGCTAAACAATGAAGATCATGGGAAACAAAGAAACAAGATTTAATTTTCTAATCAAAAATTAAGTTCCATTACAACTTCTCTGAAGTCCGGAGCCAAAGTCTACCTACGACGACTATAAAAAAGAAAGGAAACAACTACATGACTTAGGTTTATTTAAGCTGAGCAAGGTATGACCAGATGATAGCTACCTCTTCGACCTTTTCTCCTTCTTCGGCTTCTAAGAAGGCTCCTCAACTGAACGTTTTCTCCTGGACCCCTTGCTTCCCAGTGAAGTGGTGTTCGAGGAAGGAAGAGGGACCTCCAGAGGTGTGGTCCCACTGGGGAGAATGATCTTGAGGGGCCTATTTAGAGGGTCATCAAGTTCCACCACCTAAGGTTCAATCTTAACTTCGGCTTTCTTTTTCTCCTCTTCCACGATTTGCTCCTCCATGCTAAGCTTCGAAGTATGTTCGGAGGCGCTTGTGATTTCAACCTCGTCATGTTCATCTACAAGCGATGGATTTTCATGTTTATCCACATCTAGCGTCCCGATCACTTGAGTATCAGGTCTAGGGATATCCCCAGCATAAGGTTCCTCAACCACTTTTTCTTCCAGCTCTGTGGTGACTTCGCTCCCTGGAGTCGGCTCGGGTTCAGAGTGACCTATATGAGTTCATGAGAAACAAATGTTAGAACACATTCATCACTCGCTGAATGCAATGAATTCCTAAACTCTAAAGCTACATACCAGCATCCAAATGACTATCAGTGGTTCTCGGAGTATCACCCTCCAGAATATGGGATAGAATGTGAACACCAAGCTCGGGCTTCTCCGGGTCATAACCAGCATGCTGCTCGGGAGGCTCAAGCGACGAGCTATCGGCCGGCTGAGTGGGAGGAGGAACTGGAGACTCAGTGTCGGACGGGTCAGCAATATCGTCCTTACCCTTTGATGACGAGGAGACTCTTCCGAAGAGGGCTTTTGCTGCAGATAAGTCTGAAGGCTCGTTTCCACGAAGCGCTTCCCCCACAAGAGCTTCTTCATCAACCTTTTCAACACCCAGCTTGACTCTTTTAATTTTTATCAAAGTGTCCCATGTTTTGGCCAATGATTCGAGGTAACCCTCGCCTAGAAAAGATAGGTCATGGTGCATGAGAACCCGTGCATTATACTCGGCAATAAGCGGATCAAATAAGCACTTAATTTCTTCTCTGTCGGCTTCAGTAGCTGCCTCGAGACGAGAATCGACTTTTGTGAGCGCCGTTTTCTTACCTTCCTCGAGAGCTGCCTCCTTTAGCGCCTCGACCTTGGAAAGTTCCTCATCGAGCTTCATCTTTAGAAGTCATGTTGCGACGATTTCATCGCAATATCATTGTAACTCTTCATGCGCAGCAATTTTCTCTTCTTTCTCTTTAACGAGCAGCTCCTCCAGCTCTTTGACCCGTCGGGCGAGAATATCCTTTTCTTTCTGGATAGAGTCTTTCTCTAAAGCTAGAGCACCGCTGCATTCGACTACCTCGTCGATTTCTTTCATGTGAGTGGCCTCCAAGCGACTAACTGCCTTGGCCGTTTCCTTGGCATTTTTCTAGGCGGACTCAAGTTGAGATTTATACAAGGATAGCTCTTCATCCTGAGCTTTGATGATATCTTTGTCGTGAATGGCTTCAAATTTGCAGCGATCGATTTCGTGTTGACGTTCCATGGAAACCTCTGAAGCTTTCTTCGCCAAGTGTACAAATGCATCATGCTGGACATAAAAGTCATTGTTGCAGGCGATGACGCTTTGTTTGACATGTCCAGGAATATGATGAATCGCAGGGAGAAACTTCAATCCATCGAAGCATATCTTCAGGAATGTAGCCTTAAGCTCAGCTAATTTTTCTGTTGCCGATGGGTCATGGGCGAAGGCCGGAGTAGTCTGCCTAGCCGGAGTCACGGATTTCTTATGGGGCTCACGGGATTGCTTGGTGCTCGACGAGCTAGAATGTTGATTGCGGGGAGCTTCGAATTGAGATACCTTCTGAGTAGATTTCTCCCTGCTGTGCTCTGACTGAGGGGGAGGATCGTTTGGGTATGAGGAATGGCTATAAGTTCTTCTTCTAGAAGACGACGACTCTCTGGAACGATAATCTCTATCGCCACTGTCATCCTTGTCTCGTCGTCTTCCTGATCCTGAATCCTGATTAGAATGGTAGAAGATAAAGGATCCGCGAAGGAGGTCAATGCCGTGTGTACGCCCCATATCCCCTGCACAGAAAACTAAGTGAGGACGAGTTAGTGAGAATCATATGATGATTAAAATTCAAGTGTAGGGTGGAGTGTAAGTGTTTGTGTGTGTCCTAGTGCTTCCCCCCGATGGATCAGTGTTTTTCGCTTTACTTATTGGAGTTTTCTCTCCTTGATGACGAGCCTAAGCACCTTCATCGCTTCTCACGGGCGAATTAAGTCCTATAGCCTCAGGGTCATTGAAGCCATAATTTAATAAGTCGTCGGGGATGGTCAGGTCAGATAGAGCCTTTAGTGAACCCTCTAAATTTTGGGGAGATGACCTTTTCTCGACTGGAGTTATTGTAACCTTTGAGGTTCCGCCCACTGTTTTCTTTTTTAACTTGTAAGCTAGGCTCTTTTTCCTCTTTGAAGGGGGAGGCGGTTCGTCGATGCCGGGTGCATCAACTACTGGTGCTAAGTCGGAACCTATATTCTCAATAGTCGCTTCTGGCACCTCGGTTTCTTTGATTTCACCTTCCTCAGTTGTATCGGGGGCCCCTACAACAGGGGGTACCGAGGGTCCGGCCAACTCCTTGCCTTTTTCCACAGCAGATCCAGTTGTAGTGGCGCCAATTGGAAGGCTAGTTCGACAGCCTTGCTCTAGTAATCCAAACCTCGAAGGCAGTTCATTGGAAATAACAGATTTTATATCCCGGTCTCTCACAGGAGTAGCTCGAACGGCTTCCACAGCCTCAAATACCCAGCGCCTTCAGGTCGTGGGCGGATACCTATGAGAGTCAAAGTTAATTCAGAAAGGATGCACTTCGAGCCTAAAAAAAATATTAGTCTAAAAATGAAACTTACTCCCTTCTAGCCATCTTCTCGCAAAACTAGGGGGCAACGTATGTAAAACCACTTTTGCTTATACTGGTAAAATTTACTCCACGCGCCTGTCAGGATTTGACATTTGGAATGTGGCTCGAGAAATATGAAGGATGGACTGTCGGAACGTCTCTTGAAGCGATAGATATAACGGATATCCACAAGAGTAGGGAGTCTGAATAAGTTTCTCATAAAGATGACACAAGTGCCATGAATAAATGCATGACTATTAGGGTGTAGCTGTGCCGGAGCAATCCCAATATACCGCAACACTTTGTAGAGGAATGAATTGAAAGGTGGCACACTTCCGACCCAGCACATGAACTTATTGCATGCAGTATATCCGGCTGGGGGCAGGTGAGGCCGATCTTGTCCTGACGAAACCAAAACATCATCAAAGGGGATTCCATGGATTGAGCACAACCGTCGAAGAGCGGCTTCACCAATTTTTTAGGCTTGTGAATCAATAGGATTATCCAGAATAACGGCTCCGTCTATAACATCAGGAACCGGGCCTATAACTAAAACAGGTGGATCCGGAATACTAGGTGTAGAGGTTGTCGGTGAATTTGAAGTCCCTACTACCTCTTGCCGAGAACTTGGCTCGGGCTTGTCCGAAACTGTAGCAGAGCTCGATATTTTGGACATCTCTGAAGAACGATGAATGTGAATAGATACCTATTTAAGCTATACTTGAAAGACAATAGATGTTAGATATAACACACAGTATTCCCCCCGCGTGGTGTGTGAGCTAGTGTGATGGTTCAAGCAAAGAGTGCAGGTAAATTAGAGTTCTAAAGGGTAAAATGTAGCGCGACAAGCTTTAAGTTGTCATCTCTAAAAGCTTTAAGTTCACATTTACAATGGTTCAAATTGTGAATTTTTAGTCCTAGTCGGCTCCATGTGCCCTCGAACCTAGGTTCATATCATGGATTCATTGGTATATGATTAGGTATGGAATTAAGAGGCTATATTATATTCTATGATTCAAGGTCAAATGAGTTTTTGTGCTAATGTCAATCCCCATACCAAGGACCGTTCGTCCATTCAAGTGTATCTATATCGAGCCATACTGCCTCACTCGGTACCGACCCTTAAAATCTATCCTGCTTCACTCACTATTTTCCTCTCTCTACTCACCGACCCACTCTCCTACATACCACCGAATGCCTACCTAGACCAAGGATAACCGATCCACCCAACTATGAGGTACCGACCCACTTGCTCAATCAACTTATACCAAACTAGCTTCACCCAACCTAAGCCGACCCACTCCTCTCCTAGGCTCCTACCTACCTATTCTACTGACAAAGTCCTACTGACCCATACCTCCTTGGTCGACCTACTAGCCCACTAACATTCAAGGTGCATATCTCTCCTCCCTCACGAAACAAGACTCTCTTCTACTATACATCATCGAACTCAATTCCTAACAGCGCCAATGCTAACTCCTCTTGGTCTGGTGTAAACTCCCATCAAAGACACTCCGTTGTCTGCTCCTATCACTCATACTTCGCCACATTTTTCTCCTCTTCCCTTTTTATAATGCATGGTTGTATGCGCCTAAGGTTCAAACCTAGTTTGAGTTAAAGAGGGGATGGCCTAGAAGTTCATAATAATACGTCAAAGCTCACCAATATGTGTGTTAATTCAGAGTTGGAGTGAGTAATTCTTGGAGTTTGGAGTCGAGGGGTGTGCTGAAATTGCATTTGGAGAATGTTAGAACAAAGGGGCGATGTAGTTCGGTGGAGTGAAGGAGACGGAGTTTGGAGCTGTACTGGGGAAGATGAGATAAAAAAATGTGAAGTGGAAAGAAAAGAACGAAGAGGTGGATTTTTATATGGAGGACGAGAAGATAAATGGGCTACTCCCGATGGAACCGGTCAGCACGTGTTGCTGGGTCGGTGAAGCAAGCACCAACCATGTGGGTCGGTAATGGTATGACCGGCCCACCATTTTGCCAAAAGAACCGATCGTATGGGTCGGCCTCCTTATGCCGACCCAATTTTGTTAAATAATAATAATAATAATAATAATAACAATAATAAATAAATTAAAATGATGTTAAAATAAAATGTGTGTATATATACACATGTAATGATAATCGAAGATGATAGTGCAATCGAAAGTTGGATTTCACCCGATAGGTGGAGAAGCATGGGTTTGGAAAACTCAGTGTGATTCAGCCTTCAAGAGATCGTATACATCCCGCTTTTGAAAAGTTAAGAACCTGATTTAAACGACTGATGATTATTATTCTGAATGAAATAGCTCCCGAAAGTAAGGACTGATCGTTGATTCAAAGTACGTCGTGTTGATTCACACGACGCACTTTGGGGGGCAAATGTTACCCGACAATTTGGCCCAGCTACATGGCGATAGTCGCACAGCTTATAGCTGCACCCAAGGTTTTAAACCTGCTTATCTAGGCCGAGATCTCTACTGAGATCTCGTTTTCAAGTCGGGCGATTCGAAACAGGCTATTTCGTTTGAATCTCGTCTGACCTAAATCTCGGACGATATTTCAGTACCTCGTGCGGTATCTCGAACGAGATTTAACAGCGAGATATCGGGCGAATATTTGAATTTTGGAAAAAATCAACTCTTTTTCCATATTGGGCTGGCTCATCCTTTACCTTAATTTAAGCCTTCTTAATTGTACTTTTTTAACCCTTATTTCTTATATAAATCTCATTTAGTCTTCGTCTCTTATTTTAGGGCAGTGACGAGTGTAAGAAGATGATAAAATATACATCGGTTATGGTAAGTATTTCACTTAATGATTTTCATTTAGGTTTCTGATCCAAATTATATTACATCCGATTTCATTTTTCTTTTTTCGACACTTCCTTGAGTTTTTTTCCTAACCCTATTTTTTTGCGGCTATAAATTTTGGGCTTCACTTATTTAACTTTATGTTCCAAATGGATTCCAAATTTGATTTCATTTAGTCTTTGCTGCTATAATTTTTTTCCTCAAGGCTTATTTTAAAGCAATAAAGGAATTCTCTTTCATCTATTAATTTCATTTGATGATTATATGTTCATTCGTACATCATTTTTTGCTTTTCTTATAATATTACTAAATGTTTGAAAATTGTTTGTACTATGTATGCTATTTTCTACGTTTTTTTGAAATATCTATGCTATTAGTTACTTAATGAAATTTTGTTTGCTAATAATTAAATACTATAATCAGACATAGAATATCTTAATTCTACTTGTAGACTTTTGTATTTGAATTTATAAAATTAAGATTTCCCTTGCAGCACTATAAATCATAAAAGGTAGAAATGGGACATTATATTGTGTAGGAAAGTTAAGTGAATGATCAAACAAAGTAAAGGTGCATATGTTATGGTTTGTTTCTTTTCTACTTTATCTCATATGATATTATATTGAACATTATTCATAAAATCTAGTTATTTGTTTATTTTACATGATACAAGTGATATTTTTCCATACTAAATTACTAATGATAAGCGTGTGATATATTCAAGGTAAGTGCATAGTGTTTTCCTTAAGGTAGTGACTAGCATTGTTGTCAAAAATCTTAAAATCTTACGATTTAAATATCGATTCAAATCGGATCCCTCCCTTGACGATTCGATTTACATTCCGATTCGAACTTTGTTAAAACCACGACGAAAAACACATCCAACTCATGCTAATATATTTAATATACTTATTTAGATTCACAATTCTCATTATAATGTTTTTAAAACAAAATAAAAATGGAATTAGAGAGAAAATTAAGTTTTTAAGTTTAATTGTAGAAATTGAAACATCAAAATCAACTTCAAAGCGCATACAAATCTTAAAATGTGGATATTTTAAATCTACGATTTACGATTTGATTCTCGTTTTGATTAACAATTTAAACTTTTCGATTTACGATTTAAATCCCATGTTGAAAACCTTGGTGACTAGTATTATAAATTTAGGTATATGAAAACTAATTTTCGACATGACATATACTCCGAGATAACTCCGAAATGAATTTTAGAAACCGAGAAGTAAATCCGAGATGGACGACCGAGATGCACTCATCTCGTTCGAGATCTCACCCGATACGAGATAAGCTATCTAAATTCTTCGAGACGAGACGTGACCGAAATCCGAGATTTAAACCTTGGTTGCACCTAGACGGGACTTAAGCTAAGAGAGGATTGGAAATATATGAGACCGATGTAACTCGAGTTTGGTTCGGCTTATACACATGGACCGGCGTATTCGACACTGGCTCGGCCAAAGTGGTTCGGCGTTGCAGCGTAGACATGGTGAGTCGGCCAAGATAGGCAAGGCAAAGTGGCTCGGTGTGGATGGGTTTAGACCTGGTGGTTCGGCCGATTTTGGTCCGGCCTTAAGAGTATTAGGTCGTTTGTCGTTCGGTCTTGTGGGACGGCATGTATCGCTCGGTCCAGGAAGTCATAGTGGTTCGTCATGCATCGCTCGGTCAAAGGTGGAAAGCCAAAGCTGCTTCGGTTGACTGAGGCTCGGCATTGGTGGCTCGGCCTTAATGGTTCAGCATATGTGGATCGGCGTAACTAGTTTGGTGCGCAATGAGGGAGATAGTATATTCTTGGGATCTACGACGAGGTGAGGAGTTCGACACTGCTTTACTTCGAGATACACCACGAGTTGCTCCGAGACCCTTGAGAGGTTGCTTCGAGTCAGTTACTAAACGACCACAGTTTAGACATAGGGGATCGGCAACACATGGTTCGGCCATATTCGTTCGGCATTGCCTGGATCGGTCAGTTTGAACTGATACTGGTGGGCCGATCTATCTTGGTCGTGGGTCTGCATAGGGGGACCAGCCTACCTTCGTCTATAAATAGAGGAGCGGGGGTACAGTTGAAGGGACCTTTTTTGGGGTACTCCAGGGATACTCTACCATTTTTTGTACTCACTTCTCTTCTGTTCAAACTTGCATTCAAGCTATTTGTTTATGGATTGTATCTGTACTCAAGTAATTGCAAAAGTAATAAAGATCATATTCAAAGTGGACGTAGGCAATTACGCCGAACCACTATAAATCTGGTGTTTCCTTTTTTATTGTTCTTTTTGCATTCAACTGCATTACTTCTCTGTTTTAATTTACTTTCTTCATTAATCTCTCTACACAACTCTATTAAAGGGTGTTAGTGACCAATTTTGGTGCTAACAATGACCATTTTTAGAGAATAGTAATTTATTTTTATTTTTAAAATATTTTTAAGTTATTATTTAAAATATTAAACACTTTTAATAAACCATCAATAACTCATCTAAAATAAAACAAATCAAATTAAAAGCTGATTATAAAAATTAAAATTTTATTACAATAAATATTAAATATTTGAAAATCCATTTTCCGAAGTATTCCAATACTAACTAGTTTAAAATTTCATAGTTTAAATAATAAAGTTTTCCCTTTGAACAATGAACATAACTTCTTAAAATAAAAATTTATTTTAAAATCTCAATAACCAATTTAATTTATTACTTCCTCTCGATTTCATAACATACCGATTCATTATCGATTCCCTAACCATTCTCATTTCAAAAATAGAATCTACTATTTTTCTTAACCACGTTTCCATAATCTAATATAAATTCACCCTATGAATTTATATTCCCAATTATCATCTGATATCAAATTCCTTTATTTATAAACATCGTTTATAAATTTTATAACCCCTTTGGTTTTACCTGTTTATAAAATAAATCTTATTTATAAAATTCCATTTTATAAATTCATTTCTTATAAATTCCATTTCTACTTCCTATCTTTTTTTAATATTGATTTTAACTTCTTTTCATATTTCAGAATACCATTTACAAACTCCTTTATATAATTAATTTTTAAAGTCTCCATTTAAACCCATTCAGGAATAGTTACGTACAATCCAAAATTAATATATATATATATATATTATTCCTGATTCAATTTTCTTAAAAATAATCTAATTTCCAATATAAACATTTTTATATAAAAAAATCTCCTTTTAAATTACTTTAACGTAAAATAATAATTTATGGTATTTAAAATGCCAAATTTAAGGCCGTGCTACCATAACATCAAAAGATTCAAATCATAGCAATAATCTATAACAGATTATTCACACAAATCATGTATCATTATATATGAAAATAAATCAACATTTTTGAGGAATCCAGTTGGATCCCTCCAACCTGTTTCCCTTCTGAAAACGCGACTCCCCCACCGCCTCGTTTTGCAGTCGCGCCTTTCCCCCACAGTCGCACGCTCGTGACGTCGCCTACACCTTTCTGCATTGACCCTCCAACCTCGCCACCGCTCTTGCTCTCGAACACATGCCGCTAAATTCCATGTCGAAGTTCCCCCTCCAGGCGCTCGCATCGCCACTCCATCGTGCTGCTAAATTTGATCGCTCCACCACCATCGCGATTCAACCAGCTCGAGTTCGAGCATCCACTACCTCGTGCTCGAAGTACAAAGAAAAGGAGCAGCGATTCGTTCGCCTATCTATTTTTTTCGAATTAAAATTCGATATATATTTTTTTCTCTGGTTTTCGATTTTGAAAGGAGATGGACGTGATATATGAAAGAAGGAGTGCGGTGTGTTGTAGAAGGTAGTGCCTTGTCTTTACAGATTTAATATTATTTATTTATAAATATCCCACTTAGTGTAACTTAAAATTTTGATATCCTATTGAGGCGTGCCGCTAGGCGTTTATAATGTTACACCCCTATTCCGAACGCAAAGGAAAATGTTTCGAGTCCTAATTTGATCGTATGGAGAAGATAGCTTTTTGGACCCAATTATTAAATTAAATTTTAGATATTAATTTCAACACGTTTCTATCCCGTACGACCAAAAGTTAACTCCAAACACTACAAAAATGAAATCCGGTAATAATACATTATTACGGATCCAATAGAACTTGTTTCGTCGAATTCCGAGACTGTGCCTCAGATCGCTATTTTAACGCGTCGATTAAATCGACAATTTCCAAAATTTATGAAATGGCTCCAAATTTCAGTTTTAAAATCTTACTAACTAATTTCTAATTCAAATAGAATTTATACCGACATTAGAAATCGTTTCAGTTTCATATTCAACTCTAATTCAATTATTTAAACGATTTTTAATTATTACTCAACAATTAATTTTTTTTAATTAAATCGCAATATTTGGAGTTTAAGTTTTATTACACTATTTTTGATCGATAAACTTCATATAAAAATTCCATTCACATTTCAAAACTCTACATTTAAAATAAATTAAATGTCCAAAATCAACGACCAAAAATCCGGTTCGTTACATTCCTCCCCCCTTAAAAGAATTTCGTCCCCGAAATTGGTAAGGTAGGAAAAATGCTCCAAACTCATTAACTTTTCAAAATCCACTTAGTTAAAATTCGATATTCACTTTTCTAATCTTTTAGTTCCAACCAAACATTCAGTTTCCATTTCTAATTCCAAAACCCTTTTATTCCAATTACAATTCGAAATCAAATTGTCGTTAACAAAAAAATTTCCTAAAATTTTCAAAAATTTTCTAACAACCTAAAATTTAGGCAGAGTCTCCTTTGTACGGAGAGCCTTTTGCAATATGACAAGAGAGACAAATATATATACATTGACCCACATTGTCGGAAAACAAAATATATATATCAATATTTATAATTTAGCGGTATTTAATCCAAAAACGTACCTTATTTTAGCATTTTTAAGCGAGCAGCTTATTTTATTTTGCAATTCGCGCAATCAAAGTCAAGCAAAACAGCTCCAGGTACCTGTACTTACTCAATTTAAACACGTAAGTACCAAATACATCAAATTCAATAAAATTTCACTTATTTAAACAATTACAACACATGAATTTCAATAACCAATCATGCTAAACATGTATTATAACCAATTATAAGGTTCTGACATTAATTTGATTACTTTCAATCAATCCATATTCAATTCAAATGATTTACAGCCAAATTTATTTGCATCCAATTCATTTTTATATCAAACAAACTCATATCCACTCCAAATTGATTAAAAATCAATTTATTCATATTTTATTTATTCATAGAATTTTATTTACTTTCGTTTGCGTCGAACAACAATTTTTTCTATGCAAATTCGGCGATATTTATTTAATAAAATAACCATTTCAGCTTATAGCTATTTTAAATTGATTCCAATCGATTTATATTTAATTTTATCCTATTTAAAATTTGTTCACAATCAATTCACTTACATTTCATTCATATCCACATTTATTATATTCAAATCCATTCTATGAAGCTTGGAATCATCCCACGCTATTTATTTAATAACCATTTCACTATTTATTCGAGCCAAACTTCCATCCAAAATATTTACTTAAGTTAATCCATTATTTTTAAATTATTTCCACCTTATAACTTAAGTTTATTTATTTCAACCAACTTCCATTTCATTTACTAATTAATTAATTAATTAGTTCATTCATTTTATTCACTTCAATTTCAATTCCATATTCAAATTCATTTTTGAATTCATTTATATGATATCCCAAGTCATATTCAATTTATTTACACTTAAATAGAATTTATTTATAAACCAAGCCTTTGTTATCTCAATCCAATTCTATTTTATTCTACGATATTCCCAATTATATTAAATTCGCTTACAATTTGTCGAATTTTTAATTTATACTCAAGTTTCTTTTTCAACATCCACTTTTAACCCACAATTTGATTTTATTCAACCAAGTTAATATCCATTCTATATTCAATCAACTAATTATTTATCCAATTAGTTCACTTCCAATTTATAACACAAAATCTTATTTTTATTTCAAAAATCACTTCATTTAATTTTTCTTGAGCTCAAACTCATTTTTATTTTTAACTCGAGATTATACATTTATTTATAGCCTAAGCATATTTTTATTCAATTAATTTCAATTTTTATAAGCTATTACAATTTATTTATTTATAATTCCAATTTTCACATAAACTTTATCTCATTCAAAATTTTATACCTTATGGTTATATAATATTTCACAATTAAAATTTCTATTTACTTCAATTCGACATTATTTCTAATTCAATCCAACTTTTATAACTTATAGTTATATAGTCACTTTATAAATTCACATATACATATTTAATTCAATTCAATATGATTCAATTTCAATTCACCTTTTTATTTAAATTTCAATTCCTTTTAACCAACATTTCAAAACTATATTCGAGTTATTCATACTTAAATTAAATTTCACTCCGAATAAATTTATTTTTAATCCTTTCAATTTCATTATATATTCCAATTACTTTGCTAAGTTAACTCCTATTTCATTAATACACTATATTAATTCAATTCAAATCCCACCAATTTTCACTTAAACTTTATCTCATTCAAAATTTTATACCTTATGGTTATATAATATTTCACAATTCAAATTTATATTTACTTCAATTCGACATTATTTCTAATTTAATCCAACTTTTATAACTTATAGTTATATAGTCACTTTATAAATTCACATTTACATATTTAATTCAATTCAATATGATTCAAACCAATTCACCTTTTTATTTAAATTTCAATTCCTTTTAACCAACTTTTCAAAACCATATTTGAGTTATTCGTACAAATTAAATTTCACTCCGAACAAATTTATTTTTAATCCTTTCAATTTCATTATATATTCCTATTACTTTGCTAAGTTAACTCCCATTTCATTAATACACTACATTAATTCAATTCAAATCCCACCAATTAAATTTCAAAAATTTAATCTATCCAGCTTAACTTAAGTTGAATTCCATTTTAACTTCCTCACTTTAAATTTTATTCCAACTTCAATTTTTCACACTCCCTCCTTATAAATATCACCTTCCACATGATTCCATAATTTTTAAACACCCGGTATTTATTTCAAATCATTTGAAATCAAATATATATATATACACACTCTTTTCAGTTTAACAAACCACTTTCTTCAAATCTCAAAATCAACCTAATTTTATCCAAAACAATTCCCTTTGGAATTTCCAAACAACACTTGTTCCAAAAAAAATATCCATATCAAATTATTATGGTAGAAATCTGTCACTTATAAACTCAAAAATGAACACCGATGATGTCGCGATCATCATCGGAATTATTTTCTAGCGACCGAAGTGGGTTCAGTGCTATATTTCTTCCAAAATCCATTAAACCCATTTTTATTTCAAAAATATTATCAAAATAATACTTTTTTAACCTTCATAATACTTCGGAAAATATTTTTCAAACTTTCTGGGATTTAAAGTTCCAAATTCTAGTTTGAATAAATTTTATAATCCATTATATAATTCATACTTATACAATCTCCATTTGGTTATATATAACCATTTCCAATTTTATAATCTTATTTTGATTACAAAATAAAAAACAAACACACCTCTATAAAATTTTCAGAAAATTATTCTCCTTTATATCAAAATATAGTTTGGGTAAAATTATTTCATTTACCCGCTTCAAAACCATACCGTGTCAAATTACTCTATTCAAGTGTTTACAAACTCCTATCGATTTAAGTGGCGTCCCACTATTCGATCAGAATTTATATACCACTCGACAGATCAATCAACACAATATAAAACCATTTTATATTCACTAACAAATACGTGCTCATATCTATTATTACACTCAACTCATTTTAGAGTACTACTGACTCTATCTCTAATGAGTAATCCCCACCAGAGCCAAGGTTCCCGCTTAACCATTAGCTCTGATACCAAGTGTAACGGCCCGTAAATCCGTACCCCTTTGAGTCGACCATAATTCACAACAGTTCAACTCAAATTGAATGGAAATACGAATCTTTAGGGATGAAGAAGAAGAAAGAGGTAGAAGAAAATTAAACAACAACAGAATCTCAGAATCGCAATGGAACAAAATATGATATATAATAATAAATATTTATACAAGGGAAACTGTATTTGTTAATATACATACAACCATCAGAGTACAAAAATTCAATACATCAAAATGGACAGTTATAATAACTTGTCCTCACACAGCGGAAATATAACCAAGTACAGAGATACGTCTCTGTCATCCAGCTCGTCTCCTGAGCTCCATAGCATTCTAACTTGAATCTGTAATACTCGGTCTGACCCGAGCATTATAATAAAATAACACCCGAGTCAGTCTGGAAAACCAGCGTGAGAAAACACATTCAATTCGTCCTGAAATTTTCGACTTTCGAAAATTCGACATCGATACTCACTTTATCGACTGCCGAGAAATCGAACGCTGGAAACTTCAAAAGTGAGGGTTTTAGAAAGAAGAAAAGGTAGAAGAAGAAGATAGAAGAAAAAAAAAAGAAGAAAAAGAAAAGAAAGAAGAAGAACAACAGAACAGCAACAGAAACAGAACAATAACAGAATCTCACATATCGCAGCGGAACAATATATAATAGATAAATGAATATCATTTAAAAACAAAAGAATTATATCTGTTATTACATTACATCACATCATATCATCAGAGTCAATAAACAACAATGGACAGTTATATAAACTTGTCCTCATACAGAATACACAGCGGAATAAATACTATAAGATACAAATACTACGTCTCGTCATCCAGATTGCTTCCAAAGCTCCAGAATATCCAGAATATCCTGATAATATAACTCTAGGCTGCCCGTGTGGAAAATTTGTGGGCACCCAGAGTTTAGAAGGGAACAATAAACTCCGAGTCAGTCATGGTGACTGGTGTGAGATCGTAAAACAGTTATTTATCTTTAAAATAAATAGCAGAGAATTTTAAAGTCAATTCGCAATGCTTTTGGAAAATGAAACTACCATAAGACCTCCCACCACACACACAATGCAAACGCAGAATTGGAGGAGATTTCTTCTTATGATAGTCAAAGATGCTTACTACGCAAAATCAAATCATTTTGATATTATTATTAGTGCATAGTGTAGAAATCATTTTCGAAAGTATAATATTAATCTTAGCCAACATACGACCAGTATCGTATGCCTACTATAGCTACCATCTAAACAGTGGTGACCACCGTACGTAAATGGCAGGTTCTACAACTAATACCGTACAAGTCACGTATTGGAGTTTGGATTTCCAACAAATGGTCAGGCTAAGGAACTTCCTTTTCCACGATGGGTACGTCCCTGGAATAGACGACCCGAGAAATAACCTAACATTACGGTTAGATCTCTGCCAACACAAGGCCGGGTTACCTCTGCAAAAATAGGTAACTACTGACACGCGTATGCCATCCCCCGATCGTCACCGATCTTCCCGAGGATCCCCGATTCGCAACAAACCACATAGTAAAAATAATGCAGTAACCACAGAGGTTAAGTATCTGGGCTCCATACCATGATACCACCTTTATCCAGAAGGAATGACATACACTAAGGGGCGCTACTCCCTAGAACCTTGCTGCATCCTTCCTGTTTTGACCATTTCCGGGGTGTGAGGCTCGACGAAGTCTCGTCCACAAAGCTACGCTTTCTTAAAAAGCCCTGCTTCGGGTCAAACAAAATGATCAACCTATGATCACAAAGATATAAGATCAAACAAATGATCATATCGCAAATGATCAAACACTGATCATTTCACAGCAACACTCAGTATGCCACGTTACCAAATTGGGATATATCGCTGATAAATTTCAACTACATAACCTCTGAGCTCGTACGTCTCAGAGAAGGGTGTTAAGCTAAGAGAATAATTTCTCCGCCACCAACAGAAATGTATTTGAAAGAAATCAGCTTTATATCTCAAATTGTAACGTCAGACACACAATCCATACAAGTCTGTTCCGGGATCGAACAGAACCGAAGGCACTTCTCACGAAGCCCTTGCATTTCCGGATAATTTTCAATCACGTCAGGACTTCCCGTCACTAAGGGTGATAAAAACTCTAAATCGGAGATCAGCCGATGTAGAGTAACTCGACGGTAATCCTTCCGTTTTCAAAAATATCCGGTCTTCAACACCGGTCTTCAAATGCGATTCATAACGACGTATCACATATTCGGAATGGGTTATACGACCCCATGGTCCTTTCCCGGCTAACCCGAATAGTGAGCGTATATTTAAAAACAAGTGTGGCATTCAAATTCATCCAATTCACAACAAATACCTATCTAAAGGTAATTATTGATAGTCGGTTATTTAACTATCAATAAAGATGCGCAACATCATCAGATTCCAAATAATTTTCCAAATTATTTCATCTTCCAAAAATATCTTTACTAGATATATAATTTCCACACTTAACCGTTTGAAAACAGATTTCAAATATTCAATTTCCACATTTCATTTTATCTTTAAAAGATAAAATCTCAAAACAGTTCATTTCATATTGGAAAAGCCTTTCCATACTTATTTAAAAATAAGTATTTCACAAATCATTTATTTTCAACATTTGAAAATATTCGATATACTTAAATCAAATTAAGTATATATTCATTCTTTAAGGAAATCATTTACAATAACAACATTTATTTGAGTCAAAACGAATGTTACGTAAAACATCGTTACGACGACTCAAAATCACTAGTATAGGGATTCGGAATTTAATAGATATATAAATCCCAATACTACATCAAAACATTTCCTTTCGGAAACCATTTACTATAACAACAGTGTTATAGTCCACCATTTCCTTAAATTTCTCGAAAACGTCTATTTCAACAAGAACTGCGGAAATCTCTGCTTTCGATTTATAATACATTTTAAAACATCTTTAAAGTGTTTAACTTCATTTTTAATATCCCTTTTCCCAAAACTATCCATTTTACTTAACGATATATTCACTATCCAAAATCGTGAATATACTTCAAAAATTACATTTCAATCTTTTCTACACGTTTTATTCCAAGAATTATCCACTATCCAAAATCGTGGATAAAATTCCCTTAATAACTTCTATATTACATTCATCAAATTTGATTGATTTCGAATTCATAAAACAACGTTTATAAATCCACCTTTATATTTTCTAACAACTTCGATTTATAAAATTCTCCTTTTATTAACTTCTAAATTTACTTATCAAAATAAGTGATTCCAGATTTATAAACAACGTTTACAAATCACATTTATACTTCATAACAATTTCAACTTATGAAATCATTTCATTTAGCAATTTCTATTTATATCCCAATTAAGTGCAAAAATCTAATTTATAAGTAAATTACTTATAAATCGTTTATTCTACAACATCTATTCACTTTATAACTTCACGTTATAAATCTATAAATTTCATTCACTTATGAAATCCTTTTATACTTCTTTTTAACACTTATAAAAATTCGTTTTATAAGTCCAATATTTTTATTAATAAAATATCCATTTTATAAATCTTCTTATACAAATCGTTTATAGTTATTCAAAAATCCCAGTTTAAACCATTTTATAAATAAATCGACTTTTATTTCAAAAATCACCTTACGGTCATAATTCACAAAAATCTTAACTTTTATAACTTCAAAATTCTAGACGTTTATTTTTCTGAAATAAATCAATTCAAAAATTCGATAAACGTCTACTTTTCAAAAATCACTTTAAAAATCCTTTTTAAAATAAAAGTCGTTATTTTTACATTTCAAAACTGAATCCGATGATGCAACAGCATCAATTAGTCCATCACAACAGTCAATATCATATATCGATATGATAACAGAATATACATCAATATCTGTAAATAATCAATACGGTGAGGAATCCAGTTGGATCCCTCCAACCTGTTTCCCTGCATCCACAGATGTTAGCACAATACCAATTCCGCTCCAGTACGGAATTATCGCGGTATATGGGTTTTTTATAAATCCGCTTACTAACGGCGCAATAGGGTCTCATCCGCTATACGAGGCGGGAAATCATCAATCCAATATATACATATGCCAATATGTATATACTGCTATATATAGATATATATCCTATAATATCTAATATCACATCCAAACAGTCAATCAAATCAATAACTGAAAATAATTCCACATTCAATTTGAGTGAGAAGATCTCACCGTGATTTTAATTCTGATTTCAGCGTTTGATTTCGAATAAAATTAAACGCGCGTTTAATTTTACCCGAAATTCAAACTAGCTCCAAACGACTCCAAATCAGTTGCACAGTATTCGAGAAAACGAAGCCAACGCCGCTCGTTTCGTAATTTTCTGATAATGTATGAACAAGTTATAGCTTTTTAAAGATCGAACAAATTATAATTCAAATATTTACAATTTTATTTTTATTTTTATACCCAGATTAAATCTCTGCCGTTGATTTTCCCAAAACTAAATTCGAGCCGCTGTTGCTTTCTTCCCCGTTGCCCAGATATGCACGCACCCAATTAACCCATGCCGCCACCCCTAGGGTTTAATTTTACCTCCACCATGATCACTTCCAAGTCGATCCACTACCACCAAAACGCTTGCCAACTCGAGCTTCACCCACGGCATGACCACCATCAAACTCGGCCACCCCTATTGAATGCGATTTGATGACGAACGGCCGGCCATCGCGGCCCCATAGCTCCCACCTCGATGCTCCAAATCAAATCACCACCGTTCACATCGAAGTCCTCCCTCCCCTCTCCAATTTTGTAGTTGAAGATTCGTGATGAAAGTCGACGGATTGAGAGATCGGAGGGGATGAATTGGGTGTGTTTCTGGCCTTCGAATTTGGAGATGGCGGCCAGGGTTTTAAAACCCTAATTTGTTTTATTTTGCCAAAAAAAAAAGAAAAATGAAGTGCTTTTATAGAAAAAAACGACAAACACTATTCATTTCGGGTTTTCCGAACTCCGATTTACGCGCGGTAACTGGCATTTCTGGGGTTTACCCCGCGTTCCGAACGCAATGGAATAGGTTTCGGAAGCTAATTCGATCGTCTGTGCGAGATACGGAGAAAAACGATCAGTTTAAATTAAACCGATTTAAATCGATTTCGAGGCGTTTTGATTCGTACCGGACAAACGGTAAATCCAAAAATTACGAAATTTGAAATCTTACAATAATATCACATTACGGATCCGATGAAACTGGTTTCGTCGAAATCCGACACTGTCTGAAAAATGACTATTTTAACTCGACGATTTTAAAATTAAAATGATATCGATGCGTTTCGAGCTGCCACGGTCAAACGATAACTTCGATTTCTACAAAAATTGAAATCCGATAATAACTAACTATTACGGATCCAATGGAACTGGTCTCGTTCAATTCTGAGACTGTTCGAAAATTGGCTATTTTTACAGTCGATAATTAAATATTAAAATATCGATTTTCACAATTTAACTTTAAATTCAATTCTGAAAGTTCTAAAATATTTCTATAACTCCAGTATGATCAAATAAAATCTTACAAATCATTTTCAATCATATTTAATCCAGATTTAAATTATTTCTGGAATTTCACTATTAATTATTGATTTAATTGACCAAATTAAATCCAATATTCGAATAATAAATCATTCGACTTCTTAATTCCATTTATTAATATTTAAAATCAATTAAATATTCGAATTTTTATTATCAGAAAATCTGGGTCGTTACAAACTTCCCCCCTTAAAAGAATTTCGTCCTCGAAATTACAAGTTAGGAAGAAAGGTCCTTAACTCGTTTACTATTTTTCACAATTCAATAGTTTTATCAATTTATCAAAACAAATCTTCTACTAAAGATTCATTATTAATTCAACTAACTTTCAACTTCAACTATAAGTTCAAACAACATTGTTTAACTTCTCAATTCAAATTCGAGTTTAAATTCAAATTTTAAACTTCAAAATTTTCTCAAAATTTTCTAACACTCGAAATTTTCGAAAAATTTCGCCAGCGTCTCCTTTGCGCGGTTAATACGGCACGACTACAAAACGTCCCTCCGGACTCTCAGATTTCAAAAAGAAAAAGAAAAAGCCAAGCGGCTAGAGAAACAAGTCATCAAATCTCATATTCAACTTTAAATACATACCTTTAGTCGAGCAATTCAAATTTATCTGTGAAATAAATTTTCCAATCCCTTTATACACCTGTATATCCTACTAGCCATAATATCTAGTTGCATATATTCAAACCATTTCGCACATCCAATTACAAAATTTTCAATATAAACTGCTTATATATCTTTAACTTACTTCACTGTTGAAGTTACATATTCATATCCATTCAAGTTTACATTTCAAATTCATTTGAATTCAATTCACCATTTTAATTCTATTGGAATTCAATTTACCTTCAATTCTGAATATTGAATTTTATCGATTATCTTTCATTCATAACTGCACCATTTTAAATTAGTTTCAGTTACTAATCCATTTCCAATTCTAATTCACTTATTCAAATTCGGTTTCAACATTCAGTTTTAATCTTATTCACTTCATTTATTCAAATTTATTTACTCATTCACACATTCTTTCATTTTCAATTTGAATCTCATTTCTATCAAATTCCAAATATTTTATAAGTCTTCGACTTATTTACATCTGGATTTATAAAATCATCCATACATTCATATTACTAATTCTATTATGAATTTTATCTTCAATTATCCTTTTTGAATTCTATTTTCATTTGTAAATCATATTTACAATTCATATTCATAATTTTTATTCATATATGAATTCATCTCTTTATATTTCAATTCACATTTATAAATTTCATTCGTTAAATGGATTTTTATTTAAACTTTAAACTTTACAAGTTATCAACTTCATTCAAAACCATTTTGAAAACAATTCAAATTATCCTTTGAATTTCCAAAACAAAATCCAAATTTTCCAAACACTTCCATTTAAAATAATTTGGCAGCAATTCCTCTTTCGGAAACCCGAAAATGAACATCGATGATGTTGCAGTCATTACCGAAGTTATTTTCCAGCGACCGAAAAGAGTTTAGAGCTTTCATCTTTCCAAAATACTTTTCAAAACCTTTGAAATTCATTTTCAAATCAAAAAGGAATTAACTTTCCAAATTTCCAAAATTTTCAAATTCTTTTCAAAACATTTCCAAATACTTTTCTGGAATTCCGTTTAAATTACAAATCACATTTATAATTTACATTCTCAAATTTCATTTGTATATGGATTTATTTCTTAACTTTGGAGTAATGATTTCAATTTCTTATTCAATTTCAGTGATGATAATTCACTATTATCACTTCCTAACATCCATGCAACCATATACTATAGTACTTTATAGAAAAACATTTCTTTTCCATACAAAAATAGTTTTGGGCAAAATTATCTCATTTACCCTATTTAAAACAATACTGTGCCGAATTGTTCTATTCAAGTGTTTAGAGATCCCTATCGATAGAGTTGTACGGACAATACCGACCAGAATCCATATACCACTCAACAAATCAATCATCACAATATAAAACAATTTTATATTAACTAACAAATACGCGCTCGTATCTATTATTACACTCAACTCATTCTAGAGTACTACTGACTCTATCTCTAATGAGTAACACCCAACAGAGCAGGGTTGTCGCTTAACCATATGCTCTGATACCACTTTGTCACGTCCTGAAATTTTCGACTTTCGAAAATTCGACATCGATACTCACTTTATCGACTGCCGAGAAATCGAACGCTGGAAACTTCAAAAGTGAGGGTTTTAGAAAGAAGAAAAGGTAGAAGAAGAAGATAGAAGAAAAAAAAAGAAGAAAAAGAAAAGAAAGAAGAAGAACAACAGAACAGCAACAGAAACAGAACAATAACAGAATCTCACATATCGCAGCGGAACAATATATAATAGATAAATGAATATCATTTAAAAACAAAAGAATTATATCTGTTATTACATTACATCACATCATATCATCAGAGTCAATAAACAACAATGGACAGTTATATAAACTTGTCCTCATACAGAATACACAGCGGAATAAATACTATAAGATACAAATACTACGTCTCGTCATCCAGATTGCTTCCAAAGCTCCAGAATATCCAGAATATCCTGATAATATAACTCTAGGCTGCCCGTGTGGAAAATTTGTGGGCACCCAGAGTTTAGAAGGGAACAATAAACTCCGAGTCAGTCATGGTGACTGGTGTGAGATCGTAAAACAGTTATTTATCTTTAAAATAAATAGCAGAGAATTTTAAAGTCAATTCGCAATGCTTTTGGAAAATGAAACTACCATAAGACCTCCCACCACACACACAATGCAAACGCAGAATTGGAGGAGATTTCTTCTTATGATAGTCAAAGATGCTTACTACGCAAAATCAAATCATTTTGATATTATTATTAGTGCATAGTGTAGAAATCATTTTCGAAAGTATAATATTAATCTTAGCCAACATACGACCAGTATCGTATGCCTACTATAGCTACCATCTAAACAGTGGTGACCACCGTACGTAAATGGCAGGTTCTACAACTAATACCGTACAAGTCACGTATTGGAGTTTGGATTTCCAACAAATGGTCAGGCTAAGGAACTTCCTTTTCCACGATGGGTACGTCCCTGGAATAGACGACCCGAGAAATAACCTAACATTACGGTTAGATCTCTGCCAACACAAGGCCGGGTTACCTCTGCAAAAATAGGTAACTACTGACACGCGTATGCCATCCCCCGATCGTCACCGATCTTCCCGAGGATCCCCGATTCGCAACAAACCACATAGTAAAAATAATGCAGTAACCACAGAGGTTAAGTATCTGGGCTCCATACCATGATACCACCTTTATCCAGAAGGAATGACATACACTAAGGGGCGCTACTCCCTAGAACCTTGCTGCATCCTTCCTGTTTTGACCATTTCCGGGGTGTGAGGCTCGACGAAGTCTCGTCCACAAAGCTACGCTTTCTTAAAAAGCCCTGCTTCGGGTCAAACAAAATGATCAACCTATGATCACAAAGATATAAGATCAAACAAATGATCATATCGCAAATGATCAAACACTGATCATTTCACAGCAACACTCAGTATGCCACGTTACCAAATTGGGATATATCGCTGATAAATTTCAACTACATAACCTCTGAGCTCGTACGTCTCAGAGAAGGGTGTTAAGCTAAGAGAATAATTTCTCCGCCACCAACAGAAATGTATTTGAAAGAAATCAGCTTTATATCTCAAATTGTAACGTCAGACACACAATCCATACAAGTCTGTTCCGGGATCGAACAGAACCGAAGGCACTTCTCACGAAGCCCTTGCATTTCCGGATAATTTTCAATCACGTCAGGACTTCCCGTCACTAAGGGTGATAAAAACTCTAAATCGGAGATCAGCCGATGTAGAGTAACTCGACGGTAATCCTTCCGTTTTCAAAAATATCCGGTCTTCAACACCGGTCTTCAAATGCGATTCATAACGACGTATCACATATTCGGAATGGGTTATACGACCCCATGGTCCTTTCCCGGCTAACCCGAATAGTGAGCGTATATTTAAAAACAAGTGTGGCATTCAAATTCATCCAATTCACAACAAATACCTATCTAAAGGTAATTATTGATAGTCGGTTATTTAACTATCAATAAAGATGCGCAACATCATCAGATTCCAAATAATTTTCCAAATTATTTCATCTTCCAAAAATATCTTTACTAGATATATAATTTCCACACTTAACCGTTTGAAAACAGATTTCAAATATTCAATTTCCACATTTCATTTTATCTTTAAAAGATAAAATCTCAAAACAGTTCATTTCATATTGGAAAAGCCTTTCCATACTTATTTAAAAATAAGTATTTCACAAATCATTTATTTTCAACATTTGAAAATATTCGATATACTTAAATCAAATTAAGTATATATTCATTCTTTAAGGAAATCATTTACAATAACAACATTTATTTGAGTCAAAACGAATGTTACGTAAAACATCGTTACGACGACTCAAAATCACTAGTATAGGGATTCGGAATTTAATAGATATATAAATCCCAATACTACATCAAAACATTTCCTTTCGGAAACCATTTACTATAACAACAGTGTTATAGTCCACCATTTCCTTAAATTTCTCGAAAACGTCTATTTCAACAAGAACTGCGGAAATCTCTGCTTTCGATTTATAATACATTTTAAAACATCTTTAAAGTGTTTAACTTCATTTTTAATATCCCTTTTCCCAAAACTATCCATTTTACTTAACGATATATTCACTATCCAAAATCGTGAATATACTTCAAAAATTACATTTCAATCTTTTCTACACGTTTTATTCCAAGAATTATCCACTATCCAAAATCGTGGATAAAATTCCCTTAATAACTTCTATATTACATTCATCAAATTTGATTGATTTCGAATTCATAAAACAAGGTTTATAAATCCACCTTTATATTTTCTAACAACTTCGATTTATAAAATTCTCCTTTTATTAACTTCTAAATTTACTTATCAAAATAAGTGATTCCAGATTTATAAACAACGTTTACAAATCACATTTATACTTCATAACAATTTCAACTTATGAAATCATTTCATTTAGCAATTTCTATTTATATCCCAATTAAGTGCAAAAATCTAATTTATAAGTAAATTACTTATAAATCGTTTATTCTACAACATCTATTCACTTTATAACTTCACGTTATAAATCTATAAATTTCATTCACTTATGAAATCCTTTTATACTTCTTTTTAACACTTATAAAAATTCGTTTTATAAGTCCAATATTTTTATTAATAAAATATCCATTTTATAAATCTTCTTATACAAATCGTTTATAGTTATTCAAAAATCCCAGTTTAAACCATTTTATAAATAAATCGACTTTTATTTCAAAAATCACCTTACGGTCATAATTCACAAAAATCTTAACTTTTATAACTTCAAAATTCTAGACGTTTATTTTTCTGAAATAAATCAATTCAAAAATTCGATAAACGTCTACTTTTCAAAAATCACTTTAAAAATCCTTTTTAAAATAAAAGTCGTTATTTTTACATTTCAAAACTGAATCCGATGATGCAACAGCATCAATTAGTCCATCACAACAGTCAATATCATATATCGATATGATAACAGAATATACATCAATATCTGTAAATAATCAATACGGTGAGGAATCCAGTTGGATCCCTCCAACCTGTTTCCCTGCATCCACAGATGTTAGCACAATACCAATTCCGCTCCAGTACGGAATTATCGCGGTATATGGGTTTTTTATAAATCCGCTTACTAACGGCGCAATAGGGTCTCATCCGCTATACGAGGCGGGAAATCATCAATCCAATATATACATATGCCAATATGTATATACTGCTATATATAGATATATATCCTATAATATCTAATATCATATCCAAACAGTCAATCAAATCAATAACTGAAAATAATTCCACATTCAATTTGAGTGAGAAGATCTCACCGTGATTTTAATTCTGATTTCAGCGTTTGATTTCGAATAAAATTAAACGCGCGTTTAATTTTACCCGAAATTCAAACTAGCTCCAAACGACTCCAAATCAGTTGCATCGCGTAGTATTCGAGAAAACGAAGCCAACGCCGCTCGTTTCGTAATTTTCTGATAATGTATGAACAAGTTATAGCTTTTTAAAGATCGAACAAATTATAATTCAAATATTTACAATTTTATTTTTATTTTTATACCCAGATTAAATCTCTGCCGTTGATTTTCCCAAAACTAAATTCGAGCCGCTGTTGCTTTCTTCCCCGTTGCCCAGATATGCACGCACCCAATTAACCCATGCCGCCACCCCTAGGGTTTAATTTTACCTCCACCATGATCACTTCCAAGTCGATCCACTACCACCAAAACGCTTGCCAACTCGAGCTTCACCCACGGCATGACCACCATCAAACTCGGCCACCCCTATTGAATGCGATTTGATGACGAACGGCCGGCCATCGCGGCCCCATAGCTCCCACCTCGATGCTCCAAATCAAATCACCACCGTTCACATCGAAGTCCTCCCTCCCCTCTCCAATTTTGTAGTTGAAGATTCGTGATGAAAGTCGACGGATTGAGAGATCGGAGGGGATGAATTGGGTGTGTTTCTGGCCTTCGAATTTGGAGATGGCGGCCAGGGTTTTAAAACCCTAATTTGTTTTATTTTGCCAAAAAAAAAAGAAAAATGAAGTGCTTTTATAGAAAAAAACGACAAACACTATTCATTTCGGGTTTTCCGAACTCCGATTTACGCGCGGTAACTGGCATTTCTGGGGTTTACCCCGCGTTCCGAACGCAATGGAATAGGTTTCGGAAGCTAATTCGATCGTCTGTGCGAGATACGGAGAAAAACGATCAGTTTAAATTAAACCGATTTAAATCGATTTCGAGGCGTTTTGATTCGTACCGGACAAACGGTAAATCCAAAAATTACGAAATTTGAAATCTTACAATAATATCACATTACGGATCCGATGAAACTGGTTTCGTCGAAATCCGACACTGTCTGAAAAATGACTATTTTAACTCGACGATTTTAAAATTAAAATGATATCGATGCGTTTCGAGCTGCCACGGTCAAACGATAACTTCGATTTCTACAAAAATTGAAATCCGATAATAAGTAACTATTACGGATCCAATGGAACTGGTCTCGTTCAATTCTGAGACTGTTCGAAAATTGGCTATTTTTACAGTCGATAATTAAATATTAAAATATCGATTTTCACAATTTAACTTTAAATTCAATTCTGAAAGTTCTAAAATATTTCTATAACTCCAGTATGATCAAATAAAATCTTACAAATCATTTTCAATCATATTTAATCCAGATTTAAATTATTTCTGGAATTTCACTATTAATTATTGATTTAATTGACCAAATTAAATCCAATATTCGAATAATAAATCATTCGACTTCTTAATTCCATTTATTAATATTTAAAATCAATTAAATATTCGAATTTTTATTATCAGAAAATCTGGGTCGTTACAATTAGAGTTATCAAAATCCTTTGAAAAACAAAGGTATCTCGTAAGACCGCCCCACACATAAACACAATGGGTTTTTCCCTTATGATAACCAAAATTTTTTATAGAAAATCAAGTGATATTATAACAGTGTCTAAATACAAATACTTATTCAAATAGCTGAAATTGTTACATTAATTAAATTCCAATATACTATGCTCTACAAACAAAACTGTAAGACTCGTATTGGAGAATGGATTCCATACAATGACTGGGCCACTGGGGTACCGCCCATCACAGTACACCTCTAGAACAATGTACCGAGGACCTCGACAGGATCCCATGCTACACAAGACCGGCCTACCCCTAACCTGGATAGACCGAATATGTTATCAACTTGGGTGTTCCCACCCTTACAATCGAGCGCTCCTTCTTCCATGCACAACCATATCCATAATATATAGGTTTCCGATGACATCTAGAAAAGTGATAACATACCCTAATTAGGTGCGACCCACTTAGCCTTGTTGCATCTCCCCTATTTTTGTTGTAACGACCCAGAATTTTGACCAAATTAAATTGAGAATATTTAATTAATTTTAAATATTTGAACGATGATTTAATTTGAATCCCCGATATATCGCTGAATTTGGCGATTGAACTTTAAAATTTAATCGATTGAAGTTGAATAAAAATTAGAATCTTCAATTTTAAGTTGAAGAAAAATATTTCGAAAGCTTTTAAAATTCGTATTGATATTACTGAAGATAACAGAACCTTCAGAAATTGATTTGGAAACAATCTGTTCAGTTTTGAAATTAAATCGTTCGAATCGATATTTAAAAAATAGCCGTCCGAGGTACAGTCTCGGAATTCGACGAAACCAGTTCCATTGGGTCCGTAACGTTGAATTATGGCCGGGTTTCAAATTTCGTATTTTTCGGAGTTGATATGAGAGCATACGGCGTGTAAACGCATTGAAATTTAATCGATTTCAATTTAAATTTAAATTTGATATTTGTCAAACATCAGCAACATTTTCTCCCCTTAAATCACGCCTTAACCCACGCCATCGATCACGAAAGAAAAATCATGCAAACCATACCTCGTTTAATTTTAAAATATCTCCTCTCCCTCTTCCTTTATCTGTTCGCTCTCGTTCAAAAATCCAAAGATAAAAATGGCCGCATTCTTTTCTCGAAATCAAAAAGGTCCTCCCTCTCCTCATTTTTCAGTTGGAAATTGAATTCACGAGAAAAAAAATATATAAAAATCAACGCCTTCTAATTTATCGCCACTGCATAATCGACTATTCCATCAGCCATCGCGGCTCATCCTTGCCTCCTACGCGATATTTCTGCTGCTGTCTCGAAGTCCTGCTACAGTCTCTTTACTGCCACTATTAATTAATTTCGATCGATTTAGGGCTGGAAGTTCGTCGAGTTCGCGGCAAGGCGTGGGGATCGGCGATGACGAAGTAGGGGGGGTCGCAGTTTCGCGACGAGGGCGGAGTGCGTGACGTCGACAGTGGGGTTCGCGAGCTCGTTCGCGTGGGGATTCTCGAAGTAAAAGCGGAGGCGATGTCGCGCGATTATGGTGGTGCAGCGCGGGGTCGCGACTGGAAGGAGCACGAAGCTCGAAGGCAGGCGACTGTCAAGGGAAATTCGCTATTTTGAAGGCGAGGCCACCGCTGTGGGTTTCGCGAGCGCTTCGGAGCGTCAGCGAGGAGCTTGAGGATGGCAGGCGAACGCGATACATTCGACTTCAAGAATTGTTTCTTTGCAGTGAGGTAAATTTTGTTTTATTTAATTTGAATTGGGAATTTTATATTTAAAACAAATTTTGAAAACAAATATAATTACAGCAAAGTGAAATACGATTCTGTTTTAAGTTTAATATGCATGTTTATATATATAGGAAGCAATAAATATACATATATAGATAAAACAATGAAAAAATATATATTGGAAAACAGTAAAATAATTATTTATTTGGTTATGACTGTTATGTGAAAATAATAAATTAGTACGAGAAAATTTAGTTTTAAAATTTAATTTTTTTTGGGTTAAATCAATTTATTTAAAGGAGAATTGGTTTAAATGAAAACTATCAGTTAATTAAACTATTAAACGGTAACCGGTTATGCGATTGATGTGAATATTAATAAATGGTATAAATATTTATACAAGGTAGAAATGAAGAAAACAACTCTGGAACGGAAATGGATTGCACAATAAAAAGCTAAGGTGAGATCTTCTCACTCAGATTTAAATTTGAATTGCAGTTATTGATTGTGTTGATTGCTATTGAATGTGCTATTAGATATAGTAGGATATATATATATATAGCAATATATACATATTGGCATATGTATATATTGGATTGATGATTTCCCGCCTCGTATAGCGGATGAGACCCTATTGCGCCGTTAGTAAGCGGATTTTTATAAAACCCATATACCGTGATAATTCCGTACTGGAGCGGAATTGGTATTGTGCTAACGTCTTTGGATGCAGGAAAACAGGTTGGAGGGATCCAACTGGACCCCTCACATTGATTGAATTTATTTATACTGTGATATGAATCTGTGAATGATTATATCGATGTTATTGATCATATTGATGTCTGGAAATTGTTTGAAAGCTAAAATTTAGCTGAATGGATGTTTGATATCATTGGATTCCAAAAATGAATGAAATTGAATTTTTGAAATCAAAATAGAAATTTTTAAGTAAATAAATTTTTAGAAATTGAATAAATCCTGAAGAGAAAAATTTAAAAGTATAAAAGCTGATTTTTATAATCTTATCGGATTAATTCCAGAATCAAGTGAAAGTGTTAAATAAATGGATTTCGTAAAATAGTGATTTTTAATTGAATAATTTAGTTAAACATTGGATTTTTTTTAGATTGAAAGAAACAATTGAAATTTATTTTCCTTAAAAGGAATTTATTTTACAAGGAGATAAGTTGGAAATCCAATTTGAAATTTAATCGGTAAATTGAAATAATTTGGGAAATCAATGTAAAATGATTTCAATTTGAAGAATCCATTTAAAAATAGGATATTGAATAATTTGAAGAGAATAAAAATTTATTTTAGTAGTGAAAATAAATTTAGAAATCAATTTGTAATTGATTTGGTGTTAAAGTAGAATTAGAAATTAATTTGAAATCCGATTTTAGATTCAAAAGTGAATATTTGGAAAAAATGAATCCAATTGAAATAAGGGAATGTGAATTTAAATGGAAATGATGTTAAAATGATTTATGAAGGGATGAACTTTACAATTGTAAAGTTTTAAAAGAACGATTTTTGAAAATAAATGAATTATAAGTATTAACTTATAATATGGACCGTTAGTATAAAAATTGAGTTATGAATTGAACTAGTTAATGAAGAAGATTTATAAATTGTAGTTTTTATAAATGGAAATAGAATTTATAACCGTGTTTATAAATTCGAAATCGATTGAATTTGATAAATTATATATAGGAGATTATTGAAGAAGATATATTCGCGATTTTTTTTAATAGCGAATTTTTATTGGAATAAAATGTGTAGAGATTTATGGAAATGTGGTTAGTGAAGTATATTCACGATTTTGGACAGTGAATATATTGTTAAGTAAAATGGATTCATTTTTGAAAAAGTGACATTGAAAATGAAGTTAAACATTTTAGAGATGTTTTTAAAATGTATTATGGATCGAAAGCATAGATTTCAACATTTTATTGTTGAAATAGACGTTTTCGAAAAATAAGGAAAATATGGACTATAACACTGTTGTTATAGTAAATGATTTTCGAAAGAAAATGTTTTATATAGTATTGGGATTTATATATACCTACCTTAATTCCGAATCCCTATACTATTGATTTCGAGTCGTCGTAACGATGTTTTACGCAACATTCGTTTTGACTCAAATAGATGTTAAGAAAATGTTTTCCTTAAAAGAACGAATATATACTTAATTTGATTTAAGTATATCGAATATTTTCAAACGTTGAAAATAAATGATTTGTGAAACACTTATTTTTAAATAAGTGTGGAAATGTTTTTCCAATATGAAAAGAACCGTTTTGAGATTTTATCTTCAAAGATAAAAAGAAATGTGGGAATTGATTTGAAATTGTTTTTCAAACGGTTAAGTGTGGAAATTCTATATCTAGTAAAGATATTTTTGAAAATAAATAATTTGGAAAATTATTTGGAATCTGATGATGTTGTGCATCTTTATTGATAGTTAAATAACCGACTATCAATAATTACCTTTAGATAGGTATTTGTTGTGATTGGATGAATTTGAATGCCACACTTATTTTTGAATAATCGCTCACTATTCGGGTTAGCCGGGAAAGGACCATGGGGTCGTATAACCCATTCCGAATATGTGATACGTCGTTATGAATTGCATTCGAAGACCGGTGTTGAAGACCGGATATTTTTGAAAACGAAAGGATTACCGTCGAGTTACTCTACATCGACTGATCTTCGATTTAGAGGTTTTTATCACCCTTAGTGACGGGAAGTCCTGACGTGATTGAAAATTATCCGGAATTGCAAGGGCTTCGTGAGAAGTGCCTTCGGTTCTGTTCGATCCCGGAACAGACTTGTATGGATTGTGTGTCTGACGTTACAATTTGAGATATAAAGCTGATTTCTTTCAAATACATTTCTGTTGGTGGCGGAGAATTTATTCTCTTAGCTTAACACCCTTCTCTGAGACGTACGAGCTCAGAGGTTATGTAGTTGAAATTCATCAGCGATATATCCCAATTTGGTAACGTGGCATACTAAGTGTTGCTGTGAAATGGTCAGTGTTTGATCATTTGTGATATGATCATTTGTTTGATCTTATATCTTTGTGATCATAGGTTGATCATTTTGTTTGACCCGAAGCAGGGCTTTGTAGAAAGCGTAGCTTTGTGGACGAGACTTCGTCGAGCCTCACACCCCGGAAATGGTCGAAACAGGAAGAATGCGGCAAGGTTCTGGGGAGTAGCGCCCCTTAGTGTATGTCATTCCTTCTGGATAAAGGTGGTATCATGGTATGGAGCCCAGATACTTAACCTCTGTGGTTGCTGCAAAATTTATTTCTTTGTGGTTTGTTGCGAATCGGGGATCCTCGGGAAGATCGGTGACGATCGGGGGATGGCATACGCGTGTCAGTAGTTACCTATTTTTGCAGAGGTAACCTGGCCTTGTGTTGGCAGAGATCCGGTTAGGTTCTCGGGTCGTCTATTCCAGGGACGTACCCATCGTGGATAGGAAGTTCCTTAGCCTGACCATTTGTTGGAAATCCAAACAAAACAATACGTGACTTGTACGGTTTTAGTTGTAGAACCTGCCATCTAATATGGCAGCTATAGCAAGCATACTATAATGGTACCTATGCTGGCTAAGATTAATATTCTACTTTCGAAATGTTTTCTACACTATGCACTAATAATAATATCCAAAAGAATTTGATTTTTGCGTAGTAAGCATCTTTGACTATCATAAGAAGAAATCTCCTCCAATTCTGCGTTTGCATTGTGTGTGTGGCGGGAGGTCTTATGGTAGTTTCATTTTCCAAAGGCATTGTGAATTGACTTTAAAAATATTTCTGTTGTTTATTTTAAAGATAAATAACTGTTTTACGATCTCACACCAGTCACCATGACTGACTCGGAGTTTATTGTTTCCCTTCTAAACTCTGGGTGCCCACCAATTTCCACACGGGCAGTCTAGAGTTAGATTATCAGGATATTCTGGATATTCTGGAGCTTGGAGATAAGCTGGAGGACGAGACGTAGTATTTGTATCTGATATTATTTATTCCGCTGTGTATTCTGTATGAGGACGAGTTTATATAACTGTCCATTGTTGTATATTGACTCTGATGATTGATGTATGTATAAAATGATATAGTTCTTTGTTTTAAAAGACTAGTAATTATCTATTGTATATTGTTCCGCTGCGATGTGTAAGATTCTGATATTGTTTTCTGTTCTGATGTGTTTTCTGTTGTTCTTCTTCTTTCTTTCTTCTCTTTTTCTTCTATCTTCTTCTTCTTCTACTTTTTCTTTTTCTTAAAACCCTCACTATTGGAGTTTCCGGCACTCGATTGCTCGGCAGTCGATAAAGTGAGTATCGATGTCGAATTTTCAAAAGTCGAAAATTTCGGTATGTGACAAAGTGGTATCAGAGCATATGGTTAAGTGACAACCCTGCTCTGTTGGGTGTTACTCATTAGAGATAGAGTCAGTAGTACTCTAGAATGAGTTGAGAGTAATAATATATACAAGCGCGTATTTGTTAGTGAATATGAAATTGTTTTATATTGTGTTTGCTTATCCGTTGAGATGTTTGTGAATTTTGATCGGTATGTGGGACGCCATATTATCGATAGGGATTTCTAAACACTTAAACGAGGCAAGATGACACAGTATTGTTTTAAAATAGGGTAAATGAAATAATTTTACCCAAAACTATTTTTGTATAGAAAAAAGAAATGATTTTTCTATGAAATACTATAGTATATGGATGTTTGGTTGTTAGGAAGTAATAACATTGAAACATTATCATTGTTATCTGAAATCGAATGAGAAATTAAAAATAACAACCAAAGATTTGGAAATAAATTCATATAAGAATAAAATTATGGATATGAATTGTAAATGTGATTTACAAATGAAATTTGAGATTATAAATTATAAATGTGACTTATAATTTAAAACGGAATTCCAAAGGAGTTTTTGGAAATGTTTTGAAAAGAATTTGAAAATTTTGGAGATTTGGAAAGTTTAAACCATTTTTGGTTTGAAAGTGATTTTCAAAGGTTTTGAAAAGTCTTTTGAAGAGATGAAAAGCTCTAAACTCTTTTAGGTCGCTGGAAAATAATCCTGATGATGGTGGCCACATCATTAGAATTCATTTTCGGGTTTCCAAAAGAGGAATTGCTGCCAAATTGTTTTTAAATGGAAAGTGTTTGGAAAATTTGGGTTTTGTTTGGAAATTCCAGGATAATTTGAATTGTTTTCAAAATGGCTTTAAAGGGTTGAAAAGACTCTGGAATACTATATAACAATATTTATGAAATATTATGAAATTGATGACTTATAAAATAGTTGAAATTTGATTTGGAAATGAGATTCCAATTGGAAATGAAAGAATCAGTGAAGGAGTTTCAGAATGAATGAATAAATTGCAACTGTAAGTGCAATGAAAGTGAAATGACAGTAGATGAACGAATTAAATTCAATGATTATAAAAGAAAAGTGAATTGAATTCAAATTGGAAACCCAGTTTAAATGACAGTAGATTTAACCGAAGGGTAAATTGGAAACAAATTTTGGAAATGAACAAAAGTGAATAAAACTGGAATTGAAATTTAATGTTGAAAACAAATTTGAATTTGTAAGTAAATTGGAATTTGTAATGAATTGGTAATTGAAACTAATTTAAAATGGTGCAGTTATAAATGAAAGGTAATTGATGAAATTCAATATTCGGAATAAAAGATAAAATTGAATTCGATTAGAAATTTGATGTAAAATTGAATGATAATGAATATGTAACTTCAACAGTGAAGTAAAGATGATATAAATAGTTTATATTGAAATTTTTGTAATAGAATTTACAAAATGGTTTGAATATGTAACTAGATATTATGGCTAGTAGGATATACAAGTGTTATAAAGGAATTGGGATTTTAATTTTGAAGAGAATTTGAATTGCTCAACAAAAGGTAAGTGTTTCAATTTGAATATGAGATTTGATGACTTATTTCTCTAGCCGCTTGGCTTTTTCTTTTTCTTTTTGAAATCTGAGAGTCCGTAGGGACGTTTTGTAGTCGTACCGTATTAGCCGCGCAAAGGAGACGCTGGCGAAATTTTTCGGAAATTTAGGGCGTTAGAAAATTTTGAGAAAATTTTGGAAGTTTAAATTTGAATTTGAATTTAAAATTGAATTGAGAAGTTAAACAATGTTGTTTGAAACTTATAGTTGAAGTTGAAAATTTAGTATGAATAATAACGAATCTTTAGTAGAAAGATTTGTTTTGAAAAATTGATAAAACTATTTGAATGTGGAAAGAGAGTAGACGAGTTAAGGACCATTTTTTCCTAACTTGTAATTTCGAGGACGAAATTCTTTTAAGGAGGGAAGTCTGTAACGACCCAGAATTTTGACCAAATTAAATTGAGAATATTTAATTAATTTTAAATATTTGAACGATGATTTAATTTGAATCCCCGATATATCGCTGAATTTGGCGATTGAACTTTAAAATTTAATCGATTGAAGTTGAATAAAAATTTGAATCTTCAATTTTAAGTTGAAGAAAAATATTTCGAAAGCTTTTAAAATTCGTATTGATATTACTGAAGATAACAGAACCTTCAGAAATTGATTTGGAAACAATCTGTTCAGTTTTGAAATTAAATCGTTCGAATCGATATTTAAAAAATAGCCGTCCGAGGTACAGTCTCGGAATTCGACGAAACCAGTTCCATTGGGTCCGTAACGTTGAATTATGGCCGGGTTTCAAATTTCGTATTTTTCGGAGTTGATATGAGAGCATACGGCGTGTAAACGCATTGAAATTAATCGATTTCAATTTAAATTTAAATTTGATATTTGTCAAACATCAGCAACATTTTCTCCCCTTAAATCACGCCTTAACCCACGCCATCGATCACGAAAGAAAAATCGTGCAAACCATACCTCGTTTAATTTTAAAATATCTCCTCTCCCTCTTCCTTTATCTGTTCGCTCTCGTTCAAAAATCAAAAGATAAAAATGGCCGCATTCTTTTCTCGAAATCAAAAAGGTCCTCCCTCTCCTCATTTTTCAGTTGGAAATTGAATTCATGAGAAAAAAAAATATAAAAATCAACGCCTTCTAATTTATCGCCACTGCATAATCGACTATTCCATCAGCCATCGCGGCTCATCCTTGCCTCCTACGCGATATTTCTGCTGCTGTCTCGAAGTCCTGCTACAGTCTCTTTACTGCCACTGCTAATTAATTTCGATCGATTTAGGGCTGGAAGTTCGTCGAGTTCGCGGCAAGGCGTGGGGATCGGCGATGACGAAGTAGGGGGGTCGCAGTTTTGCGACGAGGGCGGAGTGCGTGACGTCGACAGTGGGGTTCGCGAGCTCGTTCGCGTGGGGATTCTCGAAGTAAAAGCGGAGGCGATGTCGCGCGATTATGGTGGTGCAGCGCGGGGTCGCGACTGGAAGGAGCACGAAGCTCGAAGTCAGGCGACTGTCAAGGGAAATTCGCTATTTTGAAGGCGAGGCCACCGCTGTGGGTTTCGCGAGCGCTTCGGAGCGTCAGTGAGGAGCTTGAGGGTGGCAGGCGAACGCGATACATTCGACTTCAAGAATTGTTTCTTTGCAGTGAGGTAAATTTTGTTTTATTTAATTTGAATTGGGAATTTTATATTTAAAACAAATTTTGAAAACAAATATAATTACAGCAAAGTGAAATACGATTCTGTTTTAAGTTTAATATGCATGTTTATATATATAGGAAGCAATAAATATACATATATAGATAAAACAATGAAAAAATATATATTGGAAAACAGTAAAATAATTATTTATTTGGTTATGACTGTTATGTGAAAATAATAAATTAGTACGAGAAAATTTAGTTTTAAAATTTAATTTTTTTTGGGTTAAATCAATTTATTTAAAGGAGAATTGGTTTAAACGAAAACTATCAGTTAATTAAACTATTAAACGGTAACCGGTTATGCGATTGATGTGAATATTAATAAATGGTATAAATATTTATACAAGGTAGAAATGAAGAAAACAACTCTGGAACGGAAATGGATTGCACAATAAAAAGCTAAGGTGAGATCTTCTCACTCAGATTTAAATTTGAATTGCAGTTATTGATTGTGTTGATTGCTATTGAATGTGCTATTAGATATAGTAGGATATATATATATATAGCAATATATACATATTGGCATATGTATATATTGGATTGATGATTTCCCGCCTCGTATAGCGGATGAGACCCTATTGCGCCGTTAGTAAGCGGATTTTTATAAAACCCATATACCGCGATAATTCCGTACTGGAGCGGAATTGGTATTGTGCTAACGTCTTTGGATGCAGGAAAACAGGTTGGAGGGATCCAACTGGACCCCTCACATTGATTGAATTTATTTATACTGTGATATGAATCTGTGAATGATTATATCGATGTTATTGATCATATTGATGTCTGGAAATTGTTTGAAAGCTAAAATTTAGCTGAATGGATGTTTGATATCATTGGATTCCAAAAATGAATGAAATTGAATTTTTGAAATCAAAATAGAAATTTTTAAGTAAATAAATTTTTAGAAATTGAATAAATCCTGAGGAGAAAAATTTAAAAGTATAAAAGCTGATTTTTATAATCTTATCGGATTAATTCCAGAATCAAGTGAAAGTGTTAAATAAATGGATTTCGTAAAATAGTGATTTTTAATTGAATAATTTAGTTAAACATTGGATTTTTTTTAGATTGAAAGAAACAATTGAAATTTATTTTCCTTAAAAGGAATTTATTTTATAAGGAGATAAGTTGGAAATCCAATTTGAAATTTAATCGGTAAATTGAAATAATTTGGGAAATCAATGTAAAATGATTTCAATTTGAAGAATCCATTTAAAAATAGGATATTGAATAATTTGAAGAGAATAAAAATTTATTTTAGTAGTGAAAATAAATTTAGAAATCAATTTGTAATTGATTTGGTGTTAAAGTAGAATTAGAAATTAATTTGAAATCCGATTTTAGATTCAAAAGTGAATATTTGGAAAAAATGAATCCAATTGAAATAAGGGAATGTGAATTTAAATGGAAATGATGTTAAAATGATTTATGAAGGGATGAACTTTACAATTGTAAAGTTTTAAAAGAACGATTTTTGAAAATAAATGAATTATAAGTATTAACTTATAATATGGACCGTTAGTATAAAAATTGAGTTATGAATTGAACTAGTTAATGAAGAAGATTTATAAATTGTAGTTTTTATAAATGGAAATAGAATTTATAACCGTGTTTATAAATTCGAAATCGATTGAATTTGATAAATTATATATAGGAGATTATTGAAGAAGATATATTCGCGATTTTTTTTAATAGCGAATTTTTATTGGAATAAAATGTGTAGAGATTTGTGGAAATGTGGTTAGTGAAGTATATTCACGATTTTGGACAGTGAATATATTGTTAAGTAAAATGGATTCATTTTTGAAAAAGTGACATTGAAAATGAAGTTAAACATTTTAGAGATGTTTTTAAAATGTATTATGGATCGAAAGCATAGATTTCAACATTTTATTGTTGAAATAGACGTTTTCGAAAAATAAGGAAAATATGGACTATAACACTGTTGTTATAGTAAATGATTTTCGAAAGAAAATGTTTTATATAGTATTGGGATTTATATATACCTATCTTAATTCCGAATCCCTATACTATTGATTTCGAGTCGTCGTAACGATGTTTTACGCAACATTCGTTTTGACTCAAATAGATGTTAAGAAAATGTTTTCCTTAAAAGAACGAATATATACTTAATTTGATTTAAGTATATCGAATATTTTCAAACGTTGAAAATAAATGATTTGTGAAACACTTATTTTTAAATAAGTGTTGAAATGTTTTTCCAATATGAAAAGAACCGTTTTGAAATTTTATCTTCAAAGGTAAAAAGAAATGTGGGAATTGATTTGAAATTGTTTTTCAAACGGTTAAGTGTGGAAATTCTATATCTAGTAAAGATATTTTTGAAAATAAATAATTTGGAAAATTATTTGGAATCTGATGATGTTGTGCATCTTTATTGATAGTTAAATAACCGACTATCAATAATTACCTTTAGATAGGTATTTGTTGTGATTGGATGAATTTGAATGCCACACTTATTTTTGAATAATCGCTCACTATTCGGGTTAGCCGGGAAAGGACCATGGGGTCGTATAACCCATTCCGAATATGTGATACGTCGTTATGAATTGCATTCGAAGACCGGTGTTGAAGACCGGATATTTTTGAAAACGAAAGGATTACCGTCGAGTTACTCTACATCGACTGATCTTCGATTTAGAGGTTTTTATCACCCTTAGTGACGGGAAGTCCTGACGTGATTGAAAATTATCCGGAATTGCAAGGGCTTCGTGAGAAGTGCCTTCGGTTCTGTTCGATCCCGGAACAGACTTGTATGGATTGTGTGTCTGACGTTACAATTTGAGATATAAAGCTGATTTCTTTCAAATACATTTCTGTTGGTGGCGGAGAATTTATTCTCTTAGCTTAACACCCTTCTCTGAGACGTACGAGCTCAGAGGTTATGTAGTTGAAATTCATCAGCGATATATCCCAATTTGGTAACGTGGCATACTAAGTGTTGCTGTGAAATGGTCAGTGTTTGATCATTTGTGATATGATCATTTGTTTGATCTTATATCTTTGTGATCATAGGTTGATCATTTTGTTTGACCCGAAGCAGGGCTTTGTAGAAAGCGTAGCTTTGTGGACGAGACTTCGTCGAGCCTCACACCCCGGAAATGGTCGAAACAGGAAGAATGCGGCAAGGTTCTAGGGAGTAGCGCCCCTTAGTGTATGTCATTCCTTCTGGATAAAGGTGGTATCATGGTATGGAGCCCAGATACTTAACCTCTGTGGTTGCTGCAAAATTTATTTCTTTGTGGTTTGTTGCGAATCGGGGATCCTCGGGAAGATCGGTGACGATCGGGGGATGGCATACGCGTGTCAGTAGTTACCTATTTTTGCAGAGGTAACCCGGCCTTGTGTTGGCAGAGATCCGGTTAGGTTCTCGGGTCGTCTATTCCAGGGACGTACCCATCGTGGATAGGAAGTTCCTTAGCCTGACCATTTGTTGGAAATCCAAACAAAACAATACGTGACTTGTACGGTTTTAGTTGTAGAACCTGCCATCTAATATGGCAGCTATAGCAAGCATACTATAATGGTACCTATGCTGGCTAAGATTAATATTCTACTTTCGAAATGTTTTCTACACTATGCACTAATAATAATATCCAAAAGAATTTGATTTTTGCGTAGTAAGCATCTTTGACTATCATAAGAAGAAATCTCCTCCAATTCTGCGTTTGCATTGTGTGTGTGGCGGGAGGTCTTATGGTAGTTTCATTTTCCAAAGGCATTGCGAATTGACTTTAAAAATATTTCTGTTGTTTATTTTAAAGATAAATAACTGTTTTACGATCTCACACCAGTCACCATGACTGGCTCGGAGTTTATTGTTTCCCTTCTAAACTCTGGGTGCCCACCTATTTCCACACGGGCAGTCTAGAGTTAGATTATCAGGATATTCTGGATATTCTGGAGCTTGGAGATAAGCTGGAGGACGAGACGTAGTATTTGTATCTGATATTATTTATTCCGCTGTGTATTCTGTATGAGGACGAGTTTATATAACTGTCCATTGTTGTATATTGACTCTGATGATTGATGTATGTATAAAATGATATAGTTCTTTGTTTTAAAAGACTAGTAATTATCTATTGTATATTGTTCCGCTGCGATGTGTAAGATTCTGATATTGTTTTCTGTTCTGATGTGTTTTCTGTTGTTCTTCTTCTTTCTTTCTTCTCTTTTTCTTCTATCTTCTTCTTCTTCTACGTTTTCTTTTTCTTAAAACCCTCACTATTGGAGTTTCCGGCACTCGATTGCTCGGCAGTCGATAAAGTGAGTATCGATGTCGAATTTTCGAAAGTCGAAAATTTCGGTATGTGACATTTGTCATTCCCGGTTGATGAGGCTTGAGGCTAAGCGTTACCTTCCAAGAAACAATTCTACTTAGAATGTTCATCGTCCTCCAACGACGATGTTCTGATAGCATTCGTCCATACAAGTTGTCCTGGGTCTGGACAAACCAAATCACCATCTTCATCATCTTCAAGGTATTCAATCATAACGTTCAAACCGGATCGAAGTGATTTTCGCATAATTAAATCTGGTCCAGGTCTCTTCGAAACGATCAACGAATTTGGCCAAAATTTGATGCTTGCTTATTTAACTATCAAATAACATCCAAAAGAAAACACTAGGCCTTATTTTGTAGATCTCTAAAATATTTATTCCAAAAAATCTTCACCAAGATATATATTCAATCTCTTTCAAAATATCTATATTTGAAAATAATTTCAACACTTGTATCCATAACAGGATATTTCACCATTTTCAATACTTAGAAATATTTTCAACTTCCATTTTTATAACACTTAGAAAATATTTCTATTCCAAATCATTTCCCACTAAAAATATTTCCAAAACCTTCCTTTCAACACTTAGAAAAATATTTATGCATATAATTTCCAAAATCATCTTAATATTAAACTTGGAAATATTTCATAACTTATCTCATAAGTCACCGGAATTTTAATAATACTTCCTACGATTTCCAAACTGATTATACTTATTTATAATCCCAACCAACCATTTATAACTTCTTTAAATGAATTCAAATTATTTTTGAAGTTATCGCATCTAAACATTGGAAATGTTCTTAAGTCTATAGAATACCATTTATAAGATTTCTGTTATAAAATCTCATCCTTAAATTAAAACCTGTTTACACATCTCGAGAGAATTTTATAAATAAATTTTCAACCATTTCAAACTATATATATATATATAATGAGCATTTTTAAAGAATAGTAATTTATTTTTATTTTTAAATATGTTTTAAGTTATTATTTAAAATATTAAACACTTTTAATAAACCATCAATAACTCATCTAAAATAAAACAAATCAATTTACGAAGCTGATTATAAAAATTAAAATTTTATTTCAATTAATATTAAATATTTGAAAATCCATTTTTCGAAGTATTCCAATACTAACTAGTTTAAAATTTCATAGTTTAAATAATAAATTTTCCCTTTGAAAAATGAACTTAACTTCTTAAAAATAAAAATATATTTTAAAATCTCAATAACCAATTTAATTTATAACTTCCTCTCGATTTCACAATATATCGAAACATTGTCGATTCCTTAACCATTCTCATTTCAAAAATAGAATCTACTATTTTTCTCAACTCTATTTCCATATTCTAATATAAATTCACCCTATGAATTTATATTCCTAATTATCATCTGATATCGAATTCCTTTATTTATAAACATCGTTTATAAATTTTATAACATCTTTGGTTTTATTTATAAAATAAATCTTATTTATAAAATAACATTATATAAATTCATTTCTTATAAATTCCATTTATACTTCCAATCTATTTTTAATATTGATTTTAACTCCTTTTCATATTTTAGAATACCATTTACAACTCCTTTATATAATTAATTTTTAAAGTCTCTATTTAAACCCATTCACGAATAGTTACGTACAATCCAAAATTAATATATATATTATTCCTGATTCAATTTTCTTAAATTTAATCTAATTTCCAATATAAATATTTTTATATCAAAAATCTCCTTTTAAATTCCTTTAACATAATAATTTATGGTATTTGGAATGCCAAATTTAAGGCCCGTGCTACCATAGCATCCAAAGATACAAATCATAGCAATAATCTATAACAGATTATTCACACAAATCATGTATCATTATATATGAAAATAAATCAACATTTTTGAGGAATCCAGTTGGATCCCTCCAACCTGTTTTCCTGCATCCACAGATGTTAGTCAACAATAAAAATACCAATCCCGCTTCGAGGGGGATATCACGGTATATAGGATCATCTGCTATTATGCGATGCACATAGGGTCTCATCCGCTATAATGTGCGGGAATATCACTCCAAATACTAATATATATACTACCATATATATATAATATCATTCATCAGATAATAATAACTATCAATTTATCCAATCATTCAATAAATAAATTCAACTATTTTAAAACAACACTAATTGTCCAAATGAGTGAGATTTTTCTCACCTTGATTTTATTTGCAATCCATTCCAATTTAAAATTTATCCCATTGCGTAGTATTTGCCCCTGCGAATCCAATGTGATTTTGGACCTCGTATGAATAAATATGATTTTTAATATAATGATTATGATTAAAGTTTAATAAATAAATTTAATTAACCACTTAATTAACCTAAACGAATACCTTCCTCTCTTGACCACGATTCCATGCTGCCACCTTCAACGTTCATCTTAACTGCACCTCTGTTCCAGAACTCCCAGATATCGACTACTCTTCCCTTCCACACAACACAATGTCGTTTATCCCATCCTCACGTCGAGATTGTCGCCACATCGAAGCCTTTCACCGTAATACTGCCTGGATTGAGGATCTAGCAGAAGCCACCAAGACACTCACGAGACCCAACACCCAAACCCCTAGCTTGCTCTCAACGTTCGGCCATTGTCACAACGATCGCCGAACCCCATAACAAATCACACCCCCTTCTAAAAACGTGACTCCTGTAACGACCCGTATTTTTACGGATCGAAACATCGTAAAACAGTTGACATTTGGTTGCATTGTTGATAAGTCGTCCAGAGTCTAAGTCTTAGGTCGTATGAGAGTTTGGAGCGACCTAAGGAAGTTGGCGAGTTAAGGGGTAGATGACTTAGTGAAGTGGAGCGACCTAAGGATTGGAACGACCTAAGAAGTTAGGTCGTGTAATAGTTAGGTCGTATAGAAGATAGGTCGTGTGCTAGCTTAGGTCGTGGGGTAGGTTAGGTCGAGTGAGCGACCTAGGAGATTGGAGCGACCTAAGAGAGTTAGCAACCTATAAGAGTTGGCGACCTAAGGTTTGAGCGACTTAAGGGTTTGCAGCGACCTAGGAGAGCTGGTAGTTAGCGACCTATGGGAGTTAGCGACCTATAGGAGTTAGCGATCTAAGGAGTTAGGTCGTATCCTGGCTAAGTTGGTTAGGTCGCGTGTGTATGTTAGGTCGCAGGTTTGTTAGGTCGTAGGTCGCGGATGCGCGTAGGTCGTTGGATCTGTTAGGTCGCGGATGCGCGTAGGTCGTTGGATCTGTTAGGTCGCATGGATGCGCATTCGTTAGGTCGCTTGGGTGCGTTGATGCGCTAAGTCGTTAGGTCGTAGAAGCGCATCTGGTTAGGTCGTATGAGTGCGCATATGTTAAGTCGTTAGGTCGTAGAGGCTTGGGGCTGTTAGGTCGAAGATTTTAGGTCGTGGGGTTTTAGGTCGTAAGGGATCTTAGGTCATGGACGACCTAACTCCGAGCGAACGACCTAAGGAGAATTCAGCCTATAAATAGGAGGGTTTTTCTTCATTTTTGGGATCCGGATTTCAAAGCGACAAAGTGCTGCAATTTTGAGAGCTCGACTTCTACACTTCTTCACTTCTTTTCTCCACTCTAATCTTGTGATTCCTTCCATCCAAATCGAAGATCAAATCGAAGATCCAAGAGCTTAGATTGAAGATCTACATCCTTCGAAGAGAGATTTCATCGTTTGAAGCAGATTTGTGATAGATCAAGTTAGATCATTCGCTGTCCAGATCTGAAGTGTGTTGCTTTTGAGGTGTTTAGGTGATTTGGTGAGTGGTGATTATCTCTCACACGGATCCAAAGGAGTATATCGGATTGTTGGCTTGATTTTATGTAAAGTAGTGATTTTCATGCATCTTTGTAAACTTAAGTATAGATCTATTGTTCATAATGATTTGACATCCATTTTGCTACATGTTAACCTATGCAAGTTCATTCATCAAGATTATAGAGATATTGCTCATGTTTTCATGCTTGTTAGACTTTTAACTCTTTAATTACGAAATTGCCATTATTGTTATAATTGTCTATTTAGATCATATTTGAATGCTTGTTTACTTGGATTAATGTTTGATTTGATTGATTGCTATGAATTAGATGATTGATGATTTGATTTAGACAAGATGGTCGAAGATGATTCAAAAGCTAAGGGAAAGGCTCTTGAATTGGAAAAGCTGCTTATGGTATATGTAGCGGATGATGAAGCTCATATGGATAGATTTGATGATGACGTTGAGATGAGGTTTTGCTATGATGATGATGAGGCGAAGCATAGTATGAGATAGTCTTGGTCTAATCCAGATGGGATCATTCCAAGCATGTTGATAACTCGGTGATATGGTTCGAGTTTGAGGATAATGGTTTGCTCGAGAGGCGCTTGAGCTAGTATGGAAATAGTCGTCGAGGAGGATGACTAGAAGGCTGAGATCTCATCATTGTTGAAGGATCTAGCATGCTCAAAGCAAGAGTATGTTGGGCAGATTCGATAGTCCCTGAAGGTTACTGATTGGTAGTCGAGTACTCTGGGCAGATTCGATAGTCCTAGGCTCGGGTCACGATGACGTGTGGAGTTATGTCTAGAACCGGGGTTTCCATTAGCCCTTGACGGACGGATGAAAGAATGAGCCGGTCATTCAATTAACGATGATATCGAAGCAATGATAACAATGATAGCCAGAGTCATGGATGTTTGGTTGTATCGTCATTCGGTCTCAAGAGCGGTATTTTCTGGGTGCTTATCTGATCTTGGTTTAGGCCTTGGGGGTTTGTACTTGGAAAACATCGTCCTTGACTCGAGTGATAATTGCTTTACTTTAAATTGTATGCTTTGCTATGTTTGCTTCTGCTTAGTGTGTGTCTAGGGGCTATCACTGTAGAAAGAGGTGGAGTGGGAGGGTTGGATTCCTATTCCTTTTACCTTTATGCTCTTTTGGTATGTTGTTAGTTAATTTACCGCTCACTAAGACTGTTGTCTGACTCAAGGCTTTATGTTTTTAACTCTTATTGCCTTGGGCTGTTCGTCCATTTTGGGACGGGCAGACTAGGTAGCAGGTGACAGGTGTTGTTCTTGCTTTCCACGGTGCTGATGTCGAAGACGAGTTGGAGGCTTGCATATTATCTTCTTACTATATGTACTGGATGTTCCGCTGCTTGTATATTCTCTGAGTTTTATGTAGTGAGGCTTGATGTATTGACTATTCAGATGTTTGTATTCAACTATTATGAAGTTTTATTGATGAGATTCTATTCTGTGAAGCTTCACTATATATATATATATATATTCTATTGTATTTTGTCCATGCGCTGTGAGTAATACGATAGATTCTGCTGTTTTTTAATTTACCCTGGCAATCGTCCATGGCTGCCTGGCACATTTTATAGCGCACTATGTCTAGGTTTAAGTGCAGGGGTCATGGGCAGTCGTCACATTTAGTATCAGAGCTTTGGTTAATCGATTTTACCCAACACTCGCTGACGTAACTACGTATGAGAGACGTAATTGTATTTTGATGGATGATTACTATATATAATATAGTAGCTTAGAATGATTTGAATCCCTTATGCAGTTGTTTCTCAAGGTGTATTAATCATTCCTTTTTATAGATATTAAGGATGAGTCGAAGAGGGAGACTAGCTGCTAGGGAAGGCCGTGCTGCTGAGGGGACTGCTGATTATGCAGCTATGTTCGAGGCTATGATGACTTCGATCATGAGAAGGATACCAGTTCCGGGGACAGCAGTTGATGTTGGAGTTCAAGTCCAAACTCCAAAACCAGTGGATTTTGCTAAGTTGTGTAAAGACTATACTGCTCTTGGAGGGAAGGTTTTCTTGGGAACAGAACCAACCATTGAAGTCCAAAGATGGATAGATGCTTGTAGAAGGATCTTTGGTGATTTAGGAATTGAGGATGCAACTAAGAGGAAGTTAGCATCATGACAGCTTCAAGGGAGAGCTTCTGATTGGTGGAACTCTATCACTATTGATACTCCGGAGGAAGAGATTACTTGAGAGCAATTCCAAGTCAGATTTGAAGCTAAGTTCATTTCTACAGCTCAGAAGTCTGTTCTGTTCAAGAAGTTTGTGGAGCTCAAGCAAGGTGGAAGACCAATTCTTGAGTATGTTTCTGAGTTTGAAGCTTTGTCCAAGTATGCTCGGTCGTATATTGAATCTGCATATCAGAAGAATGAGAAGTTTGTGACAGGCTTGGACAGTTATCTTGGGAGGCAGTTGGTGGATCATTTGGACGATCCATTTGAGAAGCTTGTGGAGAAAGCTCTCAGGCACGAGGATCTATTTCCTAAAGAGGGATCTGTTGTTTCTGTGACCAAAGAAGAGTTTAAACCACAGCAGGGTGGAAACAAGAAGAGGAAGCAGTAGCAGCAGCAGAAGGGAAAGGATGGCCAGAAGAAGCCGAAGGGCGAAGTGACCTGCTACAATTGTCAACAGAAGGGCCATTTCTCCAGGGATTGCAAGAATCCGAAGGTTCCGGTGAAGTGCCACAACTGTGACAAACTGGGGCATGTTAGGAGGAATTGTCCAGAACCGCGGAAGGACAAGCAGATTGTGCAAGCTTATGCTTTGGGAGCTGTTCCATCATCTTAGAAAGCTCCTACCGTTGAAGAGAAAGGAAAGAGTGTAGTGGTTCAAGGTACTCTTTTCCTATGTGGTGTTCCAGTCAGAGTGCTATTTGATACTGGGGCGTCGCATTCGTTTGTTTGTAATGAGCTTGTAGGCCGGTTGGGTTTAGAACCGGATATCGTTGATAGGCCATTGGTTGTGACTAATCCAGTTGGGGGTTCGTCTTGTTTGTGTATGTTATGTCGTGGTCTGATTGTATCGAGTCATGATTGCTCTTTTGTTTGTGATTGTTTTGTTCTGAACTTTGCGGGGTTCGGAATTATTTTGGGTATGGACTGGCTTAGGAAGTATGCGGCAAAGGTTGATTGTGATAGGTTGGAGGTGACAATCGAGAATGTGGAGGGGCGAAAGATTGTGATACGATGTAAGCATGAAGAAGGCGTCTTCATGAGCTTCATGTATTCGCTGGTTGTTCCACGGGATGGACTGTCATCTGTGCCAATCGCTAAAGGATCTGAGGATGTCTTTGACGAGGTCAAAGGGTTACCGTCGTATAGAGAGATCGAGTTTCGTATAGATCTAGTTGAAGGAGCCAGACCTATTGTGATGCCTCTTAGGCGGATGGCGCCTAGGGAACAGCAGGAGTTGAAGGTGCTGGTTGATGACCTTTTACAGAAAGGATTCATTCGGCGTAGTGTGTCTGAATGGGGTGCACCAGTTGTGTTTGCAACTAAAGCGGATGGATCGTTGAGGTTGTGTGTGGATTATCGTGAGCTGAATAAGGTGACTAAGAAGAACAAGTATCCATTGCCGAGAATAGATGACTTGTTCGATCAGCTTCACGAAGCTAAGGTGTTTTCTCAGATGGATTTGGCAACGGGGTTTCACCAGTTAAGAGCGGCTAAGGATAGTGTGCCGAAGACTGCTTTTAGGACACCATCCGGTTTCTTTGAGTGGCTGGTAATGCCGTTTGGATTGACTAATGCGCCAGCATATTTTGTGGATCTTATGAATAGAGTGTTCAGAGATCAGTTGAGCAAGTTCGTGCTAGTGTTCGTGGATGATATTCTGATTTATTCCAGAACTGAAGAAGAGCACAAGACGCACTTACGTATTGTTTTGGAAATCTTACGGAAACATCAGCTGAAGGCTAAGTTTTCAAAGTGTCACTTCTGGAAGAGTGAAGTGAGGTTCTTAAGCCATATTATTTCTGGAAATGGAATAGCGGTTGATCCCGCTAAGGTGGCAGCAATCCAGGATTGGGTTAGACCTAAGAATGCATCTGATGTGAGAAGTTTTCTTGGATTAGCAGGATATTATCGTCGATTTATCAAAGACTTCTCCAAGGTGGCTGCACCATTAACAGGATTGACGAAGAAGAACCAAGTGTTCGGATGGGAAGTTAAGTGTGAGCAAGTTTTCAGAATCCTGAAAGAGCGATTGACAAGTGCTCCTGTTTTGACTATTCCAAGTGGGAATGATGAGATGGTAGTTTACACCGACGCATGTGGTACTGGACTTGGAGCAGTGCTGATGCAGAAGGGTAAAGTTGTTGCGTATGCAAGTCGACAACTGAAGCCGCATGAAAGGAATTATCCGACTCATGATTTGGAGTTAGCGGCGATTGTATTTGCTCTGAAGATGTGGAGACATTATCTATTGGGAGTTCGATTTGAGTTGTTTACGGATCATAAGTCGTTGAAGTATCTTTTCTCCCAAAAGGATTTGAATCTTCAGCAGCAACGATGGCTAGATTTTTTGGCATCATATGATTTTGGTATAGCCTATACTCCGGAAAAGGGTAACGCAGTGGCAGATGCATTAAGTCGAAGACATGCAGGATTGGGAGTCATGTTTTCAGAATGGAAGAATCTCGAGTATTTAGCTGGATTTGACTTCAGGCCTAGATGTGAATTGGAACCTGAGATGTTGGCAAACTTATCGATAAGACTGGCTCTTGTGGAAAGGATTGGCGAGAGCCAAAAGCGAGACGATAAGCTTGTCAAAATTATCCGTGATTTGGAATCTGGATTGGACCCAGAAAAGGATAAAGGATTCGAGGTCGATCGAGAGGGTTGGCTTCAGAAGCAAGGACGACTAGTTATTCCCGATATAGAAGAATTGAGAAGTGAAGTTCTGAAGGAAAGTCATCACTCGAAGCTGACAATTCATTCAGGTGGAAATAAGATGTATCGGGATATGAAGAGAACCTATTACTGGGAAGGTATGAAGAATGATGTTGGAGATTTTATTTCCAAGTGTATGAACTGCCAGTTGGTAAAAGCCGAGCAGAAGAAGCCAAGTGGATTGCTTCAGCCATTAGAAGTTCCTACATGGAAGTGGAAACAAATATCGATGGATTTTATTGATGGGCTACCTAGAACAAGAACGGGAAATGAAGGAATTTGGGTCATTGTAGATCGTCTGACTAAGAGTGCAAGATTCATTCCTGTTTGATCGACTCGGACTGCATCAAAGTTGGCTGAGTTATATGTTAAGTGGATAGTTCGATTCCATGGTATTCCGAAGAGTATAGTGAGCGATCGAGACCCATTGTTCACTAGTGGATTTTGGAAGAGCTTTAAGGAAGTTTTGGGAACCGAGTTGTGTTTGAGTACAGCTTATCACCCTCAAACAGATGGTCAGACCGAGAGAGTCAACCGAGTTTTGGAAGATCTCCTCAGAGCTTGTGTTTTGGATTTCGGAGGATCATGGGAAGATCACCTTCATTTGGTGGAATTTTCGAATAATAATAGTTACCAGTCAAGAATTGGTATGGCACCGTATGAGGCATTGTATGGAAGACCGTGTAACTCTCCGACATGTTGGTTAGAGACCGGAGAAAAACTGATACTTGGGCCAGAGATGATTCGACAGACTTCGGATTGCATAGAGATCATTCGGCAACGAATGAAAGCAGCCCAAGACCGTCAGAAAAGTTATGCCGATAAGCGTCGTAAGGATTTGGAATTCGACGTAGGTAATATGGTTTTTGTGAAGATTTCTCCACTAAAGAATGTTATTTGATTCGGGAAGAAAGGAAAATTGACTCCAAGATTTGTTGGACCATTCCCGATCATCGAGCGAATTGGAAAGCTCGCCTACCGATTGGAGTTACCAGAGAAGATGTCGGGTGTGCACAGTGTTTTTCATGTATCATATCTACGGAAGTATGTGCACGACTCGAATACAGTGGTGTCTGCTGATAGCTGTGAAGATTTCGAAGTTGATCCAGTCGATAAGAGACCTCGTAAGCCGCTTCGTATTGTGGAAACCGACACGAAACAGCTTAGGAGGAAGGTAGTTAAGTTGTTCAAGATACAATGGAGTGATGATGATAACGACTGTACATGGGAGGTGGAAGAGAGGATGAAAGCAGCTCATCCTTAACTCTTCAAGGTATGTCCCTAAGGTGTCGTATCATCTAACGACATTGTAACTTGTTCTAAGTTTTAGAATTCTGCATGCTAAGCTAGAATTGGATGCATGGTTTGTTGATTGCTATGGATGGTAGGCATGCAGAATAGTCTTTGATTGCTCTGGTTGTTTGGAATTTCGGGGGCGAAATTCCTAAGGGGGGAAGAATGTAACGACCCGTATTTTTACGGATCGAAACATCGTAAAACAGTTGACATTTGGTCGCATTGTTGATAAGTCGTCCAGAGTCTAAGTCTTAGGTCGTATGAGAGTTTGGAGCGACCTAAGGAAGTTGGCGAGTTAAGGGGTAGACGACTTAGTGAAGTGGAGCGACCTAAGGATTGGAACGACCTAAGAAGTTAGTTCGTGTAATAGTTAGGTCGTATAGAAGATAGGTCGTGTGCTAGCTTAGGTCGTGGGGTAGGTTAGGTCGAGTGAGCGACCTAGGAGATTGGAGCGACCTAAGAGAGTTAGCAACCTATAAGAGTTGGCGACCTAAGGTTTGAGCGACTTAAGGGTTTGCAGCGACCTAGGAGAGCTGTTAGTTAGCGACCTATAGGAGTTAGCGACCTATAGGAGTTAACGACCTATAGGAGTTAGCGACCTAAGGAGTTAGGTCGTATCTTGGCTAAGTTGGTTAGGTCGCGTGTGTGTGTTAGGTCGCAGGTTTGTTAGGTCGTAGGTCGCGGATGCGCGTAGGTCATTGGATCTGTTAGGTCGTGGATGCGCGTAGGTCGTTGGATCTGTTAGGTCGCATGGATGCGCATTCGTTAGGTCGCTTGGGTGCGCTGATGCGCTAAGTCGTTAGGTCGTAGAAGCGCATCTGGTTAGGTCGTATGAGTGCGCATATGTTAAGTCGTTAGGTCGTAGAGGCTTGGGGCTGTTAGGTCGAAGATTTTAGGTCATGGGGTTTTAGGTCGTAAGGGTTCTTAGGTCGTGGACGACCTAACTCCGAGCGAACGACCTAAGGAGAATTCAGCCTATAAATAGGAGGGTTATTCTTCATTTTTGGGATCCGGATTTCGAAGCGACGAAGTGCTGCCATTTTGAGAGCTCGACTTCTACACTTCTTCACTTCTTTTCTCCACTCTAATCTTGTGATTCCTTCCATCCAAATCGAAGATCCAAGAGCTTAGATTGAAGATCTACATCCTTCGAAGAGAGATTTCATCGTTTGAAGCAGATTTGCGATAGATCGAGTCAGATCCTTCGCTGTCCAGATCTGAAGTGTGTTGCTTTTGAGGTGTTTAGGCGATTTGGTGAGTGGTGATTATCTCTCACACGGATCCAAAGGATTATATCGGATCGTTGGCTTGATTTTGTGTAAAGTAGTGATTTTCATGCATCTTTGTAAACTTAAGTATAGATCTATTGTTCATAATGATTTGACATCCATTTTGCTACATGTTAACCTATGCAAGTTCATTCATCAAGATTATAGAGATATTGCTCATGTTTTCATGCTTGTTAGACTTTTGACTCTTTAATTACGAAATTTCCATTATTGTTATAATTGTCTATTTAGATCATATTTGAATGCTTGTTTACTTGGATTAATGTTTGATTTGATTGATTGCTATGAAATAGATGATTGATGATTTGATTTAGACAAGATGGTCGAAGATGATTCAAAAGCTAAGGGAAAGGCTCTTGAATTGGAAAAGCTGCTTGTGGCATATGTAGCGGATGATGAAGCTCATATGGATAGATTTGATGATGATGTTGAGATGAGGCTTTGCTATGATGATGATGAGGCGAAGCATAGTATGAGATAGTCTTGGTCTAATCCAGACGGGATCATTCCAAGCATGTTGATAACTCGGTGATATGGTTCGAGTTTGAGGATAATGGTTTGCTCGAGAGGCGCTTGAGCTAGTATGGAAATAGTCGTCGAGGAGGATGACTAGAAGGCTGAGATCTCATCGTTGTTGAAGGTTCTAGCATGCTCAAAGCAAGAGTAAGTTGGGCAGATTCGATAGTCCCTGAAGGCTACTGATTGGTAGTCGAGTACTCTGGGCAGATTCGATAGTCCTAGGCACGGGTCACGATGACGTGCGGAGTTATGTCTAGAACCGGGGTTTCCATTAGCCCTTGACGGACGGATGAAAGAATGAGCCGGTCATTCAATTAACGATGATATCCAAGCAATGAAAACAGTGATAGCCAGAGTCATGGATGTTTGGTTGTATCGTCATTCGGTCTCAAGAGCGGTATTTTCTGGGTGCTTATCTGATCTTGGTTTTGGCCTTGGGGGTTTGTACTTGGAAAACATCGTCCTTGACTCGAGTGATAATTGCTTTACTTTAAATTGTATGCTTTTCTATGTTTGCTTCTGCTTAGTGTGTGTCTAGGGGCTATCACTGTAGAAAGAGGTGGAGTGGGAGAGTTGGATTCCTATTCCTTTTACCTTTATGCTCTTTTGGTATGTTGTTAGTTAATTTACCGCTCACTAAGATTGTTGTCTGACTCAAGGCTTTATGTTTTTAACTCTTATTGCCTTGGGCTGTTCGTCCATTTTGGGACGGGCAGACTAGGTAGCAGGTGACAGGTGCTGTTCTTGCTTTCCACGGTGCTGATGTCGAAGACGAGTTGGAGGCTTGCATATTATCTTCTTACTATATGTACTGGATGTTCCGCTGCTTGTATATTCTCTGAGTGTTATGTAGTGAGGCTTGATGTATTGACTATTCAGATGTTTGTATTCAACTATTATGAAGTTTTATTGATGAGATTCTATTCTGTGAAGCTTCACTATATATATATTCTATTGTATTTTGTCCATGCGCTGTGAGTAATACGATAGATTCTGCTGTTTTTTAATTTACCCTGGCAATCGTCCATGGCTGCCTGGCACGCTTTACAGTGCACTATGTCTAGGTTTAAGTGCAGGGGTCATGGGCGGTCGTCACAACTCCCCCACCGCCTCGTTCTACGGTTGCGCCTTTCCCCCACAGTCGCGCGCTCGTGACGTAGCCTACACCCTTCTGCCTTTACCCTCCAACCTCGCCACCGCTCTCGCTCTCGAACACACACCGCTAAATTCTAGGTCGAAATTCTCCCTCTAGGTGCTTCGCCACCACTCCATCGTGCTGCTAAATTTGATCGCTCTGCCTCCACCATCATGATTCAACCAGCTCGAATTCGAGCATCCATTGCCTCGTGCTCGAAGTTTAGAGAAAAGAAGGAGAAGCGTTTCATTCTCCTATCGCTTTTTTTCGAATTCAAATTCGATGTATTTTTTTCTCTGGTTTTCGATTTTGAAAGGAGATGGACGTGATATATGAAAGAAGGGGTGCAGCGTGTTGTAGAAGGCAGTGTTATCTTTACAGATTTAATATTATTTAATTATAAATATCCCACTTAATGTAACTTAAAATTTTGATGTCCTATCAAGGCGTGCCGCTAGGCATTTATAATGTTACACCCCTATTCCGAATGCAATGGAAAAGGTTTCGAGTCCTAATTCGATCGTATGGAGAAGATAGCTTTTTGGACCCAATTATTATATTAAATTTTCGATACTAATTTCAATGCGTTCCTATCCCGTACGATCAAACGATAACTCCAAACACTACGAAATTTAAAATCCGATAATAATACATTATTACGGATCCAATGGAACTGGTTTCGTCGAATTTCGAGACTGTGCCTCAGATCGCTATTTTAACGCATCGATTAAATCGACAATTTCCAAAATTTATGAGATCGCTCCAAATTTCAGTTTTAAAATCTTACTAACTAATTTCTAATTCAAATAGAATTTATATTGCATTCGAAATCGTTTCGGTTTCATATTCAACTCCAATTCAATTATTTAAACGATTTTTAATTATTACTCAACAATTAATTTTTTTTAATTAAATCGTTATATTTGGAGTTTAAGTTTTATTACACTATTTTTGATCGATAAACTTCATATAAAAATTCCATTCACATTTCAAAACTTAACATTTAAAATAAATTAAATATCCAAAATCAACGACCAAAAATCCAGGTCGTTACAGTTATAAAACGCAGAATTATTTTTAAGATTTTAAAAATCTTTAATCACAGTTCAAAATCTCTATTTAATATATTTTATAAAATTATAAATTTAAGATCTCTAAAAATCGTACTTTTTATTTTAAAATAAATTTCTTCTTTAATAATTCAATAAAAATTATTATAAACATATATAATTTCCAAAATCACTTTGAAATCCCTTTTTAAATCAAATTATTAATTTATAATATTTTAAAATGCCAAAATAAGGCCAATGCTACTAAAGCATTAAATAAGAAAAATCATACCCATGCCATCAAATATATCATCCACCATATCATATATCAATTTATATGAAAATAAATCAACAGTGTGAGGAATCCGGTTGGATCCCTCCAACCAGCCCCCTACATCACATAAAGTATATAATCAAATAATATAAAAAAATCAACCGCTTTGAGGCGGGATCGTATACAAAGGGTCATCCGCTCTTACACGGGAACGTATTAGGGTATCATCCGCTCTAGGGCGGGAATGTATTCAAACTAACTAATTAAATAGTAAATTACCCAAACAGTCAATAACAATCAACAATAAAATATTCACACATCCAATAAATAAATTTTATTGACTATTAATATTTTTGGTTAACCAAAAAAGGTGAGATTAACTCAAATTGATTCCAGTTGTCGCAAAAGCATTCCGTTTTTGAATTAAAATTGAATGGATGTTCGATTTTAACCCAAATTTCTACGATCTCCATATTTATCCAATCCAACTCCATAGCGTAGATATTTCTGACCCGAGCGCAACGCGACTGACCGCGTTCAGATCCGACCTTGTATGAAATAGATATTTAGTTTACAAGATTACGATTAAATTAATTAATTACTAATTACATAATTAATCACCTAATGAAATCCTAATCCATCAACTAAACAAACCCAGGATGCGACTAATTCCTCCATTTATCTTCATGCTGCTACCACCGCCGTCCACCTTATGCCGCCGCGACCTCACCATGAGTAGTCCCGACATCCACGACTCCAAAGACCTTAGCCTCGTCCATTGTCCCTCCCCCATCGTCAAGAACGAGACGTTTAAAACTGGCCCCATCGAACTTGTAATGATCCCCCCTCTGACCGCCCCTAGTCGGTAATTAAACCAACTCGAAACGTTCAAAAAGACGGATTGTTATTTAGTTTATGTAATTTAAACAGAATCAGCCACAGAAACACAGAATTATAATATTTCATTACTATGAATTTCTTTTACATACATCAGAGTTTATACAATGTATTAAATTGATACAGCGGAATATCTTTAAAATACAAAATTTTCCCGAAACTAAAATGATTCTTTTACCCTCTCTCTCTCTAACTTCGCTGCCCGAAAATCTTCAAGCTGTAAAATACTCGATCTGACCCGAGTATTACATTCAAAAGAAAATAATACACAGGTCAGTCTAATTCAAACTCAGTTATTAGTGCATAAAAGCAATAATAATCTAATAGACGATAGTCATAATAATTTCCCATCTATCCGACTCTTTAAACAAAGAAATCGGATAACGGTAAATATAACACTTAACGGTGTTAACAATAAATCAGCAAATTTAAAACATCAATTTTGATTGGCTGCAGCACACGCATGCGTGTACTGCCTCGCCACAACAGTGAAGAAATTTCACAAAAGCTCAATGAAAGTTCACAACCACACAAGGTCAAATCCGAGCAACAAACTGGATTCAACTCAAGTGATTTTGAAAACAATCCAATTGCATCAATGTGACGCAACCCAACAAGGGCAAAACTGCATATATAACGAAACTGTAGTCACCAACGAATACAAGGGCAAACTGCAACAAAACTGCAGCCACCACAAGTACACATAGCACGAAGGCTTGAATGACCCAGTGCACAGAGGCAGGATTACAAACAACATGAAAACAGCTGAATGAAGGTGAGAGCACCAAAATATGGCACTACAACACAAAATGTTAAAGAACATAAAGAATCAGTGCCTAACAGAGGCAACTGGCAACACATATATGCATATACATGTCACCCGTAATTACAAAATGCAGCAAATAGAAATCTGGGAGTAGTTCTAGTGCATGAACACATAACTCAAAGGAATGAAGCACTACCGAAAAATAAACTCAAGACTATAACTCAAATGCAAGCTGCATAAACATGAATACATAAGCATGCTATCAACAATTACAAAAGGCAAAGGTCAAATCACAACTGTCATGATTCAACACAACTGCCAGGCCACTCGATAACATGGAGAAAATAGCATATGCAGTGATACACAAAGAACATGCATTACCACAGTAACTAAAAGTGATATAGGCATATGTCCCCAAACCAAGACAACTTAGTAACAAGCTAAAAATGCAAATGCCAGGAGCAATTATCAGTTTTGAACCAAGGTAACTGCAACAAAAGAAAACAAGAAACAACTGTGGAATAAAACTACAGTTGAAACAAGCGACGTTCAGCATACATATGAATCGATTTCATATGTACACAAAACACCAAGGATAATTCAGCAAGGAAATGCAATAGCGAAACAAATCCCAACAGGGGGAAAAGTGAAAAACACATGTTTACAATGGTAAACTGCAACATGTACTGCAGCCACCAATTGAATTCAATGGCCAGTACAAGGGATAACCAAATCAAACTGCAATCATAATAAATAAATAAAAATCAGTGCATCAATGAAATGAAACCCAACAAGGACAAAATCTCAACAGTAAAGCACCGCAGCCACCACAAATATTTACGGACAAGGCTGCAACAGTGAAATGAAACAGTGCATCCAGTAAAAGAGGCAACAAGTGATGTACAAATGAATACAGAACAGTAAACATATATGCAAATTCGAACATACATATATACATATCAAAAGATGTATATACATACATGACTGCATACATATATATGAAGATTAAAAATGCAACTAGATGCAGTCAGCCTCAAAACATGAATGTACAAATTGTAACATATATATAGTACTGTAAACTGGACAGTACAAGGTTCCAAAAACATCTGACTCGAATGCAAACCAATGCAAATGATAAGCAGTAGTGTGCAGCAACCTAACCAAAGAAGGCAGTGCAGCAGAGCTACTCCAGACCAGGGCAAAATCTCAACAATAAAGTAATACAACAAGTTCAAAGAACAAGTGAAGCATCTGTGTGTATCAAGTATGCTACAGGTCGCAAATGACCAGAGGCATTTAAACACAAAAACAAAGACAACATTTTGAATCAAACTAAATCAAGATGAATCAAACTGTCGAACAAGCATTTAACAAATCAAGACGAAGTGGTCGAGAATCGAACATGCTAAAATTCGACACAGTAGTGAACAAGGAAACCAACCAAGTTACGAAACCATGTCAACAAAGAAAATAAAAATCAAAGTCAAAGCCGTGATCATAGAATATGATGAACAAGTCGAAGTCGTTGGTCATCACAGAACCAAAATCGGGTTCGAAGTCAACAGCAGTATAATCGGAGGTGAAGTCGAGATATAAACAACATATCAAGGTTATGAACAAAAGTCAGGTGATCAAAGAAATAAAACAGAGAATCAATTATTAAAAATATGGAAAATGAGGTCTGAAATCATCAAATACAGCAAAATCGAATGGCTAACCATCAAATAGACCGGGTTCGCAAGCATATCACGAGTTCGAAAGCATTACAAACTACCCAGAAAACAAAATGAACTTGAAGGTGTCAGATAAATCTCAAACCAACAATTGAAAACGAACGAAAGATCACAGAATTCAAATACTAATACGCTAGAGATAGGAATTAGATGTGAGAAATAAAATTCCTCACCTTTACTCGACGCGTATCGGAATAGCGTGTTCGAATGGGTGAAAAGTCGAAGCTCTAAATCGCAATAGGGAAAAACCCTAATTCCAGAATCGCCACAAAATGAAGACGAAGCAAAAGCTTCAATTTGCAAACCCAAACCAGAATCGCCGAAGCCCTAGTTTGCGAACGAAGAAGAAGACGAGGGAGCCGCCATTATTTTCGTCGTTCGAATTTTTTTTCTTTCTGCTTTGAAATGATGGAGGAAGGGGAACAAGATATATTATAATTCGTCTTTGGCCATACCCTGCGCGATTGATCTCGTGATGCTAGGCATGATTTTAGGCGTGGTTGAAGGCGTGAATTAAGGAGTTGAACAAATGAAAGAAATGAAATGGAGGAATGGGTTTGGATTTTTATCACCGCATCAAACAATTGAAAACGTAGGGTAAGATTCAAAGCCCACAACCCTTAACCAATTTATAAAAGAATTTCAATCAATTAAAAACTCTTAACAGCAATTATCTTTACTACATTCATTTACATATATCATATCAAATGTCAAAAATGTAGAGTCTTAAATTTAATCGAATAAGATAAAATTGATTTTTAAAATCCAAAGATTCTATATTTTAAAATTTCAAAACAAATTTCCTTTTACATTTATTTATAAATCCCAATTCAAATTTAAATTCAAACAACTATATTCCTCATATTTTAAACTTGACAAATTCGAACAATTTCACAAATTTAAATCAAAATTTAATTCAATTATAAATTTAAAATAGTTTAAAATTTTGGGATCGTTACAATCTTCCCTCCTTAAAACTTTTCGTCCACGAAAAGGAAAGGTCGTTAAAATTTCACCGATATTTATACCCTTCACAATTTTACCAAGCTCAATACATGTTAAAAATAAATAAATATAGAGTTCATTCCATTTGTTTAATCTCACTAGCTTTGTTCATTGGTTTCTACAATCAAGACGCAAAAGTCTTTTACCAAATTTTTTGATTTACAAAACTCAGATTTAAACTTAAAATCCTTCATGTTAGAGATTTATATAATATATCTCTTCCAAAGCTGTGGACTTTCAAAACATTTTAAAGAGCTTCATCCTTAATTCATTAAGTAGGAATTATGTAATTTTAATTTCAAACTATTAATTTGCTATTTACAGTTTGAAAATACTTACTAACTCGAAATTTAACAAGTCTATTGTCGTTCTTACAGACATTAGGCATACGCTGGCCAGGCGCAGGACTAAAAATCTCTAAGTACTAAATATACTTGCTTCAACTCCCAGTGAAAATACTTAAAAATTATTTTTCAAAAATGGATATGGAAAGCACGTTCCCCCATGGATTACAGTTACCCGGCGGTTACGCTACTATCCCAGTTGAATCGCTCGTAATCTGTAGATTTCTCATCTCTTAAATTTCGCCATGGTTGTTGCCATAGATCGCAGTTCACCCGGCGGTTACGCTACTATCCCAGTAGAATCGCTTGTGACTGTAGGCATCACGCCCCTCAAATTTCGCTTGGCATTTAGATTGCAGTTTACCCGGCGGTTACGCCACTATCCCAGTGGAATCGCTTGTAACTGTGGGCATCTCGCCCCTCAAATTACGCTAATCAATCAATATGATCCCATCGACATGATCCATCTCGAGGGATTCCAATTCAAATAGTCTCTTCGACTAATGGAAATTCTACGTAGCTACGAATTTCAAATGGACACTCATCGAGAGTTCCAAAACCTTCACAAATAATAAATGGAAGGTACTTTTCCATATCCTCAGTTTAGAAAACATAATGTCATATATATGTAATACTTCATTTCACATTTCGTACATATCATATCTATGTAAGCTTACATAAGATTTCCATAACAATGACTTTCCAAACTAACGGTTTTCAAATTTACCGCATTCATATATATAAGTTTTGAAAACCTACATATCCTATATCCATAACAAATAGAGGATTTCAAAATTTTCCTCTAAGTCGATTTGGAAATTTAAGGTTATCTCAAACCTAATTCATATTCATAATTCCATTTATTATCGACTTCACACTCGATTTGGATTTCACGTTACATCGTCAATTCTCAACGCAGAATTGATGTCTACCAATATATAACCTCTGAGCTCGTACGTCTCAGAGAAGGGTGTTAAGCTAAGAGAATAAATTCTCCGCCATCAACAGACATATATTTAATAGAGATCAATTGCTATGTCATCAATTCACAATGTTAGACATACAATCCAAACCATCATCTGAAATTCAAAACTCAACTTATAGTGTCTTTGGTGTCGAAGTTAAACTCAATTTAACTCAACGATTCAATCTTTTTGAAAAATTTCAAATTGAACTAATTGTTCAAATTTCTCATTTAACTTTTCAACTTCGACTTCGAAAATGAATTTCAAATCATTTTATCACATACGGAATATATTCACAACATTTCATTTCATATCTGGAAAAACATTTCCATACTTATTTAAAAATAAGTAATTCACAAATCTAATCTATTTTCAACATTTGAAAATATTCGATATACTTAAATCATAATTAAGTATATATTTCATCTTTTAAGGAAATCATTCTCTTTCACACATTTATTTGAGTTAAAACGAATGTTACGTAAAACATCGTTACGACAACTCAAAATTACTAGTATAGAAATTCGAAATCTAAATGGATGTATAAATCCCAATACTATACAAAACATTTCCTTTCGGAAATCATTTACTATAACAATAGTGTTATAGTCCACCATTTCCTTATTTCTCGAAAACGTCTATTTCAACAATGAATGTTGAAATCTATGTATTTGATATTCAATGCCTTTTAAAACATCTTTTAAAAAAATTAACTTCGTTTTAAAATATCGCTTTCCCAAAACATATCCATTTTAGTCAATAATATATTCACAACATTTCCTATACATTTTTAAAAGATTATCCACTGTCCAAAATTGTGGATATACTTCCTTTAACAAGCTATAAAGATTTACTTATCAAAATAAGTCATTTCCGGATTTATAAACAACGTTATAAATTCCATTCCTATTTATAAAGACTTCAATTTATAGTTTGAATTCCGCATACTTTTCACAATATTGGTTTTAAACCAACTTCAAATTTTCCAATACTAAGTTTTCCACTTAACTTAATTCTCTGCAAGTTCAAATTTAAATTCATCACTGAATCTATTAAATTTATTATGGATTGTCATGTTGACAACTTCAAAATTTTCAAATCTAATTCCCATTTGAACTTTGCATCCACTTCCTATTTCCAAAATAATCAACTAGTTCTTTAGTAAATCATTCATCGACTTGGTTTTCAATTTAATCACATCTGATTCATTCACATTGGATGTTACTAACATTCATTCATATTCAATTAGTTTACTTTCACTAATTTATATTCAAGTAGTTTGCTTTCAATTTTCCATTAATTCAATTTCATTAACACTTAATGAATTTCTATACAATCAACTAACAACCATCTAACAACCAATGCACATTCAACATAACCAAATTTATTTACTTTGCTTACATTTAATTTGGTTTAACACATTTAATTTCAATTGGTTTATATTCTAATTCAGATTGAATTCTTATACTCACCATATTCACAACTTCTTAACTTAAGTTTTATTCAACTCTTAACAAAAAATATTTCTAATCCATGTTTATTCACTAATTCACTTTTACAAAATAAAGTTGGATTTTCTTTAAATAACTCAAATTCATATTCATTACTTCACATTATTAATTCATTTTGATATCAAATTCAACCTCATTTAACATTACTTAAGCTATGTTTCATTTTATCTTCACTTGCATTTATTTTCACTATACAACTTAAGTTCGCCTCTAATTTATTTGAAATTCTATTTTATTTAACTTAACTTAGATTTCATTTCTAAAGTCATTTTATTTAACTTTTACTAAAGTCAAATTCATATCACTATTCAAAATTCAGATTTTGTTTTACTTACAAAACTGTTTAACCATTTTAACAATTGGTTTTACTTAAATTTTCCCATTTTATAAGTTATACAACTTATTAATTTAAACTTCTCAATTCATATTATATAATCACTTATTTTTTAAGTTTAAATTTCTATTTCAATAATTTATCTAATCCAGTTCAATTTATTTAACTTTCCTTTAGTTAAATTCCAAATCGTATATTTATTAATGCTAACTCAATTCAATTTAACTTTTCTTAAGTTAAAAACCTTTATTTCATATTCAATTTTATTTATCAATACAAAACTTCAATTTTCAAAAGAATTCAGAATCAAATTTCCAAGTTATAGTTCAATAATCCCCTTTGCTATAACTAAATTTGACATGTCATTTTATCTCCCAATTATTACTTTAGAGATATTTAAAATATTTGATTTAAACCAATTCATTAATTCACTTAACTTATATTTTACTTTATTTTCATAAATCTCAGCAATTCGATAATGGGTTTTCGAATTAAATCGGGACTCAAATCAAAGAAGAGCTTACCGAAAAGAAACTATTGCAAACCTACATTTAGAGAGGGGAATTTCTGAAAGGATTTGAATTTTCAAAATACTTTTCATTAAAAAAAAGAACGATTTTTATACTTCTTTAGATTTGAAAAACGTTTTCTTTAAAGTGATTCTAGTAACTATTCATATTAAATGCCATAAACTAAGCTTTGTGTAAACCAAAGCTCTGATATCACTTTGTAACGATCCCCCCTCTGACCGCCCCTAGTCGGTAATTAAACCAACTCGAAACGTTCAAAAAGACGGATTGTTATTTAGTTTATGTAATTTAAACAGAATCAGCCACAGAAACACAGAATTATAATATTTCATTACTATGAATTTCTTTTACATACATCAGAGTTTATACAATGTATTAAATTGATACAGCGGAATATCTTTAAAATACAAAATTTTCCCGAACTAAAATGATTCTTTTACCCTCTCTCTCTCTCTAACTTCGCTGCCCGAAAATCTTCAAGCTGTAAAATACTCGGTCTGACCCGAATATTACATTCAAAAGAAAATAATACACAGGTCAGTCTAATTCAAACTCAGTTATTAGTGCATAAAAGCAATAATAATCTAATAGACGACAGTCATAATAATTTCCCGTCTATCCGACTCTTTAAACAAAGAAATCGGATAACGGTAAATATAACACTTAACGGTGTTAACAATAAATCAGCAAATTTAAAACATCAATTTTGATTGGCTGCAGTACACGCATGCGTGTACTGCCTCGCCACAACAGTGAAGAAATTTCACAAAAGCTCAATGAAAGTTCACAACGACACAAGGTCAAATCCGAGCAACAAACTGGATTCGACTCAAGTGATTTCGAAAACAATCCAATTGCATCAATGTGACGCAACCCAACAAGGGCAAAACTGCATATATAACGAAACTGTAGTCACCAACGAATACAAGGGCAAACTGCAACAAAACTGCAGCCACCACAAGTACACATAGCACGAAGGCTCGAATGACCTAGTGCATAGAGGCAGGATTACAAACTACATGAAAACAGCTGAATGAAGGTGAGAGCACCAAAATATGGCACTACAACACAAATGTTAAAGAACATAAAGAATCAGTGCCTAACAGAGGCAACTGGCAACACATATATGCATATACATGTCACCCGTAATTACAAAATGCAGCAAATAGAAATCTGGGAGTAGTTCTAGTGCATGAACACATAACTCAAAGGAATGAAGCACTACCGGAAAATAAACTCAAGACTATAACTCAAATGCAAGCTGCATAAACATGAATACATAAGCATGCTATCAACAATTACAAAAGGCAAAGGTCAAATCACAACTGTCATGATTCAACACAACTGCCCGGCCACTCGATAACATGGAAAAAATAGCATATGCAGTGATACACAAAGAACATGCATTACCACAGCAACTAAAAGTGATATAGGCATATGTCCCCAAACCAAGACAACTTAGTAACAAGCTAAAAATGCAAATGCCAGGAGCAATTATCAGTTTTGAACCAAGGTAACTGCAACAAAAGAAAGCAAGAAACAACTGCGAAATAAAACTACAGTTGAAACAAGCGACGTTCAGCATACATATGAATCGATTTCATATGTACACAAAACACCAAGGACAATTCAGCAAGGAAATGCAATAGCGAAAACAAATCCCAACAGGGGAAAACAGCAAAACACATGAATACAATGGTAAACTGCAACATGTACTGCAGCCACCAATTGAATTCAATGGCCAGCACAAGGGATAACCAAATCAAACTGCAATCATAGTAAATAAATAAAAATCAGTGCATCAATGAAATGAAACCCAACAAGGACAAAATCTCAACAGTAAAGCACCGCAGCCACCACAAATATCTAAGGGCAAGGCTGCAACAGTGAAATGAAACAGTGCATCCAGTAAAAGAGGCAACAAGTGATGTACAAATGAATACAGAACAGTAACATATATGCAAATTCGAACATACATATATACATATCAAAAGATGTATATACATACATGACTGCATACATATATATGAAGATTAAAAATGCAACTAGATGCAATCAGCCTCAAAACATGAATGTACAAATTGTAACATATATATAGTACTGTAAAATGGACAGTACAAGGTTCCAAAAACATCTGACTCGAATGCAAAGCAATGCAAATGATAAGCAGTAGTGTGCAGCAACCTAACCAAAGCAGGCAGTGCAGCATAGCTACTCCAGACCAGGGCAAAATCTCAACAATAAAGTAATACAACAAGTTCAGAGAACAAGTGAAGCATCTGTGTGTATCAAGTATGCTACAGGTAGCAAATGACCAGAGGCATTTAAACACAAAAACAAAGACAAGTAACATTTTGAATCAAACTAAATCAAGATGAATCAAACTGTCGAACAAGCATTTAACAAATCAAGACGAAGTGGTCGAGAATCGAACATGCTAAAATTCGATACAGTGGTGAACAAGGAAACCAACCAAGTTACGAAACCATGTCAACAAAGAAAATAAAAATCAAAGTCAAAGCCGTGATCATAGAATATGATGAACAAGTCGATGTCGGTGGTCATCACAGAACCAAAATCGGGTTCGAAGTCAACAGCAGTATAATCGGAGGTGAAGTCGAGATATAAACAACATATCAAGGTTATGAACAAAAGTCAGGTGATCAAAGAAATAAAACAGAGAATCAATTATTAAAAATATGGAAAATGAGGTCTGAAATCATCAAATACAGCAAAATCGAATGGCCAACCATCAAATAGACCGGGTTAGCAAGCATATCACGAGTTCGAAAGCATTACAAACTACCCAGAAAACAAAACGAACTTGAAGGTGTCAGATAAATCTCAAACCAACAATTGAAAACGAACGAAAAATCACAGAATTCAAATACTAATACGCTAGAGATAGGAATTAGATGTGAGAAATAAAATTCCTCACCTTTACTCGATGTGTATCGGAACAGCGTATTCGAATGGGTGAAAAGTCGAAGCTCTAAATCGCAATAGGGAAAAACCCTAATTCCAGAATCGCCACAAAATGAAGACGAAGCAAAAGCTTCAATTCGCAAACCCAAACCAGAATCGTCGAAGCCCTAGTTTGCGAACGAAGAAGAAGACGAGGGAGCCGCCATTATTTTCATCGTTGGAATTTTTTTTCTTTCTGCTTTGAAATGATGGAGGAAGGGGAACGAGATATATAATAATTCATCTTCGGCCATACCTTGCACGATTGATCTCGTGATGTTAGGCATGATTTTAGGCGTGGTTTAAGGCGTGAATTAAGGAGTTGAACGAATGAGAGAAATGAAATGGAGGAACGGGTTTGGATTTTTATCACCGCATCAAACAATTGAAAACGTAGGCCAAGATTCAAAGCCCACAACCCTTAACCAATTTATAAAAGAATTTCAATCAATTAAAAACTCTTAACAGCAATTATCTTTACTACATTCATTTACATATATCATATCAAATGTCAAAAATGTAGAGTCTTAAATTTAATCGAATAGGATAAATTTGATTTTTAAATTCCAAAGATTCTATATTCTAAAATTTCAAAACAAATTTCCTTTTACATTTATTTATAAATCCCAATTCAAATTTAAATTCAAACAACTATATTCCTCATATTTTAAACTTGACAAATTCGAACAATTTCACAAATTTAAATCAAAATTTAATTCAATTATAAATTTAAAATAGTTTAAAATTTTGGGATCGTTACAGAACTCATTTTCTGGTCAACTGCGACCATGTCTCGCCAATCCCACCGATCAACAACACATCGAAGCGAACATCTTTCATGTTAAAGCCCTAGCCTGAAATTGCCTCTAGGGGCTCCGATCATCGAGGACTATTGGATCGGTCATGCTTTCAAAAAAAATTAAAAATAGGCAAACTTTTGTTCCTCTGGTTGAGATGCGATAATATAGGAAAGGATGCATGGGTTTGTACATGGAGGTTAATGTTATGATATGTGCTAATGTATTGTTAGAGAAGTATATATATTATTTTATTTTATTAAAATCCGATACTATGCCTAAAAAATTTCAGACTCCTATCGAGGCGTGCCGCTTGGCATTCTATATGTTATACCCCAATTCCGAGCATAATGGAACTAGTCTCGAGACCTAATTCGATCATATATAAAATATAGCTTTTCAAACCAATTATTTTATAAATTCTAAAATTAGTTTTCATGCTTTTCGATCTCGCATGCCCAGACGATACGTCCAATCACCATGAAATTTGTTATCTTATGATAATTTACTATTACGATCCAATGAAACTAGTTTTGTCGAAATCTGAGACAGTGCCCCGGAAGGCTATTTCACTTGTTAATTTAAAACAAGTTATTTTCAAAATCACTTTAATAACATTATATTCAAACTTAAAAGTTTACTATCTTCATTTCTATCAAAATAGAACTTAAATCATGTTTCAAAATCATTTATTCATTTCAAATTCAAGATTAATTATTTTAAATATTACCAAATATTTATTTCACCGATTTAATTATCTAATGAATCGCTATATTCGAAATTCAAGTTATTTATCTTATAAAATTAACTTTTCAATATTTAAAATCAATTAAATATTCCAAATTCAAATGACTAAAGTTTTGAGTTGTTGCATTCTCTCCCCTTAAAAGAATTTCATTCCCGAAATTAGAAATTAAGAAAAATGCCCCAAACCAATTAACTTTTCAAAACCAGTTAGCTGAAATAGATTATAAGATTTTTGTCTTTAAAATTCATTTTCAAATTCCCACTAATAGAAACTAATTTCCATCCCTTCATTCACTCCAGGTTATAACTCAAACCAATTTTTTAGTTATAAAAAATTTCTCAAAAATTTTCTAACGCTAAAATTTTCGAAAAATTTCGCCAGCGTCTCCTTTGCGCGGCTCGATCATAAAAAATTACAATGTATATATAATCAAAAATACACATCTCATCTTCAACGACGAGGCATCCCATAGGCAAAAATATAAAAATAAGGTATATAATCCGAGTTGTGTACCTTATTTTAGTATTAGCAAGCGTATACAACCAATATAATGCGAAAGCAAGCTCCAAATGCGAAGCATACTTCATCCGCACCTAATACTCACTCAACAACCAATAAGAATATGTTTATAGAAAGCAACATCAATATAGATTATACAATAATATATGCAAATGTAACAAGAGAAACCATCAAACAATAATATTCATCCAATTAATTTATCATCATACCAATTTGCATTTCCAAGTGTCAACATTATGTTTATATACTTTCATTTCTTATTAACATTCTATTGATTCGTTTTTCAAGTGTTTACATTCAATTAATTTCCATTCAATTTATTCCGATTAATTGATTTACATTCAATTTCATTCAATTATTAATATTCACTTTACTCTCATTTACTTTGCTTACATTCACTTTAAATTCAATCTGTGTTTAGCAACATTTAATTCCATATTCAATTTACTCGGTATATTTTCTTTAATACTAACAACACTTAACATCCATTCCATAAAATTATTTACTTAAGTTCATTTTAAAACATTTTATACAACCCTTCTTATTTTCATTATCATTCAACACATAAGTTTGCAATTCTATCAACAACATTCCAACCATATTCAATTCATTCTGCAACTCAAATTCATATCCATTCTACAACCTAAGTTGTATTTTATTCTACAACTCAAGTTCATATTTCATTTCACTAATTTACTTTATCAATTCATCTAATTCATTTCACATCCAATTTAATTTCATTTACCCTTTCTTAAGTTATACTTCATTTTATTTAATTCATTTCATTGACTCAATTTATTTAACTTTATTTAAGTTAAATTTTTAATTTCATATCCCAATTTCGAATTTTTTTTTCGTATCTATACCATTTCCAAATTATAAGTTCAAAAACTATTCTCAAAACATTTAGATAAAAAATTTCAGGATTTTAAACACCCGGTTTTATTTCAAATCATTTTGCAATCATATATATACATAACTCCTTTATATTTCAAATTACACTTCTATAATCTAAAACAAATTTGTTTTACCAAAACAAAACTTCAATGCAAAATCATTAATGTAGCAATTCATCACTTAAAAACTCGAAAATGAATACTGATGATGTTGTAGTCATCACTAGAATTATTTTTCATCGACTGAAGTGAGTTCAATGCTTTCTATTTCTTTTAAATTCCATTTTAAAATATTTCTAGTTAAATATTTTCAAAATAATACTATTATTATTTTTCTAAAACCTTTGAAAGACCATTTTCAACGCTGGGAATTAAATTCTCAATTTTCTTGTTTTAAATCCACTTTTATTTACAATTCATATTTATAAATATACTTATGAAATTTCATTTCCTTTCCCTTAATAAATTACATTTATAAATCATAATTATATAATCTCACTTCTTACGTAATATCATTTCACAAATGTTGATTAATTTAATTTTAATCAATATTCTATAATTCATACTTATACATGTACTTTTTAATATAACTCATTTTACAATTATTTGTGCTTATTTACACTAAAATAACAACTTTTATTAGAACCCAAACAACAAACAACAATGATAATAATCAAATATAATTTAGGTAAAATTATTTCATTTATGAATTTCAAAACAATATTGTGTCTATTTGCCTTGTTTAAGCATTTAGAAACCCCTATCGATATCGGGGTGTCCCACGTATCGACCAGAATTCATAAACCACTCAACAGATAAATTAACACAATATAGAACATTTTTATATCATTAACAAATATGCTCCAATATATATACACTCAAATAAGGCATTTTGTTACCTTATCTCTTAATGAGTTGCCCCACCAAAGCTAAGGTTCTCTCTTAACCTTCAACTCTGATACAAAGTGTAACAACTAGGATTTTTGCCCCTCGAAAATTGACACTAATATGTCCACTGTATTGTACACCGAGCAAATTGAATGCCAGAAAACCTGATTGTTAGGAGAAAAAGAAAGAAGAAAGAAGGAGAGAAAAAAGAAGAGGAGAAAGAAACTGAAATAACAAAGAATCTCACAATCGTAGTCAAGGTTTTAAATCTCGCTCATCTCGGCCGAGATCTCGTTTTCAAGCCTGGGCGATTCGAAACAAGCAATTTCGTTTGAATCTCGTCTGACCCAAATCTCGGACGATATTTTGGTATCTCGTTCGATATCTCGGACGAGATTTAATAGCGAGATATCGGCCGAGTTGTTGAATTTTGGAAAAAATCAACTCTTCTTCCGTATTGAGCTGGCTCATCCTTTACCTTAATTTAAGCCTTCTTAATTGTACTTTTTTTAACCCTTATTTCTTGTATAAATCTCATTTAATATTCGTCTCTTATTTTACAGCAGTGACGAATGTAAGAAGATGATAAAATCTACATCGATTATGGTAAGTATTTCACTTTATGGTTTTCATTTAGGTTTCTGATCCAAATTAATTTACATCTGATTTCAATGTTCTTTTTTCGACACTTTCTTGAGTTTTTTTCCTAACCCTATTTTTTTGTGGCTATAACTTTTAAGCTTCACTTATTTAACTTTATGTTCCAAATGTATTCCCAATTTGATTTCATTAAGTCTTTGCTGCTATAATTTTTTTCCTCAAGGCTTATATTTAAGTAATAAAGGAATTCTATTTCATCTATTAATTTTATTTGATGATTACATGTTCATTCGTACATCATTTTTTTTGCTTTTCTTATAATATTACTAAATGTTTGAAAATTGTTTGTACTATATATGCTATTTTCTACGTTTGTTTGAAATTTCTATGTTATTAGTTGCTTAATGAGATTTTGTTTGCTAATAATTAAATACTATAATCAAACTAGAATATTTAATTCTACTTGTAGACATTTGTATTTGAAGTTATAAAATTTAGATTCCCCTTGCAGCACTATAAATCATAAAAGGTAGAAATGAGACATTATATTGTGTAGAAAAGTTAAGTGAATGATCAAACAAAGTAAATGTGCATATATTATGGCTTGTTTCTTGTCTACTTTATCTCATATGACATTATATTGAACATTATTCATGAAATCTAGTTATTTGTTTATTTTACATGATACAAGTGATATTTTTCCATATTAAATTACTAATGATAAGCATGTGATATATTCAAGGTAAGTGCATAGTGTTTTCCTTAAGGTAGTGAATAGTATTATAAATTTAGGTGTATGAAAATTAATTTTCGACATGACATATACTCCGAGATAACTCCGAAATGAATTTTAGAAACCGAGATGTAAATTCGAGATGGACGACCGAGATGCACTCATCTCGTTCGAGATCTCACCCGATACGAGATGAGCTCTCTAAATACTTCGAGACGAGACGTGACCGAAATCCGAGATTTAAAACCTTGATCGTAGTGCAACAATATATAATATAATATCAATGATCTTTACAAAAGAGAAATTGATATATACATAATCCCTTCGGAGTACAACAACAAATCACAATCATCAGCCTTGACATTTATAACAACTTGTCCTCACAATTGTTGATGATTTCAACAACAAAGCAGCGGAAAATAAACATATACGTGAATACAACTTTAAGACCTCCAACTTGACTCCTGAGCTCCAATGCATCCAAAGCAATATGTAAATATTGTCGGTCTGACCCAAGCATTATAATAATTATACCCTAGTCAGTCTGGAAAACTAGCGTGAGAAAACACACCCAACTGGATTTTAAAGTTATAAAAGCCCTTTGAAATCAAAAGTATCTTGTAAGACCATGCCGCATATAAACACTAATAGGTTTTTACCTTACGGTAACCAAAACATTTTTATAGAAAATCATATGATATTATAATAATGTCTAGAATACAAATACTTATTAATCATAGCCGAAATTGTTACATTAATTAAATTCCAGCATAAGAGGTATACAACTAAAATCGTAAAGGCTCGTACTGGAGAATGGATTCCACACTATGACAAGGTAAGGAACTACCTTTCGAAGATACATCTCTAGATAAAATACACCGAGGTCTGACAAGAACATCTTGTACCCCTGCCATATAGGATTGGCCTACCACTTGACTAGTAGTACCGAATATGATCACCCCTTTTGTTAATAGACCCTGAAGCATACATGAGTAGATAGTAATCGATCTACATTTGGAATGACCATACCCTGATGGGAGCGACCCACTTGGCCCTGTTGCATGCGCGATTTTTGTCATTTCCCGGTTAATGAGGCTCGAGGCTAGGTTTACCTTTATATAGCACTTCCCACTTGGAATGCTAACACTGCCCTCCAGGCAACACCACAATGCCAGCATTCATCCATACAAGTTCATTCTAGGATTGAACGAAACGCTTGAGAGCTCTGTATTCAATTCCATCATCTTCAAGATGTCTTCACTTTGAAACGCTTGAGTTGGATCGAAGTTGTTTTCGGATAACATATCCGATCCCAGTCTCTTCGAAACAACTTTTGATAATTTTTGGTAAACTCAACCCCGGTTCTTTAGGAAATAATAGTCAAAGATAAGAGCGGAGATCACCTCCTAACCGTTAGTGGACGATTTCCTTATCATTGTCTTAGGAGAACGAAACGAGATTTATTTGCACAGTACAACATCATCAGAGAAGACTGTGTTGTATAACTCACGTGTTTCTCCTAGATATTTTCAAAGTTACGTTTGGGTCCAAATTCAATAGTCGATTGTTTAACTATCAAATAACAAACATTCAATCAGGGATTTAATTCCATATGGAAAAACCAGCAATGTTTAAGCACACAAGCAAACACTAATGTCCTTTTAATTAATCTTTCATTAATTTAAACTCACTTTGTAATACTTGAATCAAAATTCATTTTACAAAGATACACACACACACAAAAATCCCTATCTCTCAATATATGGAAAAATATCCATATACTTATCTCAACGGTATAAGTGCATTCACCAACATTTGGGAAGGTTCCCTTTTTATTCAATTTTAAAATCATTTATAAACTCCGTTATAAATTTCTAAAACCATTTACAAACCATTACATAATCTCAGAGAATCATTTGTACACTCTTTAATCAATTTAAATCACTTATACATTCTTTATACACTTCTAAAATCATTTATAAACCCTAACAAAATCCTTAAAACCATTTATGAAAATCCCTTTATAATCTGTAAACACATTTCTAAATTCTTTTTTAAACATGTAACCGTTTACAAAACTCATTTTACCCTTTTTCAATCTTCCTTTAAGTCTTTCCCAAACCATGTTATAAGGCTCCCTTATAGAACTCACGTCTGTTTATAAAACCCTATTTATAAATCTCAAAAACATTTATAAATAAATTCTAGCCATTTACCTTAAAATACTATTTTATAACAGTAATCATTATAAATAAATAAATATTAACTTTAAAACATCTTAAAATAATAATTAGTAAATTTAAAAACCATCTTAATAAAACATCAATAATTTATCTTTACATTTTTATAAATAATAATTAATTTCCAAAACTTTATTGATAAATAATTATATTTAATTCTAAATCATATTAATAATCTTAAACAATTAACCTTCCAAAATATTAAAATATTTATAAACAACTTCAAAACAATATTAATATAAATAACCAACTCCTAAAAAAATGTATTTCCTTGATAAAATTCGTACTTAAATCTTAACATAATCATTTCCATATTTGTAAATTGTATTTATAAATCTCTTTCTATTTTATAAACTTCTTTTTTACAAAATCCCTTTATTCATAGAGCCCCGTTTATAACTCTATCCTCTTATACATCTCAGTTTCAACTTTCAAAATAGAATCAACTATTTTTCTAAAACAACATTCCGCGTATTTCTATAAATCCACAACTGTGATTTATTTTCCTATTTATCCAGTGATAATGGTTTCCTTTCATTTATAAACATCGTTTATAAATCTATCCTTTTATTAATAAAATATTTTACAAAACTTCACTTTGTTCATAAAATGCCACATTGATACATTTTCACATCTATAATTTCCACATTTACAAATAAATCTTAATATATGTGTATATATATAACTTTATATAAAACGGTTAATAAATGTTTATACCAAAATATTCCTATTTTTTTAAAACCATATCCCTTTGTTATAAAACACGGACTTATTTATAAGATTTTAAAAACTTTAATCACAGTTCAAAATCTCTATTTAATATATTTTATAACATTAAAAATTTAAAATCTCTAAAAATCATACTTTTTATTTTAAAATAAATTTCTTCTTTATAATTCAAGGCAAATTATTAAAAACATATATAATTTCCAAAATCACTTTGAAATCCCTTTTTAAATCAAATCATTAATTTATAATATTAAAATGCCAAAATAAGGCCCAATGCTACTAAAGCATTAAATAAGCAAAATCGTATCTGTGTCATCAAATATAGCATCAAGCATATCATATATCAATTAATGTGAAAATAAACCAAGAGTGTGAGGAATCCTGTTGGATTCCTCCAACATGTCCCCCTACATCACATAAGTATATAATCAAATAATATAAAAAAGTCAACCGCTTCGAGGCGAGATCATATACAAAGGATCATCTGAAAGTCTATATGAGTGGACCGTATAGGTTATATGCAAGTATAAACAGCTAACTATATAATATAACGATAGTAGAAAAGTAAATGAAAATAATCACACCGGTATTTTATACTGGTTTGGATCTCCCGTCCTACGTCCAGTCCCGAAGCTCCTCTTCGGAATTTTCTTTCAACTAACCCTCGCTTGACCCGGAGGAACGGGTTTACAATAGCAGAGTTTCTTTGTCAAGAATGTGTTCTGTAACATGGATGTTGACTATTGAGTACAAAAATGCTTCCAGTATATATCTATCTAGAGAATATCTGAATGAGGAGTTCTGTATATATGGAAGAGTTAAATACAGGTAGTTGATTGCTTATAGATCAGGAATAAATCAGAGTACAAGAGATAAGAGCGTAAGTGAGTAAGGTAAGATCTTCTCTTGAATTCCTGATGCTATTTATAGTGATGAAGAGTCTCTATGTGTAGTTGCCTTCATTAACAATCGTTGTATAGTTGCTCATGTTGGTGATGAAGAGTTGCAGTGAAGAGGAGTGGATGTGTCTCTTCGGATGTGACAGTTGGAGTTTGAAATTACACAATCGAGCCCATTTTCAGACGTCTGGAAAGTGACCTCAGACGTCTGACCTTCGTATGTTTTTTTTGTGTCTGGTAGCATTTCAGACGTTTGAGTTTATAATCCAGACGTCTGGTCTTTACTTCTATTTTATGTCTGGATGTATGGCAGACGTCTGAGTTCAGAATCAGACGTCTGGTTTCTTCTGAGTTTGTGAACCAGAGAACTTAACCAGACGTCTGGTCTGTGCACTCAGACGTTTGGATTGGTGCATGTTGCTTTTCTTGTGTCTGTATTACTTCTTATCCGATTCTCTCGACTTGTAGCCTCTTGATACTTCTTTTGAGTCTTGTTCTTGTCTTTTTGGTGATGTTTCTATATCTTGTCTTTTTGGTGATGTTTCTATATCAACTTCCTGTATATGTATATTTGTTTTCCATTGCATAGTTGTGATCATCGAAACCAAGGAATTAATTTCCTAACAATCTCCCCCTTTTTGATGATGACAACTATTCAATGTACTTATATATATTTTTTAAATCTCCCCCTGAATATGTGCTTAGTTTTGTTGTTAAGATTATATATATTTCTCCCCCTTTGACATTATCAAAAAGAATATGTAAAAGTTCAAGCCAAAAAGAAATTTTCATTAATAATAAGAGAGAGTTACATCCATAGATTTGAACAAAAACGAAAATAAAAACCTAAATTCTAGAGTTCCTTAGGAGAAGCTTGTTTTGGATCATCTTCCTTTGGTTTGTCAGAAGTGCCTGGCTTAGAAGGAGATGTCAAAGCTTCGTTGGAAGGATCATCGTTAAATAATTTAGAGTGTTTTGTAGGAGGAGAGGGTACAGGAGTAGGCCAATCCTCAAAAGGTGGTGAAGGACCACGAACTCGCTGTAGAACCTCTTTTAGAACTGATAGGACAGTGGAGAGAGAGTCTTCGACTGTGGCTAGTCGTGTAGCAAATGAAGTTTCAAATTTGTCGATTCGCCTAGCCAAGTACTTTTGATTTTGAGATAATATATGTTGATTTCTGAGTGTAAGATCTTGAATACTTTCATTAGGATCTGTTTCTAGTCGAGTCTCTATAACGTCTTCTTGTCCTGGATAGTCTAATGGAGCGGGAGGAGGAGGAGTGATTTCTCTATGTTGTTCTGGCTCTTGAGATGGATTAATGTTTTGTTGAGGAGGAGGCTCAACTCTTCGAGAGTGGCGATTGTGTGTCCAATCTTCAAAAGACATATATTCTGGTGGAATTTCAGGTAAGTGCATCAAAGAGAAGAATTTGGTGGAGGCATACTTCGTCGAAATTTGTTCAAAAGTGGATAACTAAGATGGAATATTATGTGCACGAAGAAGCCTCATAATGTAGGTAGGGTAGATGATTGATGGCCTCGATCGATTCCAAAATTGTTTTAGTTCATCAAATATGAATTTTGCCCAATTAATTCGAGTCCCGCTAAAGAGAGCATAAAGTGCTTTGTGCTCCAATTCTGTTATTTGCTCGTGACTCCCCATTCGCGGAATAATTGTATTGATTATCATCCTTGTTAGGAGCCGAGCTTTCGGACGCAAATATTTTGAGGCAAATTTTGGCATTTCGTCCTCCCAGATTTGATGTGTAATACTATTCCGAGGCTTAAATCGCATATCCGGAATGTTCTGTAGGTCTTCGCCGGTGTCGGAGCATCCCAAAGTTCTTCCTATTATTCCCGGAGTTAACCTAATCGTGTTTCCATAAATGCTTGACCATAACCAATTATCTTCGTCCTCTGTATTCCATACTGAAGTGCTATCGAGATTGGCGTAGAATAAGAAGATAGCTAGTTGATCTATTTGAGTATTATTGGATTGAAATGAAATTAGGGTATCTACACCAGCACTTTCACACAATTCATCCAAATCGTACATAGGAAATTTTAAGAGATTATAAAAGGGTCCTGTGTGAATTTTCTTCTTTTTAATTTCTTCATACCTCTTTATAGAATGAGGAGCTTTATTCATCCAACGTTCGATTTTCTCATCGGAACACACTTGAGGGTTTGAAGACGTCGCAGTTTGATCTTGTTTTCGTTTTGGAGCTTTGATGTTCTTTGTACGAGGAGGCATTCTGATATCGACGTGATTTAAGGTGGAATTTGAAGTTTAATTGAAAATCGACAGAGAAGAAATTGTATTTGAATTTGAAAAGTAAAAAAAATAACGCTCTTTTTGGGTATAATAAAGGTCGATTGAATTCCATACGTCTGAAGTTGAAAGCAGACGTCTGGTTTGCCCTAAAGATTATACAGAACACTCAAACAGACGTCTGTTTGTTATGAGTTAGACGTCTGATTTGATATAGATTGAAAATTTTAGAGGCAGAGAGATTAATCAGACGTCTGGTTTTGTACACAGACGTCTGTTTTGGTTTAATTGTGAAATAGATAATTAAGTCAGACGTTTGGAAATTAGTTCAGACGTCTGAATTATTCTGAATGTTCTTTTGAAGAAGGCAGAGCTTCATTTCAGACGTCTGGGGGCTATATCAAACGTTTGACATATGCACAGTGCTTAAAGTTGTGACATATATCAGTGAATCAGACGTCTGAAGACAATAGTCAGACGTCTGAAAGGAGCAATTTTGCTAAAAATAGTATAAAATTGATGGTTATATTTATTTATCAAATGTACATATACATATACAATATAATAACATATACAAATATACACTAATTAAATTTATTTTTATTTATTAGGCGACGGAGTTTTAGAATTTCCCGAGTCGTTATCCTTCCATGGTTTAAGTGGAGACCATATATTCCTACGTTCGTGGGTCCGTGGGGAGCCAGAATATCGTCTTGGGGAAGGATCTGAAGGAGTGCGATACGAAGAAGATGGATTTAATGAACTACAAGGTTTTGGTAGTGGTTCATGTACATCTTTCTTTCGTGATGAACAAAACTTCATCGCCACTTGTTCTAGAAAACTTAGTCTTCGTGCCGTAACCTTCTGTTTGAAATAAAGTTCTCGTTAAAGATCCATCTGTTGTTTTTGGTAATGATGAATTTCATCAATTTTCTCCTTTGTATTAGGAGAGATAAACAAGGATCTTTTAGTTTTCTTATTCTCTGGAGTAAAACCCGTATGATACGAGGACCACCTATTTGTCGGTTCTTGCTTTGGTGTAGGTGTCGAAAGGCGTTGTGGTGTGTCTACTGCGATGTCCGTTGATGGTGTGGAGACGGAGATAGATATATAGGAACTCCCAAAAGACATTGTTTTAAATTTGAAGAATTTGATACTTTGTATATATTTGTGATATAAACATGTGTATTTATATATGATGAAAAAGGTTATTTATAGAAAAAATAATTTTCTAAAATTTTAATGGTTTCAGAAATTCAGTAATTTGTGGTAATGAAGTGGTGAACTAAATTTAGTTTTTAATTCAATTTTAGTTAAGATCTTGAAGTGAACAAATTCCTAAACTTCGTCTGAGTTTTATGAAAGTTTGTTCGTTTAATGGTTTTGTAAATATGTCGGCTACTTGATTTTCGATACTTACGTATTCTAAAGATATAGTTCCTTTTTCAACATTGTCTCATAAAAAATTATGTCGTATATCTATATGTTTGTTTCGTGAGTGATTAACAGGATTTTTTGACAAATTTATAGCGCTTGTGTTATCACAATATATTGGAGATTTATTGATAATTTTACCAAAGTCCATTAGTGTTTGTTGCATGTATATTACTTGCGCACATGCTAGAGCTGCGGAGATGTATTCAGCTTCACAAGTAGATAACGAAACACAATTTTGCTTTTTACTAAACCACGAAACTAAAGATTGTCCGATAAAATGACATGTTCCACTGGTACTCTTACGGTCTGTTCTACAACCACCAAAATCCGCGTCGCTATATGAGACAAGTTCAAACGATGATCCTTTAGCATAAAACAAACCATAATCTTTAGTACTAGATAAATAACGTAAAATGCGCTTAACAGATCGTAGATGAGACTCTTTTGGTTTAGCTTGAAATCGAGCATAAAGACATACACTCATCATAATATCTGGTCGACTAGCCGTTAAATATAATAAAGAACCAATCATGCTTCGATATAACTTTTCATCAAAATCTTTTCCATTTTCATCTTTTTCTAAGTGAATAGTGGTACTCATTAGTGTTGGTTTGCTTGAAGTTTTATCCATTTGAAATCGATGTAATAAATCGTTACAATATTTTTCTTGGTGAATAAAAATTCCATTTTCTAGTTGTTTTATTTGTAATCCTAAGAAGAAATTTAATTCTCCCATGTGTGACATTTCAAATTCATTTGTCATAATATTTGAAAAATCGTTACATAGCCTTTCGTTGGTTGAACCAAAGATGATATCATCAACATAAATTTGTACAACTAAAATATCATCATTTTCTCTTTTAATGAATAAAGTTGTATCTATTTTTCCTATATGAAAACCAGATGTTACTAGGTGATTTTTAAGACGTTCGTACCATGCACGAGGTGCTTGTTTTAATCCATATAGTGCTTTATGTAATTTAAAAACATGATCGGGATAATTTTCATGAACAAAAAGCGGTGGTTGTTCGACGTATACATTTTCTTTGATAAAACCATTCAAAAAGGCACTTTTGACATCCATTTGAAATAATTTAAAATTATTATGAGTTGCAAAAGAGAGTAAAGTACGAATGGCTTCTAATCTTGCTACCGGTGCAAAAGTTTCATCGTAATCTATGCCTTCTTCTTGATTGTAGCCCTGAGCCACTAGTCGTGCTTTATTTCTAACAATATTTCCATTTTCATCCGCCTTGTTTTTAAATACCCATTTTGTTCCTATTACTGATTGATCTTCAGGTCTTGGTACTAATTCCCATACGTTATTACGTTCAAATTGATGTAATTCTTCTTGCATAGCTATTATCCAAAAATTATTATTTGAGGCTTCTTTATAATTCTTAGGTTCAAAGTTTGATACAAATGCTATATGACTTATTTGATTGAGTTGATCTCTAGTAACTCTTGAATTAAGATCTCCAATAATATTATCTATTGGATGATTCTTAAGAATCCTAGGAGATGATAAAATAGTGTTATTTTGTATATTGGCTTCATTATTACTAGAATTGGTTGAATTTGTTGGTGGAATAATTTCTTCTCCATCATCATTAGTCTGTTGTTTGAAAGGATTTTCGTCGAACGAGACATGTAAACTCTATTCTATAGTATTATTCTTTTATTAAAAATTCTATATGCCTTGCTACGATCTGAATACCCAATAAAGATACCTTCATCGGCTTTTGGATCAAATTTTCCTAATTTATCTTTTGTATTTAATATAAAACATTTTGAGCCAAAAGTTTAAAGTATGATACTTTAGGTTTTTTACCAAAAAATATTTCAAAACAAGTTTGTTTAGTCATTGGGCGAATAGTTACTCGATTCAATACATAATAGGATGTAGCAATAGCTTCGGCCCAAAAGTGTTTTGGTAATCCGCTACTATTTAATAATGTTCGTGCGCATTCTTGTAATGTACGATTTTTTCTTTCTACGACACCATTTTGTTGGGGTGTACGAGGAAAGGAAAAATTATGAGTTATTCCTTTTTTATTGCAAAAGTTTGAAAAAAGATCATTTTCGAATTCTCCTCCATGATCACTTCTAATATTTTTAATTTTTAAATTCATTTGAGTTTTAATCCGTTTTGCAAATATTTTAAACATACCAAAAGTATCGCTTTTATGTTTTAGAAATAAAGTCCATGTATATCTTGAAAAATCATCAATTATTACAAAAACATATTTGTTATGATTAATAGATCTTATTTGTGTTGGACCAAATAAATCTAAATGTAATAATTCTAATGGTTGTTTTGTAGAAATATTATTTTTAGATTTAAATGAGCTTTTCTTTAGTTTACCAATTTGACAATCGTCGCATAAATTTTCTACTTTGTAACTTATTTTAGGTAACCCTCTTACTAACTCATATTTAGCTAACTTATTAATATTCTTAAAATTAATATGACAAAATCGTTTATGCCATAACCATGGATCATCATGTTTGGCAGTTAAGCATAAGTTTGAATCTTTATTAAAATTCATGTTTAATATATAAATATTTTTGTTTCTAAAACCTTCAAAAATGATTTGTTTGTTATTATCTAAAATATTACATCTATCTTTTTCAAAATTTATTTGAAAACCTTTATCACATATTGACTAATGCTTAACAAGTTGTGTTTTAAATTTTCTACTAGTAAAACATTTGTAATAATAGGAGAGTTAGATATACCAGAGTTGATGACTTCTCCAATGCCTATGACAAATCCCTTTGAATTGTCTCCAAATGTTACCATTCCACCATCAATGTATGTTATATTTGATAACATTTTTGAATTTCCAGTCATATGTTTGGATCAACCGCTATCTAGTATCCATTTCTTCTTATTTTTTATTTTGGGTACCTGCAAGATAAAAAATGTTTTAATTGGTACCCATATATTTGATTAGGGTCCTAATTGTTAGAGGAAGGTAGCCACACCCAAGATGGTTTGGTACCTTTATAAATATAGTTTTTATTATAGACTACATTTTCTAAGTAATTACTGATATGCTTTTGTCTAATCAAATTATTATTTGTTTTAGGAACCCAAATTTTCATATTTTTGGTATTCAATTTTTGTTTAGATAAACTTCTAGCTTCTATATAATTAATATTTTTAGCATTATTTCCCTTTTGTTTAGAACATTTTTTAAATCCTATTCCATTTCTATTACCTGATGGTTTTGATGTTTTGATAAGATTTCCAAATCTTGTTTTCCTTTGTTGAATTTTGATACATTATTGGTAATTTTATCTAATTTTTCTTTTAATTCTCTATTTTCTATTTTCAATAATTCAATACTATTTTTAAGATCAACATTTTCTTTTACTAGAGTAATGTTCTCACTTTCTATCACATTATTTCTTAATTTTTCTTGAGATATTTCAAGTTCTTCTTCTAAAATAGTTTTTTCATCTTTCAACATTCCTACTTCAAGTTCTAATCTATTTACTTTTACTATATATTCTTTGTTCAATTTTTTAATTTGTCTAAATTTATCATCTAATTCTATGCTAAGTTCAAGTAATTCTTCATAGCTAAGTTCCGGACATACCTCATCTTTTTGTGCCATAAAGCATACATTAGTGTTAACCCTTAATTTTTGACGACTCAAGAAGGCTACGACTTAAGAGCTGCGCGACTCAAGATAGTTACACGACTTAACAGTTTACGACTCAGCAGGTGTACGACTTAAGAGCTTCACGACTCAACGAGTTAAGCTATCTACGACTCATGGCTCAGACGACTCAACGAGTTAAGCTATCTACGACTTAAAGAGTTAAAAGGTCTCCGACTTAACAACTCAGCGAGTTAGGGTCTATACGACTCAAGAAGGTGCTACGACTTAAAGGATTTACGACTTAAGAAACTCAGGACTTAGCTTAAGTCGTCTACGACCTAAAAGCTATCAGGATTAGAATCCAGAGTCCAGGCCTATGCTACCTTTATCTGGTAAGTCGGCCATGACTTAGCACTTGTCTTCGACTGAGCCACAAGATGAACCCAGTAAGGCGCCCACGAGTTATCTTAAGCCAACCACGAGTTACGACTCATCTTAAGTCAACTACAAGTTACGACTTATCTTAAGTCGGTCACGACTCATGACTTGGCAAAAAACTAGAGTTCAGATTCGACCCTATAAATACCCCCCAAACTCCAACGAGCAAAGGACTTTTGGCCATTCATTTCTTCTAGCGCCGTTACTCTGTCAAATTCTCCACTCATTCAGCAATCAAAGATCTTCAAGCATTCAAGACACTACAACAAACTTCGAGAGGAATTCCTTACATCCAACACGGATTCATCGAGTTCCACCATCGAAGATTGAGCTAGTAGTCAAGATTGTGTCTTGTGATCAAATTGTACTGTTTTCATAAGAGATTTGTACCGATTTGTAACCAAATTCAGTAATAAAGAGATTCAAAGTGGACGTAGGCTTAATCTCAAGCCGAACCACTATAAAGTGCTGTCTTTTACTGCTTTTCTGCTAGTTTACTGCTTAAATTCTATTCCCGTCACACGGGTGGTGCTTTCACGATTCTATTACACACACCGGGTGTTAGCGTTCACTTTTTAACGTTAACATTTTGGTGCTTTCACTGAGAAAACTGAACTCAGGAAGATTTTCACCGTTGTTTCGCAAAAAACTCATAAAAAGAACTTCTCTTAAGAACCAGAAGTTGATTTGAAATGATGGCTCCTGGAAGAAGAGGTAGACCGGTCAGATCCAGAAATGCTCATGAAGGAACTTCCGCCTCCCCAACCGCAGACCAAGCAACTCCTACCATTGGAGTCACCAGGGCTGAATTGGATGATGCAGTCTCTGGATTGTACCAACAGATTGAAACCCAAAACGCTTTGATGATGGATAGATTAACTGCTCTGCTCGGGGCAAATCGTCAACCAGAAAACCATCAAACAGCCTTTCCTCAAATGCCACCTTTCCAAACTGAGGGTTCTATGCCGTAGCCAACTGATCATGAACATGTGCCCAGGCAAGCTTCCGAGGGAAGGACTGATGCCTGCTCGGAGATGTCTTTGAACAATAAATAGTACCTGTCCGAAATGGTTAGCCGCATCATGAAAGAGAGCATGCAAAGGGAAGAGAATGAGAACGACTGGGGATTTGCACCGAGCAGAACTCCGTTTACGGAAAGGAACCTGAAAGCGGAATTTTTAAGGAAATTTGCACCTCCTACTATCCAAGCCTATAGGGGAACGAGTGACCCTAATCATTTCCTATACAAGTACGATTGGCATATGACCGGTGCAAGAGCGTCAGACGAGATTAAGTGTCGGTACTTTCCAGTATACTTGGAAGGTGTGGCTTTACTTTGGTTCACAAAGCTTCCAGTTCGGTCTGTAGATAAGTTCTCCGACTTAACGCAAAAGTTCAAAGAACAGTTCAGATTATATGCTTCGAAAGCTAAGGATATAATGTCACTGTCTAACCTTGAACAAGCACCCGAAGAATCAATCAAATCTTTCTTGAGCCGTTTCAATATAGCTCTAGCCGAAGTAGAAAATGCAGAGTAACGCATGATCCTGACTTATTTGATGCGAGCCATTGATAAATCAAGCAAATTTGGAATATGGCTAAAGATGAAAGAACCGAACTCGCTTGAAAATTTTTATAAAAAGGCCAACGAGTTCATTCGCCTTGAAAGCCTTTCTACGACATCGAAAGTAGTTGTTGCCCAAGCTAATAATAACAATGTCCCATCTAATAAAAGAGAATCTGAAAGTCAAAAAAGGGAAAATAACGGAGAAAAGAATCAGGGGAATGAGAGGAAACTCCGCCGCTTTGATCTTTCAGATTTTACTCCTTTAACTTATACACCAAGAAATATCTTTTTTGCAACAAAGGACGTTGTCAAGTATCCTAAGCCACCTGAGATGACGAGAGGTGCAAAGCGTAATGGAAAATTCTTCCAATTTCACAATCAACCTGGCCATGACACTGACCAATGTCGCCAATTAAAGAATGTGATTGAAGAATTGCTGGAGCAGGGTAAACTCCAACAATACGTTAAGAGAAGCGGAGTCGATCCAACCTCATCCACTCGGGATCAACAACGTCCTACCCATCAATCCGATTCTCTCAATAACACTGCAGTGCAAGACTCAAAAAAGCTTGTCATTAATGTTGTCATAGGAGGTCCACACCCAGCGGGCAGAAGTCGGAACGACTGCTAGTTGTCCACAAAACTGCAATTGGGGCATCTTTCACTTTCTCTGGCATATAAATCTGAAGCTGCGAATCTAGTGCAAATGGAAAATCAGTCCGGAGATTCTGAAACAACAATAACTAGCATCCATTTTTTACTTAACAGCATTGCTTGAATTTGTAAAAATGATAATGGATGTGTGACTTCTGCATTGTAAACCGCTGAGAAATCAGTGTGACTGAATAATGAAAAACTATGAATTCTGTGTTTTCTATTACGAAATGCCTGTTATATTTCGATGTGTAAATACTCTAAATATATTGCTAAAATGTCGATCTAATATTGCAGGTCATTAAAGCAAAGCCCACCCATCGCAAAGCTAAGTGAGCCCTACAAATCACTTATTAAGCAAATACCAAGCAACCAAAAATTCCATATTCAAATCCCATATAAGAAGAACTTCACATAAAAAGTTGGCAACTCCACTGAGGCAAACCTTCGTTAAGTGGTTGTGACTGTCAATACGAACAGACATCCAACTAGGTAACTTGCGTTTGTCCTGTGAAGTTGTTCAACAGTGAAGTCCACTTCTTCGGATAATACAATTTACTTGCAAAGGAAGACGCGCTTGGAAACAATAATAGAGGATAGCTGATTAGCAAATGATGAGGGAACATGGGCTACCAAACATAGAAGCAGCAAACATAGAAGCAGCCAAAAGGAGGTATGACACTCAATAAAAAGGGCCGGTAGAACCACCGAAGGGACACCTTCCCAAGCAGAAGGAAAAGGGCCCTTGCTAACTGATCGTGATGCATCCGATCAGGTAGCTTGCGTCCGTCCCGTGGATCTACTCGCCCCTGAGATGCAACCTTCCTGGCACACCAACCAACCGATGCTCCTTCCCAAAGGTCAACAAAGCCCTCTAACGAGGCACGCCAATAAACGAAAATGCTTCTCTCAATAATAAGCAAAAGCAAGGAACCACCGGAGGGGCACCTTCCCACGCTGAAGGAACATGGCCCTTGTTAGTTAATTGCGATCGTTTGTGCAAACGAACATCCAATCAAGTAACTTGCGTCCGCCCCGTGGATCCATTCAACCATGAGAAAGTAACTTCCAGACAATCACAAGACCTCTTCAGAGGCAAAAGCCCTTTTCGGAGGCACATTTCACCCGTGTAGAAGTGCAAAATGCTCCTCTTCGGAGGCCCACTTCACCAGTGATGAAATGCTAAAAAGCCCTTTTCGGAGGCACATTTCACCCGTGTAGAAGTGCAAAATGCTCCTCTTCGGAAGCCCACTTCACCAGTGATGAAATGCTAAAAAGCCCTTTTCGGAGGCACATTTCACCCGTGTAGAAGTGCAAAATGCTTCTCTTCGGAGACCCACTTCACCAGAGCTGAAATGCCAAAATTGCTTCTCTTCGGAGACCAAAATTGCTTCTCTTCGGAGACCAAAATTGCTTCTCTTCGGAGACCAAAATCGCTTCTCTTCAGAGACCAAAAGACCTCTTCAGAGGCGTACTTCACCTTGCTTGAAGTACCAAAAATAAACCCTTTACTGGGACACAAAATCAAAACCTTCTTCAGAAGCTCATTTCACTGCGTAGGAAAATTCACTTTTTAACAAATAAAAGTGATCATTCCCAAAAGTTGAAGTGTTCTTCAGGAAGAAAGAGAAAGTAAAAACTTCTCTGAAGACGAGATATACTCTATTAAAAGCAGAATGATTCTTCCCCTAAAAGTGGAATTGCTATTCTCTGAAATGAGAATATCAATCTTGTAAAAGCTAGAAATATTGCATTGCACTTGTGGTATGGGGGCAACACTATACAATTCAATTATATTAATAAAAGCAACACACCACAAGTTCATTGCAATATTACGAAAAATAGATGTGGAATAAATGTATTCCCAAACACAGACAAAAAGTTTGTACAAGTAAAAGGAACCGTTTATTCTACACTAAAAAAGAAAAAACAGATGCGTTCTCACATACACAAGAATTTGTACAAGTAAAATTACTGTTTTATTTAGTACTATGAAAATTCTTTACATGTGCAGATATCTCAAAAAAGCAAAAGCAGGGACCGGTACCCGCACAATCTCCGGTCTATACATGTAAAAAGCAAAATAAGAAGTAGAAAGTTCAGCTTGTCACTCCTTCTTTCCGCCACCCTTGGAGCCTTTGCTTGGCCTAATAGTTAATTTCGGAATCCGATGTGGGCGGGACGGAGAAGGAGGAGTGGTTGGGTCTTCTTCTGTTTTGTCTTCCCCAGTCGAAGCACCTCTCTTCTTCTTCCTTATGGCACGCTTCCCCTTCCTCTTCGAAGAAGATTCGCTCCCCGGAGTAGCAAGCAATGTTGAAAGCTTCGTGTCATCATCTAGAGACCGCTCCGGGGTCTTCTCGATGTTTTCAAGATCCTCCGCCTTCTGCTCCTGCGAAACAGCCGGATCATCTAGGCCTTGAAGAGCTTCGATTTTCTCTGCCTGTGATCCCGGTTGGGAAGCAGAAGGAGGAGTAATCTGTGAAGATGGAGGAACGGCAATTGAAGGAGTGGAAACTTGTGCAGTGTTTGGTGCCTCCGCTGTAGAAAGAAAGAAGTTAAAATCGGTATTCTCCGAGAAAAGAGAAGGTATCGATTCATCAAAGTTTAAGTAACAAGTAAGAAGATCATCAAACTCGGTTAAATCAAATAACTGGTTCATTGGGCCCGGGACGATACCAAAATTACCTAGAGGAGTTGGCTTCGCAAGGTCAATCTCGAATTTCTCGGCTTCAGTATCGTCCGGTGCCTCATCCTCAGTGGGAGTGGTCGCAGTTTCTTGAGCAAGTTTAGCTGGGAGTGAAGAATGGGAGCCGGAATCCATAATGTTTACATCGGCCGAAGTGGAAGTATGAACAGGGGCAGTTAAAGGAGCTTCCTCTTTTAAAAGCTCTTCTCCCAGTGATTCAGCCCGTGCCTTAGCAAGCTGCTCCTTCCCTGTAACAAGAGCGGCGCGAGCCTCATCATCAATATAGCGAGCCTCGAGTTCTGCTTCAACATAGCCGGCACCTTTAAACATATCAATTGCGGCTTCCCACACTTCAGCCAGAGTGATTTCATAATCAGGACCCAGAAAAGCAAGGCTCCCACGACCTAGAACGCTGTGTAAATAAAAGTCGAATAAGGTAGAGCTGATGTTTGCTTTCGTTGCCTCATGTGATTGCTCAGCTGCTTCTTTTTCGGCAATGGCAGCAACCCGACCAGTAATAGCCTCATCACGCTCTGTCTCAACTTTAGCGAGTCGAGACTTTAGTAACTCAATCTCCACGTTCTGGGAGGTGACTTTTTCCCACAGTTCGGCGTTTTCTGTGCGATATTTCTCAGTAGTATGCTGCTCAGCGGCAAGCTTCATTTCAACATCTCTTTGTGCAGCATGTGCATCCCGCACTTGCTTCTGAAAGACTTCTTCTTTTTGAGTATGTGATGCAGAAGAAGAGGCGAGATTTTCCTTAAGCAGCTTAACTTCAGATACAAGCCTTGCATTGTCATCCGTGATGTTCATCATCTCCGCGTCATGCTGCTTGCACCATTTATCCCATTCAGCTTTGTCATTCTCCAGAGTCAGCATGTTTTCAAGATTCATATGGTTGACTCTCTGGAGTTCATCAACAAGTTTCTGCCATTGCGACATTCTCTCAATGTTAAGCCGAACTGCATCGAGACTTTTAAGCATGTCTTGCTTATCGATTGGGACCAAATCCAGGTCAAAACGCACTCCTTTTAAGCACCAGTTCGGAAATCGGCTTTGAAGTGTCGGAGGGCCGTCTTTAACCTGATATTGGGGCCTGCTGATGATCGTTTGGATATCAGTTTTCTTTAAAGGAGGAGAACCGGCCGGAATATCAGAAGGGATAGGAGCATCAGTTTTCTCAGAAATTACAGATGCGTCACTTGGCTTGGACCGCTTGCTTGATTCGTCAGTAATATGAGTCTTCCCTTTGTCATCATAAGACTTTCGCTTATGAGAATCGTAACTTTTGTAGGAAGAATCATATCGATCAGCGTCTCTTCTTCTCTGCCGCTGCTCATAATCCCATTTTTCTTGAGCCTTCCTTTGAGCCCTTTCCTCATCTGTCTCTCTCTGGTCACCAAGATATTTCCTAAAGTCATAAGATCCACGGCCTCCATGGCGCTGAAATGAGTCATAATATGAGCCGGTACGCCCCATCGGAGAATCTGAAAGCCGAAAAAGAAGTAAAGTTTAGAAATTTCCAGAAAAAGAGGATAAATGCTTATAAGTGCTGAAAAATCCTAAGTGTGTGCGGCGTGCGAACTACGTGCGTCAAACTACAAACCACGCTTTAGTGCGGGAATGGAGACGACAGGTGTAGAAGGCATCGAAGTTTGTTTCAAAGAGGAAGTCGCTTCGACGACAGGAGATTTCGCTATTGGAATGTTATCCTTGAAAAGCTCTTGAGAAGTTATCATTATGTCACTCAAGCCATCAAAGGTGTCGTCACCATGGTACTCAGCAGACTTCTCCTTTTCAACGTCCACATCGGCGGATTTTTCATAAATTTGAGGATTTTCTTCCTCTTTAACAATTGGAGCAAGTGCCGGTTTGCTGGACGATCCCGCAGCATTAATAAGCGTGGGGCATTTTACTAGTGGATTTTCAGTGGCAGATTCCTTTAGCATGAATTCTTCAACAGAAGGTGGGACATCCGGTACCTCCGTAGGAGAATTTGGAACTTCGCGAGGCTGAGTAGAGTGAGAGGGATGAAGAAGTCCAAACTGGTGAAGAAACTCATCTTTCAACAAAAATTTCACATCCCGCTCTTCAACTGGAACAGCCATGAGCCTCTCCAGAGTTTGCTTGTGACTAGGATCCCTAGAGGGAGAGGGGAGCGCTGAAATGAGAAAGCAAAGTTAACACTTGATGATTTGGACTGCAAAATACTCAGAGAATAAGAAGAAGAAAAAATAGGCATTCTTACTTCCTTCTCTCCACACAGCATAAAACCCAGGGGGACAGCGAACGTAAAAATACTGAGTGAAAAACCCATGAGCAGTATCAGGAAGGCCGACAACCAATTTACGATTCCTGGCACTTCTTACAACGACGATCGAAGGATGATCTTTGGTTCTGATAAAAGAGCATAAATAATAGATTTCGTCAACACTGGGGAGACGGTCGAGTGTTCTACCGAATAATACGCACAGCCCCATTAGAACAGCATAGCTGTTGGGGTGTAATTGAAATGGAGCGATTGCCAGTTGGCGAAGAAGATGTTGAAGGAAGTTGTTGAAAGGAGGAATGGCCCCGCTCAAGCACATTTGTTGGTTGACCGCTACAAAGCAAGGAGGTGCTACATCAGCAGTGTTATTCTTCTCAGGAAGGATAGCGTCAACTTCAGCAATGCCAAATTGAGTGCACAATTGTCGAAAAGTTTTGTACAATAGAGTGGTAGAGGCTCACTCCGGGGGATTGACTAAAGGAGCTGGAATGAGAATGGACTCTCCGGTCTGAACTGTTACATCTCCTTGTTGATAAGTCATTCTACACAAGCAACTGGATATTCAAATGTGAAGGTGCACGTTTCCTAAATAGTGTGAAGTGTTGTGCAAAACTAGTAAAGATAACAAGTAAATACAATTGGAATTAAAATAGTCGGTAATTGATCGATTATCGAATTTCAGGACTTGTTAATTTAGAGTTCAGGTACAGTATTAAGTGTAAACCGGTCATTTTCAATTGACTGTTTTAATGCTGCTTTAATACTTTGCTTGAATTTGTTGATTTAAAGCACTTCATTCACACAATCTATTTATGTTGATTATCTGTTATTAGCTAATCTGTCATTTGATGTGGGCGGTTAGTGATAGTATATTCATCCAAATTTTCTGTAAATGTGGTATTAAACAGGTTGATTAATTCGCAAGTTAGAACGATCTGAGGAAAAATGCAGCAGTACAAAGTTCAGCAGTTCAAAGTTCATGCAAAACCAAAGTCATGAGTCACCAACGACTTATATGTTAACTCGTCCACGGCTTAAGGACTTTAAGGCAAGGCAGAACAGGTCATTTCGATTTTAGGTCGTTGTTGCCTTCAATCGACAATACTCCAAGTCATTAAGTCGTGCAAAGGAAGAAAGAGGCTTCAGGTTAGAGCGAAGCAATTTCCCCAAGTCCTAAGTCGTCCACGACTTAAAGCTTATGTCGTGACAGGCTTAAGTCGTACAAGATTTATGTCGTGGCAGGCTTAAGTCGTACAAAGTTTTATATCAGATGAGACTTATGTCATAAATCGCAAGACGTTACTAAACCGTGACCATGCTAATATCCCACTCCATTGGACCTATTGACTTTTCTCCTAACCCGCTATCCTCCAAACCCGATAGCCTCTCAATCAACCATGATCCTTATCCTCGTTCCACCACACCATTGAATCACCCAAGAGCCAATTCGCCAAAGCCTCATCCACCTAATCAATTAAACCTAAAAATCCCTCATCTCCATCGCCTCATTCTCCTAAAGATGGAATCGAGCGAACATCAGGCACACGGATTGCCAATGCAGCGGAATTCGCAGCAGAGTAATACACAAGAGGGCGGGTTAAGGGAAAAGAGGGGGATTCGTGAGTTAATGATGATCGAGAATCAAGGAGGAGGCAGGAGCACTTACGCAGTAGAGAATCAAGTATCGGTGATCGGTTGATTAATAAGAGAGGAAGAAATCGCCTTGAGAAAGCTCTGAGAGATGTTAATGGCAGAAACGACTCAGGATATAGGTAATGAGTGAGAGGAATGACTCAAGCTTTTTATACCTTGGGGCAGTGGAACACGAAGAGGCACATACGAGTTAAGATAAGTCGAAGCACACGACCTACGACTTAGGCGTGTACTTCGAGGGGCAAATGTTAACCCTTAATTTTTGACGACTCAAGAAGGCTACGACTTAAGAGCTGCGCGACTCAAGATAGTTACACGACTTAACAGTTTACGACTCAGCAGGTGTACGACTTAAGAGCTTCACGACTCAACGAGTTAAGCTATCTACGACTCATGGCTCAGACGACTCAACGAGTTAAGCTATCTACGTCTTAAAGAGTTAAAAGGTCTCCGACTTAACAACTCAGCGAGTTAGGGTCTATACGACTCAAGAAGGTGCTACGACTTAAAGGATTTACGACTTAAGAAACTCAGGACTTAGCTTAAGTCGTCTACGACCTAAAAGCTATCAGGATTAGAATCCAGAGTCCAGGCCTATGCTACCTTTATCTGGTAAGTCGGCCACGACTTAGCACTTGTCTTCGACTGAGCCACAAGATGAACCCAGTAAGGCGCCCACGAGTTATCTTAATCCAACCACGAGTTACGACTCATCTTAAGTCAACTACGAGTTACGACTTATCTTAAGTCGGTCACGACTCATGACTTGGCAAAAAACTAGAGTTCAGATTCGACCCTATAAATACCCCCCAAACTCCAACGAGCAAAGGACTTTTTGACATTCATTTCTTCTAGCGCCGTTACTCTGTCAAATTCTCCACTCATTCAGCAATCAAAGATCTTCAAGCATTCAAGACACTACAACAAACTTCGAGAGGAATTCCTTACATCCAACACGGATTCATCGAGTTCCACCATCGAAGATTGAGCTAGTAGTCAAGATTGTGTCTTGTGATCAAATTGTACTGTTTTCATAAGAGATTTGTACTGATTTGTAACCAAATTCAGTAATAAAGAGATTCAAAGTGGACGTAGGCTTAATCTCAAGCCGAACCACTTTAAAGTGCTGTCTTTTACTGCTTTTCTGCTAGTTTACTGCTTAAATTCTGTTCCCGTCACACGGGTGGTGCTTTCACGATTCTATTACACACACCGGGTGTTAGCGTTCACTTTTTAACGTTAACAATTAGCTTGCTCTCCATCACTATCGCTTTCACTTTCTGAAGATGAAGAATCAGTGTCATCCCATGTTACTTTGAAAGCTTTCTTCTTTTTGAATTTTTTAGATCTGCTCTTCTTTTTATCATTGTTAAGCTTTGGGCAATCCTTTTTCATGTGTCTGTATTGATCACATTCATAACACTTAATTTGAGATGAATTTGTTGAGTTGGTCTTTCCTTCTTTTTGAAACTTGGTCAATTTTCTAAATTTCTTGAATCTATTATAGTTTTTGGCAATAAATACTATCTCATCTTCTTCTAAATCTGAGTCATCATTCTTTATTGATGGAAATGCTATGTTCTTCTTTTCCGAATTTAATTCTTTACGTGCCTGCAAATTAGCTTCATAGGACATCAAATTTCCTATCAACTCTTCAACTTTGAGAGTAGAAAGATCGTTAGCTTCTTCAATAGCTAATACCTTTCTTTCCCAATCAGGTGTTAAAGAGTTGAGTATTCTAGAAACTAAATCAAAATCAGCAAACTTAACTCCTAATGCCATCAGATCATGTTGAATAGTTTGAAATCTAGAATACATGTCTACTATAGTTTCATTTTGTTTCATTTTAAATGATGAAAATTGGTTTTGTAAAATTGAAATTTTAGTTTGTTTGACCTTTGTTGTACCTTCATGTGTAATTTGTAAGGTACGCCAAATATCAAATGCAGTTGTACATAACATGACACGTGAAAATTCATTTTTGTCTAGTGAGCAAAACAAAACATTCATAGCTTTAGCATTATTTGATGCTAAGGTCTTTTGTGCATCGGTCCATGTGTTCATAGCAGTAGTTGGAGCTTCATATTTATCTTGAGTGGCTGACCAAATTTCTAAACCATTAGCTTCCATAAAAATTCTCATACGTATTGACCAATATGAATAATTAGAACCATTAAAAGTGGGGGTCGTGTAGTAGATTGTCCTTCTTGAAAAATACTTGCCATGTTAGAATGATTAAAAAACATGTTACTGTTCTTTTAAACAAACCTTGCTCTGATACCAATTGAAAGTCTATATGAGTGGATCGTATAGGTTATATGCAAGTATAAACAACTAACTATATAATATAACGATAGTAGTAAAGTAAATGAAAATAATCACACCGGTATTTTATACTGGTTCGGACCTCCCGTCCTACGTCCAGTCCCGAAGCTCCTCTTCGGAATTTCCTTTCAAATAACCCTCGCTTGACCCGGAGGAACAGGTTTACAATAGCAGAGTTTCTTTGTCAAGAATGTGTTCTGTAACACGGATGTTGACTATTGAGTAAAAAAATGCTTCCAATATATATCTATCTAGAGAATATCTGAATGAGGAGTTCTGTATATATGGAAGAGTTAAATACAGGTAGTTGATTGCTTATAGATTAGGAATAAATCAGAGTACAAGAGATAAGAGCGTAAGTGAGTAAGGTAAGATCTTCTCTTAAATTCCTGATGCTATTTATAGTGATGAAGAGTCTCTATGTGTAGTTGCCTTCATTAACAATCGTTGTATAGTTGCTCCTGTTGGTGATGAAGAGTTGCAGTGAAGAGGAGTGGATGTGTCTCTTTGGATGTGACAGTTGGAGTTTGAAATTACACAATCGAGCCCATTTTCAGTCGTCTGGAAAGTGACCTCAGACGTCTGACCTTCATATGTTTTTATTATGTCAGGTAGCATTTCAGACGTCTGAGTTTATAATCCAGACGTCTGGTCTTTACTTCTGTTTTATGTCTGGATGTATGGCAGACGTCTGAGTTTAGAATCAGACGTCTGGTTTCTTCTGAGTTTGTGAACCAGAGAACTTAACCAGACGTCTGGTTTGTGCACTCAGACGTCTGGATTGGTGCATGTTGCTTTTCTTGTGTCTGTATTACTTCTTATCCGATTCTCTCGACTTGTAGCCTCTTGATACTTCTTTTGAGTCTTGTTCTTGTCTTTTTGGTGATGTTTCTATATCAACTTCCTGTATATGTATATTTGTTTTCCATTGCATAGTTGTGATCATCGAAACCAAGGAATTAATTTCCTAACATCATCCACTCTTAAACAGGAACGTAATAGGGTCTTATCCACTCCAGGGGCGGGAATATATTCAAACCAACTAATTAAATAGTAAATTACCTAAACATTTAATAACAATCAACAATAAAATATCCACACATCCACTAAATAATTTTTATTTACTATTAATATTACTGGTTAAACAAAAAGGTGAGATTAACTCATCCAATTGTCGCCAAAGCGTTCCTTTTTTGAATTAAAATTGAACGGACGTTCAATTTTAATCCAAATTTCTACAATCTCCAAATCTATAAAATCCAACTCCATAGCGTAGATATCGCTGACACGAGTGCAACGCGACTGACCGCATTCAAATCCGACCTCGTATGAAATAAATATTTAGTTTACAAGATTACGATTAAATTAAATTAATTAATTACTAATTACATAATTGATCACCTAATCAAATCCTAATACATCAACTAAACAAACCCAGGCTGCAACTAATTCCTCCATTTATCTTCATGCTACTACCACCGTCGTCCACCTTACGCCACTGCAACCTCACCACGAGTAGCCCTGACCTCCATGACTCCAAAGACCCTAGCCCCGTCCCCTATCCCTCCGCCGTCGTCGAGAATGGGGTTTTTAAAATTGGTGCCATCGAACTCATTTTCTGGCCAAATCTGGTCATGCCGTGCCAATCCCACCGATCAACAAGTCCAATACATCAAGGAGAACGTCTTTCATGATGAGGCCCTAGCCTGAAATTGCCTCTAGGGGCTCTGATCATCGAGGGCCGTTGGATCAGCCATGCTTTCAAGTTTAAAAAAAATAGCGAACTTTTGTTCCTCTAGTTGAGACGCGATAATATAGGAAAGGAGGTATGGGTTGGTATGTGGAAGGTAAGGCTATGGTATGGGCTAATGTATGGTTAGAGAAGTATATATATTATTTTATATTATCAAAATCTGATATTATATGCATAGAAAATTTCGATCTCCTATTGAGACATGCCTCTTGGCGTTCTATATGTTATACCCCTATTCCAAGCATAATAGAACTAGTCTCGAGACCTAATTCGATCATATACTAAAGATAGCTTTGCAAACCCAATTATTTTATAAATTTCTAAAATTAATTTCTACACTTTTCAATCTCGCATGCCCAAATGATATGTCAAATTGCCATGAAATTCGTTAACTTGCAATAATTTACTATTACAGATCAAATAAAACTGGTTTCATCGAAATCTGAGATAGTGCCCCGGAAGGCTATTTTCACTTGTTAATTTAAAACAAGTTATGTTCAAAATCACTTTATATTCAAACTTAAAAGTTTACTATCTTCACTTCTATCAAAATAGAACTTAAATCAACTTTTAGAATCATTCATTCATTTCAAATTAAAGATTCAATTATTTTAAATATTACCAAATATTTATTTCAACAATTTAATTATCCAATAAATCGTTATATTTGAAATTCAAGTTACTTAGCTTATAAAATTAGCTTTTCAATATTTAAAATCAATTAAATATTCCAAATTTAAATGAGTAAGGTTTTGGGTTGTTACATATAATTGGCATTTAGATAAAGATTTGAGTCCTTAACCATGATGAGTCTAAAATGACCTTTGATTGTAAGTGAATCTGATGGAGTGGATGTTCACGTGATTGGTGTAGTGGATAGCCAGACAGCATAATCGACATTTTTCTAGCGTTGATACATGTTCTCGATCAAATCACGCTTTTTTATACACAAAATCATGCTTCGGGCGCTTTTATCCACAAAAGCATGCTTTGGGGCAAGTGCTTTAATCTAATTTATCACGGTTTTGGAATTAACTTAGATAAGAGAAACTGGACTACAAAATGATAAAAGAATGGACTAGGAAGCTCGAAAGATGCTAAGACTGAACTAACGAAGAAAATGGCTAAGTACTAGATATTTTAAATAGGTAGGTACCAAATGATCCTAGGAAAAGTAGGGACCCATTATGCTACCTTACTATGCTTGGAGTTGAAGATAGTATACAAGTTTTTCGATGTGGCATCAGTCAATGCTAAACGATATATTCAATGTTGAACAATTTGGATTTTAAGATTTGAGTACTGAGAAACTTGAAGACATTCGCTATATGAAAAAACAAGGGAAAATAAGAAAAATAATTGGTCAGTACCGATATGTAATGATAGAATTGGTCGGAACTCATCTTTTTGACTCGATCTTTATGGCTGAAATATGGATGTTTACATCTTCAAATCGACTCAGCCGACGCAGGCTAACTCCAACCAAGAGAGGACTTTGAGACTTTTTGCTCTTCTCCTTCTATGGACTTTGAAGCACAAGTTCGATATCTAATTCATTGTAAAGAGATTTGATTGTAACTTAAGAAATCTAAAAAAGATTAATCAATAAAAATAAACAAGCGGATGCAGGCTAAAGATTTTGCCAAACCACTATAAAAGACTGTGTATTTCTTCTTTTCTATGTTTGTTTTTTACATTTTTCTTTTGTTTGGTTTGATTCTAATTGAATTAGGGTGTTTGCCCATTTTACGTACAAAGAACTACATTTGACCGCGATACTAACCTCATATAACTAAGGAGAAAAATTCTCAAATGAATGGTGTTTCACTTCCATTACTTCAAATCAAACCCAATTATAGTCGTTCGATAGTTGTCATGCCAAGATTTAACTATGCTCAAAGTGGAGTGTTAACATGAAGTTCAACGGTTTTCTCAAGTCGAGTGAACTGTGTAGTATCGTGACTTTGATATTTCATGTTTGACCTAGTTGTTATTAACTAGTAGAAAACTCTCGGATGAGTCATTTCATAGTTATCCAATAACTACGAGTGTGCAACCCTTGTGTCCTCAATGGCCATGAGTAATGCACTGCTCAACATTTAGAGACCGTTACTGTAACACCATACATTTTATTGACAGTTAAATTAAAATAAATTTAATTGATAACTATGAAAACAGTGGAAAATGAATTTTTGCTAATGTTAGAATTTGACCACGAAACTTATACAATTGTGTTTATGGCAATTTTCTAATCAACTTCCATATACAATGTTTTCTGAATGGACTTCAAACGAAGAAGTTATAGCCATTTGAAGTTTTTGCGTCAGAAACAATTACATATGCAAACATGGAAATTTTATCAATTATAAACATTTGCAATGAATTCATAGGATATTTATAAAAGTAGTAACAAATTTATTATGTTTGTAATGAATGTAAATTATTAAGAGAATTAGATGTAAGAGGAAAAAAAATAAGGGGAATAATTAACATTGCAAACAGAACCAGCTAAAATGTGCAATTAATTAATATGTGAATTAATATTGGAGATTATCATATAACATGTGTGTGTGTGTGTGTGTGTGTGTATATATATCAGATCCCTCAATTTAAAGAGGTTTACATATAAATGTAACAAATAAATGTTCAAATTCATATCTGGATAACAAAATATATATGCATATTAAATATATGTTAATTGAATGGTGGAATTAATTGACATGCCAATTAATGAAACGTTACAATGTGTAAAATATTAATTAAGGAAATTAACTAATAGAGATGACATGTTAATCTATTAATGGGGCTATTAATTAGGATTGTAACATAATCAGTAGAAAATATCAATTAATAAGGAAATGAAATAATAGTTGACCTAGATTTGAATGTGTACATATTGGCAGTATATTGCTACACAAAAAAATTAATTGAAGGATCAATTAAGAAGAGGATTAATTAGATAATTGGTGGGCTGCATCTATATAAGAGAGAACGTAATGTAATTCATTCCATCAGCCATCACTTTGTTCATCCTTCTCTTACAGTAAACAATGGCTTCTTTCTTCATTCTTTTTTCCTATTTCTCACAAATCTTCACTAAATGAATCCAAATAGAATATATGTGAACAAAATAGAGAAATTGCAACAAATTAAAGGAGAGAAGTTGTAGAACGACGTGGTAATATTAAAAGATAGAGATTTAAAGCTAAGGACGACAGATGAGTGGATTTAATTATATATCTTTTACGTTTATGATATATTATCGTTGGATTCCCGTTAAATAATTTTATTCAGTATTTATTTCAGTAATTAATTATGTTAATTAGTTATGCTGAACTGTAAATTGTATAAGAGAGCTTATATTTAATTAATATTAGGCTTGACAGTTAGAGAAACGCAAAAGCCTAAAAGAAAGAAATTTACAGTTATTTACATCTAATTTAAAGTTGAAATTTAGCCTGTAAATGTTAGCTTTTTTTAATCCTTTTTATGCGAATAAATTAGTTAAAGAGAAGAATTCGCAAATATGGACTAAAATAGAAGAACACTAGATTTACAGAAATTAGATGTAAAATAAGAAAAGCTGAAATAGAAAGAGAAAAATAGAAATTTGCAGTAAATTACGCTAAAACGGGAAAAAATAAATAAAAAGGGAAAACCTAATAACTTGATTTGGAAGTGATAGATTAATTGGTTGGTTTATAAAAGAGAATACATTTCTATAGTTTAATATTTAAAAGATAACGATAAACGTAATTGCAAGAATAAAAAAAAGAAAAAGGGAATTAGTGTAAAATAGAGAAATTATTGTATTTTTCACTATCCAATAAGTAAAGAAATAATAAAAGAAATATCTTGCAGTTACCGATTATTGTTTATATCATTATTTAGTATTAAAACATGGAAATGGATTTTTAGCAAAGCTTTTTGTAACCAACCAAATAGAATAGAACTACTTCCTAGAATATAAGAAAATGAAGTGAAGAACTAAAGGAATTAAAGAAGGAATCAAGTTAATTATTAGACAAGAATAGAAGCTATAGACAGAAATGTAACTAGATCTTCATTTACTACGCAAATAATAGAATAAAAGTAGAGCAGTTATTATGATAAATAAATTTGTGACAGTTGGACATAGTCCCAAGTCAAGATTGTCATATAATATAAGAGAATTCATCATAATAAAAGAAGACAGACTAGAATAGAAAAGAGATGCTTGTAATTATATTTAAAATATATATATTATAAAAGAATACAGTAGTGACAATTGCAAGTAAAATTATAACATAGGTTATAATTTAGTAGAAAGAACAGAAAAAGCTTATTTTAAGACTTAAATTAAGTTAATAAGCAAATGTAGCAGAAATAACAGAAGATGCTTATTTTAATAAACTTATATCTTGGATAAAGTTAATAAGAAAGATAATAGAAGTGGCCCATACCAACTACATTCCCTTTAAGTCAAGAACTGATGGTCTCACAATAGTTAGGAGAGGCTGGGACAAGATTATGCTAATTGGGGTAAATAAGTAGCCAATAGAATAAGAAAAGTAAACTAAACGCAAATTAAAAGATTAGACTTAGGGTCTAATAAAAGAGTGAGATGCGTTTGGAGCAGCCTAAAGGATGAAGAGCCCAACGAAGCAGTTCATCATAGATTTCAACACATAAGAAGCACGTCCAACTTAGTTATTTTGGGCTAGAAGGAAGTACGAGACTTCAACGGGATTTGAGGGTACTCTAGGATGGCCCTCTAGGTAGGCATAGTGAAGCAGTCCTCCAGAGGCAGGTCTGTAGGTGTTCCATCAAAAGAGTATGCCTTGACTGCTTTTTGCATGGCAGGACCATTGTAGGCAGTCAAATGTGGTTGATGTTTTGAGCAGGATATTCGTATGTCCCGGTACTTGCAAGTAAGTTTTAGTGGGCATGACCCAAAAGGATAGTCACATGTGGATATCGGGCCAGCATCAAAACCAAGAAGCGAGTTCGGGAAAGACTAGAGTTAAACCTACAGTTCAATGATTCTTTCACTATCGAGACATTGGATGAGGGGCGCAGCCAATTGGATGTTTAGATTGTTTGCAGTATGGCACAGCCACTTAGCTCTTTAGAGGTCTTTTGATTAGTTAAGGGGTGGCTGCGTGGGGCCATAGCCACGATAAAAAAAGGGACAGACCAAGTAGAATATCTGTATTGTAGGCCTAACGAGACAGACTTTACAGAAATAGAAAATCCCCGACTGAGTTTCGTACAAGGTAGACCTTGTTAAGAGGGATTCAGGGAGTAGACAGAACGATTACGTATAGTCCTCAAGGTACGCACTGGGTGGTACATTGTGGATGTCCGAACATTAGTATAGACTAGTGCGGACGCAGTTTTACATTTTCATAGTAGACGACGGAACATCTGTATTGTAGGCCTTACGAGGCAGTCCTTTATTGATATAGTCACAGAACGCCATAGAAGCAAGACGATGTAGTCCTTTGCGAGGAGGATATGTTTGACGCCCCACCTCTATAACCACGCTAGCCAAGAACACTACGGAGTAATGTTGTCAACTAGCATGGAGAATAAGGCTGTGGAGGAGCGACCATCCATGTAATTTCTTTGTACGAGCACCGATATGTCAGATAGTATAGCATTTAAGGAGGAAGTCTAACATACCGATACAAACTCAAAGCTACTACACAGTGGCTATATATAATCTTTGGAAACAAATATAGAAATAAACATAACACAAATCAGTCACAGACATCCATATCACAAAGGCGGAAAAAGATATGAATATATAACACATGAAAGTGTACATCAGAGTAGTGGTCTGAAAGATCCACAATAACACAAAAGAATAGCAACATGTGCTATACAAAAGAATACATCTATGAGTCAATATCTCAAATGTATACAACAAAAACTACTAATCTAAGTAGTTAGCGAAAAGTCAGAGTAATCCCAAAAGAGAAGTCAAGCAGAAGCACCTGTAACATCTCGGTCTGACCCGAGTATTATTTATAAGAAAATAATAAACGGATCAGTCTAGCTATAAATATCAGATGACATGATATAAAATAAAAGATATGGCATAGACATGTAATAACCATAATGGCATACTACTATAAGCATGTAATTGAAAATCAAAAAGAGATTAATCAATATCACAAGAATCTTCTCAAAGATAAAATAGGGTATCATACCCTAAGCTTGTATTCATAACAAGTCAATGACACACGAATTCACCAATGCACAAAAATTGATAAAACTTATCAATGAAAATCACGAAAGTTGGTGAAGCACAAATTCCAGAAATCAACACACGAAATCCAGAAATCACAAAAAGGGGGAGGCCTATCACAAGAACGGGAGCATGAAAGCTCACCAACATATGTATCACACGAACGAGACGCTATCTCATGGTAGCTAACCATTAATTTTGAGCCGAAACTCCACACGAACGGCCCGAAGGCCATGGGGCGCTACCCCACATATGTGAGTAGAAACATCACACAAACGGGGTCTAGTCTCCCTCGCAGACAAAGAGACATCACACAATTGCTAGTCTAAATCGCAAAAATGATCGTCAATGATCATCAAGAAGTGTCAATTACACTAAGCTAGTAAATATATGAGTTTAGCTTCATGTCCCATAACCACTAGCTTAACTTAAATATTTACGAACAAACTCTAAATCTTCACTAGGAAATTGTCACAAGTGGTTCAATCGAACAAGTCCAAGAATTAACCGACGAAGTAAATGCAAGCGTTTCATACCACTTGTTTTACTAAGCCGTTTAATTAGATTTCTCATCCGAGTGAGGTAAAGGCTTGTATATACTAATAGATTGGAAAACGGTTTAGGAAAAGAGCTTTGTAATAAAATAGTGTTGAAATCGTTTGATGAAAGAGTTTTGATATTTACTACTAGTATTGAAACCTTTATATTTTTAAAGTGACAAGTCACAAAAATTGATTGTAGAAACAAACCAATTCACTAAAATTCACCTTCGAAGATGTGAATAAAATCCAAGGAAATCAGTTCCAAAACCATCAAAGTAGAAATACCCACGCGACCTAATCATGGCTGAGCTAACGTGCAACGACCTAAAGAGGTAGCGACTTAAAGTAAAATAGGTCGAACGACCTAAGGATAGCATGTCGAGCGACCTAGGTAGGCGCGACCTATCTTGGTGACATAGCCGAGCGACTTATCAAAGTGAGGCCGAGCGACCTAATTGCTTGCGAGCTAGGCCTGGCGACCTAACATGATAATGGTTTAAGGGGTGAGGCCGAGCGACCTAGGGGTTAACGAGCTAGGCAGAAAACAGGTCGAGCGACCTAAAGAGAACAGCGCGACTTAATGACGCGACCTAGCGGGGTGAGCGACCTAACACAGTCGAGTTAAGCAAATGGTGCAAATAAGTCTGGGCGAACGACCTAGTGGACGCGACCTAACTAGGTGACATGACCGAGCAACCTAATCATTTGAGGACGAACGACCTAGTTAACTCGCGACCTAACAAACGGCATAGGCCGAGCGACCTAACAGCTCAAGTAAGGCCGAGCGACCTAGTGGGAATGGGGTCAGGCGACCTAAATGGACGAACGACCTAAGGTACGAACGACCTAAGGAGCGAACGACCTAAGTGTTGAAACGAGCTACGCCGCGCGACCTAGGGGGAAATGACCTATAGCCAGCGTGACTTTTCCACGCCTTGCGACCTAAGGCCCAGCGACCTAAGCGGGATGAGCTAATTCCGAGGTAGAACGACCTAAGCCCAGAAATTTACCAAAAACACTAAAAATTGGAGTTTTTCGCCAATCCAATCCAATCCAAACCAAATGCATATGTACATGCTAAAGTGATAGGAATTCATTCCCAACAATCCAAGATAGTTATAGACAAGAATGTGAGATAAAAATCTCACCTTTTCACGAAAATTGATGGAGATGAAGTTTGAAAGCAAAGCAAGAACAATCACAAGCTTGAATCAATGCCTTCTCTTTGAATTTGGAGTTGAATGATGGATTTGCAAGAGAACTTGAGCTTGGAGTTTTACTTTCCCATTCCCTCCTCCATTTTTGATGAAGCTTGAAGTGTTAGGAAATGAAGAAGGAAGAGATGAAGAGGAGATGGGTAGGGACTGAGTTAGTAAGTGGTTCAGCCCAAACCAAAGCCCTAAGCGAAAAAGTGACAAAATTCCACTAACTCCAAACATATCGAAGTTTATACTAAAAAAGATCGCAAACGTCATTTTGAACTTAATGGGGGTGGTCTCGAGTCCTAATTTGACCGTATGCAAAATGTAGCTTTCCGGACTAAGATCCGACTAACGATTAAAATATTTAAATAAGATATTCAAATACATAATCGTCGAATATGCGGGTTGTTACAGACTCCCCTCCTTAAAGAAATTGCGTCCTCGCAATATATAAGATGGAAATAAAAAGTAACAACCATAAAAGCATATTAATTACAAAAGAAATTTGAAATAAGAAGTTCACCTTAAAGAGCATGAGAAAGTAAGTCCGGATGTGTACGCTCGATGAATTCTCTAGATTCCCAAGAGCAATCCTTAGGATTTAAGGACCATTGGACTTTAACAAGCATAACATCTTTATTTCGAAGTCGTTTGACCTCCGAAGCAATAATTCGAACAGGATGCTGCTTATAAGTTAAATTCGGCGAAACTTCAATCTCTTCCACAACACCGGGCTCCAGAATAGAATCAGAATCTCGAAGGCATTTCCGTAATTGAGAAACGTGAAACACGTCATGCATGGCAGAAAACTAAGCTGGTAATGAAAGGCGATAAGCCATGGAACCAATACGTTCGGTGATAGGAAATAGCACAATATATCGAGGCGCTAACTTTCCCGATCGACTGAAACGTACAACACCCTTCATAGGGGAAACACGAATAAATACAAGATCTCCAACAAAAAATTCTAATTTCCTTCTTCGATTATCGGCATAGGATTTTTGTCTAATTTGGGCTTCTTTCATCCTGTGACGAATAAGTTCAATCTTTTCTGTGGAATCACGAATAAAATCTAGACCTAAAACCAGCTTCTCACCGGCCTCAAGCCAACAAGAAGTAGATCGGCATGGTCTTTCATAGAGTGCCTCGAAAGGTGCCATACCAATACTAGATTGGAAGCTATTATTATAGGAAAATTCAACAAGAGAAATATGATCCTCCCAACTTCCTCCGAAATCAAGCACACAAGCACGAAGAAGATCTTCAAGAGTTTGATTCACACGCTCCGTTTGTCCATCGGACTGGGGGTGATAAGCGGTGCTAAAATTAAGCTTCGTTCCCAAAGCTTTTTGAAGACTCTTCCAGAATCCACTAGTAAACAATGGATCACGATCACTAACAATGGAAGTAGGAACTCGATGCAATTTAACAATTTCTTTGATAAAGAGTTTGGCCAGAAGAGGCACAGTTTGGTTAGACCGAACGGGAATAAAATGGGCGGATTTAGTAAGTCGATCAACGATCACCCATAAGCTATTATGACCCGAACGAGAACGGGGAAGGCCATCTATAAAATCCATGAAAATTTGGTCCCACTTCCAAATTGGAATTTCTAAAGGTTGCAATAACCCACCGGGCCTTTGATGTTCAGTCTTGACAAGTTGGCAAGTCATGCAACACTTAACAAAGTTAGCAATATCAGATTTCATTCCCTCCCAATAATAAAGTCGCTTCATATCCGCGTACATTTTACTACTACCGAGATGAATGGTAAATTTAGAACAATGAGAATCTTTAAAATATCTTTACAAAGATCACTAATATTTGGTATGATAAGTCTACCAAATTTTCGAATGCCGCCACGAGAATCAATATCAAAGTCTTTCAAACCTTCAATATCAATTTTATCCTTAATATTTTGGCCAAGAAGAGCCAATTCGGGATCTAGCCTTTGAGCTTCAAGAATGTGGTCTAAAAGAGAAGGATGAGCCTCAAGGCTACATAAAACAAGAGATGAACATAAATCGGAAACACGATCTCGAATTTCACAAGTGGATAAAACCTCGAGATCATTCCATTCGGATATCATCATGGAAACAACCGCTTGTTGCTTGCGACTAAGTGCATTGGCAACACGATTTCCCCTTTCCGGAAGTATAAAGAATATCAAGATCATAAGATGCAAGAAATTCGAGCCAACATGGTTGACATAAATTAAGTTCCTTATGAGAACCAATGAGTTATAATCGAGGTAGAGAACAAATTTCTCCCCCAAAGATGATGATGCCAAACTCTGAAAGCAAAAACAATAGTCGCGAGCACCAGATCATAAGTGACATACCTAGTCTCAATCGGCTTTATGATTTAGAAGCACAAGTGATTGCACGTTCTCTTTTACGAGGGAACGGCATCCAAACCAATACGATTAGCATTGGTACTAAAGTTAAAGTCTTGGTTCCCTTCGGGAATCACAAGAATAAGAGTATCGAAAAGAAAGAATTTAATTTTCTTTCCCCGAAAAGATAAAACTTTCAAAATCACAATTACCTTTATAGAAAAATTTACATTTTACAAGTCAATTTATTGTGTCTGACTATCTCATCAAAGCGTTTAGGAAATCCCTATCGATAGCGTTGATCAAGCGCATCGACCAGAATTCTTAAAACACTAAATGGGCAATACAACACAAAATCATCTTCTATATGACGAAAATATCTCTTAAAAGTTTTAAGAATATTCTTTGCTCGTTTAAGATTATAAATCAAATTGTACTTTTAAATAAATCTTATGAAAAAGATTTGCAAAAATTTAAATTTCTATTTTCATCCAAAATTAATAAATACAAGAATGGAATTATCGAGATATTTATAGAATTCTCTATTTATAAAATGGATGAAATAAGCTGAATAAACCGAATGACATAAATAGTCATTCATAAGAATCATAACGAGTGCGGAATGTGGTAAGTGGAATGCTAACTCCCGCAACTCGTAGCTATGAAAACCGGTAGCAAGGTCAAACTGGAAAGACCTTAACACCTCTTAAAAGATTTCTTAGGTGATGATCCTAACACAAACTCAAAGATTCCAGAAAATTCACAACTACCCAATTGAGAGAAATAATTCATTACTCAACATATGAGCTTAAAGAATAAAATGATGCCATTAATTTGGAATCGAAATCACAAAGGAAAAATATGAATCTGCTTAACAGATTAAAATGTCAAAAATGAATATTCCATTCGGAAAAATAGGATATGCGCCTCATAATGATTAAGCCAATCCTTTCACGCAAATCAATTCCGAAGCCTAAACAACGCATAATATGCAAATCGGTTCGGAAAGAAAAATCACATGAAATAATTTCGACATCAATAAAAAGAAAATTGAGTGTTGCGGATCCACCAACCGGATTCGCAATTCTCAAAGAAGTCATCAAGCCCAAAATGTTTTAAAGAAAAAGAATCAACAAGTTCTTTTGATATAAAAATGATAAGATGAACCCTTATCAAAAATAACTAGAATACGAAGATCACGAAATAATATAATTCCATCAAGGGTTGAATGGAAAATACCTTGACCAAGAAAAGTGTCACTAGAAGCTTTTAGCTTTCCCTCTCTCCTACTTTGAAGTTTGGGACAGGTGGATAAGTAATGACCCGAGCCTTTGCAATAGCGGCAATAAAGGGGTTTCGGGCACTTAATAACATAATGGTCCGTGGAACCACAATTATAGCATTATTTACGACTTGGGATAGGTGTCTTGGCTTCCGAAGTTTCTAGTTCCATTTTCTTCTTGCTCAGAAGTATGGGGCAGACAGAAATATGATGACTTGAATTTTTGCAATAACGATAAAAGAGTGGTTCCGGGCACTCCTTTGCATAGTGGTCCTTAGAATTACAATTGTAGCATCCTCTACAAATAGAGTTTGGAGTCTTTGCTGACAAAGTAGGTTGCTTCACCTTCTTATTGGGATAAGGGCTTTTGAACTTAATATGCCTCTTCTCGGAAATCCCGATACCACTATCAATTCCTTTATCAGCCTCTTCATGTCGAAGAGTGATATCCACAAGCTGATTGAAAGGAACTTCAAGTTTTAGAGGTAAAACCATTTCGGGGTTCTTACACAAAGCAGAGATAAACCTTTGATTCTTAGCAAGATCCAAAAGTTGTTGGGCAGACATGAATGCGCCATCCAGAGAAGAACTACTGGATTGACCAGCGCTAGGACTGCCAGAACTAACCATCTCTTCTTCTTTAAGAAAGAAAGAAAGAAGAAGAAAAAGTTTATTCTCAGAATAAATATTAAACAATCTTGATAGATAAAACAAGGAATCTTAAGAGTGAATAGGATAGATCAGTACGAAGACACGAATTAAATCCTAAGGCACAACTCCTAAGAAGGACTTAGGACGATGATCCTTGTTAAGTTATTCTACATTGTTCCGAAGTTTGGCTCTGATACCAAGCTGTGACGCCCCACCTCTATACCCATGCTAGCCAAGAACACTACGGAGTAATGTTGTCAACTAGCATGGAGAATAAGGCTGTGGAGGAGCGACCATCCATGTAATTTCTTTGTGCGAGCACCGATATGTCAGATAGTATAGCATTTAAGGAGGAAGTCCGACATACCGATACAAACTCAAAGCTACGACACATTGGCTATATATAATCTTCGGAAACAAATATAGAAATAAACATAACACAAATCAGTCACAGACATCCATATCACAAAGGCGGAAAAAGATATGAATATATAACACATGAAAGTGTACATCAGAGTAGTGGTCTGAAAGATCCACAATAACACAAAAGAATAGCAACATGTGCTATACAAAAGAATACATCTATGAGTCGATACCTCAAATGTATACAACAAAAACTACTAATCTAAGTAGTTAGCCAAAAGTCAGAGTAATCCCAGAAGAGAAGTCAAGCAGAAGCACCTATAACATCTCGGTCTGACCCGAGTATTATTTATAAGAAAATAATAAATGGATCAGTCTAGCTATAAATATCAGATGACATGATATAAAATAAAAGATATGGCATAGACATGTAATAACCATAATGGCATACTACTATAAGCATGTAATTGAAAATCAACAAGAGATTAATCAATATCACAAAAATCTTCTCAAAGATAAAATAGGGTATCATACCCTAAGATTGTATTCATAACAAGTCAATTACACACGAATTCACCAATGCACAAAAATTGATAAAACTTATCAATGAAAATCAAGAAAGTTGGTGAAGCACAAAATCCAGAAATCAACACACGAAATCCAGAAATCACAAAAAGGGGGAGGCCTATCACAAGAATGGGAGCATGAAAGCTCACCAACATATGTATCACACGAACAAGACGCTATCTCATGGTAGCTAACCATTAATTTTGAGCCGAAACTCCACACGAACGGTCCGAAGGCCATGGGGCTCTACCCCACATATGTGAGTAGAAACATCACACAAACGGGGTCTAGTCTCCCTCGCAGACAAAGAGACATCGCACAATTGCTAGTCTAAATCGTAAAAATGATCGCCAATGATCATCAAGAAGTGTCAATTACACTAAGCTAGTAAATATATGAGTTTAGCTTCATTTCCCATATCCACTAGCTTAACTTAAATATTTACGAACAAACTGTAAATCTTCACTAGGAAATTATCACAAGTGGTTCAATCGAACAAGTCCAAGAATTAACCGACGAAGTAAACGCAAGCGTTTCATACCACTTGTTTTACTAAGCCGTTTAATTAGATTTCTCATCGGAGTGAGGTAAAGGCTTGTATATACTAATAGATTGGAAAATGGTTTAGGAAAAGTGCTTTGTAATAAAATAGTGTTGAAATCGTTTGATGAAAGAGTTTTGATATTTACTACTAGTATTGAAACCTTTATATTTTTAAAGTGACAAGTCACAAAAATTGATTGTAGAAACAAACCAATTCACTAAAATTCACCTTCGAAGACGTGAATAAAATCCAAGGAAATCAGTTCCAAAACCATCAAAGTAGAAATACCCACGCGACCTAACCATGGTCGAGCTAAAGTGCAATGACCTAAAGAGGTAGCGACTTAAAGTAAAATAGGTCGAAAGACCTAAGGATAGCATGCCGAGCGACCTAGGTGGGCACGACCTATCTTGGTGACATGACCGAGCGACTTATCAAAGTGAGGCCAAGCGACCTAATTGCTTGCGAGCTAGGCCTGGCGACCTAACATGATAGCGGTTTAAAGGGTGAGGCCGAGCGACCTAGGGGTTAACGAGCTAGGAAGAATACAGGTCGAGCGACCTAAAGAGAACAGCGCGACTTAATGACGCGACCTAGCGGGGTGAGCGACCTAACACGGTCGAGTCAAGCAAATGGTGCGAATAAGTCTGGGCGAACAACCTAGTGGACGCGACCTAACTAGGTGATATGACCGAGCAACCTAATCATTTAAGGACGAACGACCTAGTTAACTCGTGACCTAACAAACGGCATAGGCCAAGCGACCTAACAGCTCAAGTAAGGCCGAGCGACCTAGTGGGAATGGTGTCAGGCGACCTAAATGGACGAACGACCTAAGGTACGAACGACCTAAGGAGCGAACGACCTAAGTGTTGAAACGAGCTACGCCGCACGACCTAGGTGGAAACGACCTATAGCCATCGTGACTTTTCCACGCCGTGCGACCTAAGGCCCAGCGACCTAAGCGGGACGAGCTAATTCCAAGGTAGAACGACCTAAGCCCAGGAATTTACCAAAAACACTAAAAATTTGAGTTTTTCGCCAAATCAATCCAAACCAAATGCAAATGTACATGCTAAAGTGATAGGAATTCATTCCCAACAATCCAAGATAGTTATAGACAAGAATGTGAGATAAAAATCTCACCTTTTCACGGAAATTGATGGAGATGAAGTTTGAAAGCAAAGCAAGAACAATCACAAGCTTGAGTCAATGCCTTCTCTTTGAATTTGGAGTTGAATGATGGATTTGCAAGAGAACTTAAGCTTGGAGTTTTAATTTCCCATTCCCTCCTCCATTTTTGATGAAGCTTGAAGTGTTAGGAAATGAAGAAGGAAGTGATGAAGAGGAGATGGGTAGGGACTGAGTTAGTAAGTGGTTCAGCCCAAACCAAAGCCCTAAGCGAAAAAGTGACAAAATTCCACTAACTCCAAACATATCGAAGTTTATACTCAAAAAGATCGCAAACGTCATTTTGAACTCAATGAGGGTGGTCTCGAGTCCTAATTTGACCGTATAGAAAAAGTAGCTTTTCGGACTAAGATCTGACTAACGATTAAAATATTTAAATAAGATATTCAAATACATAATCGTCGAATATGCGGGTTGTTACAATACGGAAGGTACTATGGGTAGTACCTAGGACCGATGCGGTAATTGGGCTTATAGCTACATATATATCAGTTATTAGGTTTTGTTCTACTAGGGAGTAGATGGGCTCGATTCACGCACGGAGGCGAGAGTATTACGAACCCAATGAACCTAATATAATGGTAATTGAAAATAAAACGGTATATGTAGAATTAAGCTTAGAAGTTTATAATTTTTCCATTCACCAGAACTTTAGTTATGACCCCCTCCTCATAACATCCTACAGGTTGGTAGATGGTAGAGACTTTCCAGCTTTGAGACACTTGTTTAGAAAGTGTAATTATATTGGTGAGTATTTACTTACTATTATATTTTAGTCAGTTCTGCTGTGAGATATTTATCCGAGCTCTGGTATATTTGTCTTTGCCTATTTGCAGGATACCGAAACCCAACTCGGGCTTCAATGGGCTTGGATTTTAGCATTTTTGACCCATTGGAATTCAGGTTGTTACATTTGGTATCAAGGCTTTGGTTTAGGATTCCTAGGTAGATAGTGAGTGAACGTATTTGTATTTTTGAATAAAATATAAATATATTATGTATCTAAAATCCAAATAGTCCCCAATTATAGATTTTAACACATGGAAAGTTTTTAGAAGTATATTTATGCATAGTTTGCTAGTTGGGTTTGGAATGATCCAAGGGTGTTGAGCCCTAAGTTATTACCGTTTTATAGTGTACAATAAGCCATGTTTTGATAGAAGATAAGTATCCATATGAAGTGGGAAAGTTCCCTAGGAATAGTAGGGGGAGTATTTTTATTTTGGAAGGAATAATGGGTTTTAGTAAGAAGAAAATCCACTTTAGGTCTAGTGTAACGACCCGATATTTTGGACCATTCGCATCCATTATAGGTAAACACTCATGCCGGAATTGAATTGCTCAAAATACCGCGTTGTTAATTTAAATTTGGCAAAATTGAACATATACAGTAAATAAGTAATCACAGATCACAGACACAGAGTAATAAATGCAGCGGAAATAAAAGAGATAGTAGTTCATGAAGCTACTACAGGAATACAACAATGTATCAACATAAAGTGACAAAGAGAAATACAAGATGTTCAATACATAAGTTCATCAATTACTAGAAAGGAAATAACTGATAAAGATAAATGCTAAGTCTTCAGCATCTTCAACCAACCTTGATCAGCAACTGGATAGCTTCAGACTGACCCGAGCATATACAAAAGAAACACTCGAGTCAGGACTCAAAATCTTATACAGAATAATCAGGTGCAAATAATAAAGTTCATAACTCAAAGATGAATGTGTTACACATCTTTAAGGATCCGATAAACTATCTATATATACAATAGAATACGCTAAATAGATAATGTCTAATCAGTAAAGTATGATGTTTGCACAAAAAATGGACAAACACCTCAAAGTTGTATGATTTAGTAGATCTTATGTTATTCTTAGTAATTTGAGCGACTTATGCAAATACGTAAAAAACAGGGGCTAAACTGTAAAAAGACACGCAGATTTATAGTGGTTCAGCCAGAATGTGCCTACGTCCACTTTATATGTTATTTCTCTTCTTTTGTTATGATTATAAGTACAAAGCTTTGGTACAAGTAAAAGAAAGTTGTTTGAAGAGTTCCTTCCGTGCTTGAGCTCTCCAACTTGTCCCCATTGCTGTACCCCTACCCCTCTATTTATAGAGTGAGGCTAGGGGTAGGGGTCCAGGATATGTATAGTCGCTGATGGGCCTGGGCTGATGTGATTTGGCCTGGTATATCTTGGTTCGGCATTGCTTGGTTGGAGCGTAGAGTGGACCGGTAGTTGTTTGGAAGTAGGTTGGACCGGTGGTAGTTGGTCCGGTGGGATGGAAGGAGATTGGACCGGTGGCAGTTGGTCCGGTGGGATGGAAGGAGATTGGACCGGTGGCAGTTGGTCCGGTGGGATGGAAGAATATTGGTTCGGTGTTTGCCTAAGACTGCAGAATGGGTTCCTGCCGAATGGGTTCCGGCCGAATGGGTTCCTGCCGAATGGGCCTTGGAGGACGAGAACACCGGATGGGCTTAGGCGATCCTGGATGGATGAGTTACTCTCCTTGGTCTCAAGGTCTTCTGGGTGAGAATGCGCCCAACATTTGCCCCCCAAAGTGGGGCATATGCCGGAATGTGCCGCGCTTTGTTTAGAAGATGATGACGTCAGTCTTGGATGCTTTCGCCGAATCAGACGGTCCGGTCGTCTACAGTTGCCTATAAGTAAGGGCCCAGGGCTCTATTTCCTTCTACCGAATGAACAGCCAAGCCAAGTTAGTCACATAGCCGAACCAAATTCTGATCCTCTGCCGAATCATCCCAGCTTGCCGAACCATTTCGCTTGCCGAACCATTTCGCTTGCCGAACCAGGTACTCAATTTCCCTTAGCCGAATGGTTTTTTGTCTGTGTCCACCGAATGAAGTGCATATGCCATACGTGCCGAATGAAATTTTCCAGATGAGAACGCCGAATGAGAATGCCGAATGGAATCTTATATTCAGTTTTACCGAATGATAATGGGATTTTTAAGCATTTTGACTTTCTGAGTGAAATTCCATATTATATACTTACTTGTTTACATCCTTTGTTCTAACACTATGCTTTTCCGGTGTTGTAGATAATGTCCCGTAAAGCGGAAACTCGATCAGACAAAAGGAAATCCGGGGGTGAAGGAGGTTCCTCTGTCGTGCCCCCAGCTCAGCTGAATCCAGAACATCACGGACCAACCCCGAGATCGTTAGTGGACGGGTACGGTCCGCAGGAGCTTCTGAATTCTCCCCCGGACTGCTATCCCAGCTCCCTTAAGGAAGAGCAGCTTGATGTCATCTCTCGCTCTTTCGGAATTGACAGGGCGCGAATGCTGTTGCCAGGGAAAGATGTTATGCCATACGACCCTCCTGAAGGGTTCTTTGCTTACAACAGATACCACTGCATGTGTGGTGCCATTCCGCCTCTTAACGCTTGGGTAACCAGCTTCCTCACATATCTCAAGGTGGCCCCATTCCAGCTTCAACCCAACTCCTATGCTATACTAGTGAGCCTCTTCGTTATTTTCCAGAGGAAGTATGGTCGTGCCCCTTCCAACCGGGAGATCCGGTACTTGTATAATCTGAGGGGCTATAAGAAGGGGTCTCCATACATTAGCTTGGAGTCAGCTGTGACCTTCAAACCGGTCTTGGATTTGTATTCTAAATTCAGTATGTTCAAGAAAGAGTGGTTCTTTGTCAGGGACGACTCCGTTTCAATTCGGCGCTTTACTTCTGGATGTAAGTTGATGCTTTTACTTATAATTTCCATTCTGATTGCGATGCTTCTTCTCATACTCTCTCATTTTTGCTAGCGACAGGTGGCTTTGCGATTGTGGAGACTGACCGCCTGGTTCAGACGGCGGCCGAGATAGAAGCTATTCTTGAGAAATATAGATCATCTGCCTTCCTGATCAAAAATGCGATCCTTCTGGAGTACAACTTAATCCTCCCACAGCAGTCAGTAGTTAAGCTGAGGGAGACGGCGGAGGAGAGGGCGGCTGCTCAGACCAAAGAAGGTGTTTCGGTGGAGAGTAGCAAGAGGAAACCTTTCACAAAACCTCCAACCGTCGGAGGTAAGAAACTCAAGAAGTCGGACGGTCCCTCCCCCAGCAATTGTCCACTTACCCGGGAGGAGGAAGACATAGAGGAGGAAAGAGGCGAGGGTGGAGATGGTCGGGATGGTGACAAAGGTGGCGATGGCATCGGGACCCTACTTCCTGGGCAAGCGGGCGAGATTCAAGAGTGGACGGATGATGCGTTCCACCAGGCTTTTGAGAGGCTGGACGAAGATCCGGCTTCGGTAGAGAAAACCGGGAAGACGGACAAAGCCAGGACTGGTGCAAGTGAGTCTTCTCCAACCATTCCAGCCAAGGTGGCTCCGACGACTCAAGGTGAACTCTTGACTCCTGCATGCTTCATTAATGATAGGGACTTAGGAATATTTTATGACCCGCTCCCGTCCTGGAATGAAATCCAGGACTTATTGCAGTATCCCACTCCTCCCCAGGGTTTGTACAACCACAGCTGTGTTTCTTTTCCTTTTTTTAACTTGTAATTTACCACGTTTCTCGAATCATATAGTGATGCAAGTTTGTGACACTTGTTCTTTATATCAGGAGCAGGCAAGACATCCAAAGCCTCAGACCTTCGACACAGGCTTGAGCAATATAAGCTTTCCAAAACTTCTGCTAAGCCGAAGCCCTCGACCCAACGCTCCGGGGATGTAGTCGGCTACCGTCCTCTTCTTGGGGTCATCGAAGAGGGTATTAAGCAGAGGAAGAGGAGTCATCCTTTATCCGAAACTTCGCCCGGTCCTCAGCTTCCGGCTCAGCCTCTTCATGATATCACTGAAGAGGGTAGCGAGTTTGCACCCTCTCCGCACCCGTCCAGAAACCCTTCCGTTACTCATATCGACCGTCCTGACTTGGCTCGTAATCCATTTGCGGGTCATCCTGATCTGGATCCAAGTTCCCACGACATTACCTTTGATGAGGTTACTGGTGAGCACCTTCTTCCCCGCAATCCCATGGTACGGGTGCTTGATGAAGCTAAGTCCTTAGATCTTGATCTACTTACCACTCGGATAGTTACCATGGGAGATGAGGCCAAGGCTAATATTGATCGGGTGGCGGAGGAGACTAAAAAGCTGATGGGGCATCATGCCCGGCTGGTTAAGGCCGGAGAGGAGATTGGGAGCGCCAATATCCGACTTCGATTGGTGGTTTCGGATCAGGCCAAACAGCTTGCGGATCAGGCTATTCAGATTTCTCAGCATGAGGTTGCTACTGGGCGACTAAGGAAAACCATGGAAGAGGCCAGTCGGGCCGAATTGCGGAAAATGGAAGCTACTTGCAAAGAGCGGATTGACATGGCTATTGCCACGGTGGACGAGGTTCGGAAAGCGGATCTTGAGCAGGTGGAGGAATTGTCCGGGAAACTTGAGGCTGCAGAGCTTGCTCAAGCTAAGTTGAGGGAGGAGATGGAGGCAATGCGGGGATCCCTTCTAGCCGACTGCTCGAGATACCGATCGGAGAGAGATGCTGCCGTTGGGAGGTTGTTGGCTTCCGAGGCCCGGATGAGGGAGTTTGAGGAGAACGAGGGGATGATGGACGAAATGCTCCAGGATATGTACTTCCGAACCTGGAAGCAGGGCAACCTATCCTGGATGGATGATTATCCCAGGATCATGGCTAAGATCTATCTTCGGGCTCTGGAGGAGGCTAAGGCCGATGCGGATAAAGATGGTGGCGTGGCCTTCAGCATGGATGTGGTCACTGCCCAGTTTGCCAAGGAGGAGAAGGTGGCGGTGAAGGAAGGTATGCGGTTGCTTGCCGCTGAGGAGGTAGGCGTGCAGGTAGAGGATGACGATCAGGATAGTCAGGAAGCAGGCGCTGGTAAGTCTCTCTTTTTAGTTTCTCCATCAACTTGGTTGCTTATTGCTAATGAGTCCTTTCTTTGACTGGACAGGGGGTCAACAGGACAAGGATAAAGCTCCACTGCAGCCGACCCCTTGATTATATCTGAAAAAACTCTTTTTGTGGGTTTGACAGGGTTGTATATGTTAGTCTTAAAACAGTAGGGTAACTTCTAAGTTGTAATTCTTGCTACTTGTAATAATCAACATTATTCTTGACGTGTAATTTTTTTTAACTTAAGCTGATTTTGTCGTTTCTTGAATATTTGTTGCTATTTCGACATGTCGTATGAGAAATATAGCTGTGCGTATTCTTGCAATTGAGTTGTGTTTGATGTTAGGTTTTGGTTTTAAAACATAATTTCATGCCTTGTAATATTAGTGTGTGGTGTGAACAAATTATAGTCATGCATTTGTACATAAATGAAGAAAATACCGCCTTTCATGTTATGTTTGTAGATGGCAGTTTCGAATATCTTGTATGACTGAGCATGGAAAGTAGTTGAATGCCCTGCCATCTGATTGTGGATCCACGCATCCATTGGCGAGTGTCTTCTACTCCGTATCCTGTACTTGATGGATTGTTATAGAGGATAGGAGGAAAGTTTTTTTTTTTTAAGTAAAATTGAAATATGTGAAATAGTAAAACTTCCAATCATGGAAGGCCTTCGATGTGCTTAAGTTCGTGGCAAACGGGTTTTGTAGTCACTTTCCCTAGCTGTGGGTCTTGGAGACATTCGTCACCCATCTTACGCCTCCGCGGGGAGTTAATTCTTTTTTACCACAGCCGTACTTAAGACACATCGGAGCCGAGATCGCGCACAGTAACTACCCGGGCCATTATGGCCCGCAATCGTGGGTATTATTCGATTTACTGTGGCCGGTTAGCGTGGGTGCCGATCGTCAACTGTGAACTGCCCCTGGCTGGCCACACCTTATGTTGGGGCTTATAGTCGGTTCACAGTTGCCGGCGAGCCTAACGCCGTAATGAGCTGCCTCGGCTATAGTCGGCCTTCTCGGTGGCTTATAATCGGCTCATTACAGTTGGCTTTAAGGGCCGTCGCGAGCAATGAGTTAACCCGCAGCAAAGGGATGCTGGAGCAAAAGTGTCTCATTGGCGAGGGCATAGATTCGCATAGTACCTGTTAGGTCTTGTCCAGGTGAAGTTGTGTTATGGAGTGCTTTGAATAGAAACGCTGTATACTCAGGATTTTGTTCAACAGAAAAGGATAAAGTTAACAAGCAGCCAAGATACAAAGGAACAAGAAAAGAGACAAGGTTTTTTAAAGTGGTTCGGTACGAAAAGGCCTACGTCCACTGATTCTCTTTGTTAATTCACTTCATATGGGCAATACAAGTTAAGAAAAGTATCGACGGAGGTGTTGGATGTTCCATGCCCTCTGGAACACCTCTCCGTCCACTGTTGACAAAATATAGGCTCCGTTGTGGAGATCTTTATGAATTACATATGGTCCATCCCAGATTGGGTCTAGTGCTCCGGGGCAAGGGAAGATTCGCTTGAGGACAAGATCCCCTTCTCGTAAGGTACGATGCTTGACTTTGGAGTTGTATTGTGCTGCCACCTTTTGCTTGTGGGCTGCTGTTTTAAGGACTGCATCATTCCTTCTCTCCTCGACTAGATCCAAAGACATGTTGAGGAGCTCTTCATTCTCTTCTGGGTTATAGTGGATCCTACGGTGGGAAGGCACAATGGTTTCAACTGGGAGCATAGCCTCCGATCCGTATGCCAAAGAGAAAGGAGTGTGCCCTGTTGATGTTCTGAAAGATGTGCGGTAGGCCCATAGTGCCGTGGGGAGTTCATCCACCCAAGCGCCCTTTGACTTTTCGAGCTTCTTTTTGATCAGAGTTTTCAGAATTTTGTTGACTACTTCGACTTGTCCGTTTGCTTGGGGATATGCTACGGATGAGAAGCTTTTGTGAATTTCGTGTTCTTGGCACCAGTTGGCGAATTCCTCGCTGTCAAACTGAAGTCCATTGTCTGATATGATTTTTAGTGGGACTCCGTACCTGCATAGAACATTTTTGATTAAGAAGTTGATAACTTTCGCTGAAGATACTTTATTTAGAGGTTCTGCTTCCACCCATTTGGTGAAATAGTCGACTGCTACTATAGCATATTTGGCGCCGCCTCGACCCATTGGCAGTTCACCGATTAAGTCAATTCCCCATACTGCAAAGGGCCAAGGGCTTGTCATCTGAGTAATCTCGGTTGTTGGTAGCCGAGGGATCTTAGCAAATTTTTGGTATCTGTCACACTTCTTGACGAAATCTAAGGTGTCCTTGCTTAAGGTGGGCCAGAAATATCCGTATCGGAGTATCTTTTTTGCTAACGTTTGCCCTCCGGTGTGATCTCCGCAGCTTCCTTGATGGATGTTGGATAAGATTTCCTTGGCTTCCCTTCCGGCGACACACCTTAACAATGGGTTAGAGAACCCGCGCCGATAGAGGATGTCTCCTTGTATTGTGTAGCGGGACGCTTTCCTCAAGATTTTCTTGACTTCGTTACGCCCGTCGGGTAGTGTGCCATTTTGTAGGTAGTCCCGGATGGGAGTCATCCAAGTCGCTTCTTCGGTTGCAGCTATCAGATTCACTTGCTCAAAACTTGGGACCGCTTGCTTTGAGACAGTTACTGCCCCGAAGATGGCAATGTCTCTCATACTTGCTTGCTTTGCCAATTCGTCGGCCTCTTGGTTCTCTTCCCGAGGGATGTGTTTGACTAAGTAGTGGTCCAATCGGCTGAGAAGTAACTTGGTCTTCTTTAGATATGCCACGAGTCGTTCTTCTCGAGCTTGGAATTCCCCTAGTATTTGATTAACAATAAGCTGAGAATCGCTGTGAAGACACAAAGAATTGGCTCCGATCTCGATGGCAATTTCTAATCCGGCTATTACTGCTTCATATTCTACATCGTTGTTGGTGGCAGCGAACTCCAACCTTATAGCATAGTGCAGTTTATTTCCCCTGGGAGTGATTATTACCACACCTGCCCCCGAGCCTTGTTCGTTAGATGCACCGTCCACAAAGAGATTCCACTTGATATCTTCTGTTATTTCCAGTTGCTCCCTATCCTCGCTAGTAGTGAACTCTGCAATGAAATCAGCCATGGCTTGTCCCTTGATGGCGGTGCGAGGGTGATAGGTGATATCATACTGACTTAGTTCAATGCACCATTTAAGTAGTCGCCCAGAAGTGTCAGGACGATGGAGTACCTGCCTCAGTGGTTGATCGGTCAGAACTTTGATGGAATGGGACTGGAAGTAGTGACGCAGTTTCTGTGATGTGATTAGTAAACGGTATGCTAACTTTTCAAGTTTAGGATATCTGACTTCTGCCCCAGTAAACCTTTTACTGACGAAGTAAACTGGTCGTTGCGTGCGGTTGTCTTCTCTTACCAAGGCAGCGCTTAAAGCGTGAGATGACACAGCAAGGTATAGGTATAATTCTTCTCCTTCGCTTGGAGTTGAGAGCACCGGTGGTTTCTGGAGGTGTTCGATTAAGTTAAGGAAAGCGGTTAAGCATTCGTCCGTCCATTCGAACTTTCCTTTATCTTTCTTTAGAGCTTCGAAAAAGGGGACGCACTTGTCCGTTGCCTTGGAGATGAATCGGCTTAGGGCGGCCACTTTTCCATTTAGGCTTTGCATTTCCTTTCGGGTGGAAGGTATCTTGATGTCCCTTAGCGCTCGGACTTGTTCAGGGTTTGCTTCTATCCCTCTGGCATGAACGATGAATCCTAAGAATTTCCCTGACGACACACCGAAGGAGCATTTTAGTGGATTCAACTTCATTCCATATTGCCGAAGTACTTGAAACATCTCGCCTAGGTGGCTTACGTGATCTTTGGCTTCCCGTGATTTCACCAGCATGTCGTCCACATATACTTCCATAGTTTGTCCTATTAGCCCTGCAAACATCTTGTTGACGAGGCGCTGGTAGGTGGCTCCTGCATTTTTAAGTCCGAAAGGCATCACTTTGTAGCAGTATAAACCCCGGTCGGTGAGGAAACTAGTGTGGTCTTGGTGGGAGCATGCATAGGAATTTGGTTATATCCTGAGTATGCATCCATAAAAGATAGGAGTTCGTGCCCGGCTATGCTGTCTACAAGTTGGTCGATTCTGGGAAGCGGGAAGCAATCCTTTGGGCAGGCGTCGTTTAGGTTGGAGAAGTCAATGCAGGTCCGCCACTTCCCATTAGCCTTCTTTACTAGTACCGGGTTGGCGATCCATTCTGGGTAAACAGCTTCTCGTATGAAGTCATTGGCGAGTAGATTCTTTACTTCTTCATCGAGGGCTGCTGATCGCTCTGCCCCCATACTTCTCTTTTTTTGTTTTACAGGCGCCTTGGTAGGATCAATGTTTAATACGTGGCATGCTATGTCGGGGGAGATTCCGGTCATGTTAGCGTGTGACCAAGCGAACACATCCAAGTTGTGGCGGAGAAAATCAATGAGTTGTTCCTTTAATTCAGCTTTCAGCTGGGACCCAATTTTCAGTAGCCTACTTGAGTCGTGCTTGTCTACAGATATAAACTCCATAGCCTCTACAGGCTCGGCGGTGGCCTCCTCCTCTCTGTCCCTAGGGTCTAATTCGTTGAAAGGGTCGCTGGTGTATCGAAGAGGAGGGGCTTTCTTTAGTTGCTATGCTTCAAGGCTTTTTGTGCAGAGGGCAATCTCTACACCTTTCCCTTTATCTTTCCTGTGGTTGTTGCGAAGTTCGGTTACATAGCAGTCTTGTGCAATATCCTGGTCTCCTTCCACTTCCCCTACCCCATTGTCTGTTGGAAATTTCATTTTCAGGCACCATGGGGCTAGGACAATCTGGAAGCCAGACAAGGCTGGTCTTCCTAAGAAGGCGTTGTAGGCCGAATGGTTTTCTACCAGCACAAACGTCTGTTTCCTCACAACGGAGCGGGGATGGCTTCCAATCTCAACAAAGAGGTTCAGCTGCCCGAGGGGCATCTTTGCATCTCCAGTGAAACCGTGTAGTGGTTTATCGCAGGGAGATACATCCTTCATTGATAGCTTCATTTTGTCGAATGCGTGTTTGAACAGGATATTTACAGAGCTTCCAGTGTCTACCAGGATTCGGTAAACTTCGGCGGGACCGAGTCGGGCAGAGATAACCATGGGATCCATGTGAGGGTACTGTCTTCCTTCTAGGTCACGTTTACTGAATGTGATGTCATCACTTTCTTTCCACTTTGGGTGGTGCTCCTCTATAACCGTATTGACACAGTCTTTACTGTCTCTAAGCGACTTCCCATATCTTTCCATCTCTCTCCAACTCCTGTCTGCGATGTGCGGACCTCCTGAGATGGTATGGACCACTATCTTCTCTTGACTAGAGCTGCTAGCATTGCGGTTTCCTCTGTCGGTCCCTGGTGAGGGTAGCCTTGGGTTTTCATTGGCAGGAGCTGGAGTCCTGTCTTGACTTTTACATAACGTTCCAGTTTCTTCCTTCTGATGTGTTCCTCAATCAGATCTCGGAGATGATGGCACTCGTTGGTATCATGTCAGTGAGATTCGTGGAAGCGGCAGAATTTTCCAGACTTCTGTGCGTTATCTGATTCTTTCTTGTATGGTGGGCATTTGTATCTAACTTCGCCTTGGGTGGCAAGGAAGATATTTTCGACGGTCTCGTTCAAAGGGGTGTAAGTGTCGAATCTTGGTCCTGGCCGATATAGGCGATTTTCTACCTTCTTGCCCCCAGCATTGTCTCTGGAATCATTTCTTCGAACGTCCCTCCCCACAGCAGGGGTGCTGCCATGGGTCGTCTTATTTTGCTGTCCTGACTGCCCCTCAACGGCAGCATCCTCAAGCCTCATGTATTTCCCGGCTTCGTGGAAGAAATCGGGTAAAGTAGCCGGCTTTTCTTTTGTCAATCTTCTAGCAAATTTAGTGTCCGGATGCACTCCACTGCAGAGGGCCATTAGGATAAGCTTCTCATCGGCATCTTGAACTGCGGCTGCTGCGGCGTTGAATCTGGTTAGGTATTGCTGCAGCTTTTCTCCAGGTTTCTGTTTGACGCTGGATAAGGAATAAGCGTCCTTAGGTTGCTCCACATGAATGCGGAACTGACTGATAAATTTTTCTTTCAACATTTCCCACGAGCTGATGGATCCTTGGGGTAGATGACAGAACCAGGAGGTAGCAAGATCTGCTAAGAAGAGCGGAAAGCATTTGCACAGTACTCCCTCTGTTGCTCCACTCATGAGCATATGCTGCGTGTACCTCTATAAGTGTACAACGGGATCGGAGGTTCCTTTGTAGGGTTCCATTGTTGGCATCTTCCATTCTCGGGGGGTGATAGCAATTTCGATATTGCGGGCGAAAGGGCTGGTTACCCTAGCGCCTATCCCTCGATCTCTTTGCTCCCGTTGGACACACTCTCTGAATAAGCGTGCCATCCTTTCATCAGAACTTGGAGCAGATAGAAATGAGTTTGGTTCTGTTCTGTGGGATTGATTCCGTCCAGGCGACCTGTAGGGATGGTATCGTCTATCATTCCTCATATTTTCCAGTGGCTGCCTTTGATCTTCTGGGAGCACGCTTGGGTCAGCTACAGTTGGCCCTTGCCTTGATCTCCCCCTGTTGGGTTCTGATCTAAGCACTTCCTCGGGTCCAACTTCGGGCTGAACTCTAGCTCGGCCCCGTTCACTGGTGTTTCTGTGGTTAGGCAGCATGACAGGCTCAGCTACAGTTGACCTTCGCCCGGTACCTTCCCCGTTGGGTTCGGTACCAAACGTTTCCTCAGGCCTAACTTCGGGTTGTGCTCGGTCTCGGCTCCTACCACGGCTACTTCTGCCGTTAGCTCCTTCGAAGAAGGAAGATCTTTGCTGTCTCTGAGATCCTCCAGACTGGGACTCGCCCCATGATTCAGTGGTGCGGTTGGATTCTTCAGCGTCCCTCAAGCGTGACATGAGATGGTCCACCAAGGCTTCCTGCTGGGACGTGAAGCGGTTAGTTACTTCAACAACAACTCTGTCCAAATCTGCCCTAGTAATTGCTGCAGGCTGTTCTGTGGCAGGAGTGGTTGGGTTAGCCTGTCCTTCATTTGTTACCGTTGCTGGAGGAGGACGATTTACTTGATTCGTGACAGCTGGATCTGGAAGACTGCTGGATGCGATGTTTTTTCCTTTGTTAACATCTTTTCTCTGTTTGGGAGGCATGTTTTCCAAGTGGCGGACGATGCTGTTAGGAAAACTTGTTAAGTAGATGAAGCTGAAGCTTCGAGCTTCTAGCTCTCAATGAAAGCGCCAAAAATGTTTGCACAAAAAATGGACAAACACCTCAAAGTTGTATGATTTAGTAGATCTTATGTTATTCTTAGTAATTTGAGCGACTTATGCAAATACGTAAAAAACAGGGGCTAAACTGTAAAAAGACACGCAGATTTATAGTGGTTCAGCCAGAATGTGCCTACGTCCACTTTATATGTTATTTCTCTTCTTTTGTTATGATTACAAGTACAAAGCTTTGGTACAAGTAAAAGAAAGTTGTTTGAAGAGTTCCTTCCGTGCTTGAGCTCTCCAACTTGTCCCCATTGCTGTACCCCTACCCCTCTATTTATAGAGTGAGGCTAGGGGTAGGGGTCCAGGATATGTATAGTCGCTGATGGGCCTGGGCTGATGTGATCTGGCCTGGTATATCTTGGTTCGGCATTGCTTGGTTGGAGCGTAGAGTGGACCGGTAGTTGTTTGGAAGTAGGTTGGACCGGTGGCAGTTGGTCCGGTGGGATGGAAGGAGATTGGACCGGTGGCAGTTGGTCCGGTGGGATGGAAGGAGATTGGACCGGTGGCAGTTGGTCCGGTGGGATGGAAGGAGATTGGACCGGTGGCAGTTGGTCCGGTGGGATGGAAGAATATTGGTTCGGTGTTTGCCTAAGACTGCCGAATGGGTTCCTGCCGAATGGGTTCCGGCCGAATGGGTTCCTGCTGAATGGGCCTTGGAGGACGAGAACACCGGATGGGCTTAGGCGAGCCTGGATGGATGAGTTACTCTCCTTGGTCTCAAGGTCTTCTGGGTGAGAATGCGCCCAACATATGATATCAAAATAGCGTTAAGTCGTGGCCCATTCCACCCTTAACACATTTTTATTCCCAAGAGCATATACAAGACCGTAGTTTCCCCAAAACCGGAAGTCACCAGAGGGAAATCCATATACTAAAGGTACAAAACAAAACGTAGTGGTCGCGAATAGGATAATCCGTATGATAAGGTACATGAGGCGATACCAACTAGGATACTAGTAGTTGCCTGATCCGGACTGATGTTGAGCATAGCAGCTACTATCTCAACACCGCGAAACAACACTCCCAAATCAAGGGGTGCACCCAAATCGAATCACAAAAGTAATAGATATGGTATCGAAGAAGTGTGTCCGCTAGAGATGGCGATCCTCAATGGCCCGGCGCGGTTCCTGTTTTAGTCATGTCAGGGGTCATCCAAAATCGTTCTCTTTCTTCAACGCGTTCACCAAAACCATCCACTTCGTTCTGGATCAACACTCCGCGTATATTAGTTATTAAAGTGGTTTTCGGTATAGACAGAGAGTACGTCCATAACCGATCCCGGTCTCTTTAATAACTACGTATTAATTACCCGATGGTCATTTAATAATTAAAGTTTAAACAAATCAGAGATCAGAAGTCAAGTTGCAAGTTTGACTTTTAAAATTTGACATTTCGCAATTTAATTTATTTCGAACATTAAAATCATATTTCCAAATGGAGTTTTAGTTCAAGTCCAATACTTAAGTATTCAAGTTTAACTTAATTCCTATTCCCATTTATCGTTACATTAAATTTAATCAAAACTTTGCTTTAACAATTTCAATAGCTAAATTAACTCATTAACTTTAGTTGGTTTTACATTCCTTTAGGTCACTTTGTTACTTAATCTCAAATTAAGTTTATAATGAATTCCAACTTAATTAAATTTATCCAAGTTAGGTTTAATTTCGAATCTAATAACTTAAATTTATTAGATTCTAAAACTTACTTATTCGAATCTTATTTCAATTAAATGTGTCCATCCGTTTATCTAATTAATATCGATTTATTAATCCGTTTCAATTTTCCATCAAGTTATTACAATTAAGTTCACTTATTAATTCATTACAATTTAATCCTTTAATTTATTACAATTAAGTCCATTAATCATTGCAATTAATCCTATGAATCTAATCCATTGATTTATTTCAACTAAATCCATTTATTCATTACACTTAAATTCATTCGTTTTTTTTACAATTTAATCCATTGATTTATTACAATTAAATCTATTCATTTACTACAATTTAATCTATCATTTTATTACAATTAAATCTATTGGTTTATTACAATTAAATCTACTCATTTATTTCAATTAAATCTATCGTTTTATTACAATTAAATCTATCGTTTTATTACAATTAAATCTATTCATTTATTACAATTAAATCTATTCATTTACTACAATTTAAATCTATTGATTCATTACAATTAAATCTATCGTTTTATTTCAATTAAATCTATTCATTCATCACGATTAAATCTATCGTTTTATTTCAATTAAATCTATTCATTCATCACGATTAAATCTATCGTTTTATTTCAATTAAATCTATTCATTCATTACAATTAAATCTATCGTTTTATTTCAATTAAATCTATTCATTCATCACAATTAAACCTATTCATTTACTACAATTAAATCCGTTCATTTATTACAAATAAATCTATTGTTTTATTACAATTAAATTCATAAATTACAATTAAGTCTATTCGTTTACTACAATTAAATCTATCGTTTTATTTCAATTAAATCTATCCATTCATTACAATTAAATCTATCGTTTTATTTCAATTAAATCTATTCATTCATTACAATGAAATCTATCGTTTTATTTTAATTAATATATTCATTCATTATAATTAAATCTATCGTTTTATTTCAATTAAATCTATTCATTCATCACAATTAAATCTATCGTTTTATTTCAATTAAATCTATTCATTACAATTAAGTCTATTCGTTTACTACAATTAAATCTATCGTTTTATTTCAATTAAATCTATTCATTCATTACAATTAAATCTATCGTTTTATTTCAATTAAATCTATTCATTCATTACAATTAAATCTATCGTTTTATTTCAATTAAATCTATTCATTACAATTAAATCTATTCATTTATTACAATTAATCCTATTAATTTAATTCCACTAGATCCATAAATTTCGTTACCTACTTTCCAACAAATTTTTAAGTTCATTTCTTAATTTTAAATGAATTTCAATTCCAAAATGATTTTGTTGACCAATCGGGTTTCTTATCTTTAATTATCTATCCTAGGTCAAAGTTGTTCAATTTGGGTATTTATCATTTCAACCCAATATAAATAAATACATAAAACCAAGCATAACAAAGGGAACTTGCAGTGTGATAGCTGGGATGGTGTCAAAGTAAATAAACAAACAATAGCAACCATACATAACAATTTAACCGTTTATTTAAATAATCCCGAAATAATTGTATTTAATTTACATTTGTTATTTATGTAAATTAAATAAAATTATTCCTAGAATCCACACTATCATTTCATGCGGATTAAAGATTATTACATTATATGTTTTCATTTGGCGTTTATTCAAATTATTACAGCAATCATACATTCAATGGTTCAAAGTATGACTGATCCTATTTCTACGTGTCGTCTTATTTAACATTTAAAGGGACAAGTTCACATATATATCTATTTTGAATTTTCGACTATCCTATGTCAATTCAAATTTCATATTAATTATTACTTATATTAACAACCAAACATCACATAACAAATATAATGTCATAATTATTTTCATATCTAACTTCAAATCAAATTTAACATCAATTATTTTAACATTCAAATTAATACCAATAACATACATCACTTGATTATCATAGCATAATAGATTGAGTCGTGAATGAAAATATTCACCTTGCATGGTTGAAGAAGATGACTGCGAAGCACGAATTTGAATAGACTAGAATAGGTGACACAAGCACGAATACGAACAAACAACTAGATGCAAATAGGGTGGTTGGAAGCCTAGATCGCTGAATTAGCCTGAACTGGAACTGCGCGGACAAAGCATAAAGGAGTCCGTAAATTACAAATTATAACTGATATAAAATTTATCAAAAGAAGAAAAAATAATGTAAAATAAAAGATGGCAGCGGACGCGGAAACGGGTTGAAGGCTGGTGGAAGGCAGTGGGAGGGAGGCTTCAATTCTGTTTGAGAAGAAAGAGAAAAAAAAATATGAAGAGAAGAGGAAGGAGATGCAGAGGAATACGCACCAAAAATGTAAAAGGTGAGCAAAACGAATGAAATAGAAGGAACCAGCTAGTTTATATAAAATGGTATTAGGATTTCAAAAGCCAAAATTTATTGTCACGGTAACCGAAAGTCTGTTGGGTTTTCAAGGCAATTTAATAGTCTAAGGCTCCTAGAATTCCAACAGGGTAGATAAATGAGGTACCAGTCTGTACAGCGTAACGGACCCGTTTGCAATCCGTTAAACACTTTGTAACTTTCAACTCCGAACTCCGAATGACACAAATAAATATACCATTTTGATCAGCGCGACGAGGTGAACGCAACAGTATAAAGATATCAGTGGTACGAGTAAATTATAAAATTCGAATTTTTTTCCATTGTGAAAATGCAGCAAAACTGCCGAAAAATAAGATCGACGGAGCTGAAGATGTTCGAATTTTGAAAAACGAAAAATGACGTCTTGATCAGAAGATGGTTTAGAATTTTTCTATGTAAAAATATTTAGGTTTCGAAAACGTTTTATTTTCATCGCTTTTTAACTGATTAAATTGAAGTAAATTTACGCGCGAAATAAACTTTTGTATTTTCGGACGAAATTTATCAGTTGCTATGTTTAACTAGACGTATTCCAAATATTAAATTTTTATTTCAAAATTTTATCGTTTAAAATTTCACAAAATTTCAACTAATTACGTTATTAAAACAGTTGAAACTTACGGGTCGTTACATCTAGCCCAATAAAATGAAACTTTTTGAATTGAAAAGTTGACAAATATAACTGTTAATATATTTAAGGAAGTAAATATTGGGTTTTTGAAAAAAATAAATGGTATGAAGTTTAAATTGATTTTTATATGATATAAATTTTGTTAAAAGTGAAATTCTTTTTAAAGAATTATAGAGCATGTATAGCTCGCTAGTGTTTTTGTAGGTAAACAAAGATTTTAAAATATAAAAACCTAGATTGTGTTAAGTATCGAAAACGTATGTTACAATATTTATTGTTGTAATAGATATTTTAAGTAAAAATAAAGGAAGCATAGACTATGACACTATTATTATAGTAGGTGACTCCCAAAGTAAATGTTATTACATTGCATATGGGATTTAATAATATTTATTTTAATTGAATCCATATATTAGTACTTTTAGGTTGTAGTAACGATGTTTTATGCAACATCTGTTTTGACCCAAATGAGTTTTGGAGATAATTTCTAAAGTGGTTTGTATGTACACTTATTATTTAAATAAGTATATGAAAATATTTTCTAGTTATGAAAATATTAAAGCAGTTTTGAAAATGAGTTTTTTGAAAAATAATGTACGTTAAATTAATAAATTTAGTAGGAAGTATCTTATGTAAGTGAATATAGAGTAAACATACTTTAATCTATTGGAATGAAATAAATAATGAAATAATTTTCTATGAATCACAAATAAAGATGTTATGTACAAGTTATAAGGAATACGTGAAAGAGATGTACAAGGTATGGAAAGCACCATATTTTGTATAGCCTATTTTGATAAAATAGAAAAATAAATTCCTTATAATTTCACATAAACATGAAATCCGCCTTTAAAGGATTCATAGAAGGTTTTAGAGTTAATGGTTTCTCATAAGAGGAAGTAATTCCAATACATTAATGTATAAAACCATTAAGTGTAGTAAGTTAGAAACTCCTTCAAGGTTAAGTAATTGGAAGTGTAGGAAAGTTAAGAGATTTTTGATAAAATAATTGTTCTTATCTACTCTAGTTTTAGTAAATTTGAAAATCTATGAAAAGAAGTTATTTTGAAAACATGTGAGGACGTTCTTTTTAAGTCAAGAAAAAAAATGTTTTAAGAACAAGCAAGACATGTTTTAAAGAAAAATGGTCTGGTGAAAAAGTAAATAAGTTTTTGGAAAGATAAAATTTTATGTAACCGAGTACCTTTGAATTTAACAGAAAACTTCAAAATAACACTTTCAAAGGCAAGAATTTTGGGATTTGATGTTTCAAAATTTTAGGAGTTTTAATTTTTGAAGAAAAATGATAAATACTAAACCAAATCAGACTTTTAAATATGGAGTAGATAGGAGTCATTTCCTAGGTGTAACAGGAAAAATATAAGGTTATGATAGTAATTACTCCTAGTAGTAATAATAAAAGTTCCCGTAAGGTGTATAGGACACTAGTGAAAACCTAGAAATGTTGCTTCATGTGTGTGGACTATAGAAGAATAGTGAAGTGGTATTAGTAAGACAGTAAGACACACATGGTTGGAAAAAGTAGACCTTAGTTGGGGGAAATGAAAGGTAAAGAGAAAATTTCCCCAAGCTTAGTTGCCTTTTTAGATAGAGACTGCATAGATTGAAACCCTTATCCATTGCAGTAAATGAGACATAGTTATTCCTTTTTGAGCATGGAATAGAAGAGGTGAATAGATCTTATTTGTCATGAGTAATACAGCGAAAGTTGGTAATAAGTAATAGGCGGTATGAGGAGCATATGAGTTACTTGGATTCCTAGAGTAGGACCTTTCTATGTCATAGTGGACATGGTTCTAGACCTCCTAGCCCTAGATGATAGCTGTGTTTAGTTTCTATATTAAAAGAAAAGTAAAAGCAGATAAAAGGCAACTAAAAGAAAACAGTAAGATCTAAAGAAAATAATAGAAACATCAATAGAAATAAATGAGAATCGCAAAAGAAAAATACATCTTTCCCATAAATTAAGCTTGGGAAAAAGTTTGAAAATAAAAATCTTTCTTATGTAAACCATGCTTGGGAAAGAAAATAGAGATTTTATAAGATAACGGCACAAGTTCCAAGTACGCAGGGAGAGGTACGCAAGAGTAAAACAGAGAAATGTGAAGTTTTTCCGTTTTCTACCTTCTTTCGGACATAAGAAATCGAGTTCGGAAAATTGGATTTTTCTGAAATTCGAATATTAAAAAGTTGTGTGGTAGGATTTGGATGGAAAATTCGTTGAACTACACCCCTATTCAGTAGGGTGTGGGAAAAATTGGATGAAAAATGTTTTGAGTTTTCAAAAGACTGCATTCATATAGAAATTGCAAGTATATTTAGGATGTGTGCATCATATTTTAAAATAAATTTTTAAAGAAGAAAAGCATTCATATAGGAGGTACCGCTTAGAAATTCATGTACATGCATATATTTTGTATGGAATAACACTTTTGCACAAGAACCCGGATGGTCGCAAAATTGGATGTACACAAAATGGTTGTGATTAACGCGAGAAATTACATAATTTTACCCTTGTCGAATTTCGGGGACGAAATTTCCTAAAGGGTGGGAGAATGTAACACCCCACATTTTATTGACAGTTAAATTAAAATAAATTTAATTATAACTTTGAAAACAGTGAAAAATGAATTTTTGCTAATGTTGGAATTTGACCACGAAACTTATACCATTGTGTTCGTGGCAATTTTCTAATCAACTTCCATATACAATATATTCTGAATGGACTTCAAACGGAGAAGTTATAGCCGTTTGAAGTTTTAGCGTTAGAAACAATTACATATGGAAACATGGAAATTCTATCAATTATAAACATTTGCAATGAATTCATAGGATATTAATCAAAGTAGTAACAAATTTATTATGTTTGTAATGAACGTAAATTATTAAGAGAATTAGATGTAAGAGGAAAAAAATAAGGGGAATAATTAACATTGCAAACAGAATCAGCTAAAAAGTGCAATTAATTAATATGTGAATTAATATTAGAGATTAATATATAACATGTGGATATATATATATATATATATATATATATATATATCAGATCCCTCAATTTCAGGAAGTTTACATATAAATGTAACAAATAAATGTTCAAATTCATATCTGGATAATAAAATATATGTGCATATTAAATATATATATGTTAATTGAATGGTGGAATTAATTGACATGCCAATTAATGAAACGTTACAATGTGTAAAATATTAATTAAGGAAATTAACTAATAGAGGTGACATGTTAATCTATTAATAGGGCTATTAATTAGGATTGTAACGTAATTAGTAGAAAATGTCAATTAATAAGGAAATGAAATAATAGTTGATCTAGATTTGAATGTGTACATATAGGCAGTATATTGCTGCACATAAAAATTAATTGAAGGATCAATTAAGAAGAGGATTAATTAGATAATTGGTGGGCTGCATCTATATAAGAGTGAACGTAATGTAATTCGTTCCATCAGCCGTCACTTTCTTCATCCCTCTCTTACAGTAAACAATGGCTTCTTTCTTCATTCTTTTCTCCTATTTCTCACAAATCTTCACCAAACGAATCCAAATAAAATATTTGTGAACAAAATAGAGAAATTGCAACAAATTAAAGGAGAGAAGTTGTAGAACGGCGTAGTAATTTTAGAAGATAAAGATTTAAAGCTAAGGACGACAGGTGAGTGGATTTAATTATATATCTTTTACATTTATGATATATTATCGTTAGATTCCCGTTAAATAATTGTATTCAGCATTTATTTCAGTAATTAATTCTGTTAATTAGTTATGCTGAGACTGTAAATTGTATAAGAGAACTTATGTTTAATTAATATTAGGCTTGACAGTTAGAGAAAGGCATAAGCCTAAAAGAGAGAAATTTACAGTTATTTACATCTATTTTAAAGTTGAAATTTAGCCTGTAAATGTTAGCTTTTTTAATCCTTTTTATGTGAATAAATTAGTTAAAGAGAAGAATTCGCAAATATGGACTAAAATAGAAGAACACTAGATTTACAAAACTTAGATGTAAAATAAGAAAAGCTGACATAGAAAGAGCAAAATAGAAATTTGCAGAAAATTACGCTAAAATGGGAAAAAATAAATAAAAAGGAAAAACCTAATAACTTGATTTGGAAGTAAGTGATTGATTAATTGGTTGGTTTAGAAAAGAGAATACATTTCTATAGTTTAATATTTAAAAGATAACGATAAACGTAATTGCAAGAATAAAAAGAAAGAAAACGTGAATTAGTGTAAAATAGAGAAATTACTTTATTTTGCACTATCCAATAAGTAAAGAAATAATAAAAGAAATATCTTGCAGTTGCGAATTATTGTTTATAACATTATTTAGTATTAAAACATGGAAATGGATTTTTAGCACAGCTTTTTATAACCAACCAAATAGAATAGAACTACTTCCTAGAATATAAGAAAATGAAGTGAAAAATTAAAGGAATTAAAAAAGGAATCAAGTTAATTATTAGACAAGAATAGAAGCTATAGACAGTAATGTAACTAGATCTGCATTTACTACGCAAATAATGGAAAAAAAAGTAAAGCGGTTATTATGATAAATAAATTTGTGACTGTTGGACGTAGACACAAGTCAAGATTGTCATATAATATAAGAAAATTAAAGCGAATTCAATCTCATAATAAAAAGACAGAATAGAATAGAAAAGAGCACTTGTAATTATATTTATAATATATAGATTATAAAAGAATACAGTAGTGACAATTGCAAGTAAAATTATAACATAGGTTATAATTAAGTAGAAAGAACAGAAAAGGCTTACTTTAAGACTTAAATTAAGTTAATAAGAAAATGGAGCAGAAATAACAGAAGAAGCTTATTTTAATAAACTTAGATCTTGGATTAAGTTAATAAGCAAGATAATAGAAGTGGCACATACCAACAGCATTCCCTTTGTGACAACCGGGATTTTTGACCTCCGAAAATCGACATCAATACGTCCATTGTATTACATGCCGAACAATCGAATGTCGGAAATACCAGATCATTAGGGAAAAGAAGAAAGAGGTACAAGAAGAAAAATAGAAATAACAACACAAAATCTCACAATCGCAGCGGAACAATATATAATAGATAACAATTGGTCTTTATACAAAAAGAACTATAACTGTTTTTATACATTACATCATCAGAGTACAACACATCAATAACACAATACCGGATAATTATAATAACTTGTCCTCACACAAGCTGAATATACAGCCTACAATACACAGCGGAATATAATCAGATACGTGAAATACATCTTCGTCATCCAGCTACTCTCTTAAGCTCCATAGCATCCTATCATGCATCTGTAATACTCGGTCTGACCCGAGCAATATAATAAAATAACAATCGAGTCAGTCTAGAAAACCAGCGTGAGAAAACACACTCTATTTGAATTATTAAAGTTTCCAAAATCCTTTGAAAATCAAAGGTATCTCGTAAGACCACACCACACATAAACACGATGGGTTTTTACCTTACGATAACAAAAACATTTCATATCAAGTCCTCTGATATTATAATAGTGTCTAAGTACAAATAATTATTCAAATAGCTGAAATTTTTACATTAATTAAATTTCAACATACTAGGCTCTACAATCAAAATCGTAAAGGCACGTATTGGGGAATGGATTTCATACGATTGACTAGGCACGGGGATACCACCTGTCATGGTACACGTCTAGAAACAGCGTACCGAGGACCATGCCGGGATCCCCTTTCACACAAGACCGGACTAACCCTAACCTGGATAGACTGAATATGCTATCACCCTGGGTGTTCCCACCCTCTTTCGAGCTCCTTCCTTATACCGTAGTAATAAATAATATCCGAGGTTATCTAGAAAGGTGATAAACATACCCTAATTCAGTGAGACCCCTTGCTGCATCTCCCTTGATTTTCAGTCATTCCCGGTTGATGAGGCTAGAGGCTACGATTACCTTTTAAAGGAATTTTCACTTAGAATGCTCATTGTCCTCCGATGGCAATGTACCGAGAGCATTCATCCATACAAGTCCGTCCTGGGTCCGAACGGAACCGAAGGCACTATTCCTAATATATCCATTTTGGAATAACCCTAAGGATTAGTAGCAATTAGCCCTTGCACTTCACTACTCCATCTTCGACTTCATGCTCTTATTTTCACATCGAAAACGTACTTGTTGGACCGAAGTGGTTTTCGGATAACAAATCCGATCCCGGTCTCTTCGAAAACAACGTTCGATATTTTCGGTAAACTCAACCCTAGATCTTTAGGAAATAAACAGACGAAAAAATGATCAGAGATCACCTCCTAACCGTTAGTGGATGAATTTTCTTATAAACATTCTAGAAGAACGAAACGAGTTTTTACGTACAATATAGCACCTCGAACGGTAAATGTACCATACAATTTCCGTATTTCTCCTAGATATTCCTAAAGTTATATTTGGGTCCAAATTTGATAGTCGGTTATTTAACTATCAAATAATCAATCACTCAACCAAATATTTTCCCTTCCACTAAAAACACTGAATCCCTTTTTAATTTAATTTTAATAAATTAAATCTCTTTATCTAGAATATATATGTATCTCATCGAATTTAGTAACTTCATAAACTATCCCTTTTTCAAAAAGAATATTTGAAAACCCTTTTTTAAAATAAAATGGGAAGTACCACTATGGTATCAAACCATGGATTCACAGCTCATTGGTTACGTCTCTATCCCAGGGAAATCCAAGACTTAACTGCATGCACTCACTGCCTCCGATTTCGCCATGCGGGTATACCAGTACTTCCCGAAACTTTATTTAAACCTTTTCAAAATAATACTTATGAAATTCTATAATAATTTTCCAAGTTAAATTTAGGCCATTACTCTTTAAAATAAAAGTTATTATAAAATAATATTAATATAGAATAATCTATCTCTTGAAATAATAATACTGATTAATTTCTTAAATAACAATTACTTAATACCGACCATTTCTAAAACTACTTAATTAATGCTTAAATATACTTCAAACAATTTTAAACAACTAAATAATTAATTTATGAAATATTCTTAAACACTTTTAAATTTTCTAGTTAATACTTAAAAATCCTCCCTTTTTAAATAAACTTAACTTTTCAGGAAAAATATATTTTCAACTCCAATATAGCCAGTCTAATTATTTATAATTCCCTCCCGATTTATTTCCAGCTTGATTTACGTTCCAATTTCGTAAAATTCCCTTCCCACGTTTCTAAAAATAAATCTACCATTTATTTTTAACCAATTTACTCATCTCCTTATAAATCCTCGCCGTGAATTTAAACTTCAATTTATCTACTGATGATCACTTTACTTTATTTATAAACTTCGTTTCCATAATCTCATTTCCCGTTTATCACTGTTTCATAACACTTAATCGATTTTAAATCGATTTTCTAAATTAAATTCCATTTTTAAATTAATTTCTTAAATAACCCAAATATATTCCAAAGCCCACTAATTTAATATCTCACTTCTTTTTTATGATTTAAAATCTTATTTAATTCTGGAACCTTAATTTCATATTTTATTTTCAAATTTCCTTTTTGTTTTTCCCAAACTATTTTAAATCTCGATTTTAAAATCTTTTAACACTTAAACAAATCGCTTAAGTTTCATTATTAAAAATCTTTTTGTTTATATTATTCAAATCTCTATTTTCAATATTCCAGGATCTTTATTTACAATATTCTGAAATTATCAAATACAAATTTTAATCAAACTATTTATTTATTTTTTCAAATTCATTTCTTTTAATTTATCCAAATTTCACTATAATTATTTTCCCTTCAATTTTCCTTTTTATTTTATTTTTAAAAATTCAATATTCATAATTATGGTATTTTAAAATACCAAAATCAATCCAGTAATACCATAGCGTCCAATAAATTTAAATTGCACTATAATCCACTACAGATTATTTAAACAGATCATATATCAATATATATGAAACTAAATTCAACATTTTTGAGGAATCGAGTTGGATCCCTCCAACCTGTTTTTCCTACATCCAGGAATGTTAGCACAATATAAAAATACCAATCCCACTTCGAGAGGGATACCGCGGTATATAGGGTCATCCGCTATTATGCGGGGCACATAGGGTCTCATCCGCTATATATATGCGAGAATATCAATCACTCCAATATATATATACTACTATATATAATACCACATTCAATTGATAATAATTATCAATTATATCAATCAATTGATAATAAATTTTAACTATTTAAAATTAATTACGGTAATCCAAAATCGAGTGAGATTAACTCACTTTTATTTTTTGTCGCTTTCACTTTTCGGTTCTGATTTAGTTTGGAATTATCTTAAAATTTCAGAAGCTCTAAATTTTTCCAAACCATTTCCTATGTGTAGATGATGACATCACAATCCCAATGAATCTTGAATCGTCCGAATCGGGCCTCGTACGCATAAGATATAAATTTTATAAGTTGATTATAATTTAATTTAACTAAACACTAATTTAATATTATACTAAAACCCATACCCAACAATATGGACCCGGCCCACTGTCAACGGTGATCTTCCCCAAAATAATGCCGCTCACCAGCAACTTGAAATTTCTCCATGCCGATATCCTTTTTTTCTTACTTCTCCTTTTTTTTTCTTTTTTTTATAAAGAAGCCATACCACAATAATCGGCCTAAGCCCACGAGAACCAAGCCCGACCCTCTGCTTCTTCTTCCTCCCTTTTTTTCCAGAGCTAAGAAAATGCACGCCATTATCGTGCACATGCACGCTTCACCCAGTCCATTAACGCCTCAGCCAGCTTGCCATCGCGACCGCCTTACCACACCCATCTCGATCACCACCTCGCCATCGTCTCCAACCTAGCGTAGCAAAACGCGACAACCCACGCGAGCTACAGGCGACCCTAAAGTCGCGATCACCCAAACATGACCGCACCCTCCACAAACTCGGCCCTGCGTGCGCCTCGCCACCACGAACACAATTTCGGCCTCCAAACGAGCCATCGACGACCCAAAACCCACCAAACCGAAACCTTAATTCGAACCTTCACATTCGATCATCACACATCAGTGTCGCACACAAAAATTTCTACATGGAAATGAAGACCTGGTCGAAAAATGAATTTAGGAATTGGGTTGGGGAGTTTTAGATTAGTAATTCAAGAGGATTTAATTTTCAAAGTTTTTTCTTAAACTGTACGATTTTTTTTTAAACTGACTGGAAGAATGCAGTGATTTAAAAGGAGGAGGGAAGCGTGTACAAGGAGCAAGAATGAACAGTAGAGTAGACCGAAATGATGTAATTGCAGCTGAAAAGAGGTTGACTAGACATTATACTGATTTAAATTTTTAAAATGTCTCGATCTAAGCAGCTCAAAATCTCGAACCCCTATCGAGGCATGCCGCTGGTGTTTATAATGTTATACCCCTATTCCGAACGCAATGGAAAAGGTTTCGAGTCCCAATTCGATCGTATGGAGAAGATAGCTTTTTGGACCCAATTACTATCTTAAATTTTCAATATAAATTTCAACGCGTTTATATACCGTATGGCCAAACGTTACGATATTTGAAATCCAATAATAATACATTATTACGGATCCAATGAAACTGGTTTCGTCGAATTCCGAGACAGTGCCTCAGAAAGGCTATTTTTAAATGTAAATTTAAACGATATATTTCTAAAACTGAAAAAATCACTTTTAAATTCAATTTTAAAAGTTTTATTATCTTCCTTATTATAAATATAAATTTTATAAGCCTTTAAATTATTTTTAACAAGCATAAAACTAAAGATTCACTCTTTTAACCAATTTCCAACTATTAACTTCAATAATTAAATTATCCAATAAATGGTTATATTTGAAATTCAAGTTAAAAAATAACTTTTAAATATTTAAAATCAATTAAATATTTCAATTTCAAAAATCCAAAATTCTAGGTCGTTACATTCCTCCCCCCTTATAAGAATTTTGTCCTCGAAATTTATAGGTAAGAAGAATGGTCCAAAACCCGTTAACTATTTTTCCAAAACCCATCAGTTTAAACAACTTTCCAAAAATCACTTTATTGAAACCACGTTATCACTTATACTAATTTCCAACTTGTCCATAGATTCCAAATAATATTATTTACTCAACCATTTCAAACTATAATTTTAAACCAAATTTAAATTATCAAAATTTTGTTCAAAATTTTTCTAACTCCTTAAGTTTTCGAAAAATTTCGCCAGCGTCTCCTTTGCACGGCTAGATCTGAAAAACTACAAAACGCCGCTGCGGGCCCTAAATCATCAAAAGAAAACAAAAACCAAGTGGCTCAATCAGAAAACCATCAATTTCATACACCAATTTAAAAACATACCTTTTTGTCGGGCAATTAAATCTTTCTTCTGAAATCGAAGACATCAATCTAGCTTTTGCTTTTAAATACCTGCACCTTACTTACCAATGATATCCAATCATACAATTCAAAAACATTTTATTCAGCAATTTCAAATTTCAATATTTATTTCACCAAAACCCGTATGATGTACATATATCATCCGTACGCAATATCAAATCTGATCACTCACTCGATCACACAATTTCACTTCCGAACTAGTATCGTTCAACCGACTCTCTAGTGCGGACTCAGATCTGATTTCTTGATTAGAAACTGTCATTCTCCTTGCATAGTCATCTACTATGATAGAGAATTTCAGAATCAATCAAAAATCCATATCCATGGTTCGTCGTCGAAAATCGAGTGAAAAATCCCAACTTAGATCGATATAAATTATCTCGAAATTCTATGCTCAACTCTCGATCAAATCGCTATGCGAATAAAATAATATACGTACAACTTACATATTAATTTCCAATTGATTATTAGCTATATCCAATTCTTTCTATTCATATTTATTTTAATTTCCATTCACTTATTCACAATTATCCTTTTACACAACTTTTATTTAATCTTCATTCAAATACTTACTCAGTATATTTCCCAATACCAATTTTACTTAAGAACTTCACCATCAATTTCTTAAGTCTATTATAAACATTTTATACAAAGCTCTTATGTTTATTTCCACTTCATCACTTTGGTTTATATCCATTTCTATTCAAATTAAATTTTCAATTCCATTTGAACTCAATTTGTCTTCCAAATCTTAAGTATTGAATTTTATCGACCATATCTCAACCCATATTTGATTCACTAATTTATTTCATATCTCAATCAAATTTTATTTCCAAACTTTTATTTTATTTAGTCCACTCGAACTAATTCCTCAACTTCACTTTATTCAACATAATTCAAATTAAACATCATTCCAATATTCAATTTCAATTCCATTTACTTACAAATTAAATTAATTTGTTCATCCACTAATTTATTCCCAACTTAATAAATTCTATTTCAATAACTATTCTGTTTAGCCTACTTAGGCTAAATTTCCAAAATTATCTTTATTTAACTTTATTCGAGTTAAATTTCACTCCACAAAATCAAATTTTCAAAATTTCTTAAGTTATCAAACTTACTAATATTCTATTCACCAATTTCTTCCAATTCACTTCATTTAATTGGATTACTTTACTAATTTATTTCATTATCACACTTTCTTTTATTTAACTCTTCTTAAGTAAAATTTTATTCTGAACAAATTTCAAATTCTTATCAGTTTTTAAACTTATTTATATTCCATAAAACATTTTAGATCAAACTCCAGAGTTTAAACAATTACTTAAGTATTTAAAAATCATTTTTGAAATCATATATACCCAAATTCTTTGGTATATCAAATCATCCCCTTGAATTTCAAAATCAAAACTAGTTTTTCAAACAAACTCCAATTCAAATCATTGAGATAGCCTTTTCTCCCTCGGAAACTTGAAAATGAAAGTCGATGATGCTGCAGACATCACCGAAATTATTTTCCAGCGACCGAAGTGAGTTTAGTGCTTTTATTCCCTTTTAAAACCATTTTAAATATTTTTATCCCAAATATTTTCCAAATAACATCACCGTTATTTCCAAAACTTCGAAAATCATTTCAAATCCACGGGATTTAAATTCCCAAATTTCCAACTTTTAAATCCTTTTAAATCTATATTTTAAATATTCCTCTGCAATTTCATTCCATTTCAAATTATAAATCACATTTATAATCTCATATTTACAAATTCCATTTTGTTATATAAATTTATTTCTTAACTTTTGGTTATAATATCAACTTTTATTTCAATTACCACAACAACAATGATAATAGTTTAATATTATCATTTCCTAACAACCAAGCACACCATATATAACTATAATAATTTTTGAAAAATTATTTCTTTCATATACGAAAATAATTTGGATAAAATTATTTCATTTACCCGATTTTAAAACAATACCTTGTCGAATTGTTCTGTTATAGTGTTTAGAGATCTCTATCAATAACGTTAATTACTCGTATTGACCAGAATCCATAAGCCACTCAACAAACCAATCAACACAATATAAAACCATTTTATATTCACTAACAAATACACGCTCATATCTATTAATACTCTCAAACTCATTTTAGGGTGCTACTGACCCTATCACTAATGTGTAATCCCCACCAGAGCCAAGGTTCTCGCTTCACCTTCAGCTCTGATACCAAGTGTGACGATCGGAATTTTCGACCTTCGAAAATCGACATCAATACGTCCATTGTATAACATGCCAAACAATCGAATACCGAAAATACCAGATCGTTAGGGAAAAGAAGGAAGATGTAGAAGAAGAGAAATAGAAATAACAACACAGAATCTCACAATCGCAACGAAACAATATATAATAGATAACAATTGGTCTTTATACAAAAATAACAATAACTATTTTTATCCATTACTTCATCAGAGTAAAACACATCAATAACACAATACCGGACAGTTATAATAACTTGTCCTCACACAAGCTGAATATACAGCCTACAATATACAGCGGAATATAATTAGATACGTGAAATACGTCTTCGTCGTCTAGCTCGTCTCTTGAGCTTCATAGCATCCTATCATGCATTTGTAATACTCGGTCTAACCCGAGCATTATAATAAAATAACACCAGAGTCAGTCTGAAAAACCAACGTGAGAAAACACACCCAATTTGAATTATTAAAGTTTCCAAAATCCTATGAAAATCAAAGGTATCTCGTAAGACCATGCCACACATAAACACGACGGGTTTTTACCTTACGATAACCAAAACATTTCATATCAAGTCCTCTGATATTATAATAGTGTCTAAGTACAAATACTTATTCAAATAGCTGAAATTGTTACATTAATTAAATTCCAGCATACTACGCTCTACAATCAAAACCGTAAAGGCACGTATTAGGGAATGGATTCCATACGAATGACTAGGCACTGGGGTACCACCTGTCATAGTACACGTCTAGAAACAACATAGCGAGGACCACGCTGGGATCCTCTGCCACACAAGACCGGACTATCCCTATCCTGGATAGATCGAATATGCTACACCCCGGGTGTTTCCACACTCTTTCGAGCTCCTTCCATATACTGTAGTAATAAATAGTATATGAGGTTATCTAGAAAGGTGATAAACATACCCTAATTCGGTGCGATCCACTTAGCCTTGCTGCATCTCTCCTGATTTTCAGTCATTCCTGGTTGATGAGGCTAGAGGCTACGATTACCTTTTAAAGGAATTTTCACTTAGAATGCTCATTGTCCTCCGATGATAATGTACTGATAGCATTCATCCATACAAGTTCGTCCTGGGTTTGAACATAACCGAAGGTACTATTCCTACTACATCCATTTTGGAATAACCCTCAGGATTAGTATCGATTAGCCCTTGCACTTCACTACTCCATCTTCGACTCCATGCTCTTGTTTTCACATCGAAAACGTACTTGTTGGATTGTAGTGGTTTTCGGATAACAAATCCGATCCCGGTCTCTTCGAAAACAACGTTCGATATTTTCGGTAAACTCAACCCCGGTTCTTTAGAAAATAAACAAACGAAAATAAGAACGGAGATCTCCTTCTAACCGTTAGTTGACGGATTTCCTTATAAACGTCCTAGAAGAACGAAACGAGTTTATACGTACAGTATAACACCTCAAACGGTAACTGTACCATACAATTTCCGTATTTCTCCTAGATATTCCTAAAGTTATGTTTGGGTCTAGATTTGATAGTCGGTTATTTAACTATCAAATAATCAATCACTCAACCAAATATTTTTCCCTTCCACTGAAAACACTAGATCCCTTTCTAATTTAATTTTAGTAAATTAAATCTCTTTATCCAGAATATATACCTATCTCATCGAATTTAGTAACTTCACAAACTATCCCTTTTTCAAAAAGAATATTTGAAAACCCTTTTTAAAAAAATATGGGAAGTACCACTGCGGTATCAAACCATGGATTCACAGCTCATTGGTTACGTCTCTATCCCAGAGAAATCCAAGACTTAACTGCAGGCACTCACTGCCTCTGATTTCGCCATGCGGGTATACCATTACTTCCCGAAACTTTATTTAAAAAATTTCAAAATAGTACTCACGAAATTCTATAATAATTTTCCAAGTTAAATTTAGGCAATTACTCTTTAAAATAAAAGTTATTATAAAATAATATTAATATAGAATAATCTATCTCTTGAAATAATAATACCGATTAATTTCTTAAATAACAATTACTTAATATCGACCATTTCTAAAACTACTTAATTAATGCTTAAATATGCTTCAAACAATTTTAAATAACTAAATATTTAATTTCTGAAATATTCTTAAACACATTTAGATTTTCTAGTTAATACTTAAAAATCCTCCCTTTTTAAATAAACTTAACTTTTCGGGAAAAATATATTTTCAACTCCAATATAGCCAGTCTAATTATTTATAATTCCCTCTCGATTTATTTCCAGCTTGATTTACGTTCCAATTCCGTAAAATTCTCTTTCCACGTTTCTAAAAATAAATCTACCATTTATTTTTGACCGATTTACTCATATCCTTATAAACCCTCGCCGTGAATTTATAACTTCAATTTATCTACTGATGGTCACTTTACTTTATTTATAAACTTCGTTTATAAATTCCATAATCTCATTTCCCGTTTATCACCGTTTCACAACACTTAATCAATTTTAAATCGATTTTCTAAATTAAATTCCATTTTTAAATTAATTTCTTAAATAACCCAAATATATTCCAAAGCCCACTAATTTCATATCCCACTTCCTTTTTATGATTTAAAATCTTATTTAAATTTGGAACCTCAATTTCATATTTTATTTTCAAATTTCCTTTTTGTTTTTCCCAAACTATTTTAAATCTAGATTTTAAAATCTTTTTACACTTAAACAAACCGCTTAAGTTTCATTATTAAAAATCCTTTTGTTTATATTATTAAAATCTCTATTTTCAATATTCCAGGATCTCTTTTTACAATATTCCGAAATTATCAAATACAAATTTTAATCGAACTATTTATTTATTTTCTAAGTTCATTTTTTAATTTATCCAAATTTCACTATAATTATTTTACCTTCAGTTTTCCTTTTTATTTTTGTTTTAAAAATTCAATATTCATATTTATGGTATTTTAAAATACCAAAATCAATCTGTAAATACCCGCAAATCCGTCTTCCGAAAACCCGACACTGCTACGTCCACTGTAGCTACTGTCGAACGATCGGGTGGCGGAAACGCGAACTTTAATGTTTAAAAGAAGAGATAGAAGAAAAGATAGAAGAAAAAGAGAAGAAGAGAGAAGAACGAAAGAAGAAGAAGAACAGAACAACATCAGAACAGAAAACAATATCAGAATCTCACATATCGCAGCGGAACAATATATAATAAATAATCACTAGTCTTTTAAAACAAAGAACTATATCAGTTTATATATATACATCAATCATCAGAGTCAATATACAACTCAATACAACACAGCACATCAATGGACAGTTATATAACTTGTCCTCATACAGAATACACAGCGGAATAATACTATCAGATACAAATACTACGTCTCGCCATCCAGCTTATCTCCAAAGCTCCAGAATATCCAGAATATCCTGATAATCTAACTCTGAACTGCCCGTGTGGAAATTGGTGGGCACCCAGAGTTTAGAAGGGAAACAATAAACTTCGAGTCAGTCATGGTGACTGGTGTGAGATCGTAAAACAGTTATTCTTTAAAATAAACAACAGGATAATTTTAAAGTCAATTCGCAATGCTTTTGGAAAATGAAACTACCATAAGACCTCCCGCCACACACACAATGCAAACGCAGACTTGGAGGAGATTTCTTCTTATGATAGTCAAAGATGCTTACTACGCAAAAATCAAATTCTTTTTGATATTATTATTAGTGCATAGTGGAAAACATTTCGAAAGTAGAATATAAATCTTAGCCAGCATAGGTACCATTATATTATGCCTGCTATAGCTGCCTCCTGAGGAGACAGGTTATACAATTGAAATCGTAAAGGCTCGTATTGTTTCTTTGGATTTCCAACAAATGGTCAGGCTAAGGAACTTCCTATCCACGATGGGTACGTCCCTGGAATAGACGACCCGAGAACCTAACCGGATCTCTGCCAACACAAGGCCGGGTTACCTCTGCAAAAATAGGTAACTACTAACACGCGTATGCCATCCCCCGATCGTCACCGATCTTCCCGAGGATCACCGATTCGCAACAAACCACATAGTAAAAATAATGCAGTAACCACAGAGGTTAAGTATCTGGGCTCCATACCATGATACCACCTTTATCCAGAAGGAATGACATACACTAAGGGGCGCTACTCCCTAGAACCTTGCCGCATCCTTCCTGTTTCGACCATTTCCGGGGTGTGAGGCTCGATGAAGTCTCGTCCACAAAGCTATGCTTTCTCAAAAAGCCCTGCTTCGGGTCAAACAAAATGATCAACCTATGATCACAAAGATATAAGATCAAACAAATGATCATATCGCAAATGATCAAACACTGATCATTTCACAGCAACACTCAGTATGCCACGTTACCAAATTGGGATATATCGCTGATAAATTTCAACTACATAACCTCTGAGCTCGTACGTCTCAAAGAAGGGTGTTAAGCTAAGAGAATAAATTCTCCGCCACCAACAGAAATGTATTTGAAAGAAATCAGCTTTATATCTCAAATTGTAACGTCAGACACACAATCCATACAAGTCTGTTCCGGGATCGAACAGAACCGAAGGCACTTCTCACGAAGCCCTTGCATTTCCGGATAATTTTCTAATCACGTCCGGACTTTTCGTCACTAAGGGTGATAAAACCTCTAAACCGGAGATCAGCCGATGTAGAGTAACTCGACGGTAATCCTTCCGTTTTCAAAAATATCCGGTCTTCAACACCGGTCTTCGAATGCAATTCATAACGACGTATCACATATTCGGAATGGGTTATACGACCCCATGGTCCTTTCCCGGCTAACCCGAATAGTGAGCGCTTATTCAAAAATAAGTGTGGCATTCAAATTCATCCAATTCACAACAAATACCTATCTAAAGGTAATTATTGATAGTCGGTTATTTAACTATCAATAAAGATGCGCAACATCATCAGATTCCAAATAATTTTCCAAATTATTTCATCTGCAAAAATATCTTTACTAGATATAAAATTTCCACACTTAACCGTTTGAAAACAATTTCAAATCAATTTCCACATTTCTTTTTACCTTTGAAGATAAAATCTCAAAACAGTTCATTTCATATTGGAAAAACGTTTCCATACTTATTTAAAATAAGTAATTCACAAAACTATTTATTTTCAACATTTGAAAATATTCGATATACTTAAATCAAATTAAGTATATATTCATTCTTTAAGGAAAACATTCTTTTAACACCTTTATTTGAGTCAAAACGAATGTTACGTAAAACATCGTTACGACGACTCAAAATCTCTAGTATAGGGATTCGAAATTAAGATAGATATGTAAATCCCAATACTACATCAAAACATTTCCTTTCGGAAATCATTTACTATAACAATAGTGTTATAGTCCACCATTTCCTTATTTTTCGAAAACGTCTATTTCAACAATAAAGGTTGAAATCTATGCTTTCGATTCATAATACATTTTAAAACATTTTTAAAATGTTTAACTTCATTTTCAATGTCACTTTTCCAAAACTATCCATTTTACTTAACGATATATTCACTATCCAAAATCGTGAATATATCTCCACTAATTACATTTCACTGTTTTCTACACATTTTATTTCAATAATAATTCGCTATCTAAAATCGCGAATATATCTCCTTCAACAACCTTCTATATTTAATTTATCAAATCCAATTGATTTCGAATTTATAAAACAACGTTTATAAATTCACCTTTATATTTTCTAACAACTTCGATTTATAAAATTCTCCTTTTATTAACTTCTAAAATTACTTATCAAAATAAGTGACTTCGGGTTTATAAACAACGTTTATAAATCACATTTATATTTCATGACAATTTCAATTTATAAAATCATTTTTATTAGCAAATTCTGTTCAAATCTCATCTAAGTGCAAAAATCTAATTTATAAGCAAATTCCTTATAAATCTTCTATCCTACAACTTCTATACAATTTATACTTCACAATTTATAAATCTATAAATCTCGTTCACATATGATTTTTATTATCACTTCATTTTTAACACTTATAAAAACTCGTTTTATAATTCCAATATCTTAATTTATAAAATGTCAACTTTATAAACCTTTTTAAGTAACCCGTTTATAATATTTTAAAAATCTCAATTTAAACCATTTTTTAAATCAATCAACTATTTATTCCAAAAATCACTTTTCGATTTTATTTCACAAAGATCTTAACTTTTATAACTTTAAGATTTGAACGTTTATTTATTTAAAATAAATCACTTCAAAATTTTAATAAAACGTATAATTTCAAAGATCGCTTTAAAAATCCTTTCAAATTAAAAGTCGTTATTTTTTAAAACTTGAATCCAATGATGCAACGCATCAATTAGTCCATCACAACATCAAACATCATATATCAACATATGATAACAGAATATACATCAATATCTGTAAATAAATAAATACAGTTGAGGAATCCAGTTGGATCCCTCCAACCTGTTTCCCTGCATCCAAAGATGTTAGCACAATACCAATTCCACTTCGAGGTGGAATATCGCGGTATATAGGTTTTATAAAAATCCGCTTACTAACGGCGCAATAGGGTCTCATCCGCTATACGAGGCGGGAAATCATCAATCCAATATATACATATGCCAATATGTATATACTGCTATATATATAGATATATCCTATCATATCTAATAGCACATTCAAACAAATCAATCAATAACTGCAATTCAATTATAAATCTGAGTGAGAAGATCTCACCTTAGCTTTTATTTTTTTTGCAATCCAATCCAATCTCGACCCAATTATCTTGATTTATACCTTGTATAAATAATTATACAAATTTATTAATATTCGAACCAATTAAATAACCAATTTCCGTTTTTAATTGTTAAATTTTGATAGTTCGTTCTAAACCAATTTCTAAATTAATAAATTTTATTTTACCACCATTTAAATTTCTTTAAACCCATCCCTTTTATAACTTTATATTGAATTTTACATTTTTAATAATCCTATCAATTTTAAAACAATAAATTTTTTTCAAAAGTCTTTTCTCTTGCTGTAAAACAGATTTTTAGTTTAAACATAAAAATTCCTATATAAATATTCAAATTGAATTAAGAACACTTAAATTTTAAAACTGCTTATACATAAGATTTCCTTTACTGTAAATATTTAAACAAACCAAATTTTAAACAAATTCCCCCTTTTCTTTTTCTGTGAACTAAAATTTTATTTACACATATACTTAAAACAAAAATCTGTTTTTCTATATACATTATTTTAACTTCAAACTAATGACTTAGTTAATTAATAAATTATTCAGTTTAAAATGAAAATCAAAACAACAAATCGTTACCTGCATCACTCTCGCCAAAACGAACAAGAACACTGCATATTATTTTTTTTTGAAAAAGAAAATAAGTTATACCTTTACTGTAAAATGCAAACCCAGGCTCGACGTGATTCCCATCGCCTAGTCGCTGCTCCGCCTACTACGCGTGCCTAGCCCACACCTGCCCACGAACTCGACGCGGCACTAAGCCATCGATCTCGTTCCCCTTCTCGTGCAACTTCACCAGAGAAACCCCTTGCGAATGCCGCAGTCCTCCACGCACGCGCTATCGAGCTCGCGACCTCCTTTCACTGCTCGAGCTTCGCCTACGAACGCATCACTACTCGTCGATTTCGAACAGTCCCCCCAGCCCCTTACTGCCATCACCAACCTCGACGAAACCATCGCAACCCCAAAATCCAAAACCCTAGCCTCGTCGACGTCAACGCGACCTGCCTTGCCTCGAGCGTGCGAGCTCTATTCAGGCACTGCCGCATCGTCTTGCCCTCCAATCGCGAACCACCTGATACATCGCCACAACCCATGCTCGTTCGAACCCACTACCCATTCGCGCGCCGCCGCCCCTTGCCTCCCCCTTCGTTCGTGACCTCGAGCCCTCGAGACCAACTGTCGTCGCACTCGAAATTTATTTTCGTCGGTATGAATTTGAAAGAGAGGAAGGGATTCGAATTCGTGGATTTAGTTGAAAGGGAGAGAGTTCGATTTTTATTTAGTTTGAACTGGGGAGGGAATAAGTACGCGGCCATGCTCTTTTCACGTTTTCTTTCATGATTCTAGGCTGAAACAAAGGGGGCGTGTTTCATGGAAGAGAAAGGGGCTGATGTAGATTTATATATATTTAAATTTTAATTTGAATTTCATTTCATTCCAATGCGTTTGCATCTCGTACGGTCACGAAACAACTCCGAAAATTACGAAAATTGAAACCCGATAATAATTCAACGTTACGGACCCAATGGAACTGGTTTCGTTGAATTCCGAGACTGTTCCTCGGACGGCTATTTTTAAATATCGATACGAACGATATAATTTCAAAACTGAACGAAACAGTTTGAAATCAGATTCTGAAGCTTCAATCATTTTCAGAATTATCAATATATATTTTACAAGCGTTTGAAATATTTTTCTTCGGCTTAAAATTAAAGATTCAAATTTTTGTTCAACTTCAATCAATTAAATTTTATAATTTAATCGTCAAATTCAAAGTTATATTCGGGATTCAAATTAAATCATCATTCAAATATTTAAAATTAATTAAATATTCTCAATTTAATTCGTTCAAAATTCTGGGTCGTTACACAATCCAGTAATACAATAGCGTCCAATAAATTTAAATTGCACTATAATCCACTATGGATTATTTAAACAGATTATATACCAATATATATAAAATTAAATTCAACATTTTTGAGGAATCCTGTTGGATCCCTCCAACCTGTTTTTCCTGCATCCACGGATGTTAGCACAATATAAAAATACCAATCCCACTTCGAGGGGGATATCGCGGTATATAGGATCATCCGTTGTTATGCGGGGCGCAAAGGCTCTCATCCGCTATATATATGCGGGAATATCAATCACTCCAATATATATATACTACTATATATAATACCACATTCAAATGATAATAATTATCAATTCTATCAATCAATCAATAATTAACTTTAACTATTTACAATTAATTACGGTAATCCAAAATTGAGTAAGATTAACTCATTTTTATTTCCTGTCGCTTTCGCATTCCGGTTCTGATTTATTTGAAATTATCTAAAAATTTCAGAAGCTCCAAATTCGTCCAAACCATTTTCTATGCGTAGATGACGACATCACGATCCCAAGAATCTTGAATCGTCCGAATCGAACCTCATACGCATGAGATATAAATTTTATAAGTGGATGATAATTTAATTTAACTAAACACTAATTTAATATTATACTAAAACCCATACCCAACAATATGAACCCGGCCCACTCTCAACAGTGATCTTCCCCAAAATAATGCCGCTCACCAGCAACTTGAAATTTCTCCATGTCGATGTCCTTTTTTTCTTACTTCTCCTTCTTTTTTCTTTTTTTTTATAAAGAAGCCATACCACTGTAATTGGCCCAAGCCCACGAGAACCATACCCGACCCTCTACTTCTTCTTCCTCCCCTTTCTTTTTTTCCCAGAGCAAAAAAATGCACGCCATTATCGTGCACGTGCACGCTTCGCTCAGTCCATCAACGCCTCAACCAGCTTGCCATCGCGACCGCCTTACCATGCCCATCTCGATCCCTACCTCGCCATCGTCTCTGACCCAGCGTAGCAAAATGCGACAACCCGTGCGAGCTACAGGCGACCCAAAAGTCACGACCACCCAAACATGACCGCACCCTCCACAAACTCGGCCCTGCGTGCGCCTCGCTACCACGAACACAATTCTGGCCACCAAACGAGCCATCGAAAACCCAAACCCCATCAAACCAAAACCCTAATTCGAACCTTCACATTTGATCGTCACACATAGTGCTGCCCCCAAAAATTTCTACACGGAAATGAAGACCTAGTCGAAAAATGAATTTAGGGATTGGGTTGAGGATTTTTAGATTAGTAATTCAAGAGGATTTAATTTTCAAAGTTTTTTTTTGAACTGTACCATTTTTCTTTTTCTTTTTTTGAAACTGACTGGAAGAACGCAGTGATTTAAAAGGAGGAGGGAAGCGTGTTCAAGGAGCAAGAATGAACAGTAGAGTAGACCGAAATGATGTAATTGCAGCTGAAAAGAGGTTGACTAGACATTATATTAATTTAAATTTTCAAAATGTCTCGATCTAAGCAGCTCAAAATCTCGAACCCCTATCGAGGCATGCCGCTAGGCGTTTATAATGTTATACCCCTATTTCGAACGCAATGGCAAAGGTTTCGAGTCCTAATTCGATCGTATGGAGAAGATAGCTTTTTGGACCCAATTACTATATTAAATTTTTGATATAAATTTCAACGTGTTTATATACTGTACGGCCAAACGATAACTCCAAACATTACGATATTTGAAATCCGATAATAATACATTATTACGGATCCAATGGAACTTGTTTCGTCGAATTCCGAGACTGTGCCTCGGAAGGCTATTTTAAATGTAAATTTAAACGATATATTTTTAAAACTGAATAAATCACTTTTAAATTCAATTTTAAAATTTTTATTATCTTCCTTATTATAAATATAAATTTTATATGCCTTTAAATTATTTTTAACAAGCTTAAGACTCAAGATTCACTATTTTAACCAATTTCCAGCTATTAACTTCAATAATTAAATTATCCAATAAATGGTTATATTTGAAATTCAAGTTAAAAATTAACTTTTAAATATTTAAAATCAATTAAATATTTAAATTTCAAATATCCAAAATTCTGGAACGTTACACCCTTTCAGTCAGGAACTGATGGTCTCACAATAGTTAGGTGAGGCTGGGACAAGGTTACGCTAATTAGGGTAAATAAGTAGCCAACAGAATAAAAAAAGTAAATTAAACGCAAAATAAAAGATTAGACTTAGGGTCTGATAAAAGAGTGAGATGCGTTTGGAGCAGCCCAAAGGATGAAGAGCCTAACGAAGTAGTTCATCACAGATTTCAGCACAGAAGAAGCACGTCCAACTTAGTTATTTTAGGCTAGAAGGAAGTACGAGACTTCAACGAGATGTGAGGGTACTCTAGGATGGCCCTTTGGGGTAGGCACAGCGAAGCAGTCCTCCAGAGGCAGGTCTGTAGGTATTCCATCAAAAGAGTATGCCTTGACTGCTTTTTGCATGGTAGGACCATTGTAGGCAGTCAAAAGGGGTTGATGTTTGGCATAGGATATTCGTATGTCCCAGTACTTGCAAGTTAGTTTTAGCGGGCTGGACCCAAAAGGATAGTCGCATGCAGATATCGGGCCAGCATCAAAACCAAGAAGCGAGTTCGAGAAAGACTAGAGTTAAACCTATAGTCCAGTGATTCTTTCACTATCGAGACATTGGATGAGGGGCACAGCCAATTGGATGTTTAGATTGTTTGCAGTAGGGCACAACCACTTAGCTCTTAAGAGGTCTTTCGATTAGTTGAGGGGTGGCTGCGTGGGGCCATAGCCACGATAAGAAAAGGGATAGACCAAGTAGAATATCTGTATTGTAGGCCTAACAAGGTAGTCCTTTACAGAAATAGAAAATTCCCGATTGAGTTTCGTACAAGGTAGACCTTGTAAAGCGGGATTCAGGGAGTAGACAGAATGATTACGTATAGTCCTCAATGTACGCACTGGGTGGTACATTGTGGATGTCCGAGCATTAGTATAGACTAGTGCGGGTGCAGTTTTACGTTTTCATAGTAGACGATGGAACATCTGTATTGTAGGCCTTACGAGGCAGTCCTTTATAGATATAGTCACAGAACGCCATAGAAGCAAGATGATGGAGTCCTTTGCGAGGAGGATACGGAAGGTACTATGGGTAGTACCTAGGACCGATGCTGCCATTGGGCTTATAGCTACATATATATCAGTATTAGGTTTTGATCTATTAGGGAGTAGATGGGCACGATTCACGCACAAAGGCGAGGGCATTATGAACCCATTGAACCTAATATAACGGTCATTGGAAATAAAACGGTATATGTAGAATTAAGCTTAGAAGTGTATAATTTGTCCATTCACCGGAACTTTAGTTCTGACCCCCTCCTCATAACATCATATATGTTAGGTAGATGGCAGAGTGTGACGCCCCACCTCTATACCCACGCCAGCCAAGGACACTACGAGGTAATGCCGTCAACTAGCACGGAGAATAAGGCTGTTGAGGAGCGACCATCTGTATAATTGCTTTGTGCGAGTACCGATATGCCAGATAAAAATATAACTTTTCATCTCAAGAGGAAATCCGACATACCGATACAAACTCAAAGCTACTACACAGTGACTATATGGACTTCGGAAACAAATATAGAAATAAACATAACACAAACCAGTCACAGACAATTCATATCACAAAGGCGGAAATAGATATGAATATAACACATGAAAGTGTACATCAGAGAAGTGGTCAAATAAGATCCACGATAATACAAAAGAATAGCATCACATGTTATACAAAAGAATAAGTACACAACATAGAGTCTATATCTCAAATGTGTACATCCAAAAACTACTAATCTATGTAGTTAGCCAAAAGTCAGAATAATCCAGAAGAGAAGTCAAGCAGAAGCACCTGTAACATCTCGGTCTGACCCGAGTATTATTTATAAGAAAATAATAAACGGATCAGTCTAGCTATAAATATCAGATGATATGGTATAAAGTAAACGACATGACATGAACATGTAATAACCATAACATCGTACTACTATAAGTACGTAAATGATAAGCAACAAGAGATTAATCAATTTCTCAAGGATCTTCTCGAAGATCCAAACCCATAAAAAGGTAATGACACACCAATTCACCAATACACAATAAAAACTGATATCATATCAATGAAAATTACAAAAGTTGGTGAAGCACTAAATCCAGAAATCAACACACGAAATCCAAAACAAATCTCAGAATTCAACACACGAAATCCAGAAATCACTAAAAATGGGAAGTCCGAGCACACGGACGAGAAGCTATCCATTTAATTTTCCGAACACACGGATGAGAAGCTATCTCATGGAAGCTATCCATTTAATTTTCCGAACACATGGATGGCCCGAAGGCCTTTGACACACTGACGGCCCAAAGACCATGGGGTGCGGCCCCATATATGTGAGTAGAAACATCACCCAAGCGGGGTCTAGTCTCCCTCGCGGACAAAGAGACATCGTTCAATCGCTAGTCTAAATCACAAGAATGATCGTCATGATCATAAGGAAGTGTCAATTACACTAAGCTAGTAAATATATGAGTTTAGCTTCATGTCCCATAACCACTAGCTTAACTTAAATATTTACGAACAAACTGTAGATCTCCACTAGAAAATTGTCACAAGAGTTTCAATCGAACAAGTCCATAAATTAACCGATGAAGTAAACGCAAGCGTTTCATACCACTTGTTTTGCTAAGCTGTTTAATTAGATTTTCTCATACGAATGAGGTAAAGGTTTGTATATACTAGTAGATTGGAAAACAGCTTTATAAACGAGTTTGATATTGAAAATAGAGTTGAAATCGTTTTGATGAAGAAGTTTTGATATTTAATACTAGTATAGAAAACCTTTATATTTTGAAGTGACAAATCATAGAAGTGATTGTAGAAACAATCAATCATAAAAATTCACATTCGAAGACGTGAATAAAATTCAAAGAAATCGATATCAAATCCATCAAAATGGATATTTCCAATAATTCCCAAAGAGAATGTCATCAAAGTTGATAATAAATGATAACAACAAAAGGGAGCCAACACGAATCGATTAAAGTTGGAAATTCAACGAAATAGACAATATAGGCATAATTGGCAAATAGGAGCAGGTCGGTCAACCGGCTCACTGAGTTCGGTTGACCGGACCAGAGACAGAAATTCTCGGGTAGAAGGTCGGTCGACCGGACTTCCTGGTCGGTCAGCCGGAGCCAAAATTCCTGCACTCCCAAAACAGAGGCAGGGAAGTGCTCAAGTAGCAGGTCGGTCGACCGGACCCTGCATTCGGTCGGTCGGAGCCTGATTTCCAGCACTTCTTGCCCTATCAATGAATACCAATTCTTTCCAAATCAAAAGCAATAGCACATGAATACTTGTTAGGAATTCATACCCAACATCAATGATATCAAGAGAGGTAGATGTGAGATAAAAATCTCACCTTTTCACAAAAACAAGGAAGAAGGAGCTTGAAAGCAAAGGGAGAATCAACCACTCTTCAACACAACCCAAATGAGCTTGAATCTATGCTCAAAAAGGAGAACATTCCCAAAGTTAGGTTTAGGAATTTCTGAAATTGATAAAAGAATGAGTTGGAGAAGAAGAAGAGGATGCTTACCAATAGCTTCTCTTTGAATTTGGAGCAAGAATTTGAGATTGAAAGAGGAACTAGGGCTTGGAGTTTTAATTTCCCATCTCTCCCACCATTTTTGCTTTAGAACTGAAAAGAGGAGGAAGTGAGAGTGAATGGGGAGGGATGGTTCAGTTTGGGGTATAAGGAGGGCTGAAACACAAACCCAAACCCAAAGTGAAAAAGTAGCAAAATCTACTAACTCCAAACATATCGAAGTTTATACTCAAAAAGGTCGTAAACATCATTTTGAACTCAATGGGGGTGGTCTCGAGTCCTAATTCGACTGTTTGCAAAAAGTAGCTTTTCGGACTAAAATCCGACTAACGATGAAATATTTAAATAAAATACTTAAATATACAATCGATAAATATGCGGGTTGTTACACAGAGACTTTCCAACTTTGAGACATTTGTTTAGAAAGTGTTAGGTGAGTTACTATTATATTTTAGTTAGTTCTGCTGTGAGATATTTATCCGAGCTCTGATATATTTGTCTTTGCCTATTTCCAGGATACCAAAAACCCAACTCGGGCTTCAGTGGGCTTGGATTTTAGCATTTTTGCTAAAAGTCTGGACCCATTGGAATTCGGGTTATTACGTTTACGAACTATGGTCTCAGTAGATGCATTTATCTTTCTTGAAATATCTCAACCATGAATATTGAAAATAAAATATTATTTTGTGTTGTAATTTGTTACTCACAATTGCAATTATTTGCAATTACAATCACATAACATTTTACTTAAGGACTTCCTTGTTTATTAACTTTTATTATTTACTTTATATCACAATGTAACAAAATATATATAAGAAATCACACACCTTTTATTTCAAACGAGATTCATTACAGAGCTAGATAATTTATAATAAATTATGCAATTGATCCTATCTTAACTCTCTTAGAAAAGATGTTATCCATAACATAAAGAAGAATAATGCTGAAAACATGGATATGGAATATTGTCGACAACATGAAGGAGAATGGTGTCGAAAACAATAAGGGGGAATGTTATCGAAAACATGATGAGGAATGCTATCTAAAACATGAAGAGTAATGCTATCAGAAACATAAAGTGAGAATGTTATCAAAAACTTGAAGAGGGACGCTTACGAAAACATGAAAAGAGAATGATATCAAAAACACAAGCGAAAAGCTATCAAAGATATGAGGGAAATGCTATTAGAGTACATAGAAGAGAGCTATCAAAGCTATGATTTAAAGAACAATCGAAAATATGAATTCAAGAGCTACTAGAAGATTATTTAAAGAGTTACCAAAAGTTTGATTTCAAGAGCCGTCGAAAAGATGGTTGAACGAGCTATTAAAAGTATGAGTCCAAGAGATATCGAAAAGGCAATATGCTATCGAAAATACTGAAAGGGAGTGCGGATTAAGGATCTTAAGGCTAATTTAACAATAGAGGGGGGTGAATAGTGTTTAATGGATTCTAAGACTTATATGGACTAAATTAAAATTATGACACAAACAAATGCAGAACTTAATCACAGAACAATCACAGAATCAAACACAGATGCAGAAAGTAAATAAAAAGCAGTAAAAGGAAAGAACACACCGGATTTTATACTGGTTCGGAGTTACCCTACATCCAGTCCTGTACCAAGGCAGAACACCTCATACTGATTTTTATTATACCAAAGTTGAGATTACAATCCTCGGTTTCTAAAGGCCTTGAGGTACCCTCCTGTCTCATGAGTCCGGGGAAAACTCTCTTGATTTATGGGCCACAAGATTACCCAATTGATTTCCAGGCACAACCACACCTTATAGAGAGACCCGATAAACTTTTGATTACAAATTGATCCTATAACTATGAATAGCACTTTGATCTTTGAGAGAGGGCAGAGAATCAAACAAGAATGAGATTCTAATTTGATTCACTTGAGAATTCGGCAGAATTTCGGCACGATCTTAAAAATATGAATATTTTAGAATATGGATTTGTGGAGAAGAAGGAGTGAAGAAAAATAAGAAAGTAGTTAGTTAAAAAATTTGTTTGTGAAGGCTATTTATAGACCAGTAACGGTCATAACCATTCGTGAAGAGATTTAAACGAATAGACACTTCTTTTGAAAATTGAAACTTTTGAATTTAACGGCCACCATGTCGACATGGGGTATCTCATGATGTCGACATCCCTTAGTTAAAAACAATGTAAAATTTGTTTTGAAAATGGTATTGAAAGGAAAACAAGATGAAATTATTCTAGAGTAAAATAAACTAATTTTCCTATGTTTTAAAATATAGAAGAGTAGAAAAATATATTTTTAGAATGTATATATAAATTTGATTTTAAATCTCAAGTATAAATATATTATAAAAGAATATTTAAAAATCAGAAGATAGTTTTAAAAACAAATGAAGTTTAAAACAAGAGTTTATTTAAAAACAAAGACAAAGAATATTTTAAGGCTAAAACATTTTGAAAACCAGTTTTGAAAATCATTTTGAAAAACCATTTTGAAGTAGTTTTGTAAGCTTCTTCCTACAGAATATCTCATCACATCCGGACTCGAGAACTTGTACAAAACCAAGATTTTCGTGGGTTTGTAAGCCACTTGTCGTAGGTTTGTAAGCTACTTGTCGTGGGTTTGTAAGCCACTAAGAAGATAGAAATGGGTTCCATCCCAAATGAAATATGGAATGAAGATTTCCGTGCTATTATGAAGTTTTAACAATAAACTAGACACTTATCTTGAAATCTTGATCTTGATACTCATGAGTCTTCAAACTTGATTTCTTCATCCTTGACCTTTATACTGTACAATCTTCAATAATTAGTACCTGCCTTATATATATCCTGCATAATAACATTCATATATATCTAGACAATAGTGTTAGTATATAAGTTATAATAAAATAAGTTACAAAGGTTGTTGTCATCAAAACCACTATCTCCAGTTCGTAACAATCTCCCCCTTTTTGATAATGACAACCTTATAAAATATTCTCACCACTTCGATCATACCATAACTCCCCCTTACACCAACAACTCCCCCTTACTCCTAGCCTACTATTTTATATAACTTCTCCCCCTTTGTCATCAACAAAACAATAACCTATAAACCTTGAACTTAATAGAAAATGAGATAAACAAACATATGATATAAGAATAATAACTATGTATGAGTGAAATATAGCATCCTAAGTTAAATGAAATTCAAGATTTTATACACCAAAGATTGTTTTTAGAAGAACATTAATTAAGATAACACTTTATATACAAATTAACAAACCAATATATAATCAAGAAAGAGAAAAACAAAAACGAAAAATACTTAACGATGACCCTTAGCTATTGGTGATTTATGGACCGAACAATTTGGATAATGGAGACAAAAGCTTTCACGTAGTTCGACCAAGTTCCCATTACCATAAAAAAGGACCTCTCCAGCGCAAATCATACCATCGTCTTCGTCCATATGAACTTCCGGATTCGGCAGAGGATGTTCTTCTTCTTGATCCTCTTGTGGTTCTTCTATAGGCTCTTCTTCTTCAGAATCCATGGCTTGTAACGACCCATAAATTTTGATAGGTTTTAATAACGTATTTAACTGAATTTTTCTGAAATTTTAAATGATTGAATTTTGAAATAAAATTTTATATTTTGAATACGTTTATTTTAATATAGCAAATGGAAAATTTTCATCAGATAATATGAAGGTTTATTTTATTGTAAAATTTTATTTCAATTTAATCAGTTAAAATTTGATGGTAATAAAATGTTTTCCAAACATGAATATTTTTATATAGAAAATTTGAAAATCATCTTCTGAGTGAGACGTCATCTTTCGTTTTTCTAAATTTGGATTTCTATTGCTCCGTTTATCTTAATTCTGGCAAAATAGCAGCATTTTCGGTACTAATTATTGACTTTTGATCGGATAATCGTACCACTAATATCTGTATACCGTTTTGATCGTCTCGTCGTACTGATCTCTGCGGTATATTTACTTCTATAATTTGAAGTCCGGTACGCAACGGAGACAATATTGCAGTTTGTTGTATGGTACCATATTTGTAACTTTTCAAATTCTCTCTGCCGTTCCAGTGTAGTCGTGTACCCCAAGTATAAAAAACTGCTTTAAACTCTCAGCTGAAATCTAGGGACTCACCGTTGGAATTTCTTTAATTAGAGATTTGTTCATATACGTTATTTTAAATAGCTTCTTCTTCTTCTATTTATCTTTCCTGAAGCCTATTATCTTCCTAGTCTGTCACTTTATGTTTCCTTATGGCCGAGCAAAAAGAAAATTTTGTGTGTTGCTGTGCATAACCATCGGCCTTCACCCGAGTCCACCTTCCACCTCCTCCGCCTTATTTCTCCAGCCCCCGCAAGCAGCTCACCCGCGTCCTCCTACCCACCACGGCCTGGCCATCCACCATTCGCTCCTCCCCTTACCTTAGCCTGATCAAAGGCGAAGCACCACCGAATAACTAACACCTCTCCCACTTCCTTCCTCCTCCACCATGGTCACTGCCGTGACCATTGACAGTCGAGTCTCCCCTCCCTAGGACCAGCTTCCATCGGCGCCTCACCACGGTCTCCACCCTAGCCACCTCCGCATCACCCTTCTCCGTAACCTCTCCTCCTCCTTTTGTAAGAGGTATATTATATATATAAAGGTTAGTTATAAGTTTTATAATATATATGTATATATGAGCTGGTTATGACCTCTTAGGTACTATATTAAAGATGTATTTTATTTTAAAAAGAAAGTTTATACATAAGGTTTTATTTCTAAATTATTAACAGGTGTCTTTGATTTTGAAATATGCATCTACAAGTTTTAAAAACGTTAATATATGGTTGTGGTTTTGAAATGTATGCAGATCTGAAATGTAAATATGTAAGTTTGTCTATAATAGGTGATAACAGTTGGGTTTGGCCGACAATATTTAGTTCTCTAGTATATAATGTGGGTAGTAGTTGTATTGTTTATAATTTAAGAAGTTATAATAGTTAAACTTCATAATCTGTATGATTTTATAAAAGAAATTTTATTTATTTATTATTATTATTATTATTTTCTTTCTTTCTCGGTGCTTTTATTTTTGACAACAGTATATATTATCTTTGGTTCTGCATATTAAAGTCTGCACTATATACCAACTTTCGTATATTTTTCTTTTTATAATATAATATTTTGTTTCAAACTTTGCCTTCTTTTATATGTATATTTACACAATCTGTCGCATCTATATATATGTATAAAGAATTTCGAAAATAATATATATGTTTTGTGTTTTGTTATGAATGTATTATATATATATATATGTCAGTTTTCGTTAGTATATTTTGTTAGTGTAGATATATATGTATGTTTAGCCTTTTGTCATATTATCGTTCGACTGTTGAAGTTTATATATTATAAAGTATAGGTATGCAAGTCTATAGGTTGAGTTAAAGATTGATTGCAAAGATAGGTTGTGTGTTTGACAGTATATATATTTACGTTCTAATATAATTTAGATGTGTTGTATAAATCATTAAATCTGTCGGTTATATAAGTATTTCATATTTGCTAGTCTATATATATGTATTTAATATATGATATGTTTAAAATTATATATTTTGTGAATAACTAATTGTAAGTATTTAGATATATATATTTGATTTATGTTATTAAAGTTATAAAGTTTATATTGTTTTACTGTTAGATTTTCTTAAAATATATCCATGCTAGTTTATAATATTAGTATGGATAAGATTTCATTATATTATCTATTATCTTATTGACTAGTGAAATGATTTAGATTTAAATTTTTGTTAATGTATGATTTTTCCAAATCTACCATAAATGATATAGATTTTATTATATTTTATCACTAAAGTCAAATTTTTGATTTGAAGAGAAATAAGTATATTTCATTTTTTTTTATTTTGAATTTAGAATATGATTTATATATATGTATATATAGTTATATTTATAGTTGTATATTTGAGTTCGCTTATATCGGTTATCTTCATCAATCCGGTCCTAATTTGATTTCGACTATTCTTGTTATCAGCTTTGATCGGCGAATTCGTGCCAAATTAGCTTTGTTCGGAATTCGTGCTTGGATTCGTAACTCATTCTATTGTCAAATCTCTCTAGCCTCGAAAGGTGAGCAATCACTCACGATTAACGTTCTTGTATTTATTAAATTTGATTTCAATTGAAATGCCAATTGAAATATGTTATTGTAGTTATTTAAATTGTTATATATGCTATTATCTGTAACTGTTCACCTATGGGATATGACACCATATCATGTTGTTTATATTATATTATTATTGATGATATATGCATGTTGTTGTATTTTATATTATCTGTTATCACTCTGCAAGTTCCCTGTTAGTATAGAATTCACTATGGGTTGAAATGATACATACCCGAATGGACTTTAGAATAGGAGAAAATCGTTATGGGTTGAAATGATAAACCCAAGCGGTTTTCATTTGAATTGAAATTGGGATTACGGGTTGAAATGATATCTATCCGTATATATTTAAATTTCGGATTGAAATGATAAATATCTGTATCACTTAACCAAATGATAGACATATACAGACACCATTTGTAACGACCCATATTTTTACGGATCGAGAAATCGAAGAAAATTTTGTCGAAAAGTTTTCACGAAGGTTGGCGAAATTTCTAAGTCCTAAGTCGTTCACGACTCAGTATAGGTCGTAAGTCGTATACGACTTAGGGGATAGGAGCGACCTAGGGAATGGTGAGTTAAGGGATAGGTCGTGAGGTAGGATAGGTCGAGTGAACGACCTAGGTATTGGAGCGACCAATAGGAAAGGCAGCGACCTACGAGAGTTAACGACCTAGCAGTTAGGTCGTATAGTGATTTTAGGTCGTAGGTGGTTAGGTCGTATGGTAGGTCGAGCGACTTAAGCGTTGACGACTTATAGGATGTTAGCGAGTTATGAGGTTTACGACCTAGTGGTTATCTAGTTAGTATAGTTAGGTCGGCAACGACCTAGAGAAGCTGGATAACAGTGAACGACCTAGGAGTTTAATGTTAGGTCGTAACACTGTTAGGTCGCGTGGGTCTAAGTGTTAGGTCGTAACATTGTTAGGTCGTCTAGACGACTTAGGAGTTTGGTTGAAAGTCTCTGTGTTGGTTAAGTCGGAGGCCCTGCTAAGTCGTAGGTCGCGTGATGTTTTAGGTCGCGTGAAGACTTAAGGTGTTAGGTCGTGAGCGACCTAAGGGGTTGTTAAGTCGCGAGCGCTGCTAAGTCATAGCTCGTAGATAGGTTGGCCTGGTAGGTCGTGAGTGCGCTTGGGCTTAGGTCGTTAGGTCGCATGCCTGCGATATGTTAGGTCGTAGGAGTGTTAAGCAGCTAAGTCTTAAGTCGTAATTTTGATTGGTCGTTGAAGCACCTGGGTTGTTAGGTCGAAGGCTTAGGTCGGTGGGGGTCTTAGGTCGTAGGTCGGAGATGACCTAATTCCGAGTTACGACTTAAGGGATTTTCGCCTATAAATAGAAGGGGGTTGGCTTCATTTTTGGGATCCGGATTTCGAAGCGACGAAGTGATGCCATTTTGAGAGCTCGACTTCTACACTTCTTCACTTCTTTTCTCCACTCTAATCTAGTGATTCCATCCATCCAAGTTGAAGATCAAATTGAAGATTCAAGAGCTTAGGTTGAAGATCTTCATCCTTTGAAGTGAGATTTCTTCGATTGAAGCGGATTCGTGATAGATCAAGCTAGATCCTTCGCTGTCCAGATCTGAAGCGTGTTGGTTTGGGGTTGTTTAGGAGATTTGGTGAGTGGTGATTATCTCTCACACGGATCCAAAGGAGTATATCGGATTGTTGGCTCGATTTGGTGTTAAAATAGTGATTTCCATGCATTTTCTTCATCCTAAGTGTAGATCCATATAGATCCATTGTTCATGATGATTTGACAACCATTTTACTAAGTGTTAACTTATGCAAGTTCATTCATCAAGATTGTAGAGATATTTCTCATGTTTTCATGCTTGTTAGACTTTCAACTCTTTAATTACGAAACTGCCATTATTGTGATAATTGTCTACTTAGATCATATTTGAATGCTTGATTGCTTGGATTAATGTTTGATTTGGATGATTGCTATGAATTAGATGATTGATGATTTGATTTAGACCAAAGATGATTCAAAGGCTAAGGGAAAGGCTCTTGAATTGGGAAAGCTGCTCGTGGCATATGTAGCGGGATGATGAAGCTCTTATGCATAGATTTGATAATGTGATGTTGAGATGAGGCTTTGCGAGGATGTGATGAAGTGAGGCATCATGTGATGAAGACTTGGTTTAATCCAGACGGGATCATTCCAAGCATGTTGATAACTCGGTGAAATGGTTCGAGTTGAGGATAATGAATGGTTATGGAAATGGTCGTCAAGGAGGATGACTAGGAGGCTTGGGTCTCATCGTTGTTGAAGGTTCTAGCATGCTCTAAGCAAGAGTACGTTTGGGAAGATTCGATAGTCCCAACGACCAACTGTTGATGGTCGAGTACTCTGGGTAGATTCGATAGTCCTAGGCATGGGTCACGATGACGTGCGGGAGTTATGTCTAGAACCAGGGTTACCATTAGCCCTTGATGGACGGCTGAAAGAATGTGCCGGTCATTCAATTAACGGTGATACTGAAGCAATGATAACAGTGATAGCCAGAGTCATGGATGTTTGGTTGTATCGTCATTCGGTCTCAAGAGCGGTATTTTCTGGGTGCTTATCTGATCTTGGTTTAGGCCTTGGGGGTTTGTACTTGGAAAACATCGCCCTTGACTCAAGTGATAATTGCTTTACTTTAAATTGTATGATCTGCTATGTTTGCTTCTGCTTAGTGTGTGTCTGGAGGCTATCACTGTAGAAAGAGGTTGGAGTCGGAGGGTTGTATTCCTATTCCTTTTCCTTTATTCTCTTTTGGTATGTTGTTAGTTAATTTACTGCTCACTAAGACTGTTGTCTGACTCAAGGCTTTATGTTTTAATTCTTATTGCCTTGGGCTGTTCGTCCATTTTGGGACGGGCAGACTAGGTAGCAGGTGACAGGTGCTGTTCTAGCTTTTCACGGTGCTGATATCGAAGACGAGATGGAGTATTGCATATTGTTTCTTTCTTACTATATGTACTGGATGTTCCGCTGCTTTGTATTCTCTGAGTGATATGTAGTGAGGCTTGTTGTATTGACTATTCAGATGATGTATTCAACTATTATGAAGTTTTATTGATGAGATTCTATTCTGTGATGCTTCACTATGTATATGTTCTATTGTATTTTGTCCATGCGCTGTGAGTAATACGATAGATTCTATTGGTTTAATTTACCTTGGCAATCGTCCATGGTCGCCTGGCACACTTTACAGCGCACTATCTCTAGGTTCAGTGCAGGGGTCATGGGCGGTCGTCACATTTGGTATCAGAGCATTGGTTAATCGATTTTACCCAACGCTCGCTGACGTAACTACGTATGAGAGACGTAATTGTAATTTTGATGGATGACTACTATATATAATATAGTAGATTAGTAGAGTTTGAGTCCTTTATGCAGTTGTTTCTCTAAGATGTTCAGATCATTCCTTTTTGTAGATATTGAGAATGAGTCGAAGAGGGAGACCAGCTGCTAGGGAAGGCCGTGCTACTGAAGGGACTGCTGACTATGCAGCTATGTTCGAAGCTATGATGACTTCGATCATGAGAAGAATACCAGTTCCGGGGACAGCAGTTGATGTTGGAGTTCAAGTCCAAACTCCAAAGCCGGTGGATTTTGCTAAGCTGTGTAAGGACTACACTGCTCTTGGAGGAAAGGTTTTCTTGGGAACAGAATCAACTATTGAGGTCCAAAGATGGATAGATGCTTGTAGAAGGATCTTTAGTGATTTGGGAATCGATGATGCAACTAAGAGGAAGTTGGCATCAAGGCAGCTTCAAGGGAGAGCCTCTGATTGGTGGAACTCTATTACCATCAATACTCCGGAGGAAGAGATTACTTGGGAGCAATTCCAAGCCCGATTTGAAGCTAAATTCATTTCTACAGCTCAGAAGTCTGTTCTGTTCAAGAAGTTTATGGAGCTCAAGCAAGGTGGAAGACCAGTTCTTAAGTATGTTTCTGAGTTTGAAGCTTTGTCCAAGTATGCCCGGTCATATATCGAATCTGCTTATCAGAAGAATGAGAAGTTTGTGACAGGCTTGGATAGTTATCTTAGGAGACAGTTAGTGGATCATTTGGACGATTCATTTGAGAAGCTTGTGGAGAAAGCTCTCAGGCATGAGAGTCTGTTTCCTAAGGAAGGATCTGTTGTTGCTGTGACCAAGGAAGAGTCTAAACCCCAGCAGGGTGGAAACAAGAAGAGGAAGCAGTAGCAACAGAAGGGTAAGGATGGCCAGAAGAAGTCGAAAGGCGAGGTGACTTGCTACAATTGTCAGTAGAAGGGCCATTTCTTGAAGGATTGTAAGAATCCGAAGGCACCAATGAAGTGTCACAACTGTGACAAGCTAGGGCATTTCAGGAAGAATTGTCCAGAACCGAGGAGGGACAAGCAGATTGTGCAAGCTTATGCTTTGGGAGCTGTTCCGTCGTCTTCGAAAACTCCTACTGCTGAAGAGAAAGGAAAGAGTGTGGTGGTTCAAGGTACTCTTTTCCTATGTGGTGTTCCAGTTAGAGTTCTGTTTGATACTGGGGCGTCGCATTCGTTTGTTTTTAATGAACTTGTAGGCCGGTTGGGTTTGGAACCGGATATTGTTGATAGGCCATTGGTTGTGACTAATCCCGTTGGGGGTTCATCTTGTTTGTGTATGTTATGTCGTGGTCTAGTTGTATCGAGTCATGATTGCTCTTTTGTTTGTGATTGTTTTGTTCTGAACTTTACGGGGTTCGGAATTATTTTGGGTATGGACTGGCTTAGGAAGTATGCGGCAAAGGTTGATTGCGAGAGGTTGGAAGTGACAGTCGAGAATGTGGAGGGGCGAAAGATTGTGATACGATGTAAGCATGAAGAAGGCGTCTTCATGAGCTTCATGTATTCGCTGGTTGTTCCACGGGATGGACTGTCATCAGTGCCGATCGCTAATGGATTCGAGGATGTCTTTGACGAAGTCAAAGGGTTGCCGCCGCATAGAGAGATCGAGTTTCGTATAGATCTAGTTGAAGGAGCCAGACCTGTTGTGATGCCTCTTAGGCGGATGGCGCCTAGGGAACAGCAGGAGTTGAGGGTGCAGGTTGATGATCTTTTGCAGAAAGGATTCATTCGGCGTAGTTTGTCCGAATGGGGTGCACCAGTTGTGTTTGTAACCAAAGCAGATGGATCGCTGAGGTTGTGTGTGGATTATCGTGAGCTGAATAAGGTGACTAAGAAGAACAAGTATCCATTGCCGAGAATAGATGACTTGTTCGATCAGCTTCACGAGGCTAAGGTGTTTTCTCAGATGGATTTGGCAACGGGATTTCACCAGTTGAGAGTGGCTAAGGATAGTGTGCCGAAGACTGCTTTTAGGACACCATCCCGTTTCTTTGAGTGGCTGGTAATGCCGTTTGGATTGACTAACGCGCCAGCATATTTTGTGGATCTTATGAATAGAGTGTTCAGAGATCAGTTGAACAAGTTTGTACTTGTGTTCGTGGATGACATTCTGATTTATTCCAGAACTAAAGAAGAGCACAAGACGCACTTGCGTATTGTTTTGGAAATCTTGCGGAAACATCAGCTGAAGGCTAAGTTTTCGAAGTGTCACTTCTGGAAGAGTGAAGTGAGGTTCTTAGGCCATGTGATTTCTGGAAATGGAATAGCGGTTGATCCCGCTAAGGTGGCAACAATCCAGGATTGGGTTAGACCTAAGAATGCATCTGATGTGAGAAGTTTTCTTGGATTAGCAGGATATTATCGACGGTTTATCATGGACTTCTCTAAGGTGGCTGCACCGTTAACAGGATTGACGAAAAAGAACCTAGTGTTCAAATGGGATGATAAGTGTGAGCAAACTTTTGGAATCCTGAAAGAACGTTTGACGAGTGCTCCTGTTTTAACTATTCCAAGTGGGAATGATGAGATGGTGGTTTACACCGACGCATGTGGTACTGGACTTGGAGCAGTGCTGATGCAGAGAGATAAAGTTGTTCCGTATGCAAGTCGACAACTGAAGCCGCATGAAAGGAATTACCCGACTCATGATTTGGAGTTAGCGGCGATTGTTTTGCTCTGAAGATGTGGAGACATTATCTATTGGGAGTTCGATTCGAGTTGTTTACAGATCATAAGTCATTGAAGTATCTTTTCTCCCAAAAGGATTTGAATCTTCGGCAGCAACGTTGGCTAGAGTTTTTGGCATCATATGATTTTGGTATAGCTTATACTCCGGGAAAAGGTAACGCAGTGGCAGACGCGTTAAGTCGAAGACATGCAGGACTGGGAGCCATGTTTTCTGAATGGAAGAATCTCGAGTATTTAGCTGGATTTGACTTCAGGCCTAGATGCGAATTGGAACCTGAGATGTTGGCAAACTTATCAATAAGACCGACTCTTGTGGAAAGGATTGGCGAGAGTCAAAAGCGAGATGATAAGATTGTTAAGATTATCCGTGATTTGGAATCTGGATTGGATCCAGAAAAGGATAAAGGATTCGAGGTCGATCGAGAGGGTTGGCTTCGGAAACAAGGACGACTAGTTGTTCCCGATACAGATGAATTGAGGAGTGAAGTTCTGAAGGAAAGTCATCACTCGAAGTTGACAATTCATCCAGGTGGAAATAAGATGTATCGGGATATGAAGAAAACCTATTACTGGGAAGGCATGAAGAAGGATGTTGGAAATTTTATCTCCAAGTGTATGAACTGCCAGTTGGTAAAAGCCGAACAGAAGAAGCCCAGTGGATTGCTTCAACCATTAGAAGTTCCTACATGGAAGTGGGAGCAGGTATCGATGGATTTTATCGATGGATTGCCTAGAACTAGAACGGGAAATGAAGGGATTTGGGTCATTATAGATCGTCTGACTAAGAGTGCAAGATTCATTCCTGTTCGATCGACTAGGACTGCATCAAAGTTGGCTGAGTTGTATGTTAAGTGGATAGTTCGATTCCATGGCATTCCAAAGAGTATAGTGAGCGATCGAGATCCATTGTTCACTAGTGGATTTTGGAAGAGCTTCCAGGAAGTTTTGGGAACCGAGTTGTGTTTGAGTACAGCTTATCACCCTCAGACAGATGGTCAGACCGAGAGAGTCAACCGAGTTTTGGAAGATCTCCTCAGAGCTTGTGTTTTGGATTTCGGAGGATCATGGGAAGATCATCTTCATTTGGTGGAATTTGCGTATAACAATAGTTATCAGTCAAGCATTGGTATGGCACCGTATGAGGCATTGTATGGGAGACCGTGTAACTCTCCGACATGTTGGATAGAGACTGGAGAAAAGTTGATACTTGGGCCAGAGATGATTCAACAGACTTCGGATTGTATAGAGATCATTCGGCAACGAATGAAGGCAGCCCAAGACCGTCAGAAAAGTTATGCTGATAAGCGTCGTAAGGATTTGGAATTCGACGTTAGTGATATGGTTTTTGTGAAGATTTTTCCACTGAAGAATGTTATTCGATTCAGGAAGAAAGGAAAATTGACTCCGAGATTTGTTGGACCATTCCCGATCATCGAGCGAATTGGAAAGCTCGCTTACAGATTGGAGTTACCAGAGAAGATGTCGAGTGTGCACAATGTTTTTCATGTATCGTATCTACGGAAGTATGTGCACGACTCGAATACAGTGGTGTCTGCTGAGAGCTGTGAAGACTTTGAATTTGATCCAGTCGATAAGAGACTTCGTAAGCTGCTTCGTGTTGTTGAAACTGACACGAAACAGCTTCGGAGGAAGATAGTTAAGTTGCTCGAGATACAATGGAGTGATGATGATAACGACTGTACGTGGGAGGTGGAAGAGAGGATGAAGGCAGCTCATCCTGAACTCTTCGAGGTATGGCCCTAAGGTGTCGTGTCATCTAACGAAATTGTAACTTGTTCTAGTTTTAGAATTCTGCATGCTAAGCTAGAATTGGATGCATGGTTTGTTGATTGCTATGGATGGTAGGCATGCAGAATAGTCTCTGATTGCTTTGGTTATTTGGAATTTCGGGGGCGAAATTTCTAAGGGGGAGAGAATGTAACGACCTGTATTTTTACGAATCGAGAAATCGAAGAAAATTTTGTCGAAAAGTTTTCACGAAGGTTGGCGAAATTGCTAAGCCCTAAGTCGTTCACGACTCAGTATAGGTCGTAAGTCGTATACGACTTAGGGGATAGGAGCGACCTAGGGAATGGTGAGTTAAGGGATAGGTCGTGAGGTAGGATAGGTCGAGTGAACGACCTAGGTATTGGAGCGACCAATAGGAAAAGCAGCGACCTACGAGAGTTAACGACCTAGCAGTTAGGTCGTATAGTGATTTTAGGTCATAGGTGGTTAGGTCGTATGGTAGGTCGAGCGACTTAAGCGTTGACGACTTATAGGATGTTAGCGAGTTATGAGGTTTACGACCTAGTGGTTATCTAGTTAGTATAGTTAGGTCGGCAACGACCTAGAGAAGCTGGATAACAGTGAACGACCTAGGAGTTTAGTGTTAGGTCGTAACACTGTTAGGTCGCGTGGGTCTAAGTGTTAGGTCGTAACATTGTTAGGTCGTCTAGACGACTTAGGAGTTTGGTTGAAAGTCTCTGTGTTGGTTAAGTCGGAGGCCCTGCTAAGTCGTAGGTCGCGTGATGTTTTAGGTCGCGTGAAGACTTAAGGTGTTAGGTCGTGAGCGACCTAAGGGGTTGTTAAGTCGCGAGCGCTGCTAAGTCATAGCTCGTAGATAGGTTGGCCTGGTAGGTCGTGAGTGCGCTTGGGCTTAGGTCGTTAGGTCGCATGCCTGCGATATGTTAGGTCGTAGGAGTGTTAAGCAGCTAAGTCTTAAGTCGTAATTTTGATAGGTCGTTGAAGCGCCTGGGTTGTTAGGTCGAAGGCTTAGGTCGGTGGGGGTCTTAGGTCGTAGGTCGGAGACGACCTAATTCCGAGTTACGACTTAAGGGATTTTCGCCTATAAATAGAAGGGGGTTGGCTTCATTTTTGGGATCCGGATTTCGAAGCGACGAAGTGATGCCATTTTGAGAGCTCGACTTCTACACTTCTTCACTTCTTTTCTCCACTCTAATCTAGTGATTCCATCCATCCAAGTTGAAGATCAAATTGAAGATTCAAGAGCTTAGGTTGAAGATCTTCATCCTTTGAAGTGAGATTTCTTCGTTTGAAGCGGATTCGTGATAGATCAAGCTAGATCCTTCGCTGTCCAGATCTGAAGCGTGTTGGTTTGGGGTTGTTTAGGAGATTTGGTGAGTGGTGATTATCTCTCACACGGATCCAAAGGAGTATATCGGATTGTTGGCTCGATTTGGTGTTAAAATAGTGATTTCCATGCATTTTCTTCATCCTAAGTGTAGATCCATATAGATCCATTGTTCATGATGATTTGACAACCATTTTACTAAGTGTTAACCTATGCAAGTTCATTCATCAAGATTGTAGAGATATTTCTCATGTTTTCATGCTTGTTAGACTTTCAACTCTTTAATTACGAAACTGCCATTATTGTGATAGTTGTCTACTTAGATCATATTTGAATGCTTGATTGCTTGGATTAATGTTTGATTTGGTTGATTGCTATGAATTAGATGATTGATGATTTGATTTAGACCAAAGATGATTCAAAGGCTAAGGGAAAGGCTCTTGAATTGGGAAAGCTGCTCGTGGCATATGTAGCGGGATGATGAAGCTCTTATGCATAGATTTGATAATGTGATGTTGAGATGAGGCTTTGCGAGGATGTGATGAAGCGAGGCATCATGTGATGAAGACTTGGTTTAATCCAGACGGGATCATCCCAAGCATGTTGATAACTCGGTGAAATGGTTCGAGTTGAGGATAATGGATGGTTATGGAAATGGTCGTCAAGGAGGATGACTAGGAGGCTTGGGTCTCATCGTTGTTGAAGGTTCTAGCATGCTCTAAGCAAGAGTACGTTAGGGCAGATTCGATAGTCCCAACGACCAACTGTTGATGGTCGAGTACTCTGGGCAGATTCGATAGTCCTAGGCACGGGTCACGATGACGTGCGGGAGTTATGTCTAGAACCGGGGTTACCATTAGCCCTTGACGGACGGCTGAAAGAATGTGTCGGTCATTCAATTAACGGTGATACTGAAGCAGTGATAACAGTGATAGCCAGAGTCATGGATGTTTGGTTGTATCGCCATTCGGTCTCAAGAGCGGTATTTTCTGGGTGCTTATCTGATCTTGGTTTAGGCCTTGGGGGTTTGTACTTGGAAAACATCACCCTTGACTCAAGTGATAATTGCTTTACTTTAAATTGTATGATCTGCTATGTTTGCTTCTGCTTAGTGTGTGTCTGGAGGCTATCACTGTAGAAAGAGGTTGGAGTGGGAGGGTTGTATTCCTATTCCTTTTCCTTTATGCTCTTTTGGTATGTTGTTAGTTAATTTACTGCTCACTAAGACTGTTGTCTGACTCAAGGATTTATGTTTTAATTCTTATTGCCTTGAGCTGTTCGTCCATTTTGGGACGGGCAGACTAGGTAGCAGGTGACAGGTGCTGTTCTAGCTTTTCACGGTGCTGATATCGAAGACGAGCTGGAGTATTGCATATTGTTTCTTTCTTACTATATGTACTGGATGTTCCGCTGCTTTGTATTCTCTGAGTGATATGTAGTGAGGCTTGTTGTATTGACTATTCAGATGATGTATTCAACTATTATGAAGTTTTATTGATGAGATTCTATTCTGTGAAGCTTCACTATGTATATGTTCTATTGTATTTTGTCCATGCGCTGTGAGTAATACGATAGATTCTGTTGGTTTAATTTACCTTGGCAATCGTCCATGGTCGCCTGGCACACTTTACAGCGCACTATCTCTAGGTTCAGTGCAGGGGTCATGGGTGGTCGTCACACCATTGGTCCATATATATAAATATTTTGAAAATAAATTCTACGGATTTGGGAAGAAATATATGGTTTTAATAAATGTTGATTTTTTTAAATTATTATATATAAATGGTAATGATATATATAGATTTAATGATAATATTTAATTTAATTAAGATTGATTTAATACATATAATATGGTTAAGTATTTAAATTTATATTCCAAAATAGATCTCGGTAAAAATTTAAATTTAGTTGAAATTGTATTCAATAAAGAATTTATTTAATTAAACCAATTTGAAACTTATTGAAATTGAGATTTAAGATTGATTTATAACTTGGGTTTGATTTAAGTAATTTAATGAATATTTCTTGTTTAAAATAAATTTAAAGAAATATTTAGGAAAAAAATGAAATTTAAGGCTAGTTAAATGGTACTGAATTTATTAAGTGAATATTCCATGATTTAATAATAATAAAGTTAAATCAAGAGCTATATGAAACTGTTAAATTTAACTTTGAAAATGTTGAATATTAAAGCTTTGAAATACATTGGAAATTTAAATGGTATATTTAGAACTGAATTGAATTGATGAATTGAGCTTTGAATAAATTTGAATTTGGAATTTGGGTGGATGTGAATCGATTTGTGAGACCTGAGGAACTTTTAAATACTTTACTTTTAAATTATTTAACCTATATATACTATTTTGGAAAATAGATATATTTGAAATGAAATGATATTTTGGTTTTGAGGTATAAATTAATTTGGAATGACCACGGTGTCATAGTGTATATTTCCACCTTGTAGATAGTTCCGCAGATCCTTAGAGGATGGTTATCCCAAACATCCTTTAAGTTACTTATATTTCAATTGATATTTCACTTGAGTTGGATTTATTGATATAAGAATGTTAATCCTGACTCGAGTGTTTTGTGTTTTGCTTTACGCTCGGGTAAGACCGAGTGATACAACATTTGAGACTCACCTTTGGAGTTTGGAACTTCCTTTGGAGATCCAACTATCGCTTCAGCTTTCAGCTCTTCTAGTTGATTTGTTCAGAGAAGTCGTCTTTTGTAATGGAGACTTCACTACATTTGAGATATTTTGTTGTATTTTATTTCTAACTCTGATGTTTATATAGTAGCTTCATGAACTACTATTTTATCTATTCCGCTGCGTATTATTGTATTACTCTGTGTCTATGATTCTGTGATTGATTTATTTACTGTATATGCTGAGTTTTGCCAAATTTAAATTAACAATCTATTGTTTTGAATTATTCAAGTCTGACATGTGTGGATTTATTGTCGATTTGAATGGTCCAAAATAACGGGCCGTTACAGTTGGTATCAGAGCTTTGGCTCTAGGCAAAACTTAGCATATATAGTAAATTTATTTGCAGAATCACTTTCGTTCGAGTTTGAATCTCTTCCTGTTGACTCGATTTCCTTTGAATTTTGGAACATTCCCCTCGGTTCCAAAAATCCATTCTTGTCTCTCCCTATTCGTATTCTTTTGATTCTGGAGTATCCCATAACTCCACATCGAATGATCTCTATAAGAATAGGCGATACCGCCAATCTTTGAATGATTTGTAAAAGGGTGGAACTCCTTTACAATTGGCATTGATTCATCGAAGTTTTATATATCCCTCGGTTTGATGTTGCTATCCCTTGTTATGCCGAATTCTATCTCTGGCAATCGAATATCGATTTGCCTTAGAATTCTGTACCAATCTTATTTTGAAGTCACGGTTGACCCTAGGGTCATCCGCGATTTATAAAAATATATCTGTCTTGTATTTTGTAATTTAGTTATCTCATCTTCGTTCGAGCCTATCTTCAAGTCAGAATTCTATCCGATTAGAGTCCCTCTAATTGGAATCTCTATCTTTGTTTTGAAATCCATTGAAAATCGGATTTGTTTGTATTTTAGAAAGTGTTTTATATATCGAAATTATTATTTTGATAAGTATGATTATATTCTATATATAAAAGTGAAATGTTTCGATAAAGATTATATACCCTTTTTAAAATGAGAATTTGAGGTTTAGAAAGGATTTGTAATTTTGAAAAAATTATATAAGAAATTTGATTTATCTAAAAATGATTTATAACTGAAGGATTTTAAATTTGAAATTCGAGAATTGAACTCCGGTATTTTGAAATTGGTTTTAAGATTTTGAAATATATAATAATAATATGATTTAAAAGTATTTTCCGAATAAGAAATGTTTCAAATGATTTTAATGAGTTTCGAATGATTTCGAAGAAATTTCAAAAGAAGTTTGAGAAAATAGAAGTCCAGAACTCACTTATGTCGCTAGAAAATAATTTCGGTGATGAGTGCACGCATCATCGACATTGATTTTCGAGTTTCAGAGTGGAGGATAGGCCACTTCAGTAGCTTTTCTATGCGAGTGATTTTGTGAAACCATTTTGATTTCAAATTCCGAAGTAAGATTTGATTTTCAAAAGATATATATATATATATATAGATATATATATATATAGATATATATATATATATTTGAAATGATTTGAAGTAAGCCGGTGTTCAGTCCTTGGGTTTTGGATCTGATTTGATATAACCCTACCTATTGAAATTGATTTACTGATTTGTTGTTGATTTCCAACTCTTGGATTTAAATTTGATTTCTTCGACTATTTTGAAGGTTCGAGCACTTCCAAATCAAGGTTAACTTTTCAAAAGCTAAGAAATTTTGAAGTATAAAGTATATAAGTTTGGTATGTATGTTTAAAGTATGTAGTAATATGATTTAAATAAGCTGAAACTGTTTTGTTAAGTAAATGAATAAGGCTATTTTGAATTTTTCTAATATGAAATTTAGATTTGAAATGCTTTGAAAAGAATTTGGTCTTCAAAATATTTTGAATAAAATTTAGTTAAATGTTTTAACTGGGTAACATCTTTATGAAACTATATATTTAACAGGTTGGAATAAATATATAAGTTGTACGTATGCTGTTTTATTTGCATAATTAATTTAATCCAGGTTTGAGTACACAAGTTTGAGGTGAATTACACCATTTCGTGTTAGGATTTTTCATTCGATTCTTGATGGCGAATATTTGATATGGATTTTGGGCTTGATTCTAGAATTCTCTATCATAGTATATGGCTATGCAAGGAGACTGATGGCTTCTAGTCGAGAAACCATATCGAAATCCGCATTAGGGAAGTCGAATGGACAATACTAGTTCGAAAGCGAACTTGTGTGATCGAGCGAGCGATCAAATGTGATTTTGCGAAATGATGACGTATGTACATCTTATGTTCTAATATCAGTGATATATTTTGACACTGAAGTTGAAAGTTGTCGGGTTAGAATATCTTTGCTTACTAAAAGAAAATTTCCAATTTAAAATTACAAAGATATATAACCCATAAAAGCAAAGATATTCAATCCCATATTGCTCTTCATACAGCGAAATTTATTTTGTAAAATTTTGATTCTTATATAAGATGGACTTTATGTAAATATAAGATGATTTTGGAAATGAATTGTTTGACTTAAATTATATTGATTTGGAAATTTGGATTTATTTTTCTAAATTTATTATTTTGGAAACTTTGGAACTGAAGATATTTGATTTGGAAGAATAATTTGGTGAAAGCATATATGATTTTGAAAATTATATTGATATTGAAACAAATTGAAATTTGAGAACCTTATGTTACTAAATACTTGATTTGGGAGTTATCGAACTTATATAAAATTTGGTTTGTATAAGTATGAAGTTGATTCGAAAACTATGGATTTGAAAAGGTACTCAATTTGAAAAGTGAAATCTTATATAATTGAAGTCTATATAAGTGTGATTTGATATACTATTGATTTTGGAAAGTATTTGATTTGAAAATGGAATCTTATATATAATGGACTTTATATAAGTATGATATTTGAAAGTGATTTGAAAAGGTACTATATGATACATATTTTCGAAGTAAAGATATGGAAAGTGCCTTCTGCTTGATATCCGCTTTGTGGCCACATTGTGGATTCATTCTATCGATATTCTCTGATTTTTGGTTTTCCAGATATGATACTCGAGTTTCCATCGAATTCCATGGCGTTACCCATGGTCTTACGAGCGTGGATGCATAGCGCAACTGCCTGGCTGAGATGGCCTAGGGGTACGGATTGTTTCCTGGGGGATCCAGGCGTAACCATTGTGTATCCTGCGTCTATGTAGGTCGCATTAGTAGCGAAACTGCCTGGCTGAGATGGCCTGGGAGTACGGATTGTTTCCTGGGGGATCCAGGCGTAACCATTGTGTATCCTGCATTCTACTAGTCATCATGGTGTAACTCGCAGGGCTGAGAAAGCTTACGGATATGGATTGTTTCCTGTGGGATCCAGGCGTAACCATTGTGTATCTGCGAACCATGGTTAGACAAAGGTTTTGTTTGTTTTTTTGTTTGGATTGTACTTTCCATATCTGTTTTTAAAAGTTTTCCAGTATTTTCACTGGGTGTTGAAACAATTCTACAAAGTACCTGGAGAATTCTAGCTTTGCGCCTGATCAACGCACTGCCAGAGTCTACATGAACGAGGATAAACTTGTTGAAACATCGAGTTATAAAAGTATTTTTGAAAGAAAATTTGTTTCGTTATAAAGGTATTTTATTACAAAAGTATTTCCAACAAAGAAAATTTTGTATCAATATTTGGAATTGAAATTCTTATGGTTTGAATCAATTATTCGTGCCCGATACTATTCTTTTGAATCTATCTTATCTGCTCAGCTTATTTATTCACCTATATTCTGTTTTTCGAATCCTCCTTCTTTTCCTTGCTGACTATATCCTTTTTAAATATTGTTTATTTAGATACCACATGGTTTAATAGAAATTTTAGAGTTATAAATATTTTAGAAGTTATCAATTAAATAAAACATTTTTAAAGTAAATGATTATTTGTTTATTAATAATATTTGAAAGTATCTTGAGATAAAAATTAATAAATTTATGAATTATGGATTTAAATGTTTTCAATAACTTCTTTGTAAAAATAAGTAATAATGTAAATAATTGTTTTCAAATAGCTTACATATATTTATAAAGGTATTATTTAAACCTATAAATGATACTTATAAAGGAAATAAGAAATTTTACAAATGGGTTTGAAAAATATTAAGGTATTAAAGATAATTGAATTGTAAATGAAGTTTTCAAATGAATATTTCAAGTAAAATTTATATAGTTTAAATTGTTTGTTTAGCCTTGTCTTTTAATCTATCTTTTCTGTCTGGTTGTTTCTATTTTCCTACCTCCTTCCTTTTCGGGGATGAAAAGTTTTGAGTGGGGGAGAGTGTAACGACCCATAAATTTTGAAAGGTTTTAGTAACGTATTTAACTGAATTTTTGTGAAATTTTAAATGATTGAATTTTGAAATAAAATTTTATATTTGGAATACGTTTATTTTAATATAGCAAATGGTAAATTTTCATCAGATAATATGAAGGTTTATTTTATTGTAAAATTTTATTTCAATTTAATCAGTTAAAATTTGATGGTAATAAAATGTTTTCCAAACAAGAATATTTTTATATAGAAAATTTGTGAATCATCTTCTGAGTAAGACGTCATCTTTCGTTTTTCTAAATTTGGATTTCTATTGCTCTGTTTATCTTAATTCTGGCAAAATAGCAGCATTTTCGGTACTAATTATCGACTTTTGATCGGATAATCGTACCACTAATATTTGTATACCGTTTTGATTGTCTCGTCGTGCTGATCTCTGCGGTATATTTACTTCTGTAATTTGAAGTCCGGTACGCAACGGAGACAATATTGCAGTTTGTTGTACGGTACCATATTTGTAACTTTTCAAATTCTCTCTGCCGTTCCAGTGTAGCCGTGTACCCCAAGTATCAAAAACTGCTTTAAACTCTCAGCTGAAATCTAGGGACTGACCGTTGGAATTTCTTTAATTAGAGATTTGTTCATATACGTTATTTTAAATAGCTTCTTCTTCTTCTATTTATCTTTCCTGAAGCCTATTATCTTCCTAGTCTGCCACCTTATTTTTCCTCATGGCCGAGCAAAAAGAAAATTTTGTGTGTTGCTGTGCATAACCATCGGCCTTCACCCGAGTCCACCTTCCACCTCCTCCGCCTTATTTCTCCGGCTGCCGCAAGCAGCTCACCCGCGTCCTCCTACCCACCACGGCCTGGCCATCCACCATTCGCTCCTCCCCTTACCTTAGCCTGATCAAAGGCGAAGCACCACCGAATAACTGACGCCTCTCCCACTTCCTTCCTCCTCCACCGTGGTCACTACCGTGACCATTGACAGTCGAGTCTCCCCTCCCTGGGACCAGCTTCCATCGGCACCTCGCCACGGTCTCCGCCCTAGCCACCTCTGCCGCACCCTTCTATGACGTAACCTCTCCTCCTCCTTTTGTAAGAGGTATATATATATATATAAAGGTTAGTTATAAGTTTTATAATATATATGTATATATGGGCTGGTTATGACCTCTTAGGTACTATATTAAAGATGTATTTTATTTTAAAAAGAAAGTTTATACAGAAGGTTTTATTTCTAAATTATTAACAGGTGTCTTTGATTTTGAAATATGCATGTACAAGTTTTAAAAACGTTAATATATGGTTGTGGTTTTGAAATGTATGCAGATCTAAAATGAAAATATGTAAGTTTGTCTATAAGTAGGTGATAATAGTTGGGTTTAGCCGACAATATTTAGTTCTCTAGTATATAATGTGGGTAGTAGTTGTATTGTTTATAATTTAAGAAGTTATAATAGTTAAACTTCATAATCTGTATGATTTTATAAAAGAAATTTTATTTATTTATTATTATTATTATTTTCTTTCTTTCTCGGTGCTTTTATTTTTGACAACAGTATATATTATCTTTGGTTCTGCATATTAAAGTCTGCACTATATACCAACTTTCGTATATTTTTCTTTTTATAATATAATATTTTGTTTCAAACTTTGCCTTCTTTTATATGTATATTTACACAATCTGTCGCATCTATATATATGTATAAAGAATTTCGAAAATAATATATATGTTTTGTGTTTTGTTATGAATGTATTATATATATATATATGTCAGTTTTCGTTAGTATATTTTGTTAGTGTAGATATATATGTATGTTTAGCCTTTTGTCATATTATCGTTCGACTGTTGAAGCTTATATATTATAAAGTATAGGTAAGCAAGTCTATAGGTTGAGTTAAAGATTGATTGTAAAGATAGGTTGTGTGTTTGACAGTATATATATTTACGTTCTAATATAATTTAGATGTGTTGTATAAATCATTAAATCTGTCGGTTATATAAGTATTTCATATTTGCCAGTCTATATATATGTATTTAATATATGATGTGTTTAAAATTATATATTTTGTGAATAACTGATTGTAAGTATTTAGATATATATATTTGATTTATGTTATTAAAGTTATAAAGTTTATATTGTTTTACTGTTAGATTTTCTTAAAATATATCCATGCTAGTTTATAATATTAGTATGGATAAGATTTCATTATATTATCTATTATCTTATTGACTAGTGAAATGATTTAGATTTAAATTTTTGTTAATGTATGATTTTTCCAAATCTACCATAAATGATATAGATTTTATTTTATTTTTTCACTAAAGTTAAATTTTTGATTTGAAGAGAAATAAGTATATTTCATTTTTTTTATATGTTGAATTTAGAATATGATTTATATATATGTATATATAGTTATATTTATAGTTGTATATTTGAGTTCGCTTATATCGGTTATCTTCATCAATCCGGTCCTAATTTGATTTCGACTATTCTTGTTATCTGCTTTGATCGGCGAATTCGTGCCAAATTAGCTTTGTTCGGAATTCGTGCTTGGATTCGTAACTCATTCTATTGTCAAATCTCTCTAGCCTCGAAAGGTGAGCAATCACTCACGATTAACGTTCTTGTATTTATTAAATTTGATTTCAATTGAAACGCCAATTGAAATATGTTGTTGTAGTTATTTAAATTGTTATATATGCTATTATCTGTAACTGTTCACCTATGGGATATGACACCATATCATGTTGTTTATATTATATTGTTATTGATGATATATGCATGTTGTTGTATTTTATATTATCTGTTATCACTCTACAAGTTCCCTGTTAGTATAGAATTCACTATGGGTTGAAATGATACATACCCGAACGGACTTTAGAATAGGAGAAAATCGTTATGGGTTGAAATGATAAACCCAAGCGGTTTTCATTTGAATTGAAATTGGGATTACGGGTTGAAATGATATCTACCCGTATATATTTAAATTTCGGATTGAAATGATAAATATCCGTATCACTTAACCAAATGATAGATATATACAGACAGCGTTGGTCCATATATATAAATATTTTGAAAATAAATTCTATGGATTTGGGAAGAAATATATGGTTTTAATAAATGTTGATTTTTTTAAATTATTATATATAAATGGTAATGATATATATAGATTTAATGATAATATTTAATTTAATTAAGCTTGATTTAATACATATAATATGGTTAAGTATTTAAATTTATATTCGAAAATAGATCTTGGTAAAAATTTGAATTTAGTTGAAATTGTATTCAATAAAGAATTTATTTAATTAAACCAATTTGAAACTTATTGAAATTGAGATTTAAGATTGATTTATAACTTGGGTTTGATTTAAGTAATTTAATGAATATTTCTTGTTTAAAATAAATTTAAAGAAATATTTAGAAAAAAAATGAAATTTAAGGCTAGTTAAATGGTACTGAATTTATTAAGTGAATATTCCATGATTTAATAATAATAAAGTTAAATCAAGAGCTATATGAAACTGTTAAATTTAACTTTGAAAATGTTGAATATTAAAGCTTTGAAATACATTGGAAATTGAAATGGTATATTTAGAACTGAATTGAATTGATGAATTGAGCTTTGAATAAATTTGAATTTGGAATTTGGGTGGATGTGAATCGAATTGTGAGACCTGAGGAACTTTTAGATACTTTACTTTTAAATTATTTAACCTATATATACTATTTTGGAAAATAGACATATTTGAAATGAAATGATATTTTGGTTTTGAAGTATAAATTAATTTGGAATGACCACGGTGTCATAGTGTATATTTCCACCTTGTAGATAGTTCCGCAGATCCTTAGAGGATGGTTATCCCAAACATCCTTTAAGTTACTTATATTTCAATTGATATTTAACTTGAGTTGGATTTATTGATATAAGAATGTTAATCCTGACTCGAGTGTTTTGTGTTTTGCTTTACGCTCGGGTCAGACCGAGTGATACAGCATTTGAGACTCACCTTTGGAGTTTGGAGCTTCCTTTGGAGATCCAACTATCGCCTCAGCTTTCAGCTCTTCTAGTTGATTTGTTCAGAGAAGTCGTCTGCTGTAATGGAGACTTCACTACATTTGAGATATTCTGTTATATTTTATTTCTAACTCTGATGTTATATAGTAGCTTCATGAACTACAATTTTATCTATTCCGCTGCGTATTATTGTATTACTCTGTGTCTATGATTCTGTGATTGATTTATTTACTATATATGCTGAGTTTTGCCAAATTTAAATTAACAATCTATTATTTTGAATTATTCATGTCTGACATGTGTGGATTTATTATCGATTTGAATGGTCCAAAATAACGGGCCGTTACATGGCTTGTGGTGATTCTTCGATGACAATGGGATTGGCATGGTTATCCATAAGGAATTTTTGCAAATTCCTAAGAATTCTGCCTTGCCTATCTTGTTCTCTAGCCATTCACGGTTGACTCACTTGAATTTCCGTCATCATTTGAAGCAAATCTTTCATCTTTTCTTGTAGTTTGATGACTCGTACGTGTGTGGAACGTTGAAAAGGGCCAGAATGAGGAGAAGTGGATGAAGAAGGTTCATTATTAGAAGAGGAAGTCATTAATTTACTGTTTTAGAAGTTTATTACAGAGAATAGAACAGAGAAAAGGAGTAAAAGTCGAAATATATAAATATATAACCAAATAACTAACTTTAGAGGGAAATTTAAATTTGAAAATCTCGGCCTGTATGTCGACATAGGGTGATGGGTCATGTCGACATACCCAGTTCAATTTTTAAAGAATTTTTATTTCTATTAACTATACTTGTATTATTTATAATTTATATTTCAGTTAATGAACATATACCTAATTCTCTTCTAAATTTAGTAAAGTTTTGTTCATTTAATGGTTTGGTTAATATATCAGCAATTTGTTTTTCAGTATTAATATATTCAAGAGTTATGACTTCTTTACTTATATTATCTCTAAGAAAATGATGTCTAATACCAATATGTTTTGTTCTAGCATGATGAGTTGGATTTTTAGATAAGTTTATTGCACTAGTATTATCACAATAAATTGGTGATTTAGTTATAGTTAATCCAAAATCTTTAAAAGTTTGTTGCATATATATATATATATATATATATATATATATATAACTTGAGAACAAGCCAAAGCAGTAGATATATATTCTGCTTCATTTGTTGACAAGGATACAGTGTTTTGCTTCTTACTAAACCAGGAAACCATAGAATGTCCTAGAAATTGGCAAGTTCCACTTGTACTTTTTCGGTCTGATTTACAACCAGCGTAATCAGCATCACAATATGAAATTAAATCAAATACATCATTTTTAGGGTAAAATAAACCATAATCTAAAGTATGTTTTACATATCTTAAAATTCTTTTAACAGCTTTTAAGTGAGTTTCATTAGGTTGAGATTGGTATCTTGCATAAAGACAGACACTATGCATGATGTCAGGAGGACTTGCTGTTATATAAAGCAGTGAACCAATCATTCTCCTATATAATTTTTGATCAACATCTTTTGATTTATCTTCTTTACTTAAAGCTACATTAGTTGTCATTGTAGTTGGTTTTCCACTAGAAGTGGTCAATCCAAATTTATTAATTAAATCCTTAGCATATTTTTCTTGACTAATGAAAATTCCTTTATCTAATTGTTTGATTTGTAGTCCTAAGAAGAAGCTTAGTTCTCCCATACGACTCATTTCAAATTCTTTAGTCATTATATCTGAAAATTATTTATTCATTATGTTATTAGTTGACCAAAATATTATATCATCTACATATATTTATACTAATTGAATATTATTTTTGTTTATTTTAATAAAAAGAGTTGTATCTATTTTACCAATTTCAAAACCAGATTGTAGTAAATAAGATTTTAGTCTTTCATACCAGGCTCTAGAAGCTTGTTTCAGACCATATAAAGCTTTCTTTAGTTTATATACATGATTTGGAAATTCATTATTTTCAAAAAAATGGAGGTTGTTCAACATAAACATCTTCTTTTACAAACCATTTAGAAAAGCACTTTTAACATCCATTTGATATAACTTGAAATTATCGTAGTTTGTGAAAGCAAGTAGAATCCGGATAGCTTCTAGTCTTGCTACGGGTGCAAAGGTTTCGCCATAATCAATTACTTCTTCTTGACAATAACCTTGCGCGACTAAACGAGCTTTATTTCTCACGACCTCACCAAGTTCATTCATTTTATTTTTATAAACCCTTTTTTTCCAATTATACTTTTATCCTTAGGTCTAGGAACAAGTTCACAAACATCATTTCTGGTGAACTGATTCAATTCTTCTTGCATAGCAAGAATCCATGAATCATCAGATGATGCTTTCTTTGGATTTTTAGGTTCAATAGTTGATATAAAAGCAACATTACTCATACTATTTAGTTGATTTCTTGTTTTAACTATAGATTCAATATTTCCTAGTATATTTTCTACAGGATGATCTTTTAATAGTCTAATTCTTTTATTAGGTTGAATGATTTCACAATTAGTTTCATTGGGTTTATTATTTAAAGTTATAAAATCTTCTTCATCTTCTATTTGTACAGTATCTTTAAGATTTTCATCAAAAGATACATGCATTGTTTCTTCAATAGTGTTAGTTCTTAAATTATAAACTCTAAATGCTTTACTTCTATTAGAATATCCGATAAAGATACCTTTATCGGATTTAGGTTCAAATTTATCTAAATTATCTTTTGTATTAAGAATAAAACACTTACTACCATAAACTTTAAAATAAGCTACTATGGGTTTCTTATTGTAAAGTAATTCATATGGTGTTTTATTAGTTAATGGTCTAATTAAAATCCTATTTAATATATAACAAGTTGTAGCGACTGCTTCAGCCCAAAAGTTTTTAGGTAAGTTACTATCAGAAAGTATTGTTCTAGAACACTCTTGAATCGTTCTATTCTTACGTTCTACCACTCTGTTTTGTTGTGGAGTTCTTGGAAAAGAGAAATTATGAGTGATTCCTTTTTTATTATAGAAATTCTCAAAATTTTCATTTTCAAATTCTCCACTGTGATCACTACGAATATTTATTATTTTTAAAGAAAATTGATTTTGAATTCTTTTAGCAAAATTATTAAATAATTCAAAAGCATCACTTTTAAGTTTAAGAAAAATTGTCCAAGTATATCTAGAATAATCATCTACGATTACAAAAACATATTTATTGTGATTAATTGATTGAACTTGAGATGGACCAAATAAATCTAAATGAAGTAATTCTAGAGGTTTAGAAGTAGAAATCATATCTTTTAATTTAAATGAACTTTTCTTAAGTTTTCCTAATTGGCAAGCATCACATATATTATTTACTTTAAAGTTTAACTTGGGAAGACCTCTAACTAAGTCAAGTTTTGATAACCTATATAATAGTTTGAAATTTAAATGACCAAATCTTTTATGCCAAATCCAAGGGTCACTTGTATTAGCCAAAAGACATAAGTTATCATTTGAAACTTTCATACTAAGGATGTAAATGTTTTTCTTCCTGATTCCTTCAAAGATAATATTTGACTTATTATCTTCGATGTGACACTTATCTTTTCCAAATTTAATTTTAAATCCTTTATCACATAGTTGACTTATACTAAGCAGATTATGTTTTAAATTCCTAACTAGCAAAATATCAGAAATAAGAGGAGTTTTAGAATTACCGACATTGCCGATGCCAATCACATATCCTTTTGAGTTGTCTCCAAAGTTGACCAATCCACCATCTTGATATATAATGTCATTGAGTATCTCGGGATTTACAATCATATACCTTGAACAACCACTATCAAGTATCCATTTATCTTTCTCAATTTGCACAGTTTGTCCATTGGTTATTGATTCTTCAAAAGCCATGTAACATGTATGTTCCTGCATAACAAACCAATTCGGTAGATAACTTTATTTTTCATAAAAATTATATGCAGACTTATGATACTTTGATGAAATGCATACATTCAAACTAGTATTAACAAAATTTCCTAATAATGCCATTTTCAAGTTTCAGCTTATGAAAACTATGAAAACCTATGCTCTGATACCAATTGAAAGGGAGTGCGGATTAAGGATCTTAAGGCTAATTTAACACTGGAGGGGGGGTGAATAGTGTTTAATGGATTCTAAGACTTATATGGACTAAATTAAAATTATGACACAAACAAATGCAGAACTTAATCATAGAACAATCACAGAATCAAACACAGATGCAGAAAGTAAATAAAAAGCAGTAAAAGGAAAGAACACACCGGATTTTATACTGGTTCGGAGTTACCCTACATCCAGTCTTGTACCAAGGCAGAACACCTCATACATATTTTTATTATACCAAAGTCGAGATTACAATCCTCGGTTTCTAAAGGCCTTGAGGTACCCTCCCGTCTCACGAGTCCGGGGCAAACTCTCTTGATTTACGGGCCACAAGATTACACAATTGATTTCCAGGCACAACCACACCTTATAGAGAGACTCGATAAACTTTTGATTACAAATTGATCCTATAACTCTGAATAGTACTTTGATCTTCGAGAGAGGGCAGAGAATCAAACAAGAATGAGATTCTAATTTGATTCACTTGAGAATTTGGCATAATTTCGGCACGATCTTAAAAATATGAATATTTTAGGATATGGATTTGTGGAGAAGAAGGAGTGAAGAAAAAAAAGAAAGTAGATAGTTAAAAAATTTGTTTGTGAAGGCTATTTATAGACCAGTAACGGTCATAATCATTCGTGAAGAGATTTAAACGAATAGACATTTTTTTGAAATTTGAAACTTTTGAATTTAATGGCCACCATATCGACATGGGGTATCCCATGATGTCGACATCCCTTAGTTAAAAACAATGTAAAATTTGTTTTGAAAATGGTATTGAAAGGAAAACAAGATGAAATGATTCTGGAGTAAAATAAACTAATTTTCCTATGTTTTAAAATAAAAAAGAGTAGAAAATATATTTTTAGAATGTATATATAAATTTGATTTTAAATCTCAAGTATATATATTATAAAAGAATATTTAAAAATCAGAAGATAGTTTTAAAAACAAACGAAGTTTAAAACAAGAGTTTATTTAAAAACAAAGACAAAGAATATTTTAAGGCTAAAACATTTTGAAAACCAGTTTTGAAAATCATTTTGAAAAACCATGTTGAAGTAGTTTTACAAGCTTCTTCCTGCAGAATATCTCATCACATCAGGACTCGAGAACTTGTACAAAACCAGGATGTTCGTGGGTTTGTAAGCCACTTGTCGTAGGTTTGTAAGCTACTTGTCGTGGGTTTGTAAGCCACTAAGAAGATAGAAATGGGTTTCATCCCAAATGAAATATGGAATGAAGATTTCCGTGCTATTATGAAGTTTTAACAATAAACTAGACACTTATCTTAAAATCTTGATCTTGATACTCATGAGTCTTCAAACTTGATTTCTTCATCCTTGATCTTTATACTGTACAGTCTTCAATAATTAGTACTTGCCTTATATATCCTGCATAATAACATTCATATATATCTAGACAATAGTGTTAGTATATAAGTTATAATACAATAAGTTACAAAGGTTGTTGTCATCAAAACCACTATCTCCAGTTCCTAACAAATACAACATAAGCTATCAGAAATACATATGTTGCTACATGCCGCAAGGGTATTTGTCAAATTAGTAGCATAAATAGGCTCATTGTGCTCCCAACCACTTATTGGGCATGACCACTTCCAAAGTGACATGTGGCAACATAAGAGCATGTCACATCATCACCGAAACATAATCCTCACCGTTCGACTATGTCAGGCTTCCTATGGTTAAAGTACTATACAAATAGGGAACTAACCCTACTTAAGAAGGTACATTTTCTCGAATTCTCCTTTTTCCATAAAATCATATGAAACCTTGTAAACGTGCAAAATCTTGAAATGTATGACAAAGGCAAAATGGTAATTTACCAAATGTAATAATGGACACGACTTTCTACTAATTGCACAGTTACGCATGCTTTCTCCTAGAAATTATTTAACTAGTGGAAATGTTTAGTCAAAATTTTGATCAAACATCTTCAATGGTTTCATTGAGAGTTTAACCGGGAAAAGTAAAATCAATTTGTCATCTTCTTCTTCTACTAACTTAAAAAATGTCATATTCTCGATAAAGATTGTCAGAACATCGTATCACGGAAGGAGAGATATTTAGTCAATCCATGTTTAATGATCCAATCTAAGGGAAAGTGAAAGGTTTCATTCCACACATGGAAATACAAGCATGAAATCCCTACAAATCGACTCCACGAACTAGGTTAGAAAAATATGTGATTACCACATATTCTCTACGATAATGGAGCTTAAATCCTTTTCACATTAGAGAGAAATCCATCTTTGCCATTTCTCGAGGATTGGAAAAACTTGAAGAGCCAACCCGAAGAATAAGGAAAGTAAAAATGACCGAAGAAAATCCCTTTGATCAAATGCAAGTAGTCATTCAGTCTCAAGCTAAAAGAACAATTTTCGATACAAGCTTCTCCATATGCTTAATCCGATCACAAAGAAAAGAGGATGCAAATGATTAATATAAGAAAAGAAACATTAAACCTACTTTAAGAAAGACATGACCGAATAACATTTTAGAAAGGAAAAGGAGGAGATTGTTTATAAAAAAGAATTCCATCTAGAACAGCCTTACATTCATAAATCCAAGAAACCTCCAAAATCTAATGAACACACCCCCTTCAAAATCTAAGAAATACACATAGTTTTTACATTATAAGTAATTTTTAATGTCTAAACATTTTAGAATTATTCTTCTTTAGCACATCTATAATCTTAACCCATACAACGCTCATGCCCACCATGATTTTTTCTCCTTGTTCATTAATCTTCCAACATAAGCATGACTAACTAAACTATTTAGAAACTCGTTATTATGAGTATACTACTTCCATGTCCCAACCATCTGAATCTAGATATGCACCTTTAATGAGAAATAAACATTCACATTTTTTTGTTACACTTCCTGGACGTTTCCTATTGTTTTTTCACAATTTCTTCATCTTTTGGTTTATTTTTTCATCATTTGTCGGCTCTCTCATTAGACAGCCGAGTTTGTGGTTTTCAAGAACTCCTAAACTTATCCGATTTAATTATGAAAAAACCAATATTTATCTTATTCGCTTATAATTGACACTAATGCATAAATACGTCTAGATAAGTAAGTACGAACAAAAATAATAAATAATAGTTAAAACCAATATGTATCCGTAATGTAAAAATTTTGAAACAAGATACACACTTTGTCCGTGATAAAATGATTTTTATCGTTTAAAAATTAAATTGCATATTGTTTCTTTTATCTTCTATTTTTGCGTCGTCGTGTTGCGATTCAAATGAAATAAGTTGAAAATTATCCTACAATATTTAAAATAATAATAAACTAATAAACAATATTTTTACTTTCCACAAACTTAAAATATAAACAAACAAGTTGAAAATTACCTCATTTATATCAGTTTTTACTTCTTCAATTTTAATTTAGCGAAGTTCATTACTACATTTAAGTGAATGAACAAGAAAATAATCTCCATGTAGACAACAAATTCAAACATGTCAATCATGTTAAAATCAACAATTTTCAAACTTGTGAGGATTAAATACTTTTTTTTAGTAAAATGAATGATCTTTTCAAAGAGGAGAGCACTCATGTGATTTTATTCCACACTTAAAGAGGTGCTACCAATAAGCTTGACAGGTGGCAAAAAACTCCTTTACAAAAAGAAAATAAAATAGAAACTCGTAGAAAATAATATATATATATATATATATATATATATATATATATATATATATAATAGAGTTGAGGTTAGGACCGACTCAAAGTTCAGCCTAATAAACACTGAGAGAGGCAGTCTAACTTAATAGGTGGACCTAAGACATCGGCTCAGCATCCACATCCTTCTCGCAGTAGCTCCATAGTCTAGATTGTCCAAGCCATAACGACCTACTAGACCTAAAAAAACTTAATAAAAGAAGCAAGTCCAACACCTATATATGTATATGTATGTATGTACATATATAAGGGTTTGTATACATATATATGAAAAAAGTAACGCTAGAAAGATTAGTACCAAAAATTAGTTATCTAGTAGATGACATGAGTTCGAGAAGTTATCATCATTAAAAGGATTAATTATGACAGTGCTTAAGGCCATATTATGTCTCCCACTACTGTAAAATATATTTAACTTTAAGTTGTGAATGTGACTTTTTGCCCTTTTAAGAAATTCTTTGAAGAATACATTTTGGGCCAATTTGTAGTTAGGGTTTGCAATCCAGTTGTAACTAAACAATGCAATAGTGTGGGTTAAGTTATCCAAAGGAGTGTTAGTGCTATTAAACATTCTTTGGTCTTTGGTTCCTTTCAAACCATAAGTACCAACAAGTGATTATGAAGATGATATTAAATAAGACTATATAACATTTGGCGTATTGAAATATAAGGACATTCTAGCAGCAAATCGCAATTAAGATTCGAGTTGTATTTATTAAACACGAAAACATGAAGAATATTTATGAGTATACAATTAACATGGATCCTATGTCCTCTAAGTTTGAGTTAAAACAAAAACACTATTTTTTGTCTATAAGCATATATTTTTTTTCTTTACAAATTCATTTGTTTTTCATTTCTTGTGTAGAATTAGTCACCTATGTAACTTTGCTTTAGATGGAGCATTGGCTTTTCAAATTAATTGAAATGTGGATTAAATACTTAAGAATATAATTACAAGAAAAATAAATAAATAACTAATAAAATATGAATAATACTTTTTTTCTTTTTGTTCATGAAATACAAAACCTTAGGGCCCGTTTGGTTTGCTGTTTTTAGTTTTGTGTTTTCGTCTAAACAAAAATGCGCATTTCTTATGCATTGTTGGAAAACATACAATTTTGAAAAATGAAATTAACATAGAAAATAGAAAACAAGTTTATTTGATTTTTCGTGTTTTGAGACATAACAAAAGAACGGAAAACAATTCCTCCACTTCATTTCCCGTCCATCGTTGTAATGCCTAAGAATTGTAAAAAAAATTCTCATGTTTTCTTGTATTTTGTAGTATATGTTGAAAACACAAAACACAAAATTCAAAACGAAACCAAACGGGCTCTTAGTTTTTTTCAACCGAGTAAAATAGATTAAATCAACAAATAAATGAAAGAAGAATATGCTTTAAATTACGGTAAATGTTACTTTTAGTGTAGTACGTAAGTGTAGCTTCCAAGGGAGTCGGTCATTTGGCTATGGGCACCGCGATCGAGCATCATAGTGCTCTTCACGCCACTTCTAATCTTAATGAATCATCTTCCTTCCTAAAGCTTAGGGTTTGTAATAGAAGGAAAAAACGCAGAATTCAGAAGAGGTAGAAAATCTGAAAATAGAAGAGAAAGATAAATCAACTTGCCTCTGAATCCTAGATTCTTCAATTCAGGTTTGCTGCTGATGCTTCTTCCTATTCCTCCTCCTGCTCCTCATCATCATCATCATCATTATTAAATCGAGATGGCGATGCTGAACTAAATCTCTTATAATTTTGTTTCAATCCGATGTTTAAATTGAAATCGCGATTCAGTATTGGACTTCAATGTTTTCGTTCTGAAATTGCATCGTACATTTTACACGGGTTGCAATCCAATTTAACTCTTGGATCGGGAAGGATGCAGTTCCTTCCAAATCGCGTTTGGAACGCACGATCTCGCGATTTTTGCAGTCACTGGTTTAAAATTGATTTGAGAGTGATCGGAACTCTGGAAGTTTAAAACTCTACTTAAATAATTAAGCTGTAATTCCAAATATTTTGTTTGTTGTAGACTTTAAACTGCTTTGCCACTGCTTATTATGTTTTGTGACGAATTCATTATGTTTTATCATCAAAATTGCATGTGGTATTTAATGCCAAACCCGATTCTGATAGCAGTTTTCAGCTGTGGCAACATTTGGTGAAAACACAAAATAGGCAATGCTTGCATTTTTTGCAAACTAGCAGCTTGCATTATTTGAACCTAGGATCCTTATCTTTACAAAATTAAGATTTTTAATAAAACAAATCATGTATCAAAAAAAATACAAAAACAAAAGATGTATTTATACAAAATTGATCAATGTCATTTGAACTTCTAGTAACATCGTTACTGATATGTTGATACGAAAAGACGAATAGTAGATGAACAACAGTATCAGTGACTTTATTGATCACTTGCTATGTATACTCAAATTACTCTTTGGGAGCATCCCATATTTAAGGAGATGTTTCATAAATTTTCATCTATGCTTTTAGAGAAAAGCCTTTCTATGTAATTGTCGTGTTTAAGCCATTTTGGATTCAGTCAATGCAAAGTAAAAATGAACATAGAATAAATCTGAAACATGATTGATAGATAGATTAGTGAAGTATGGATAAATCCTATAAGCATATCATTTTCTTGTGCAATTTGTAAATGTAACTTTTAATAAAATATCTAAACAATGTAATTTTCTTATAGATCCTAGAACTTTGCAAGTAAAAAGATGGGGAAAGCTAAAGGCCAAAAATTCGCATGCATGAAAAGTCTTCCAAGCAAAAAATCAATTATGAAGTAAGTTCAATCAGATCAATATCGTATTCAACTTTTTTTTTACATATAAAATACCTCTTATTCTATTTCTTATTTTTGTTGCATTTAGACATAGGGAAGTATTGGATCCCAAAAAGAAAGATCTTACAAAGCTTCCCAGAAACGTGTATGTGAATATAACATTTCCAATATTATGGACTAGCAAACCTATTTTGCTTTATCATGGAGGATAAACGTCCAACCTCAATTCATTGGGTGGTTGATGATGATTTCTATTTTTTCTTCTTCATTTTTTGTTGCTACAGGCCGGCCGTTTCTTCCGCTTTGTTCTTCACACATAACACAGCACTTGGACCGCCTTATAGGGTTATTGTTGATACTAATTTTATCAATTTCTCTATCCAGAACAAGGTGATTTTCAGATCTTATTTTCGACTGAAGTTGCACAATTTGGTTTTCTTCAGACTAACATACCCACATTGTTAGCTTGATAATATGTATTGTTGCCATGAAAGTAGAATGCTTTGTAGAGAAACTAAGTATCTCTAGATTTATTATTGAAGCTACCAGTTTCAATCAATAGGTTTGAGATGTTAGCACTGAACTTTTGATGGGCAGTTTAATGTTTCTTTTTGTAGTTTAATCTGTTTTTTGCATTCTAATCAAATATTTGCAAATTAACATTATGAGTTGACTCAAATAAAGTAGTTGTAACTTTACATTATTATATGTAAAATGTAAAATATTTTTACTGTGATTGTACAATATAGTTGCAATTTTCATGCCAGATTGCAAGTTGTATTAAAATATAGGCATGTAAACCAATGAGGTGTTTAGCTGGTCATTTTTAAACCTTAAACCTTTAAATAGTTCATAAAATAAGAAAGAAACTTTGTACTTGCGGTAGCTTATTTGTTTCAGACAGTCACTGACTCATTAAGGCAGTATTTTTAGGATTATATTCCATAATTATTTTTGTTGATTCATTTACTTGCATATATTTATCAAGAAACCTTCTATCCATGCGAAACAAATTCTTTGGTTTATTCTTATATTGACGTTTTCTCCCATTAAGTTTACTCCATGGTGAGATATTAAGTATTCCAGCGAACATAATATCACTTGTTTGTTTTGAAAAAGACAACACTGAATTTTTGTTAGTTCCTTTTCATTAATAGTGGAGATTTGAAGTCCTAAATTAGTGATTGTTCAGCTATTAGTATAAATTACTATGCTTACTTGGAGAGATTAATATTTAAATTGGGAAATAGATGTGAAATATTTCGTGTGTGTGTGTGTGTATCTGTAATATTCGACAAATACATGGTATTGAGTTGGCCTAGGTGATCCTTTTAACTTGGTAATTTTTATCATGATGAAACATATCCACACTTGTTCTACCCACCTGCTTATACTATTTAATTATATATTGTAATAGGTTTTCCGGCTGTTGGCTGTTTAAAGAAAGTTCTCATCGCATAACACTCAATGACATTAACATACTGATAAAAAAAACAGGGATAAATACAGTCTCCTTTCTCTCTGTATCATGCACTATTTTTTCACACTAGAATATTTATGGTTGAAAAGATGTAAAAGCGAGTGAGTGGTAAATGGTGTGTGTAGGCTTTTTACCAATTTATTTTACACAATTTGCATCTTTTTTCAAATCAACTATGTCCGATTTCAGTTAGGTTCTCAAATTTTGATTTAAAACACAATTGAGAAAAATCATTCTCTCATACTACAATAGAGGTACAAGATAATAGTTTGAAATCAAAATGCAAATATATTTGTTTGAAAAAAGACGGGACAGAAAAAAAAAGAAACTTTAGAATTAGTGATCCAGGAACTCTAGTATCCAAGTCAATTTCAAAAATATAAATTAGTAATATAACAGGAAAATCTATCAGTTCGCATATTATTTTATGAACTGTGTAGAGCAAGACTTGTAGCATAAAAGTACTTTATGCTGATTGCACGATCCATTGTTAAATCGGTTTTTGAAATAACATTTGAACTTTCCCCTGAAAACTGTGTTTGTTGTGCAAGTGGAAGAAATTTTGGTATATAAACAAGAGAGATGCAAGTTCCTCATCAGTAATTATGTTTATTTGTTAGTAAATAAGGAAAGTCAATCGTCAGTTTAACTCATTTCAGGATAATGAAGTAAATTAATGGGGTTGGTACCCAAATCAATATGCTGGTTATTAGTCTCTGAGATACGAGAACACTCCTTACAAAGCAAAGAGCCATTTCTTAAATTTGTTTACTACTAAAACATTCAACGACCAAAGCACAAAGACATACGTGAAGGCATACACCCAATGTGCTTGGACATCTTTTTCGAAATTTCAGGCAATATATGTCGATTTAATGATTAATAATGTTTCCTGCAGCTGGATCTTGAGAAAGCAATGCTGGACTGTCTCTATGCTAAATGTAAGTGACAACTATTATTTCATTATTACAGTATATAATTAAATATTGCTATTTTCTTTGTTATATTAAACTGTTATTGGTTAATAAGGCACTCCATGCATTACGGATTGTGTCATGGCTGAGCTTGAGAAATTAGGTCAAAAATACCGGGTAGCCTTAAGGTATGTTCTCATTTTTATTTAATTTTTGTCTTACTGAATTTCTGTAATGTTTGCTTTCTTCCTGTATAAAAATTGCGAACTCAATTTCAGAATTGTGCTTTTTTGCAACTAACTGAAGAGATTGTGTGAAAGGGAGGAGTGGGTTTATTTTCGTTTGGTGGGGATAGGGGTGTGATTGGAGGGTAAGGTTTGTATGTTGTATGTGTCTCCCTAAACCTGGGTCCAAATAGTAAAATTCTAGTATAAAGCGTTCACTAACTTGATTTTGTTTCTACTGTTTGGTAAATACTTTATGGGAGGCAGTTAGTACCCGTATTTCTTACCCCCCATCTCATACATTGCATATTTATTTATTTGTTTACTTCTAGTTATCATGTACACTATTTTACTAGGTGGATTTATTGACACCGTTTAGTTGATTTTGAATGAACATAGAATTGCGAAGGATCCTAGGTTTGAGAGGCTGCCTTGCACACATAAAGGAACCTATGCTGACGATTGCATTGTTGATAGGGTTACACAGGTATTAACAATTATTTGCTATCATGGTCCCTTTCAGACCCATAAAAGAACCAAAATCAAATTTATGAACCAAAACGAAATTCATACTTAAATCAGTCAAAAATTTGGGAAGAAAGCTTATTGTATAACTATGATATTGTACATGAAAAACCCGAGTTATCAAGAGATTGAAGATGAACCTGTCCAACTGAAAATAATAATTATGCATTTAGTTTCATGATTTAAACCTGATATTTTATTACTTAATAAGTTGGAAGCAGATTTTTTATATTCTGGACTGGGATAAGTTATTGTTGTTGTTCAAAAATTGAGTTCACCTCTCATTTCATGAGATTGTTGATTATCGTAACATTTCCTTCATCGTTACAGCATAAATGCTACATTGTTGCTACATGTGATAGAGATCTGAAGCGAAGAATACGCAAGGTAAGTGATATAAAATTTGTTCTGCGTTAATATACCTTTTTGATATGAAAAGCTCATAAATTTTTGTCTGTTGTCAGATTCCTGGTGTACCTATCATGTATATTACTCGGCACCAGTACTCTGTTGAGCGACTACCAGAAGCAACTATTGGTGGAGGTGAGCTATTGTTCCAATGATATATTTATCCATTTCTTTCTTAAATATTTCTGTTCAACCCTACCATTTTTCCAATGATATATCATTAAGATCCAAGTAATTTACTCTTTATTAGCTCTTCCATCATTTCTGTCAGCTAAAAAAAACACCCCTTGTACAATGTTTATAAAATAAATAATATTTGTCAAAGCAAAAGATAAACTTAGAGACAGGTTTTCATATAGCCTGAAAAAATAAAGGAAAAGAAGAAGAAAATAAAATAGAGGCAGGAGCTTTCATTCATTAAAAGGAACATCAATGATGATGGCATTGAAGTTTTTCAGATGATTGCTAACAAAAATATTTACAAATATGACACAAAGTACAGTATAAACTACAAGGTTGGTTCCACAATTTATTCTCAATTATATGCTTGGTTCCAAAATCAGGGTACTTCAATGGTGTGATCATAACCTTAAATGCACTGAATTCACTGCTATTATGGTTCTCTTTTCTTTCCAAAATAGTAGAATGAAGATTAACTGAGTTTATATGTTTATGCTAATATTCACATTTTGAATGCAGCTCCAAGAATGTAGGTGTTACTCATGTCATCAGCAGGCAGATTTTTTGGCATAAAATGGAGTTGAAGCATTTACAAGGATATTTTCTTTCTCTGAAAAACATTTGTGGCCACTGCAGATTTTACTACTTAAAATTCGTTTCTGTTTTTAGACATAGTGTTCGAATACTACTAGTTGATGTTTTATTATGTTCTGTCTACAATCAACTCAAAGTATAATCTGCTTCGTTCTTTTGGTTTATATTTATTATTGTGCAAATGTTTACTGGAAATGATCTGCATTTTTCTTTATTTAAATCACTTAAATCCCTTAGAGTTTGACATATTTTTAAGCGTTGAAATGATTTTTATTTTCTTTTTTATATGTGATGTTACCATCAGTAACATTTTGCATCATTCCAAATTCGTGATTTTATGAACCATTGAAAATTTTAATATAGCTTTTGATTTTGAATGGGTTAACATTTTAAATTGTATGTATATATATAGATATGTTTTTTTGGGAAATGATTTTGATTGGGTATCAATCAAAACTTGCAAAATTTTGTGTGATATTTAAAAGCAAAGGAGAGGGAAGCGAACCTATGGATTATTTTGCTTTTTAATATAATTTTAACAAATGCAAGCCACAGTTTTCGAAGTTCTTTTTTTCATCTTTGCTAAAACTAAAATTATAACAACAAAATAGGAAACAGTTTTCTGAAAATACTTGGTCAAACTGGGTGTTTAAACGACGGATTGATAGGGGAGAAATCAACACCAAAGTTTTCTCCATCCTCCCTGATATCTGCCCCTCCATTCCCTCACCCCATATGTGGTGTACCTTCAAAAGTCCGTCGAAGCATTATCCATAGTTTTGTTCATTCTATGTTATGTTTATTTTGTTTTTACCTCAGGTTAAGGTGGAGAGATGAGTACACTAATGCTCTAAAACATTAATTTTATATCACAAATATGTATCTTTAAATGTGATGATTTATTGCCTTACTACAAACATGTGATTCAAAAACGGATGAGAGTAAAAGAAGAAGAAGATTGTTACATTTTAAATGATCAACAACAACAAAACCATTATTCTCAAACAAGTTGGGTCGGCTAGAGATGAAACACAAAACTAAATGACAAAGCTAATTTAAAGATTATAGCAATAGCAATAATAAAACAAAGTCAAATAAGTAAATTAATAATAATAATAACTAAGTAAAGTAAAAATAAAGATAAAAATACATATATATGTAAGAAAGAAAAACCAAATGATGGTAATAGTATAAATAGTAATGACGGTGCTCGTACGTGAATCGCTAACTTCCACGCGCTATGTCTTAGGCTCTTTTTCCCTAGTCCTATAATCTAAAACTTATAAAACTCATAGCACATGATTCTGGTACGTGGATCGCTAACTTCCACGCGCTTCTATCCGTTACCAGCTCTTCGGATATATTCCAATTCTTCAAGTCCCTTTTTACTACTTCCTCCTATGTCAACCTTGGTCGACCTCTACCTCTCTTTGTGAATACGACGCGACTTACAATTCCAGCGCGCACATGTGCCTCGAGCGGCCTTCGTTGGAGATGTCCAAACCATCTTAAGCGATGTTGAATTAACTTCTCCTCAATTGGTGCTACTCCAAGTTTTTCACGTATATCATCATTTCTAATTCGGTCTCTTCTTGTATGACCGCAACTCTATCGCAGCATACGCATCTCTGCTACGCTTATATTCTGCACGTGTTGGCTTTTAGTAGGCCAACATTCTGCACCATACAACATCGCATGCCTGATTGCCGTTCTGTAGAACTTTCCTTTAAGCTTCTATGAGACTTTCCTATCACAGAGAATGTCAGACGCTTGTTGCCATTTCACCCATCCCGCTCGAATTCTAAAACTAACATCTTCATCAATCTCACCATTAGACTGCAACATTGATCCTAAATATCGAAAGGATTCCTTCTTGGGAACTATTTGTCCAGCTAGAGTGACATCTCCATCCTCTGATCTGACACCGCTAAATTCGCACTTCAAATACTTTGTTTTAGTTCTGCTAAGCCTAAATCCCTTTGATTCTAAAGTCTGTCTCCACAGCTCAAGTTGTTTATCAATCCCAATCCTACTTTCATCAATTAGCACAACATCATCAGCAAATAGCATGCACCAAGGAATTTCCTCTTGTATACCCTTCGTAACCTCATCCATCACTAGAGCAAAAATATAGGAGCTCAAAGCTGACCCTTGATGTAATCCTATGTTAATGGGAAAGTCACTGGTTACACCATCGCATGCTCTGACACTAGTCACAACATCATCGTACATATCCTTGATAAGGGTAATGTACTTCGTTGGGACTCTCTTCTTTTGCAGAGTCCATCACATCACCTTTCGCGGTACTTTGTCATAAGCTTTCTCCAAATCGATAAATACCATATGAAGATCTTTCTTTTTCTCCTTAAACCTCTCCATAAGTTGTCTTATCAAGAAAATTGCTTCTGTGGTCGACCTCCCAGGCATGAAGCCAAATTGGTTTTTGAAACGCTTGTCATTCTTCTTAATTGATGTTCAATGACTCTCTCCCAAGCTTCATCGTATGACTCATAAGCTTAATTCCTCTGTAGTTTGTACAACTTTGGATATCTCCTTTACTCTTAAAAATTGGAACTAATATGCTTCTTGTAACAACCCGCATATTTTACGATTGTATATTTAAATGTTTTATTTAAATATAGCATCGTTAATAGGATTAAAGTCCGAAATGTTACTTTTTGTAAACAGTCGAATTGGGACTCGAGACCACTTCCATTGAGTCCAAGATGGCGTTTACAATATTTTTGAGTATAAACATCGATATGTTTGGAGTTGAGTAGAATTTGCTATTTTTCTACTTGGGCTTTGGGTTTGGGTTTCAGCCCACTAACCCATCATAATACCCTAACTCCACCCCCTCTCCTCTTCATTCATTCTCATTTCCTAACATTCAAGCTCTAGAGAAAATGGGGGAAAAGATTGGAAATTAGAATTCCAAAACCCTAGTTTGTTTAGGACATAAAAATTCAAGTCCAAAATCAAGGAGAAGCTTAGGTGAGCATCCTCTTCATCTTTTCCATCTCTATCTCTCTTCAATTTCAGAATTTTCCTATAACCTAATTTAGGATATATTTGTCTATGATCATAGATTGGAGCTTCTAGAGTTGAAATTGAAGAGTAGTTGATCTTTCCTTTGCTTTTGAGCTTCTCGTTCGTTGTTTTTGGGTTTAAAGGTGAGTTCCTAAACTCACATCTACGTCTATAACTTTATTTGTTGTTAGGTATGAATTCCTAACATTTGTGCATGTTCATTTGCTTTTGATTTGAATTGATTTGGTGAATTTTCCAAATTTTGGGGTTTTGGTCCAATTTTATGAAAATCCTTCTATGGATGTTTGGACATTGATATTTGGAGTGTATTGAAGAGCCTATAAGGCTGGGTTGTCGCTTGGCATAAATCCCTAGTCATTGTTGCTCGTCCAATTGCTCCCGAAATGAATTGGCCATCAATGGCCTAGGTTCAATATTCGCCTGAGTAGCAGCTCAGACGTCTGGTATAAGGATCAGACGTCTGAGGCTAAGGAATAAATATTCCAAACGTTCAGCTCAGACGTCTGACCTTGCTTTCCAGACATCTTGGAGATCCAGACGTTTGAGCTTGCTTCCCAGACGTCTAGGTGATCTGGAATAGAATTTCCAGTTCCTCAATTCAGACGTCTGATTTACTGGGTCAGACGTCTGGTTAGGGATTCAAACGTCTGCCTTGTAATTTCAGACGTTTGGAAGCTTTCTGGATTGTTTCGAGAGAACAAATCCAGATGTCTGGATTCTAAACCAGACGTCTAGAACTGTTCATTTTTGCCTGTTTAGGCTGATTTTGGGGGAATTTCCAATGTTAATCGATTTTAGTTGCTCCGATTAGTTGTTATCACTTTTATCGACTTTGATGACTTCTTTCTTTGGATTTTTGGGAATATCCATTTGATGGATTTGATATCGATTTCTATGAATTTGATTCACGTCTTAGTATGTGAATTTTTGGTGATTAATTGTTTCTACAATCATTTCTGTGATTGTCAGTTTAAAATACAAAGGTTTCTATACTAGTAGTAAATACTCAAACTCTTTCACAAAAACGATTTCAACACTACTTTTAAATACAAAGCTCGTTTTTAAAAATCGTTTTCCAATCATTTTGGAGAATAAAGATATGGATGGCATCTGCATCTATCTTTCGTGATTCTTCTTCCTCGTTCCAACCGTCTTCTTCTCTCTTTTTAGACTTTTTCCATCGTAAATCTCCTCTCTATCGTTCTTTTGCGCAAATAGTTAAAGATGGTCAGCCTTCTTGCCGTTTCCAAAGATCTTCATCGCATGGTCTAAATAAAAAGAACTGGATCGATTCAAGAAAAAGTAAGGTCTTCTGTTTTAGATGTGGTGGATATAATCACTTGGCTTCTCAATGTCGCGAGCCTATCATCTGCTTCGCCTGCGGCAAATCAAGGCATAAGAAAAATGCTTGTTCGTCCAGATCGCTTTCTTCTAATCAATTGGTTGAGCACGACTTCCAATTCGTCTTAAAGTGTATGTTGCTGAAGGGGATTCTTATTGATCATCTATGGCAAAATCGTTATGAAGGTATCAAGTATTTAGAGGATCTACTGTATCATTTCAATTTTGTAAACGAGCCGAACATTGGTAAAGGTTATAGGAATAAATTTGGGGATCCTGAATTATATTTTGGGAAGACTGATTCTCGTTCTAATGTTTCGAAAATGGAAAATCTTGCCGGTGTATCAGGAAAAGATTTTCCTAACTCTGTCATATTTGAGGAATATTCACATTTCGACCCTATGTTGATTGATCCAGTTGTTGTTGCTCTTCATCAATCGTCTTTTTCAAAATCTGGACTCGAGTTGAAAGATAATTTTACTCAAGTTAAGTCCAAAAAAGGCTATAATCATAATAGATGATTGGACAACTTCGTGATACCTACTGCAAACAGATTCAAGTATCTAGATTCGGCATCTTTTTGAGCTTGTTGATGGAGTAGTGGATAGAGATAAGTGTGTTCATTCCTTATCAGATTGTTTGTTGGATAATCATTTGATAGAGACTGTTTGTAATGAAGTCTTTGTTGATAAGGATGGCGGCAGTCAAGATGATAGTCTAATGAATCGCTATTTTGTTAGTGAATTCTTGTTCAATCAAGACCTGGATCATCAAATCAATTTGATTAATGTTAAAAAGGATATTCAATTGGAGGTGGATCAAGTTTCTACTATGGGTAACGATTTGTGGTCATCATTGTCAGCAGTTAATCTGCCATTTGAATTCGATCAATCCGATCAGATCACACAGTTGGAATCCTGTAATAGCAATAGTGAGTTGATGGATGAATTGGAGGTATCAATATAACATGATGTATCTGTTTCTTCAGATAGTTATGAGTTTGTTGACTTTCGTGATTGGTTCCTTTCTATGGAGCAACATAATGAGGTTGAGAATTTTGTTGAACCAGAGAACAATGTTGATGATGAGTTCTTAAATTTGTTCAATTCCTCTTTTGATGATATGCACACTGATACAGTTGTGCATGATGCACATGTCCAGGTTATTGTTGATGATAAAATTTCTTCATTTTCTTCTCTGAGTTTGATTAATCAATCTGTGGTGAGTTGCCAAGGTGAAAATGTTGATCCTAACACCTCTAATGGTAGTGATGCTTATGATATTGGTGAAGATATAGTAGTATTCCCTATTGAGCATTTGGGTGGGAAAGATAATCTGGCAGTGGCACCTTTGGGTTTTGTTGATAGTGAGTTAGTTTTTGATACTTGGAAGGATACTCCAGTTAATTCGATTTCAGTGACAGTGAATAATATCTTGTTCTCTATGGATAAGTCTGTCAGTTTTTTTGATTTTCAATCTGGTGAGTTTGACAACAAAGCATCAACTAGATCCACTTCGTCGAAGAGAGGTAGACGTAGAAAGAATGTGACAGCTAGCGGTTTTGTAGTGGGTGTTCACAGTGGAGTTTTAAAAGAGAGTTTTAATGATGTTTTTGATAGTTCAGATAAGTGCACACGTTCTGATGTGCCACAGTGTATCGCAATAGGAGATTTAAAGCATGGTGGTGTTGTTTCTTCTGTTAATGATTTGGTTGATGCTGGTCCTATGGGCTTTGTTGATTTAGAGAGACATTCAGAGCATTCTTGTCCCAATAACCTCGGTTCTGATAGAGCTGTTTATTATTGGACTGGGGGTTTCAGATTCGTTATGTATTGCTGTCTTGCGTCTATAGGAAAATTTCCTCGTTCTCCTGCCCATGCTAGAGATTTATTTCATGCATCCAAAGTAAGAAAAAGAAATAGTAAGAGCTATTCAGCTTGTATTATTAGGAGAAGTCCTCGTTTAAATCATAAAGCTTTTAAGTCTTCTGATTGAGGGTTTTTTTGTGGTTTTGGAGTTTATTAGTGGTTTGTGTAGATGTAGTATATTGAGATGTTTTAACTTGGATGTTGAGGTTGCGGTTGCGGCTTCAGATGGCTATTTCTCTTTTGGTGTCGCTTTAGGCCATGATATCAGGTCGGTGTTGAGTTTGTGTGGGTTTTATTTTTCTTTTGCACGGAGGTGTTTTTGGCTACCTGCCAGGCTTGTTGGCAGCTCCTTTTCTATTGTTGTTATATATATGTACATGTGTGCTCTCCTCTCCTGTAGAGGATCACACATTTTTCTCAAAAAAATAAAAACCGTTTTCCAATCTATTAGTATATACAAACCTTTACCTCACTCGTATGAGAAATCTAATTAAACGGCTTAGCAAAACAAGTGGTATGAAACGCTTGCGTTTACTTTGTCGGTTAATTCTTAGACTTGTTCGATTGAAATCTTGTGATAATTTTCCAGTGGAAATCTATAATCTGTTCGTAAATATTTAAGTTAAGCCAGTGGTTATGGGACATGAAGCTAAACTCATCTATTTACTAGCTTAGTGTAATTCACACTTCTTATTGATCAATGGTGATCATTTTGTGATTCAGACTAGCGTTGTGCGATGTCTCTTTGTCCGCATGGGGGACTGTACCCTGTTTGGAGGAGTTTCGGCTCATAGCCACAAAGGGGGACTATACCCTGTTTGGAGGAGTTTCGTCTCATAGTCCGCAAAGGGGGACTATACCCTGTTTGGAGGAGCTTCGGCTCATAGGAGGAGCTTTGGCTCATAGTCCACAAAGGGGGACTATACCCTGTTTGGAGGAGCTTCGGCTCATAGGAGGAGTTTTGGCTCATAGTCCGCAAGGGGGGACTATACCCTGTTTGGAGGAATTCCGGCTCATTTGTGACACACGTGTTGGGGAGTTTTCGTGCTCCCATTTGTGATAGGCCTTCCCCCTCTTTGTGATTTCTAAATTTCTGGTTGTTGATTTCTAGAATTTGTGTTTAACCAGTTTGTGCGATTGACATTGATATGTTTTTGTCAATATTTATGTTATGGTGAATAATTTAAAGAATATGACATTCTTTTTGGTGTTTGAGAATATTTGAGATATTGTATGATTTTTGTGGTTACCTTATGTATACTCGTCAAAGTATGGCATTATTGTTATCATACGTTTTTGTGATATCTCTTATCCTATCTCGTTTTATCTGATATTTATAGCTAGACTGATCCGTTTATTATTTTCTTCTTAAATAATACTCGGGTCAGACCAAGGTATTTTAGGTTCTTTTGCTTGACTTCTTATCAGGGTTCGTCACCTGACTTTTGGCTAACTACTTTAGCTTAGTAGTTTTTGTTATTATACATTCGAGATAGAGACTCCTTGATGTATACTTATTCTTTTGTCTAGCACTTGTATCTATTCTTTTGTGATGTAGTGGATCTTGTATGACCACTATTTTGATGTACACTTCTATGTGTTATATTCATATCTATTTCCGCCTTTGTGATATGAATATCTGTGACTGATTTGTGTTATGTTTATTTCTATATTTGTTTCCGAAGTCCACATAGCCACTGTGTGGTAGCTTTGAGTTTGTATCTGATATATCGAATTTCCTCTTGAAATGAAATGTAAGTTATATTATCTGACATATCGGTACTCGCACAAAGCAATTTCACAGATGGTCGCTCCTCAACAGCCTTATTCTTCGTGCTAGTCGACGGCATTACCCCGTAGTGTCCTTGGCTAGTGTGAGTATAGAGGTGGGGCGTCACAGCTTGGTATCAGAGCCAAACTTCGGAACAATGTAGAATAATCTAGCAAGGATCATTGTCCTAAGTCTCTCTTAGGAATCGTGCCATATGATTTAATTCGAGTCTTCGTACCATTCTATCCTATTTTCTTTTGTGATGCCTTGTTTTATCAATCAAGTTTGTTTGAAATTCATTTTGTGAATAACCTTTTTCTTCTTCTTCTTCTTTCTTTCTTAATGAAGAGAAATGGTTAGACCAGGTCGTCCCAGCGCCGGTCAATCTAGTGCTACTCCTCAGGATGGAGTATTTATGTCTGCTCAACAACTTTTAGATCTTGTGAAAAATGCTCAAGCTATCGGACCCATTCCAGAGCCTACTCATCCTAAATCTGGGTTTGCACGCTTGTGCAGAGATTATACCGCTTTGGGTGGAAGGCCATTCAAGGGTTCCGAAAATGTTATAGAAATCCAAGCTTGGCTTAGATCATGCGATCGCATCTTTTCTCGCATGAATCTTGTGGATCTACATCGAGTCCAAGTGGCTTCTAGCATGCTTCAAGAAAGAGCATTAGATTGGTATGAGCTTTTGATTTCGGAAATTATTGAAGCGGACCTTACTTGGGAGCAATTCTGGGAAATGTTCGAATTGAAGTTTGTGCCGGAGGCTGAAAAAGTAACTTTAGCTCGGTGCTTTATTGACCTTGTTCAAGGTGAATCTTCTATGACGGATTACGTCGCATCTTTTGAATCTCTCTCTAAATATGGGGTCGAATATATATTAATACCCCATTAAAGAAAAATCAGAGATTTGTTTATGGGTTGAATAAGAACCTCAAAAAGCCTTTACTTCTGAAACTAGAAGTTTCGTTCGATCAGCTTGTAGATATCGCTCTTCGGCTTGAAGAGGCCGATAAAGAAAGTGATGTTGAAGTTGTGGGTGCCAAACAGAACTTCAACATCAATAAGAAGAGGCATCCTTTTATTAAGTTCGAAATACCTAATCTCAACAAGAAAGTGAAGCAAGTAACTTCGGTAGCAAAGACTCCAATCCCTAATCGTGGAGAACGCTACAATTGTGGCTCTAAGGACCACTATATAAATAGGTGTCCAAGGCCTATTTCTTGCCGCTATTGCAAAAGTTCGGATCATTATATATCTTCATGTCCCAAACTTCAAAGCAAGAGAGAGGGAGAGCTGAATGTTATGCAAGCACCTAGTAACACTTCTCATGGTCAAGGTATTTCTCATTCTATCCTTGATGGCATTATTTTATTTCGTGATTATCCTATTCGAATTCTTTTGATACGGGTGCATCTCCTTCTTTTATATCAAAAGAATTTGTTGATACTTTTTCTTTAATATTATGGGTTTGATGACTTCACTGAGAATTGCGAATCCGGTTGGTGGATCCGCAACACTCAGTTTGCTTTGTAAAGGTGTTGAGATTATTTTATGTGATTATTCTTTTCGAGCCGATTTGCATGTTATGCGTTACTTAGGCTTCGAAATTGATTTTTGGGAAAGGATTGGCTTAATCATTATGAAGCCTATATCCTATGTCCTGAGAGGACTATCCATCTTCGACATTCTCAATCTGTTAAGCAGATTTCTATTGTTTTTAATGATTTTGATTTCCAAATTCGGTGGCATCATTTTATTCTTTAAACCCACTTGATGAGGAAAGTGTTATTTCTCTCATTCAAGTAGTTTGTGAATTTTCCGGTATATTTGAGCTTGTCTTAGGATTACCACCTAAGCAATCTATTGAGTGGTGCTAAGGTCTTTTCAGCTCGACCTTGCCATCGGTCTTCATCAGCTACGAGTTGCGGAGGGTAGCATTCCACTTACTGCATTCCGCACTCGTTATGATTCTTATGAGTGGTTCGTTATGTCATTCGGTTTGATGAACCTTCCAGCTTATTTCATCTATCTTATGAATCGAGTATTCTACGAATATCTCGATGAGTTTATCCTTGTATTTATTGATTATGGATGAAAACAATAATTTAAAATTTGCAAATCTTTTTAGTTAGATATTTTCAAGTATGGTTGGATTTTGTTCTTAAAACGAGCAATGAATATTTGTAAATTTTATAAGAGGCATGTTTATCATATTGAAGATGATTTTTGTGTTATTTTGCCCATTGAGTGCTTTAAGAATTCTGGTTGGTGCGCTTGATCAACGTTATCAATAGGAATCTCCTAAACGCTATGATGAGACAGTTAGACACAATAAATTAACTTGTAAAAAGTAAATTTTTCTAAAAAAAAGATGATTACATGAAGTTAATTATAATTTTGAATGTCTTAGCTTTTCGGGAAAGAGGATCATTTAAAAGAACTCTTTTTCGATGCTTTTATTCTTGCGATTCCTGAAGGGAACCAAGAATTGATTGTTTATACCGATACTAGTCGTATTGGTTTGAATGCCGTTCTCATGCAAAAAGGGAACGTGTTATCACTTATGCTTCTAGGCAATTAAAGCCTGCCGAGACTGGATATGCCACTCATGATCTAGTGCTCGCGGCCATTGTTTTCGCTTTTAGAATTTGGCATCGTTATCTTTTGGGAGAGAAATTTGTTCTCTACACCGATCATAAATCTTTGAAGTATTTATTTTCTCAAAAGGAACTTAATTTGCGTCAACAACGTTGGCTCGAGTTCCTTGCATCTTATGATCTTGATATTCTCTATACTCCCGGAAAGGGTAATCGTGTTGCCGATGCCCTTAGTCGTAAGCAACAAGCGGTTGTTTCCATGATGATATCCGAATGGAATGATCTCGAGACTTTATCCACTTGTGAGATTCGAGATCGTGAATCCAATTCATGTTCATCTCTTGTTTTGTGTAGCCTTGAGACTCATCCTTCCTTTTGGATCGTACCTCTATTGGCTAAACTCTATGTCAAAGAAATTGGTAAATTGCATGGAGTTCCTACTTATATTGTTAGCGATTGTGATCCATTATTTACTAGTGGTTGGATTGGTCTTCAAAAAGCTTTGGGAACAAAGCTTAATTTTAGCACCGCTTATCATCCTCAGTTCGATGGACAAACCGAGAGCGTGTGAATCAAACTCTTGAAGATCTCCTTCGTGCATGTGTTCTTGATTTTGGTGGAAGGTGGGAAGATCATATTCCTCTTGTTGAGTTTTCTTCCAATAATAGCTTCCAATCTAGTATTGGTATGGCACCTTTCGAGGCACTCTACGGAAGGCCATGTCAATTTCCTTCGTGTTGGCTTGAAGCCGGTGAGAAGCCGGTTTTAGGTCCAGATTTTATTGGTGTTCATTTGTGTTTCACCTATGAGGGGTGTTGTGCGTTTTAGTCAATCGGGAAAATTAGCACCTCGATATGTTGGTCCCTTTCCCATCACCGAACGTAATGGTTCCATGGCTTATCGCCTTTTATTACCGGCTCAATTTTCTACTATTCATGATGTTTTCCACGTCTCTCAACTACGGAAATACCTTAGGGATTCCGATTCTATTCTTGAGCCCGGTGTAATTGTAGAAATTGAAGTTTCACCAAATTTGACTTATGAGCAACATTCTATTCGTATCATTGCTTCGGAGGTTAAACACCTTCGAAATAAAGATATTCTTCTTGTGAAAGTTCAATGGTCCTCAAATCCTAAGGATTTCTCTTGGGAATCTTGAGAATTCATCGAGCAAACACATCCGGACTTACTCTTTCGTGCTCTTTAAGGTGAACTTCTCATTTCAATATTTCTTCTTTTGTGTTGTTATGCTTTAGTATGGTTGTTACTTTTTATTTTCCTCTTAATTATTGTGAGGACGCAATTTCTTTAAGGAGGGGAGTCTGTAACAACCCGCATATTTTACGATTGTATATTTAAATGTTTTATTTAAATATAGCATCTTTAATCGGATTAAAGTCCGAAATGTTACTTTTTGTAAATTGTCGAATTAGGACTCGAGACCACGTCCATTGAGTCCAAAATGGCGTTTACAACTTTTTTGAGTATAAACATCGATATGTTTGGAGTTGAGTATAATTTGCTATTTTTCTACTTGGGCTTTGGGTTTTAGCCCACTAACCCCTCATAATACCCTAACTCCACCCCTCTCCTCTTCATTCATTCTCATTTCCTAACATTCAAGCTCTAGAGAAAATGGGGGAAAAGATTGGAAATTAGAATTCCAAAACCCTAGTTTGTTTAGGAAATAAAAATTCAAGTCCAAAACCAAGGAGAAGCTTAGGTGAGCATCCTCTTCATCTTCTCCATCTCTATCTCTCTCCAATTTCAGAAATTTCCTATAACCTAATTTAGGAAATATTTTTCTATGATCATACATTGGAGCTTCTAGAGTTGAAATTGAAGAGTAGTTGATCTTTCCTTGCTTTTGAGCTTCTCGTTCGTTGTTTTTGGGTTTAAAGGTGAGTTCCTAAACTCACATCTACGTCTATAACTTTCTTTGTTGTTAGGTATGAATTCCTAACATTTGTGCATGTTCATTTGCTTTTGATTTGAATTGATTTGGTGAATTTTCCAAATTTTGGTGTTTTGGTCCAATTTTATGAAAATCCTTCTATGGATGTTTGGACATTGATATTTGGAGTGTATCGAAGAGCCTATAAGGCTGGGTTGTCACTTGGCATAAATCCCTAGTCGTTGTTGCTCGTCCAATCGCACCCGAAATAAATTGGCCATCAATGGCCTAGGTTCAATATTCGTCTGAGCAGCAGCTCAGACGTCTGGTATAAAGATCAGACGTCTAAGGCTAAGGAATAAATATTCCAGATGTTCAGCTCAGACGTCTGACCTTGCTTTCCAGACATCTGAAGATCCAGACGTCTGAGCTTACTTCCTAGACGTCTGGGTGATCTGGAATAGAATTTCCAGTTCCTTAGTTCAGACATCTGATTTACTGGGTCAGACGTCTGGTTAGGGATTCAGACGTCTGCCTTGTAATTTCGGACGTCTGGAATCTTTCTGTATTGTTTCCAAAGAACAAATCCAGACGTCTAGATTCTAAACCAGACATCTGGAACTGTTAATTTTTGCCTGTTTAGGCTGATTTTGAGGGAATTTCCAATGTTAATCGATTTTAGTTGCTCCGATTAGTTGTTATCACTTTTATCGACTTTGATGACTTCTTTCTTTGGATTTTTGGGAATATCCATTTAATGGATTTGATAATCGATTTCTATTGATTTGATTCATGTCTTAGTATGTGAATTTTTGGTGATTGATTATTTCTACAATCATTTCTATGATTTGTCAATTTAAAATACAAAGGTTTCTATACTAGTAGTAAATACTCAAACTCTTTCACAAAAATGATTTCAACACTACTTTTAAATACAAAGCTCGTTTTTAAAAACCGTTTTCCAATCTATTAGTGTATACAAACCTTTACCTCGCTCGTATGAGAAATCTAATTAAACGGCTTAGAAAAACAAGTGGTATGAAACGCTTGCATTTACTTTGTCGGTTAATTCTTAGACTTGTTCGATTGAAATCTTGTGACAATTTTCCAGTGGAAATCTACAATCTGTTCGTAAATATTTAAGTTAAGCTAGTGGTTATGGGACATGAAGCTAAACTCATATATTTACTAGCTTAGTGTAATTCACACTTCTTATTGATCAATGGTGATCATTTTGTGATTTAGACTAACTTTGTGCGAGGTCTCTTTGTCCGCATGGGGGACTGTACCCTGTTTGGAGGAGTTTCGGCTGATAGTCCGCAAAGGGGGACTATACCCTATTTGGAGGAGCTTCGGCTCATAGGATGAGCTTTGGCTCATAGTCCGCAAAGGGGGACTATACCCTGTTTGGAGAAGCTTCGGCTCATAGGAGGAGCTTTGGCTCATAGTTCGCAAGGGGGGACTATACCCTGTTTGGAGGAGCTCCGGCTCATTTGTGACACATGTGTTGGGGAGTTTTCGTGCTCCCGTTTGTGATAGGCCTTCCCCCTCTTTGTGATTTCTAGATTTCTGGTTATTGATTTCTAGAATTTGCGTTTCACCAATTTGTGCGATTGACATTGATATGTTTTGTCAATATTTGTGTTATGGTGAATAATTTAAAGAATATGACATTCTTTTTGGTGTTTGAGAATATTAGATATTGTATGATTTTTGTGGTTACCTTATGTATACTTGTCAAAGTATGGCATTATTGTTATCATACGTTTTTGTGATATCTCTTATCTTATCTCGTTTTATCTGATATTTATAGCTAGACTGATCCGTTTATTATTTTCTTCTTAAATAATACTCGGGTCAGACCGAGGTATTTCAGGTGCTTCTGCTTGACTTCTTATCAGGGTTCGTCACCTGACTTTTGGCTAACTACTTTAGCTTAGTAGTTTTTGTTATTATACATTCGAGATAGAGACTCCTTGATGTATACTTATTCTTTTGTCTAGCACTTGTATCTATTCTTTTGTGATGTAGTGGAGTTTGTATGACCATTATTTTGATGTACACTTCTATGTGTTATATTCATATCTATTTCCGCCTTTATGATATGAATATTTGTGACTGATTTGTGTTATGTTTATTTCTATATTTGTTTTTGAAGTCCACATAGCCACTGTGTGGTAGCTTTGAGTTTGTATCTGATATGTCGGATTTCCTCTTGAAATGAAATGTAAGTTATATTATCTGACATATCGGTACTCGTACAAAGAAATTTCTCAAATGGTCGCTCCTCAACAGCCTTATCCTTCGTGCTAGTCGACGGCATTACCCCTTAGTGTCCTTGGCTAGTGTGAGTGTAGAGGTGGGGCGTTACACTTCTCCTCCACTCATCTGGCATCTTGTTTAATTTGAAAATATTATTGAACAACTTAGTTAGCCATGCTATCCCTGCATCTCCAAGGCATATCCACACCTCAATGGGGATGCCATCAGGCCCCAATGCCTTGCCTGCTTTCATCCATTTTAGCGCCTCCTTTACCTCGGATTCTTGAATTCTCCGAACAAAATGCCTACTGGTGTCATCAAAAGAGTCGTCTATCTCGATCATAGTGCTATCACCTTCTTCATTAAATAGCTTGTCAAAGTAATCTCTCCATTTAATTTTTATCTCATCGTCCTTCACCAAAAGTCTATTATTATCATCTTTGATGCATTTAACTTGGTTGAAGTCTCTTGTCTTCCTCTCACGGAGCTTACCTATCCTATAGACGTCCTTTTCACCCTTTTTCATACCTAGCTTATGATACAAGTCTTCATACGCCCGACCCCTTGCTTCACTCACCGCTCTTTTTGCATTCTTCTTTACCACTTTGTACTTTTGCATGTTGTCCTCGCTCCTGTGATGATGCAAGCACTTATAGCATTCCTTCTTCTCTTTGATAGCCTTTTGCACATCACTGTTCCACCAGCACAAATCTTTAGGTTCACGATTAGTTCCTTTCGTTACCCCAAACACCTCAGTAGCCACTTTCTGAATGCGTGTTGCCATCTCATCCCACATGTGATTTGCTCCTCCTTCCAAATTCCATGCCCCTTCTCTCATCACCCTATCAAACACCCGTGAAGCATCTCCTTTGAGCTTCCACCATTTCGTCCAACTAATCTTGGCTCCTTTATCCTGTCGAGCACATATTCGAAGAAGAAACTCAGATATCAGAAGCTGATGTTGTGAGACGACGCATTCTCCAGGTATGACTTTGCAATCTACACAAGCTCATTTGTCATCTCTTCTAGTAAGGACAAAGTCAATCTGGCTAAAGTGTTGACCACTACTAAAAGTAACCAAGTGTGACTGTCTCTTTCTAAAGAAGGTATTAGCTATCATGAGGTCATAAGCAATAGCGAAATTCAGTATTTCTTCTCCTTCTTGGTTCCTATCGCCATATCCAAAACCTCCATGCACTCTCTCAAACCCACCACTAGTTGTACCAACATGCCTATTAAAATCTCCTCCTATGAAAAGTTTTTCACTACTAGGCACATCTCTAACCATAATATCTAGCTCTTCCCAGAAATTCCTCTTGACGGCTTCACTTAGACCTACTTGTGGGGCATAGGCACTAATGACATTCAGAATCATATCGCCCACTACCAGCTTGACTAGGATGATCCTGTCCCCTTGTCTCCTAACATCGACAACTCCGTTTCTAAGGTTCTTGTCAATTAAGATGCCTACCCCGTTCTTGTTACATTCTTTTCCCGTGTACCACAACTTGAAGCCTGTGTTCTCCACCTCCTTCGCCTTCTGCCCCGTCCATTTGGTCTCCTGAACGCATAAGATATTTACACGTCTCTTAGTCATAGTATCAACTATCTCTCTTAGCTTTCCTATTAATGATCCTACATTCCATCTACCTAACCAAATCCTACTTTCATCGACTAGCTTCCTTGCCCCTCGCACCCGCCGAGTAAAGTGCGAAGGCCCTTGCTCATTTATCACTACATCAGGGCGTCGATGCAGCACGCCACTAAGGGAGTGACAACCCAGCCCTTGCATATTTTTCACCATACCCGAGCTTCGATATGGCGCGCCACTAAGGGAGTGGCAACCCAGCCCTTGCTCACTTTTTAGAATACCCAAGCCTCGATATGGCACGCCGCTAAAAGAGTTACGCCCCAACGAAATATAATTAGGTTCCATTTCCATAAGAGAGGCTGTGGTTTTTACGTTGGCTCGCCAAGCCTATCACAACCCTCCTCCTTTATCCTGGCTTGGGACAGGCTGCATAGAAAACTACACAGGTGGAGTGTTATCAGAAGGGTTGATATTTTAAATGATATGTTATAGAATTTTATTAGGAGGATTGATATTTTAAATGAAGGCCCAGTATCATAACATAATTTTGTCTATCATCCTTAGGATATTTTTCTTTCTTTTTTTTTTGTTTTTTTTTTGTCTGTGTGTGTTGGGAAAACAGTGAGATTTTCTTGAGATTGAATTTATTTCCTAATTTTATAATGCTTTAAAAGTTCATGTGTGAAGGATGTCTTTGGAGAAATATATTTCTTCTTCTTCCCTTCAATGTAAACCAATTTAATTTAAGCTACGCAATCTGCATAGAAAATGGTAGAGACCTTTGAGGCTAATGGAAATTGACGTGCATTTCAGGCATGTTTAAGTAGAAATTTTATTCTACATTCTCAACATGCTTCAGGCCATGCCATTATTTTTAAATGGTCAAAGATACTCTTAGTTTTGTAATTGCCATGAAATCGTTACATTGTTATTAAATATGACATAAACACTAGTGTGAACCCGTGCTTCGCACATGGTTTGTTTGATATTTATATTGGTATTTATAATGTTGATGATACTATTATTGAAGTATTGAGAAACTTATTATCTATATCATTACTAAGAGTTATTCAAATCATTAAAAAACATTATGAATATATATGATAAAAGAAGGTAGATTAATATGTGCTTACATCTATTCAGATAGCTGTATTATCAAAATGCAACTTTTGTATGAACAAAGGCCTAAGTAATAAATCATACTATAAAATTTCATCTACGCAAGTTTAGCAAGTAATGAGATATACAACAATTGATCTCCAAAGCCCACTGGACAACCTAATGAAAATTTTACATGACCCTTATCTTACACTATGCATTATGAACATAATAAAGCTCATCTCTTAAAGCCTACATCAATGCAGTGTTGGAAGACATCCCATTCATACCCCACTGCAAGCCCACATCCAAATCCCATCTTCTGCACTCGCCGTCGACACCATGCATCTATCCAAGATCAGCTTTTTAATTTCCATATGTTGCCCCTAACTTCAATACCGATCGTTTAATTCTTGTGAATCTAATACAACGGTCAATTAGTGAAATTAGCTTTATGAACCTGGGTTGTCCTAGATTTCTAACTGGAATAGGTTATTGCCAGCAGACTTCACAACTGATGGTGCATGCTCCTAGTAGCATCTCACAGCCTATCTAATTTGCATTTTAATAACCAAAAGAATGAACGTTTTTTTACAACAATCAATTCTGGAATATTATGAATTCTGAATTAATCTTCAACTTAGACGATGTTTGAATGTTTGCATACAGTAACCGATAAAGAATCAAAATAGAGAACTGACAAATTTAAAAAATATCAAATAAATAAAGAAAAACAATTATTGGATGTAATATGGGTTGGGCAAAAGATAATTACCTTATAGGAATCATATTAGGTCTAGGTTACCTCCAGTTCATGCAAATGAATATCAGGTCTAGGTTACCTCCAGTTCATGCAAATGAAATTCATTGTTAAAAATATGGATAATGCAAAATAACATGTTCATGGGAATAAAATATAAGCTAATACCATGGAACAAATGGACAATTTGAAATAAAATGCCGGAACAGTTATGTAAATCATGAAGCACTTTATGAGAACAAACTACAACTTATGTAAACAAAACTTTTCAATAACTAAATCGAGGAAGTTATTGTATGTTTTGCATCGACATGCAAGGAATCAAAATTTTCATTGTATTTTCTTTTTCAGTATACATACAACGCAACAAATTAGAAGTTTGAAAATACATCGAAGGCGGTGAAACCAAATTATCAGGAAGCTGAATATAAAAACTCATAAAAGTAATAGTTATAAAGAGGGTAAAATAATCACTATCAACTTGTGAAAGATCAAATGTTGACTGGCAGCGATAACTATTGAGAAAGAGGGTGATATTTGATGATTCTGAAACAAAGATAAATACTCTATTAGAAAAAATGCGAGGAAAAAACAATTTTAAGGAACCGCCTCAATTGTGGAGAGTGAGCACACACATTACACTACTAATTATAGTTTTCACAGAAGCGGTTATTTCAGTATATTTGTATTGAAAAACTTTGTCAGTTACTTCAATAATTTTGCATGTAGAAAATAAAAATTGAAACAGTTAAGTATCTCTTTTAACGTCATCGGCCTTTATAACTCAGTCGAGTAAATCCTAGTTTTTTATAGTATAATCCAAGTTAACTTACATTGTTTCTCAATCATGTATCTACAAATACTGTAGTACCCATATGGTATGCAAATTTGTCGGAAGTAGTTAGATGACTGTGGAAGAATACTACAAAAGCACCACCATATATGTGTGTCTGTATAGTGATAAAGATATGTCTAATTCAATTTCTAAGAAACCGTAGAGAATATAATAACTTAGAATTTTGGAATTAGCCGTTTATATATTCTGCTATGATCACAGCTTTTCAAAATTATCATGCTCAATATCAATAACTTTAACTAAATATCACATCTTAATGGAAAATTGAAATTGAAGTTGAACACCAATATCTTCTAACACTGAAAACCATAGTTATAAAAGCAAAAAATGGCCCACCCTAAATAATTGATGAATGGTTAGGAGGTTTAATGCTTACGCTAGTCTAATCTGGATATGGTAGTGAAGGAAGAAATAATCAAATTACTACTACAATCAGGTATATATAGTTGTAACCATCTTTTAATGTAGACAAATGAATCTATCTTAAACATTGCCAGCGCATTCTTGAATCAGGTAAGAAAATAATTAAAAATTCAAATATATAATTGCACTGATACATTCATAAGGAATATAAGCATAAAGATTTGGGTTATAAATTAATGCAGCTAAGACAACCGACGTAAGATACTTATCTAACAACTGTTTAGAGAATCAATCGAAGCATTGCATTGTTCTTTTATCTTGATCATTTGTAAAGATAAACATCTATAATTCTGTTCGAAATGGGTTCTTTTTACTTCAATAACATCGTCTTTATATTTATAGTTTATGAAGTGTTGAACCAATTTTGGAGAAATGCTTATTAATATTAGAAAACAAAAGAACTACAGTAGAAATGTGACACCCCACTCCGAGACCTACATTGGCAAAGAGTATTACTAGGTAACATTGTCTGCTAATGCGGAGAATAGAGCTGGTTAGGAGTGACCATCTATAACCTTGTCTTAATTATCTATTGAATACGCCGACAATTGCCACTTCTTACTTAAATGGATCGACATGTCCAATAAATACTTAATACAAAGCCATAGGTGGCTGAAGGATCTATCAGAATAAAATATAACAACTCAAATGTAATACACATCACAGAACAGTAGATCATCACATACATTTACACATATACAGATACATTACAGAGTATACAAAATAATACATGTCAAGTGGTAAAGCAAACCAAAATACACAGACGAGTCAATAGAGTACATATCGGAGTTACAAACAAAAAGGACTACACAAAAAGCTATAACAAAAAGGAGCTAGCAGAATAGTCCATGCGGAAGCAAAATAGGCTAAGTCCAATGTACCTAACCTGAAACATCTCGGTCTGACCCGAGTATAAAATACACGGGTCAGTCTAGCTAAACAAATCAGTTAGACAAACTAAATGATAATGAACATACAAGATCATAAAGTACCACAATTATCTCCAAAATAGATATCCAAATCATTTAACATAAGATGAATCAAAACAAGCCTCATAACATAGGCAACTCAATAACAAGGATATCATATCCCAACACAAGCCAAAAGGCCAATAACAAATACCAACAAAGGTACACAAGTTTCCACAAGGTAATCGCTATATATCGTGTGGTTCAAAGAACCTACCCCGAAAGGCGATACACTAGGGAAATATAATTGTCAAAGAAACAAAAGATGCTCGAGCTCAATACTGTATAACAAGGATCCATACGCCCGAAGGCAATGCCCGAAGGCAACAAACTGTAGTGGCGGTACTGGATACCACTGTCCGGCGGAATGTGTCACAACTCTCAGAAAGGAACCTGGAAAATGTTAACGTGAGTCTCATACCACACGTTCGCACTAAACGGTTTACTAACCGCCAGTCAATTTCACACTCAAAGCAGTACAAAGTTCACCTCATCTCATCGATAAACCAGACCCAGAGGTCAAAACGGTCAAATGAATAGATTAGGAATTAACTGAAAAGATAAACCTATGTTTTCATAGCACGTGTTTTATTTAATCATTTAATTCTCCACCCTCTTTGCTCGAAGTGCAAAATTGTGTGCGTTTTATATAGAAATTATAAGTTGGAGAAATTAGATTTTAATACAATTTAAGAAGATCACTTTATAAAAATCCATGTACAAAATCTAAAAAGAATCATCAAAGTCAAAAATGCGATAACAACTAATTGGAGCAACTAAAATCGATAAACAATAGAAATTCAATCAAGAAATAGGCAAATAGGCCAAAATAGGCAGATCCAGACGTCTGGGGGGTCAATCCAGACGTCTGGATTTAGGTTCTGGAAATTCAGAAACCATCCAGACGTCTGGAGGGTGGCTTCAGACGTCTGACAGGGTGGTTCAGACGTCTGAAAGGGTGTTTCAGATGTTTGAAAGGTTGTTTCAGACGTCTGACTCTGTTTTCTGCCATTTTTATAAATTTCCACCGTATAAACTTTTGCTCCAGGTTTAAAACCAGACGTCTGAACTTGCATTTCAGACGTCTGAAGACCTGGTCTGGGCAATAATTTGCCTAGGCCATGATGGCCAAAACGATTCGGGAGCGATCGATCGAGCAATGACGACCAAGGATTTACGCCAAACGATAACCCGGCCTTATAGGCTCTTCGATACACCCTAAACATCAAAGTCCAAACATCCACAAGAGGATTTTCATAAAATTGGACCAAAACACAAAAAGTGGAATATTCACCAATTCAATTCAAATCAAAAGCAAACAGACATAGATAAGTGTTAGGAATTCATACCTAACAATAATGATATCTATAGAAGTAGTTCTGAGTTCAAAAACTCACCTTTTTAACCCAAACACAAATGCTAAGAAGCTCAAACACAAGGAAAAGATCAACCACTCTTCACTTCTACTCTACAGGCTCCAATCTAAGATCAAATCAAATATTTCCTAAATTAGGGTGTAGGAATTTTCTGAAATTGGAGAGAGAGATAGATGGAGAAGGTGAAGGAGATGCTTACCAAAGCTTTTCGAAGAGTTTGGAGCTAAAACTTGGATTTGCAAATGAAAACTAGGGCTTGGAGTTTCTATTTCCCTTTCTCTTCCCCCATTTCAGTTGAGCTTGAGTGTTTGCAAAAAAAATAAATAAGTGAATGGATGAAGAGGGGGCTGAGTTAGGGTAATAGAATGAGTTGGGTGAAACCCAAACCCAAAAGCCCACTTAGAAATAGCAAAATTCAACTTACTCCAAACATATCGAAGCTTATACTCAAAAAAAGTCGCAAACGCCATTTTGGACTCAATGGAAGTGGTCCCGAGTCCTAATTCGGCCGTTTGCGAAAAGTGACATTTCGGACCTAAATCCGACTAACGACGCTATATTTAAATAAAATATATTTAAATATAAAATCGTAAAATATGCGGGTTATTACAGATCTCCCCTCCTTAACAAAATTGCGTCCGCGCAATCCCTAGAGAAGAAATTGGTAACAACTACATATTTACATCACCCAAAAAGAAAAGAAAAATAAGCTTGAGATAAAAAGATATCCTCACCATTGCTAAGCAAAGATAGAAAACGCGGATAGGATCGCTCGATAAACTCCTTGGTTTCCCAAGTACAGTCACTGGGATTAGCGGACCATTGAACTTTAATGAGCGGCACGTCCTTGTTTCAAAGGTGTCTCACCTCCGAGGCAAGTACGCGAATAGGCTACTGTACAATAGATAAATCTAGTGAGATCTCAAGCCCTTGCAAATCAGGAGAGTCGATAACAGAATCCGATTCTCGAAGACACTTCCGAAGCTGAGAGACATGAAACACGTTGTGAACTCCGGACAGATGAGCTGGAAGTGAAACTCTATAATCCACAGGGCCAATACGTTCAGTAATAGGAAATGGTCCCACAAAGCGAGGAGCCAATTTCCCTGTCACACTAAAGCGCATAACCCCTTTCAAAGGAGAAACACGAATAAAGACGAGGTCATCAACCGAGAACTCGAGAGGCTTCCTACGGTTATCCGTGTAGGATTTCTGGCGGCTTTGTGCCTCTTTCATTCTCTGACGAATAAGATTAATCTTCTCAGAAGAATCATGAACAAACTCTGGGCCAAGAATAAGCTTCTCCCCAGGTTCCAACCAACAAGAAGGTGATCGACATGGCCTTCCGTATAAGGCTTCGAAAGGAGCCATACCGATACTGGACTGAAAACTATTGTTGTAGGAGAACTCTACAAGGGGTATATAATCCTCCCAACTACCTCCGAAATCAAGAATACAAATATGGAGGAGATCCTCTAAGATACGATTTACCTGTTCAGTCTGTCCATCAGACTGTGGATGATAAGCTGTGCTAAAATTAAGCTTTGTTCCCAAAGCTTGCTGAAGACTCTGCCAGAAATGACTGGTGAATAAAGGATCACAGTCACTCACAATCGAACTAGGAACACCATAAAGTCTCACGATTTCCTTGATAAATAACTTAGCCAAAAGAGAAGCAGTCCTATTAGACTTAATAGGAACAAAATGAACTGATTTGGTGAGGCGATCAACAACAACCCAAATACTAGAATGACCCGATCTTGTACGAGGTAGGCCATCAATGGAATCCATCGAAATTTGATCCCATTTCCACAATGGAATCTCTAGAGGCTGAAGGAGACCAGAAGGGCGCTGATGTTCGGCTTTAATACATTGACAAGTCATGCAATTACTCACATAACTCACCACATCGCGCTTCATGCCTTCCCAATAATAAAGGCGATGCATATCGGCATACATCTTACTACTTCCAGGATGAATGGTATACTTAGAACGATGACAGTCATCAAGAATGTCATGCCTAAGTGCAGAATCAGAAGGCACAACAAGATGGTTCTTCTTACGAAGACACCCATGAAAATCAATGCTGAAATCCCGCAGCGCCTCACCACGGGGTTCAGTCTCACAAAGCCGAATAAGATGCACAAGATCAGGATCACGCCGCTGAGCTTCGGCAATATGATCCAATGGAGAGGGTCGAGCTTCCAAACCGAATAATACTAGCGAAGAATCAGAGGATGGAGCTCGATCACTGATATCACAAAAAGATAGAGTCTCAAGAATATCCCATTCGGCAAGCATCATAGAAACGACAGTCGAATGTCTACGACTAAGCGCTTCAGCAACACGATTACCCTTACCAGGGGTATATTGGATATCAAAGTCATAGGAGGCAAGAAACTCGAGCCAACGTTGTTGCCTCATATTGAGTTCCTTTTGAGTGAACAAATACTTCAAGGATTTATGATCGGTATAGAGAATGAAGCGCTCGCCTAATAAATAGTGTCGCCAAATCTTCAAGGCGAAGACAATGGCGGCTAACTCAAGATCATGAGTGACATAGCGAACCTCATTCGGACGCAGTTGCCTAGAAGCATAAGCAACTACCCGATCCTTCTGCATAAGCACGACACCGAGACCACTACCACAAGCATTGGTGTAGACAATAAGATCATGATTCCCCTCGGGAACCATAAGAATAGGAGCATTAGTGATAAGTTCCTTTAATGTCTGAAAGGAAGCTTCACACTTATCGGACCAAATGTAACGAATGCCTTTCCGAGTAAGGCTGGTGAGAGGAAGCACAACACGGGAAAAATCATTAATGAACCGACGGTAATAACCCGCCAATCCAAGGAAACTACGAATCTCATGAACATTCTCAGGCCTCTTCCAATTCTGGATAGCTTCGATCTTTGAGGGATCGACCAAAATGCCATCGGAAGATACAACATGGCCTAAGAACTTAACCTTATTCTCCCAAAAATGGCACTTGGAGAATTTGGCTTTAAGCTGATGGTGACGAAGAGTACTCAAGACATTTATCAAGTGATTAGCATGCTCGGCTTCAGACTTAGAATAAACAAGAATGTCGTCAATGAACACAAGGACGAACTTACCGAGATACTCCCAGAATACTCGATTCATAAGATCAACAAAGAAAGCCGGGGCGTTCGTCAAACCAAACGGCATAACGAGTCACTCGAAAGAACCATATCGAGTGCGAAAAGCTGTAAGAGGTATGCTATCTTCCGCGACTCGGAGCTGATGAAAACCTGTGGCAAGTTCGAGCTGAGAGAAGACCTTAGTGCCACTCAATAGATCGAACATATCATCGATCCTAGGCAATGGATACCTATTCCTGATGGTCAACTCGTTAAGCTTGCGATAGTCGATGCAGAGCCTAAGAGTTCCATCAGACTTCTTCACGAAGACGACCGCGGTACCCCACAGTGAAAAACTAGACTGAATCAACTGCTTGGACTCAAGCTCTAAAAGCTGCTTCTTGAGTTCCTCATTTTCTTTTGTAGACATCCTCGTGGGAGGACGACCACCTGGCTGCGCGCCTGGAATGAGATCAATGTGGAACTCGATCGCCCGCTAGGGTGGCAAACCCGAAACCGGCTCAAAAACATCAGAGAAGTCACAAACAATAGGAATATGAGATATATCATCATCATCTCGTGAGTCAAGAGAATATAAAGCCATTTCGGAATTATCCACATTCCGAAGAACAAGTGATAGCTGAGAAGACGAATCTGGATGTCGAAGATATAAAATTCTTTCAGAACAAATAATCCTGGCGTCGTATCTCACTAGCCAGTCCATACCCAAAATCATATCAAAATCCAAATAAGAAATAACGTGCAGATTCGCACGAAAAGAAAAGCCACATAAAACAATCTCAACATCATCACAAAGCATGCTAAGGGTTGCGGACCCCCCAATAGGATTCGCGATCCTTAGCGAAGTAACCATACAAGAAACATCCAAAGACAAATCATCGACGAGCTTTTTCTGTACGAAATAATGCAAAGCTCCCGTATCGAAAAGAACTCGAATACTACGGTCATAAAATAAAATAGAACCTTCCAAAATAGATGGAGATATACCTCTGGGCTGAGAAGAACCTCCAGAAGCCTTAGCAACAAAAAGTTTGCCAGACTTGGCATTAGGAACAGTAGGGCAGGAGGAAATATGATGACCTTCCTTCTTGCAATAACGGCAGAAGAGAGGCTTAGGACAAGCTCGAATCATATGATCAGGAGAACCACAATTGAAACACTTCCGAATGGAAGGTGTTCCAGTAGATTGAGAGTTAGAACCAGATTCAACATGCTTTTTCTTCTTGGAAGGAAGAAATCCCTGCTTATGAAATGGAAACTTCTTCTTATTGGGGTTCTTGCGAACCTCAACATCATCACCACTATCACACTCTTTCTCGATGGCCTCAAGATGAAGTGCCGAATCAACCAACTCCTCAAAAGAAAGCTTAAGCTGGAACATTAAGGACTTCTTAAGATATTTCTTAAGACCAGAGACAAACTTCATATTCTTCTTATAAGAAGTGCTAATGAATTCAAGACCATACTTAGATAAGGCCTCGAAGGATGCAACATAATCAGAGACGGAGGACTTCCCTTGCTTCAACTCAAGGAAGCGACGGGCTAATAAGACTTTCTCAGATTCAGGAACGAATTTGAGTTCGAATCGCTCCCGGAACTGAGTCCAAGAAAGAACAGACTCATCAAGTTCGGCTATAAGAAGCTCGTACCAATTAAGGGCACGCTCTTGCAATAAGCTAGAAGTTACAAGAACTCGATCATGGTCAGAAAGATCCATGCGAGAGAAGATACGTTCGCATGTGCGAATCAAACCTTGGACCTCAAGAACGGACTCGGAGCCTTTGAATGGCTTTCCACCAAGATGAGAAAAATCACTGCACAGGCGTGCAAAGGCAGACTTGCGCGGAGGAGATGCACGAATAGGAGCTGGAGGCTGAGTGCTCCTAAATAACTCCAAAAACTGATCGACAGACATATAAACGCCGTTCGGATGCGAGCCGCTGGATTGCCCAGCATCCGAGCATCGTCTTCTGCCTCTTCCGGCCATTAGCTGAAAGATAAGATAAGATAAAGATTATTCACAAGGTAGATATCATTAATTCAAATATGGAATACTACGAAATAAAATGCATTCCAAGACGTATTCCCAAAATTCTATCCACCCCAAAGGCACGGAAAGAATAAAGGCACGATGATTTAAAGATTCGTAACATTCATACTACCCTTTGATGTACCCTAATATGTGTCTCTGTTCTATGTTTATCATATTTTGTTCTGAACTCAGCTCTGATACCAAGCTGTGACACCCCACTCTGAGACCCACATTAGCAAAGAGTATTACTAGGTAACACCGTCAGCTAATGCGGAGAATAGAGCTGGTTAGGTGCGACCATCTATAGCCTTGTCTTAATTATCTATTGAATACGCCGACAATTGCCACTTCTTACTTAAATGGATCAACATGTCCAATAAATACTTAATACAAAGCCATAGGTGGCTGAAGGATCTATCAGAATAAAATATAACAACTCAAATGTAATACACATCACAGAACAGTAGATCATCACATACATTTACACATATACAGATACATTATAGAGTATACAAAATAATACATGTCAAGTGGTAAAGCAAACCACAATACACAGACGAGTCAATAGAGTACATATCAGAGTTACAGACAAAAAGGACTACACAAAAAGCTATAACAAAAAGGAGCTAGAAGAATAGTCCATGCGGAAGCAAAATAGGCTAAGTCCAATGTACCTAACCTGAAACATCTCAGTCTGACCCGAGTGTAAAATACACGGGTCAGTCTAGCTAAACAAATCAGTTAGACAAACTAAACGATAATGAACATACAAGATCATAAAGTACCACAATTATCTCCAAAAGAGATATCCAAATCATCTAACATAAGATGAATCAAACCAAGCCTCATAACATAGGCAACTCAATAACAAAGGATATCATATCCCAACACAAGCCAAAAGGCCAATAACAAATACCAACAAAGGAACACAAGTTTCCACAAGGTAATCGCTATATATCGTGTAGTTCAAAGAACCTACCCCGAAAGGCGATACACTAGGGAAATATAATTGTCAAAGAAACAAAAGATGCTCGAGCTCAGTAATGTATAACAAGGATCCATACGCCCGAAGGCAACGCCCGAAGGCAACAAACCGTAGTGGCGGTACTAGACACCACTATCCGGTTGTTGTGTGCATTTCTACAACCGAACCAAAACGCAAGAACCATCTCCCATCCGGTCTTCCACCGAACCATCTCCCATCCGGTCTTCCACCGAACCATCTCCCATCCGGTCTTCCACCGAACCATCTCCCATCCGGTCTTCCACCGAACCATCTCCCATCCGGTCTTCCACCGAACCATCTCCCATCCGGTCTTCCACCGAACCATCTCTCATCCGGTCTCCCACCGAATGAAGTACAAATCTCCTCCACCTCATGACCAGACCAAGAGGATGCCGAACCAGGCTGCCAGGCCAGATCACTTCAGCCCAGGCCCACCAGCAGCTGAATATATCCAAGACCCCTGCCCCCAAGCTCACTCTATAAATAGAGAGGCAGGGGTACAACAATGGGGGACAAGTTTGAGAGCTCAAGCACGGAAGGAACTTTCAAACAACTTTCTTTTACTGATATCAAAGTTTTGTACTTGTAATCAGAATAAGAGAAGAGAAATAACATATAAAGTGGACGTAGGCACATTCTGGCTGAACCACTATAAATCTGCGTGTCTTTTTACAGTTTAGCCCCTGTTTTTTATATATTTGCATAAATCGCTCAAATCACTAAGAATAACATCAGATCTGCTAAATCATACAACTTTGAGGTGTTTGTCCATTTTTTGTGCAAACATTTTTGGTGCTTTCACTGAGAAATAGAAACTCGAAGCTTCAGCTTCATCCACTTAACAGTTTTCCTAACGGCATCATTCGCCACTCAGAAAACATGCCTCCCAAACAGAGAAAAGATGTTAATAAAGGAAAAAACATCGCATCCAGCAGTCTTCCAGATCCAGCTGTCACGAATCAAGGAAATCATCCTCCTCCAGCAGTAGAACCAAATGAAGGACAGGCTAACCCAACCACTCCTGCTACAGAACAGCCTGCAGCAATTACTAGGGCAGATTTGGACAGAGTTGTTGTTGAAGTAACTAACCGCTTCACGTCCCAGCAGGAAGCCTTGGTGGACCATCTCATGTCACGCTTGAGGGACGCTGAAGAATCCAACCGCAACACTGAATCATGGGGCGAGTCCCAGTCTGGAGGATCTCAGAGACAGCAAAGATCTTCCCTCTTCGAAGGAGCTAACGGCAGAAGTAGCCGTGGTAGGAGCCGAGACCGAGCACAGCCCGAAGTTAGGCCTGAGGAAACGTTTGGTACCGAACCCAACAGGGAAGGTACCGGACGAAGGTCAACTGTAGTTGAGCCTGTCATGCTGCCTAACCACAGAAACGCCAATGAACGGGGCCGAGCTAGAGCCCAGCCCGAAGTTGGACCCGAGGAGGTGCTTAGATCAGAACCCAGCAGGGGGAGATCAAGGCAAGGGCCAACTGTACCTGACCCGAGCATGCTCCCAGAAGACCAAAGGCAGCCATTGGAAAATATGAGGAATGATAGACGATACCATCCCTACAGGTCATCTGGACGGAATCAATCCCACAGAACAGAGCCAAACTCATTTCTATCTGCTCCAAGTTCTGATGAAAGGATGGCACGCTTATTCAGAGAGTGTGTCCAACGGGAGCAAAGAGATCGAGGGATAGGCGCTAGGGTAACCAGCCCTTTCGCCCGCAATATCGAAATTGCTATCACCCCCCGAGAATGGAAGATGCCAACAATGGAACCCTACAAAGGAACCTCCGACCCCGTTGTACACTTACAGAAGTACACGCAACATATGCTCATGAGTGGAGCAACAGAGGGAGTACTGTGCAAATGCTTTCCGCTCTTCTTAGCAGATCTCGCTACCTCCTGGTTCTGTCATCTACCCCAGGGATCCATCAGCTCGTGGGAAATGTTGAAAGAAAAGTTTATCAGTCAGTTCCGCATCCATGTGGAACAACCTAAGGACGCTTATTCCTTATCCAGCGTCAAGCAGAAACCTGGAGAAAAACTACAGCAATACCTAACCCGATTCAATGCCGCAGCAGCCGTAGTCCAAGATGCCGATGAGAAGCTTGTCTTAATGGCCCTCTGTAGTGGTGTGCATCCGGATACTAAATTCGCTAGAAGACTAACAAAAGAAAAACCAACTACTTTACCCGATTTCTTCCATGAAGCCAGGAAATATATGAGGCTTGAAGACGCTGCCACTGAGGGGCAGTCAAGGCAACAAAATAAGGCAACTCACAGCAACACGCCCGCTGTAGCAAAGGACATTCGAAGAAATGACTCTAGAGACAATGCTGGGGGCAAGAAGGGAGAAAAAGCGCCTATATCGGCCAGGACCGAGAATCGACACTTACACTCCTTTGAATGAAACCGTCGAAAAACATCTTCCTTGCCACCCAAGGCGAAGTTAGATACGAACGCTCACCGTACAAGAAGGAATCAGATAACGCACAGAAGTCTGGAAAGTTCTGCCGCTTCCACGAATCTCATGGGCACGATACCGATGAATGCCATCATCTTCGGGACCTGATTGAAGAACACATCAGAAGGAAGAAACTATAACGCTTTCTTGGGAAGGCCAGCCCTGTCTGACATCCAAATTGTCTTGGCTCCATAGTGCTTAAAGATGAAATTTCCAACGGACAAGTGCGTTCCCTTCTTCGAAGCTCTAAAGAAAGACAAAGGAAAGTTCGAATGGACTGACGAATGCTTAACCGCTTTCCTTAACTTAATCGAACACCTCCAGAAACCACCGGTACTCTCGACTCCAAGCGAAGGCGAAGAATTATACCTATACCTTGCTGTGTCATCTCACGCCCTAAGCGCTGCCTTGGTAAGGGAAGACAACCGCACACAGCGGCCAGTTTACTTCGTCAGCAAGAGGTTTACTGGGGCAAAAGTCAGATATCATAAACTTGAGAAGCTAGCATACTGTTTACTAATCACATCACGAAAACTGCGTCACTACTTCCAGTCCCATTCCATCAAAGTTCTGACCGATCAACCATTGAGGCAGGTACTCCATCGTCCCGACACTTCTGGGCGACTACTTAAATGGTGCATTGAACCAAGTCGGTATGATATCACCTATCACCCTCACACCGCCATCAAGGGACAAGCCATGGCTGATTTCATTGCAGAATTCACTACCCAACGGGCGTAATGAAGTCAAGAAAATCTTGAGGAAAGCTTCCCGCTACACAATACAGGAGGACACCCTCTATCGGCGCGGATTCTCTAACCCTCTATTAAGGTGTGTCGCTGGAAGGGAAGCCAAGGAAATCTTATCCAACATTCATCAAGGGAGCTGCGGAGATCACATCGGAGGACAGACTTTGGCAAAAAAGATACTCCGATATGGATATTTCTGGACCACCTTAAGCAAGGACGCCTTAGATTTTGTCAGAAAATGTGACAGATGCCAGAAGTTTGCTAAGATTCTGCGACTACCAACAACTGAGATTACTCAAATGACTAGCCCATGGCCCTTTGCAGTATGGGGAATTGACTTAATCGGCAAACTACCGATGGGCAGAGGCGGGGCCAAATATGCTATAGTGACAGTCGACTATTTCACCAAATGGGTGGAAGCAGAACCCCTGAATAAATTTTGCTGAAGATAAATTTATTAATTTCTTGATCAAAAATGTTCTGTGCAGGTACAAAGTCCCATTCAAGATCATATCAGACAATGGACTTCAATTTGACAGGAGGAATTCGCCAACTGGTGCCAAGAGCACGGAATTCACAAAAGCTTCTCATCCGTAGCGTATCCCTAGGCAAACGGAAAAGTCGAAGCCGTCAACAAAATTCTTAGAACTCTAATAAAAAAGAAACTCGAAAAGACAAAAGGCGAATGGGTGGATGAACCTCCTACGGCACTATGGGCCAATCGCACGTCTTTCAGAACATCAACGGGGCATACTCCTTTTCTCTTTGGCATACGGATCGGATGCTATGCTTCCAGTTGAAACTATAGTGCCTTCCCACTGTAGGATCCACTACAACCCAGAAGAAAACGAAGAGTTCCTCCTCATGTCTTTGGATCTAATTGAGGAAAGAAGAAATGATGCAGCCCCCCAGGGCAGCAGCTCACAAGCAAAAAGTGGCAATGCAATACAACCCCAAAGTCAAGCATCGTACCTTACAAGAAGGGGATCTTGTCCTCAAGCGAATCTTCCCTCGTCCCGGAGCACTAGATCCAATCTGGGATGGATCATATGTAATTCATAAAGATCTCCACAACGGAGCCTATATTTTGTCAACAGTGGACGGAGAGGTGTTCCAGAGGGCATGGAACATCCAACACCTTCGTCGATACTTTTCTTAACTCATACTGCCCATATGAAGTGAATTAACAAAGAGAATCAGTGGACGTAGGCATTTTCGTGCCGAACCACTTTAAAAAGCTTGTCTCTTTTTAACTTGTTCCTTCATATCTTGGCTGCTTGTTAACTGTATCCTTTTCTGTTGAACAAAATCCTATGCAAATAGCATTTTCATTCAAGGCGCTCCACAGCGCAACTTCTCCTGGACAAGACCTAACAGGTACTAGGCGAATCTATGCCCCCGCCAATGAGACACTTTTGCTCCAGCATCCCTCTGCTGCGGGTTAACTCATTGCTTTCGACGGCCCTTAAAGCCAACTGTAATGAGCCGATTATAAGCCGCCGAGAAGGCCGACTATAGCCGAGGCAGCTCATTACGGCGTTAGGCTCGCCGGCGACTGTGAACCGATTATAAGCCCCAACATAAGGTGTGGCCAGCCAGGGGCAGTTCACAGTTGACGATCGGCACCCACGCTAGCCGGCCACAGTAAGTCGAATAATACCCATGAGTACGGGCCATAATGGCCCGGGTAGTTACTGTGCGCGATCTCGGCTCCGGTGTGTCTTAAGTGCGGCTGTGGTAAAAAAGAATTAACTCCCCGCGGAGGCGTAAGATGGGTGACAAATGTCTCCAAGACCCACAGCTAGGGAAAGTGACTACAAAACCCGTTTGCCACGAACTTAAGCACATCGAAGGCCTTCCGTGACTGGAAGTTTTACTATTTCACGTATTTCAATTTTACTTAAAAAAAAAAAACTTTCCTCCTATCCTCTATAACAAACCATAAAGTACAGGATGTAGGGTAAGAAATACCCGCCAATGGATGCAGAGATTCACAATCAGATGGCAGGGCATTCAACTGCTTTCCATGCTCGCTCATACAAGATATTCGAAACTGCCATTTACAAACAGAACATGAAAGGCGGTATTTTCTTCCTTTATGTGCAGATGCATGACTGTAGTTTAATTTGTTTTCACACCACACGCTAACATTGCAAGTCATTAGATTATGATTTAAAACCAGAGTCTGACATCAAACACGATTTAATTACGAGAATATACACAGCTACATTTCTCATACAACATGTCAAAACAGCAACAAACATTCAAGAAACGACAGAATCAGCTTAAGCTAAAAAATTACACGTCAAGAATAATATTATTACAAGTAGCAAGAATTACAACTTAGAGGTCACTCTACTGTCTTAAGACTAACATATACAACAATGCCAAGCCTACAAAAAGGACTTTCCAGGTTCAATCATGGAGCTGGTTGCGTCAAAGTCTTGTCCTTGTTCTTTTGTCCGCCTGTCCGGTCATAAAAAGGATTCATTAGTGATGAGTAACCAAGTTAACAGAAAGACTAGAAAGGAAGACTTACCAGTACTAGCTCCTTGACCATCCTGGTCATCATCCTCTACCTGCACACCCGCCTCTTCAGCAGCAAGCAGCCGCATACCCTCCTTTACCGCCATTTTCTCCTCCTTGGTGAACTGGGAAGTGACCACATCCATGCTGAAGACCGTTCCACCCTCTTTATCTGCCTCAGCCTTAGCCTCCTCCAAAGCCCGAAGATAGGTCTTAGCCATGACCCTGGGATAATCATCCATCCAAGAGAGGTTACCCTGCTTCCAAGTCCGGAAATACATGTCCTGGAGCATGTCATCCATCATCCCTTCGTTCTCCTCAAACTCCCTCATCCGAGCATCGGAGGCCGACAACCTTTCGACGGCAGCATCTCTCTCCAGTCTGTATCTAGAGCAATCAGCCTGAAGGGACCTCCGCATCACCTCCATCTCTTCCCTCAACTTAGCTTGAGCAAGCTCTGCAGCCTCAAGTTTCTCGGACAATTCCTCCACCTGCTCGAGATCCGCTCTCCGAACCTCATCCACCGTGGCGATAGCCATGTCAATCCGCTCTTTGCAAGCAGCTTCCATTTTCCGCAATTCGGCCCGACTGGCCTCTTCCATGGTTCTCCTTAATTGCCCAGTATCAGCCTCATGCTGAGAAATCTGGATAGCCTGATCCGCAAGCTGCTTGGCCTGATCCGAAACCACCAATCGAAGTCGGATATTGGCGCTCCCTATCTCCTCTCCGGCCTTAACCAGCCGAGCATGATGCCCCATCAACTTCTTGGTCTCCTCTGCCACCCGATCAATATTAGCTTTAGCCTCGTCTCCCATAGTGACTATACGAGTGGTGAGTAGATCGAGATCTAAGGACTTGGCTTCATCAAGTACTCGTACCATGGGGTTACGGGGGAGAAGGTGTTCCCCAGTGACTTCGTCAAAAGTGATATCATGAGAACCTGGATCCAGATCAGGGTGACCCGCGAATGGATTACGGGCCAAGTCGGGACGGTCAATATGAATAACAGAAGGGTTTCCGGACGGGTGTGGAGAAGGTACAAACTCGCTACCCTCCTCAGTAATATCATGAATAGGCTGAGCTGGAGGCTGAGGACCGAGCGAAGTTTCGGATAAAGGATGACTCCTCTTCCTCTGCTGAATACCCTCTTCGATAACCCCAAGAAGAGGACGGTATCCGACTACATCCCCGGAGCGTTGGGTTGAGGACTTCGGCTTAGCAGAAATTTTGGAAAGTTTATATTGCTCGAGCCTGTGTCGAAGGTCTGAAGCTTTGGGCGCCTTGCCTGCTCCTGATATAAAGAACAAGTGTCACAATCTTACGTTACTATATGATTCAAGAAACGCAGTAGATTACAAGTTAGAAAAGGAAAAGAAACACAGCTGTGGTTGTACAAACCCTGGGGAGGAGTGGGATACTGCAATAAGTCCTGGATTTCATTCCAGGACGGGAGCGGGTCATAAAATATTCCTAAGTCCCTATCATTAGTGAAGCATGCAGGAGTCAAGAATTCACCTTGAGTCGTCAAAGTCGCCTTGACCGGAATGGTCGGAAAAGACTCACTTGCACCAGTCCCGGCTTTGTCTGCCTTCCCGGTCTTCTCTACCAAAGCCGGATCATCATCCAACCCCTCAAAAGCTTGGCGGAGAGCATCATCCGTCCACTCTTGCATTTCGCCTACTTGCCCGGAAGACAGAGCCCTGGAACCATCGCCACCCTGTCCTTCGCCACCATCATCACCAAGAAGCTCAACGTCACTTCCACCCTCCGCCTCACCTCTTTCTTCCTCCGCATCTATCTCCCCCTGAGTAAGTGGACAATTGCTGGGAGAAGGACCGTCCGACCTCTTAAGTTTCTTACCTCCGACGGCTGGAGGTTTCGTGAATGGTTTTCTCTTTCCACCCTCTGCCGCAACGCCTCCCTTAGCCTGAGCAGCCGCCCTCTCTTCCGCCGATTCCCTCAACTTAACTACAGACTGCTGCGGAAGGATCAAGTTATATTCCAGAAGAATCGCATTCCTAATCAAGTAGGCAGATGATCTGTATTTCCCAAGAATGGCTTCTATCTCCGCCGCCGTCTGGACCAGGCGGTCAGTCTCCACAACCGGAAAGCCACCTGTCGCTAGCAAAAATGAGAAGTATGAGAAGAAGCATCGCAATCGGAATAAAAATTATAAGTAAAAGCATCAACTTACATCCGGAGGTAAAGCGCCGGATGGAGACGGAGTCGTCCCTAACAAAGAACCACTCTTTCTTGAACATGCTGAATTTGGAGTACAGGTCCAGGACCGGCTTGAAGGTCACAGCAGATTCCAAGCTAATATATGGGGACCCCTTCTTATAGCCCCTCAAATTATACAAGTACCGGATCTCCCGGTTGGAGGGAGCGCGACCATACTTCCTCCGAAAAATAACAAAAAGGCTCACCAGTATGGCATAAGAGTTGGGCTGAAGCTGGAATGGGGCCACCTTCAGGTACGTGAGGAAGCTGACTACCCAAGCGTTGAGTGGCGGGATAGCACCACACATGCAATGGTACCTGCTATAAGCAAAGTATCCTTCGGGAGGACTGTATGGCATGACTCCTGGGCCCGGCAGCAGCATGAGGGCTCTATCGATCCCAAAGGAACGAGATATAACATCGAGTTGCTCCTCTTTGAGAGAGCTAGGAAAGCAGTCAGGCGGGGAGTCCAGCAGCTCCTGGGGACCATATCCATCCACTAATGACCTCGGGGCAGGCCCATGACGCTCCGATCCTGATTGAGCTGGGGGCACGGCCGAGGACTCTCCTACACCCCCGGATCTCCTCTTATCTGATCGAGTTTCAACTTTTCGAGACATTTATCTGCAATCATGGGAAAAGTATATCGTTAGAATATACAAGCAGCGTAATTTGGAATTTCGCTTGAAAATTCGAAGTATGAAACACATGTTCACTCGATACAACAGTTCATTCGGCACTCAACCTAAAAGTTCATTCGGCATTCAACCTAAAAGTTCATTCGGCATTCAACGTGAAAGTTCATTCGGCACTCCACTTAAAAGTTCATTCGGCACTCAACCTAAAAGTTCATTCGGCATTCAACCTAAAAGTTCATTCGGCATTCAACGTGAAAGTTCATTCGGCACTCAGCTCGAAAATTCATTCGGCAAAAAGAATCTCACCTTGATTCGGCTAGCAACGTGATTCGGCAAAGAAGGGATCTGATTCGGTTGTTGCACTCGGTAGGGAATAACGGTGGCACGTGGCCTCTACTTATAGACGAAGGTGGACTGCCGGACCGGTTGGCTCGGTAATGAAAACCGGAAGAAAGCTCCTCCAAACTTAAGGCAAAGCACGCCATGCGCACGCACATACCCTACTTTGGGGGGCAAGTGTTGTGTGCATTTCTACAACCGAACCAAAACGCAAGAACCATCTCCCATCCGGTCTTCCACCGAACCATCTCCCATCCGGTCTTCCACCGAACCATCTCCCATCCGGTCTTCCACCGAACCATCTCCCATCCGGTCTTCCACCGAACCATCTCCCATCCGGTCTTCCACCGAACCATCTCCCATCCGGTCTTCCACCGAACCATCTCTCATCCGGTCTCCCACCGAATGAAGTACAAATCTCCTCCACCTCATGACCAGACCAAGAGGATGCCGAACCAGGCTGCCATGCCAGATCACTTCAGCCCGGGCCCACCAGCAGCTGAATATATCCAAGACCCCTGCCCCCAAGCTCACTCTATAAATAGAGAGGTAGGGGTACAACAATGGGGGACAAGTTTGAGAGCTCAAGCACGGAAGGAACTTTCAAACAACTTTCTTTTACTGATATCAAAGTTTTGTACTTGTAATCAGAATAAGAGAAGAGAAATAACATATAAAGTGGACGTAGGCACATTCTGGCTGAACCACTATAAATCTGCGTGTCTTTTTACAGTTTAGCCCCTGTTTTTTATATATTTGCATAAATCGCTCAAATCACTAAGAATAACATCAGATCTGCTAAATCATACAACTTTGAGGTGTTTGTCCATTTTTTGTGTAAACACCGGTGGAATGTGTAACAACTCTCAGAAAGGAACCCGAAAAATGTTAACGTGAGTCACCACACGTTCGCACTAAATGGTTTACTAACCGTCAGTCAATTTCACACTCAAAGCAGTACAAAGTTCACCTCATCTCATCGGTAAACCAGACCCAGAGGTCAAAACGGTCAGACGAATAGTTTAGGAATTAACTGAAAAGATAAACCCAGGTGTTCATAACACGTGTTTTATTTAATCATTTAATTCTCCTCCCTCTTCGCTCGAAGTGCAAAATTGTGTGTGTTTTATATAGAAATTATAAGTTGGAGAAACGAGCTTTTAATACAATTTAAGAAGATCACTTTATAAAAACCCGTGTACGAAATCTAAAAAGAATCATTGCTCGATCAAGAAATAGGCAAATAGGCAAAATTAGGCAGATCCAGACGTTTGGGTGGTCAATCCAGACGTCTGGATTTAGGTTCTAGAAATTCAGAAACCATCCAGACGTTTGGAGGGTGGCTTCAGACATTTGACAGGGTGGTTCAGACATCTGAAGGGTGGTTCAGACGTCTGACAAGGTGTTTCAGACGTTTGAAAGGTTGTTTCAGACGTCTGACTCTGTTTTCTGCCATTTTTATAAATTTCCGCCGTATAAACTTTTGCTCCAAGTTTAAAACCAGACGTCTGAACTTGCATTTCAGACGTCTGAAGACCAGGTCTGGGCAACAATTTGCCTAGGCCATAATGGCCAAAACGATTCGGGAGCGATCGATCGAGCAATGACGACCAAGGATTTACGCCAAACGACAACCCGACCTTATAGGCTCTTCGATACACCCTAAACATCAAAGTCCAAACATCCATAAGAGGATTTTCATAAAATTGGACCAAAACACAAAAATTGGAATATTCACCAATTCAATTCAAATCAAAAGCAAACGGACATAGATAAGTGTTAGGAATTCATACCTAACAACAATGATATCTATAGAAGTAGATGTGAGTTCAAAAACTCACCTTTTAAACCCAAACACAAATGATAAGAAGCTCAAACACAAGGAAAAGATCAACCACTCTTCACTTCTACTCTACAAGCTCCAATCTAAGATCAAAACAAGTATTTCCTAAATTAGGGTTTAGGAATTTTCTGAAATTGGAGAGAGATAGATGGAGAAGGTGAAGGATATGCTTACCAAAGCTTTTCCAAGAGTTTGGGGCTAAAACTTGGATTTGCAAATGAAAACTAGGGCTTGGAGTTTCTATTTCCCTTTCTCTTCCCCCATTTCAGTTGAGCTTGAGTGTTTGCAAAAAAAGAAATAAGTGAATGGATGGAGAGGGGGCTGAGTTAGGGTAATAGAATGAGTTGGGTGAAACCCAAACCCAAAAGCCCATTTAGAAATAGCAAAATTCAACTTACTCTAAACAAATCGAAGCTTATACTCAAAAAAGTCGCAAACGCCATTTTGGACTCAATGGAAGTGGTCCCGAGTCCTAATTTGGCCGTTTACGAAAAGTGACATTTCGGACCTAAATCCGACTAACGACGCTGTATTTAAATAAGATATATTTAAATATAAAATCATAAAATATGCGGGTTGTTATAAGAAAATAGTAGGAAAAAACATACCCAAGGAGGATTGTGCCTCATGATTCTTCATCCATATAACAATTTACCAAATTTAGTTGGTTATGTACGGTAATCCCCATTAGTTCTAGCCGATTCTACAGATGCTTCCACAAGGTAAGTTATACACCCATAGTAGGTAGGCTGAGGGAACTTTGTATAATACTGTCTTCTTTAGTATGTGTTTGTGCTTGACTATTTTCTTCTATCTGTATAAGTAAAAAAAAGATTCTAGAATAGTATTAACTTGAAACATGAACTGAAAGTATTAATCGAATGAAACTATGTTTAGAAATTATACTAAGAGTATGAACAAAGCTCTAATGTCTTACTAAATAATTCAATTAGAAAACCACTCAAATTCATATCCATATGGTATCAAAATAAAAAGAGACAAACTTTCCAAAGTAAAAAAGAATAATATAATATAATTACTCAATTTGATGATCACATACATACAAACAATCAGTTTAGATCTTACTGCTTACGATATTAACAGTATTAAGCAGGAAAAATGAATCTTCCTAGTCTATTATTACACTGCTAGAATTGTTAACCATCAAATCATAAAGAAAAAAAACAGCCATAAACAATTCTATATAGTTGTTCTTTAATTATAAAAAGTTTCAACTCTCATCTTAGCTTGCTAAGCAACCATAAACAATTCTATATAGTTGTTCTTGTTCGCAAATTAATAGTAGTCTCTAAGGATTGGAGACCATGAATTGTTATTTTTTTGGTTGTCCACATAGAATTTATTTCCTCTTCACCATAATCTTTATTTTTTAATCAAATGCATATACAATTTTAATGCTTATATTTTCAAAGAAAAATGGTGACAAATGCGTAACTAATAACGATGTATAAGACTTGGATTAAACTTTGTAATATTGAAACTTATTTGCAGTTGTCATGAGTTGCAAATAAGGAAAAAATGTAATATTGAAATAAGAAAATCTCTTTTAAAGGTTTATTCTAGAATAGTGATGGTAAAGTTGTGGAGAGATTTGATATTGAAATAAGAAAAATGAATCATTTAGAAAATGAAATAGAATGCAGCTATTGCTAAACAAAATTAGTTGTAGCAACTAATAAAAATCTTAAATTATGATCTCAAGTACCAATTGAAGGATATACAACTTTTCATTCCCAATTTTGGTAGCTGGAGGAATTCATAGTTGAAAAACTAAATCAATCGAAAATTGCAACTATACATGACAAAAGGACAATCAATAAATAAACTATTAAAGATGATATAAGAAAGTGAAGAGAAATAACCAATAAACTTGAAATTGGGCCATGAAAATGAAATCGGATATCAAAGTTTGAGAACTCAAATTAGGTAATGAAAATGAAATAGGACCAGCTTTATTACTGATTCCACATGAGCCTTCAATGAGTACAACCCAAAACACCTATAAACTTATTAAAATATAATTAAATCACACTAGCTATATGTAAAAACAAATGAGTAGCATAATAGATAATATTTTACATAGCTTAAAGCTGAAAATTTGGATAGAATAAAATATTTAAGATTCAACTATATTATTTAGTAATCAATTTATATCCAATAGCATGATGACTTCAATTTTGTGCAAAATAATCTATTATTTTTTCTAAAATTGGATAATGAAAATTGTAGCTAATAAATTGTCCTTCGAAAGTTCATTAACCATTTGGAAAGTTCACAAACATTTATAAAATGATCCATAATTATATAAAAACCATAACAAACTGTAATTCAAAGAAAGAATAATAAATCGAATAAAGTATGAAAAAAATGCTGGTCTAATAACGATTATGAAAAAAGTAGTTACGACATTATAATGCCTAAAATAGATGTCGATCATTTATGTGTTATATGAAAAAAATTCAGAACATACCAGATTAGCATAGAATCATTAACACTCTATATTTGCATACGCATTAAAGGACAACCCTCTTACGAAAAAATAATTTAGAAGACAACAGCACTATAAGACATCATTCACATATAATTTACATTTTGGTATAAAATAGCAGGACATGTATTAATAAAAAGAAGTGCGAATTTATCTCATCCAATTGTAAAATATAAATCTATACATAAAAAACATAGTTCTTAAAACTAAATTGAGTTCTCAAAGTATATTTTGCATTTAGTGTTGTCCATGAGGAATAAGTAGGCATAGACAAAAAAAGAAAAATAGGTTAACATTCACATGTATAGCATTGAGCCTTAGAAGCATTAAATTGTCATTTCTTAACAAAACAAAGATATTTTGACCACTGTTAATTAAAAGTGGTATCCACATATTTTTATTACAATGGGCATCTATTTATTATACAACGCAATGCAATGGTTATAGAACATTTAATATACATGAACGGGAAAAAAATCTAGAAAACTGTTTTCAACTTGCTAACTCGTGAACTCTTAACTAACTAAAATATGTAGTGAAGATGTCGAACTATTACATGTCACCCATAGATGGATAAATAAAAATCAATATCCACGTCTTAAATGGTCACTCATTCGTAAAAGTGTGAAATATCGTATTTAAAAATAAATCATTTAGAGAAATTAAACTATAAAATCCTTGTCTTACCATTTAAAGTTTGCAATGATTTGTATGAATCTCGTCATTGCCTTCTTCAAAACCTGTATAGCAAATAAAAATATTTATGAGATATCATAAAATAAATTAGTGATAGCAGTTACATAGTGTTAACTGTGACGACCGCCCATGACTCCTGCACTAAACATGGAAATAGTGCGCTGTAAAGTGTGCCAGGCAGCCATGGATGATTGTCAGGGGTAAGTTAAAACAGCAGAATCTATCGTATTACTCACAGCGCATGGATAAAATACAATAGAGAATATATATAGTGAAGCTTCACAAAATAGAATCTTATCAATTAAGCTTCATAATAGTTGAATACAAACATCTGAATAGTCAATACATCAAGCCTCACTACATATCACTCAAAGAATTATACAAGCAGCGGAACATCCAGTACATATAGTAAGAAAATAATATGCAAGCCTCCAGCTCGTCTTCGTCATCAGCATCGTTGGAAACCAAGAACAACACTTGTCACCTGCTACCTAGTCTGCCCATCCCAAAATGGATGAACAACCCAAGGTAATAAGAGTTGAACATAAAACCTTGAGTCAGACAACAGTCTTAGTGACCGGTAAATTAACTAACAACATACCAAAAGAGCATAAAGGTAAAAGGAATAGGAATCCAACCCTCCCACTCCACCTCTTTCTACAGTGATAGCCCCCAGACACACTAAGCAGAAGTAAACATAGCATAGCAAACATTTAAAGTAAAGCAATTATCACTCGAGTCAAGGTCAATGTTTTCCAAGTACAAACCCCCAAGGCCTAAACCAAGATCAGATAAGCACCCAGAAAATATCGCTCTTGAGACCGAATGACGATACAACCAAACATCCATGACTCTGGCTATCACTGTTATCATTGCTTCGATACCACCGTTAATTGAATGACCGGCACATTCTTTCAGCCGTCCATCAAGGGTTAATGGTAACCCCGGTTCTAGACAAAACTCCGCACGTCGTCGCAGCCCGTGCCTAGGACTATCGAATCTGCCCAGAGTACTCGACCACCAACTGTAGTCTTTTGGGACTATCGAATCTGCCCAGCGTACTCTTGCTTTGAGCCTGCTAGAACCTTCAACAACGATGAAATCTTAGCCTTCTAGTCATCCTCCTCGACGACTATTATCATACTAGCTCAAGCGCCTCTCGAGCCAACCATTATCCTCAAACTCGAACCATTTCACCGAGTCATCAACATGCTTGGAATGATACCGTCTGGATTAAACCAAGGCTATCTCACATCATGCCTCGCTTCATCTCATCATAGCAAACCCTCATCTCAACATCATCATCAAATCTATCCATATGAGCTTTATCAACCGCCACAAATGCCAGGAGCAGCTTTTCCAATTCAAGAGCCTTTCCCTTAGCTTTTGAATCATCTTCGACCATCTTGTCTAAATAATCAACTAATCAACTAATTTATAACAATCAATCATTAATCCAAGTAATCAATCATGCAAACAAGATCTAAAAGCAATTATAACTAAAATGGCAATTTTGTAAATAAGGAGTCCAAATCTAACAAGCATGAATCATGAGCAATATCTCTACAACTTGATAAATGAACTTGCATAGATTAACATGTAGTAAAATGGATGTCAATTCATCATGAACAATAGATCTACACTTAAGTTTATGAAAATGCATGGAAATCACTATTTTAACACATAATCAAGCCACCAATCCGATATACTCCTTTGGATCCGTGTGAGAGATAACCACCACTCACCGAATCACCTAAACACTTCAAAAGCAACACACTTCAGATCTGGACAGCGAAGGATCTAACTCGATTCTCCAAAATTCCACTTCAAACGATGAAATCTCTCTTCGATGGTTGTAGATCTTCAATCTAAGCTCTTGGATCTTCGATTTGGATGGAAGGAATCACAAGATTAGAGTGGAGAAAAGAAGTGAAGAAGTGCAGCACTCGAGCTCTCAAAATGGCAGGACTTCGTCGCTTCAAATTCCGGATCCCAAAAAGTGAAGAAAAACCCCGTATTTATAGGCTGGAAATTCCTTAAGTCGTTCGCCCCTTAAGTCGTCCACGACTTAATGAAACCCCACGACTTACGACTCACGACTCAGCCAATTCTACGACATAGCACTTGCGCGACTTAATCCATACATGCGACCTAACGACTTATCAGTTGAACGACCTAACCATAACACACGTGCGCGACTTACGACCTAACCTAACATACATGCGCACGACCTAGCGACTTACGACTTAGCAACAATGCCGACCTAACGAGTTGACTGGGATACGACTTAACGCGTGCATGAAAGTGCGCGACCTAACTGCACTCACGATCCAACGACTCATCATCTCAACGACACATCATTTCAACGACTCATCGACTCATCATCCTTGCGACTTAACGACTCAACCAACTTATCTCCTTAACTCGTCCACGACCTAACTTTCTTAGGTCGTTAACTCGGCCAATCTCCTAAGTCGCTACTCCTATGCCGCTAATCCTTAAGTCGCCAACTCTCTTAAGTCGCCAACTCTCTTAAGACGCTCACTTTCTTAGACCGCCAACCCCCCTTAGGTCGCCAACCTTGTTAAGTTGCTAACCCTTAGATCGTCTACTCCTTAAGTCGTCTACTAACTTAAGCCGTTAACTCCTAAGTCGTCTACCCCTTAAGTCGTCTACCCCCCTTAAGTCGCAAACTTCTTTAGGTCGCTCCACGACTTAATCTTCCACACGACCTAACTTCTACACGACTTAAGCTCTAGTCGACCTAAATTCTGAACGACTTAACAACATTACGACCTAAAGACAACTGTTACAAACATTCGATCTGTAACGACCCCGGATTTTAATTAAATTTAAATTGATAATTAAATTAATTTTTGAATAAAAATTGTGGAAATTGATTTATAAAGTGATGTGAGTTTCCCCGGATTAAAATAAATTCTATGTTAAATCAATTAAAATCTAAAATATGTATATATGTGAATATATAGGTATATGTGCGTATATGAGTAGATTTGAATTTATATTTATACATATTGAATTTGAGTTTAAAATCTCAAGTAAATGGTTTGAAAATAATATAAAAACATAGACATACAAGATAACGAATATTTAAGTTAGAAATAAGTATAAAAGTTTGAATTATAAATAAAATCTAACAACAAACTAAAATTGAAATTCATTTATCTTACAAGGTAATATTTTATTACAAAGTGCTAAAAACAAAACAAAAGATAAAATAAGAAATAAAACCAAGCAAACAGAGTCAGTATAAAAAAGTGAAAACAAGAATATATATGTACAAACTAAAGTGGATAAGCATAAACAAATAAAAGAAGTTCATTTATTTTATAAAGATGTTGTAAAAGAATAGAATAAGTGTATGTAGTTTTGTACAACTCAATCAATGCTACTATCTCTAGCATACAAGAGAAGGTATCAGCCGAGACAAGCAAGGTACAAAATAAAGTAAAGCAAAATAAAGGTAAGTGGTACAACATAATAAATGCAGCACGAATTGGTATCATATCAGCCTCCAATTTCAAATAAAAATCTCTGGCCAAATTTTATAAAATACTTCAAGTACACATGAAAGATCTTGCCTCTACATTATTCTCCAGCCTGTATGTATCATCTCATACTTTCACTTTCGTTCATAAAAATTTAAAACTGAGAAACAAAAGCAAGTCTCAGACCTAAGTTTTCAAGTTCCAGTTCAATCTGAAGAAAGCTTAGTAAAAATGCTACAAACAATTCAATAAAACTCATCAACCTGTTTCAAGCTTTCAAGCCTGGAAATCAATGTCTGGATCAAGAACAAGTTTTAGTTTGCAAATTCAAAATCTGGTTCAACAATAGAAACTCTGTTTATCTCTGTTCTTTCTTCTAAAACAAGGTGAGCAAACTCCTATTTTTCAAACCTTAGCCTGTTTGATATCTTGATGCTTGTGAGTAAACTTTTGTTTTAACCTTTAAATCGTTAATATGACTTGATGTTGTCATTGGTATTTTAGTAAAGTGATGAGAGATGTTTGAAAGGGGGCCAATATGTTTATATGTGAGCCTAAATATGTAAGTGTTGAATGTATTTGTCTGTGAACAGGCATACTGCTATCTGTTCTTGGTTTACAGGTATAAAATTCAAGGAAAGAAAAATCTATATCTTCTTGTTTAAACAATTCAAGTCATGAATCCGGAAAAGAAGACGTTTACAATATTATAAAATCAATTTTTTTAAGAAAATTTCAGAAGAAAATATTTTGTATTCAAACCGAAATATGAAGTAACAGGAAAGATTAGAAATTTAAGTTAAATCCGAACATTTTTGTTTCGAATTTTGATCATAAAAACGAATTTGTATTACAAAAACATGATTTTTGAAAATCGTTTCAGAATTTTTAAGTTTGTATTTGGAGATAAAATGCGAGTTGATCGAAATCGCTTAAATCATCAATTTCAGATGATCGATGTGATTATCATCATCGAGGTTGCCAGCGATGATAGCTGGAAGGCTGTTGATCTCGGGAAAAATGGCGAATAATTTTTTTTTCACCGTGGTGTTAGAAATCGACCGAAGTAGGGTTTAAAGGCCGAGTTTTGTCGCTATTGTTCTTGGGTTCGTACGCTGGCAGGGGAGGATCGAGTGCTACCGCACCTGGGGGGATCGGTGCAGTGAACTTCGGCGAGGGTCAGGATGCAGTGGCGGGGCGTCAAATCGACGGCGATGGTGATGCGTGACGTTTTTAGTTGATGGGTTTCGCCTGGTCAGGTTTCAAAACATTAGATTTTGATTGATGGATTGTTTCACGAGTTTGGGTGGTCGTGAGGCTCGAGAGTATCGTTGTTGGCCTGCTGGTGATCACGACAGTGATCGAAGGCGATCGTAGTCGGTGTGCACGTGCATGGTGTCAACGTTGTGTCAGATGATTGAATTTGGGAAGAAGGGAAAGGGTCTCGGGTTCAATCTCGAGTAAACAATAGTGTGACTCGAGTTATGTTTCGGGTAGGAATTGTTATAGGCTTTCAGCCTGTCTGGTTTCCAAATTTAAGTAATCTGAGTTTTAAATTTAAGTTCAAGTTAGTTTGGAAACAAATAAAGTTTTAAATTTAAAATGTTTAAGTATGGAAAAGAAATTTGGCTTTAAAATGAAATTTAAATGGATAAGTTAGTTAAAATGGATAATTTATTTATTTAATTAATTAATGATTTGGATTAATTAAATAAGTTATTAAAGGGCTGAAGTAATTAATGAAGGATTTAAAGATTAATTAATTGATTAATTAAGGATTATGAATTAAATATTAATTAATGATTAAAGTGGATTAATCAAGTGGTTAATCAATAGTTAATTCAAAGATAATGTGATCAATTAATTAAGGTGATTAATTTGAGATAATGAATTCAAGTTAATGGTTAATTAACTAATGAAAATGATTGAAGGACCTTTAATCAAATGATTTGGAATCGATTAATGTTAATTAACTATGATTGATGACCCATCTGTTTAAATAAATCAGATAATTAATTAAGGTTATTTATGGATGACTATATTCTATGGAATGCTGTGTATTGGATTGATAACTATGTTCTGTGATTGTGATGCTTTGTGATATAGATTACTTTGTGCTGAGCTATGAATTCTGTTTCTGTGATATATTACTATGTGAATATGAAACCCTTGACCCGTAAACGACATTTGAATTTCGATGCGACAGGGAGTCGGATTCCAGTTGGTTATCCGAAACCCACATCGAATCGTAATAAGTGAATCTTTGTGACTGATAAATTTACTTTATCTACGAATCTGTGAATGAAGATAAGCGTTATGGGTTATACCGCTTATCGATATATCTATGATGATTGATGTTGTGCACTATTGTGTGAAACCCTGGACTACACCTTTACACACACAAATATGGATTTCACGTGGAAATCGGTTAAATCACAGATGATTTAAATTTGATGTTTTTGAAATTGAAATTTTAATTTCAATTGATTTTGAAATTGGAAATTTGGGTTTAAAGTGAAAAGCTTTTGAAATGAGTTTCAAAGATAAAAGTTATTTTGAATAACTTAATCGAGTTTTGAAATTTAAATAATTTTATTTAAATTTGAATTCAAGTTTGAAATTGAATTCTATGATTTGAAACTAGGGATTAAAGATGTTGTACAAGTTATATATGGGTTAAACCATTTTAAAGTATTGATTTGGGAATTTGAATTTAATTCAAGGGTTTTAACTCGTGTAAATATAACTGGATTTTTCTGAAACGAAACTATTTGTTTTCAAATAGTAAAAGCTTTCACATAAGTAATGAACTTCCAATTTGTGTTGAAAGAATTTCAAGTTTGAAATGGAATTGAAATGTTTTGAAAACTATGAAATGAGTCTTTGATTTCAAAGACCGGATGAGTTAATCTAACTTGAAATGGAATTGTTTTGAAAGACTATGAATGAATCTTTGGAAGCGAGTTTTGAAAGCTATAAGTTAAATCTTGATTTAAAGATTTAACGAGTTAATTCAATTTAAATGGAAATTGATTTGGAAATCTATGAATGGATCTTTGTGAATGGGGTTAACTTTGTGAATTAAATCTTTTGTTTAAAAGATTAAAAGTGTGGAAAATTGTTTAAACCATTGAAGGTTTTTGAAATGAATCTTTTTGTTTAAAAGATTGGAAATGGTAATTTGTTTTACCATTCGAATGAAAAGTTTTGGGCTTTAAGCTGTGATTTAACTGAGACCCCAATATCCATATGATTTTTTAATTGCGCTCGTTATTCGGTTTAGCCGGGAAAGGACCTTTGTGTCATATAACCCATTCCGAATAGTGATACGATGTAAATGGATAGCATTTGAAGACCGGTGGTGAAGACCGGGTATTTGCGAGAACGATAGGATGACCTATCGATTGTCTCTGCACTGAGTCGCGCCGGTATAGAGATTCCCTAAGTTATGGGAAATCCGATCGGGATTGTTAATACCCGGATTGCAAGGGCTTCTTTGGAAGTGCCATCGGTTATGTTCGAACCCGGAACAGACTTGTATGGATGTGTGTCTGACGTTACATTTTGAGATGTAAAGCTAGTTTCTATCAAATACATTTTTGTTGGTGGCGGAGAATTTATTCTCTTAGCTTAACACCCTTCTCTGAGACGTACGAGCTCAGAGGTTATGTAGTTGATGGTTACTAGTGATACATTCCCAATTTGGTAATGTGGCATACGAAGTGCTGATGATCATTGGTTGATCAAAGCGTGCTTTGTGGAAAAGCGTGGCTTTATGAAAAAGCGTAGTGTATGTGGACGAGACTTCGTCGAGCCTCACAACCCGGTAATGGTCGAAACAGGAATGTTGCGACAAAGGTTTGTAGGGGTAGCGCCCTAGGGTATGTCATTTCCTTCTGGATAAAAGGTGATATCATGGCATGGAGCCCAGATATTTTACCTATGTGGATGCTGCACAGTTATTATACGTTGTGGTTGTTGCTTTATGATCGAGGTACCTCGGATAAAGGTCGGTGACGATCGGGGGATGACATGACTCGTGTGTTAGTTACCTGGTTACAGCTTGGTTAAAGCGTGAGGTAGCGTCTGCCTTTTGTTTGCAGAGATCCGGTTAGGATCCGGGGCGTCTTTCCAGAGGCGTTTCCATTTCGGTAAGGAAGTTCCTTTGCCTGATCACTTGTTGGAAATCCAAAGAAACAATACGAGCCCTATACGGTTTTAGTTGTATTACCTGCCATGGAATGTGGCGGTAACCTACTATTGAACATGGTAGCTATAGTAGGCATAAGTTCGAAATGTCTATGCTGGCTAAGATTTATATTCTACTTTCGAAATGTTTTCTACACTATGCACTAATAATAATATCAAAAATGATTTGATTTTGCGTAGTAAGCATGTTTGACTATCATAAGAAGAAATCTCCTCCAATTCTGCATTTGCATTGTGTGTGTGGCGGGAGGTCTTATGGTAGTTTCATTTTCCAAAAGCATTGCGAATTGACTTTAAAACTTCTCTACTATTTGTTTTAAAGATAAACTGTTTTTGTTGCTCACACCAGTCCCATGACTGATCCGGAGTTTATTGTTTCTTTCCTAAACTCTGGGTGCTCAAAATTTTTCTACACGAGCAGTCTAGAGTTGAGTTTTTCAGATAGTCAGGTTTAGTAGATTATCTGGAGCTAGTTCAGTCTTTGGATATGGACTGCACTTGCTTATCTTTGTGTATCGGTATTTGGAGTTCGAGCTATTTCTGGATTGGTGCTTTAAAGATGGAGATTATCCGCTGCTGATGTTATCATTTTCTTTTCCGCTGCTATTTCTTGTATCATATCTCTGATGTATATAGATATTCATTGTATCACTCTGTTGTATCAGATATTGTATATCAATGTATTATTCTTTTTCTTCCACTGTGTTATTTACTTAACTGTGTTATAAGCTCCGGCGACTCGGATTTGAACGGTCGAATCTATGGCATTCGAGTACGATGTAAAGTATGGATGTCGATTTTCGAATGAGAAAATCCGTATCGTTACACGATTCGTAAAAATACGGGTCGTTACATTCTCTCCCCTTTAGGAATTTCGCCCTCGAAATTCCAAACAAACAAGAGCAATCAAAACTATTCCGCATGCCTACCATCCATAGCAATCAACAAACCATGCATCCAATTCTAGCCTAGCATGCAGAATTCTAAAACTAGAACAAGTTACAATGTCGTGAGATGACACGACACCTTATGGCCATACCTTGAAGAGTTTAGGATGAGCTGCCTTCATCCTCTCTTCCACCTCCTACGTACAGTCGTTAGCATCATCACTCCATTGTATCTTGAGCAACCTAACTACCTTCCTCCTAAGCTATTTCGTGTCAGTTTCCACAACACGAAGCGGCTTACGAGGTCTCTTATCAACTAGGTCAACTTCAAAATCTTCACAGCTATCAGCAGAAACCACTGTATTCGAGTCGTGCACATACTTCCGTAGATACGATACATGAAAAACATTGTGCACACCCGCCATCTTTTCTGGTAACTCCAATTTGTAGCCGAGCTTTCCAATTCGCTCGATGATCAGGAATGGTCCAACAAATCTCGGAGTCAATTTTCCTTTCTTCCCGAATCGAATAACATTCTTCAGTGGAGAAATCTTCAAAAAAACATATCACCTACGTCGAATTCCAAATCCTTACGACGCTTATCGGCATAACTTTTCTGTCGGTCTTGGGCTGCCTTCATTCGTTGCCGAATGATCTCTATACAATCCGAAGTCTGTCGAATCATTTCTGGCCCAAGTATTAGCTTTTCTCCTATTTCTAACCAACATGTCGGAGAGTTACACGGTCTTCCATACAATGCCTCATACGGTGCCATACCAATGCTTGACTGGTAACTGTTATTATACGAAAATTCTACCAAATGAAGATGATCTTCCCATGATCCTCCGAAATCCAAAACACAAGCTCTAAGAAGATCTTCCAAAACTCGATTGACTCTCTCGGTCTGACCATCTGTTTGGGGGTGATAAGCTGTACTCAAACACAACTCGGTTCCCAAAACTTCCTGGAAGCTCTTCCAAAATCTACTAGTGAACAATGGGTCTCGATCGCTCACTATACTTTTCGGAATACCATGAAATCGAACTATCCACTTAACATATAGCTCAGCCAATTTCGATGCAGTCCTAGTTGATCGAACATGAATGAATCTTGCACTCTTAGTCAGACGATCTACGATGAACCAAATCCCTTCATTTCCCGTTCTTGTTCTAGGTAGCCCATCAATAAAATCCATCGATATTTGCTCCCACTTCCATGTAGGAACTTCTAATGGCTGAAGCAATCCACTTGGCTTCTTCTGTTCGGCTTTTACCAACTGGCAGTTCATGCACTTGGAAATAAAATTTCCAACATCCTTCTTCATACCTTCCCAGTAATAGGTTCTCTTCATATCCCGATACATCTTATTTCCACCTGGATGAATTGTCAACTTCGAGTGATGACTTTTTTTCAGAACTTCATTTCTCAATTCATCTATATCGGGAACAACTAGTCGTCCTTGCTTCCGAAGCCAACCCTCTCGATCGACCTCGAATCCTTTATCCTTTTCTGGGTCTAACCCAGATTCCAAATCACGGATAATCTTGACAAGCTTATCGTCTCGTTTTTGGCTCTCGCCAATTCTTTCCACAAGAGTAGGTCTTATTGATAAGTTTGCCAACATCTCAGGTTCCAATTCACATCTGGGCCTGAAGTCAAATCCAGCTAAATACTCGAGACTCTTCCTGTGATATCCCGGGTTTTTGGGTAATATAAATTTAATAATCTGTATTAATAATTTAATTAATTTGATAAATTTTCTTTATAATTTTAGTATAAATTGGTAATTTAATCTTTAAAGGATAATCAATATTTAATCGGGCAATATTGATAAGACTTGTTTGTTAAAGCTAATAAAATTTTATTCTATTTATAATATATATATTTGATATATATTGTGAATGGAAATATCTTTTGTTTTAAATTAAAGATTGTATTTTCAAATTGTAATATATATGTATGTATATGTTATAATTTGGATTGTTTTGAATTTAATTTAATCTATTGATAATTTATATATGTATGAAGTATGATTTAAAGCTTTGTTTTAAAATTAATATTTTTTCAAAGTTTAGTTTAGATTAATTCCATTATTTTCAAAATATAAGATAATTGTTTATTTTAAATGAAATTGTTTAAAAAGGATTTAAACAAGCTTTGTTTTGTCTTCTTTTTAAATGCTCAAATTAAAATGTTTATAAGTGTGTATATATGGTTTTAAATAAACTTTCCTTTTAAAATATCTCTTAAACTAAAATAGTTTGTAAATAAGTAAATGAATTTATATAAATCCATAATTACATATTAAGAAAACATAAATACTTTTGTAAATAAGGTTTTAAAATATAATTTCTTTTATAATAAGGTTTTAAACATAATTTTGCTTGTTTTAACACTTGTAAATTAAGGGACTTATGCAATGAACATTTGTCTAATTTATAATATAACAAGTGGCATTATCTTGTTTTCTTTAAAGAATTTAACATTTATAAATAAAATATAGTTGTAGAGAAACCTGTTTTCATTTTTTCAGTTCGAATCTTTTTCTTCCTCCATCTTCTTTTTCTCTCCTCATCTTTCCAAAAACTGAAAACAAAGAAATAATAAATCAAAGCAGAAACCAAAATGCAAGTTCAGTTCAAATTCATCTCAACATCAGTTTTTTTCAATCTTCAACCTGGAAACTAAATTCAAACGCAAAGACTTCAGTCTCAACAATCAAGTTAAAGACTCAAATATTTACAAGCATGCAAGGGCAGTTTTCACAGCAAAGAAATTCAAAAGTTTTTCCAGAACAAAATCAAATACAAGTCCAGAATTCAAGAATTTAAAACCTGGGAAAAACTGACCTCTAATCTCTGTTTTATAATAGGTGAGTAAATACTTTTAAAAACAGTTTTAAACATCTGTGGTTAAACTTGGATGTATGTGATTGATTTTATTATGATAATATATTACTGTATATGAATGTTGATTGAGAATGCATGTATGCATATAAGTGAATGGCTGTGAAAGGTCTGTATAAATGTATATATATACACTTCTCTGTTTTACAGGCTTCAACTTCATGTAGGAAAATTCATATCCCCTTATATAATCAAATTTAAGATTTGATTTTTGAATGAAAGATGATTATAACAACGTAGTATTAATTATAGAAATAGTTTCAAGATTTTAAATGCACCTGGTAATTTTAAATATGGAATTTACAGTGAAACTAAAATGTATGTTAAAAATCAACTGCTTTAAATCCAAAATTGAATTACATACATGTAATCATGATGGAAAATCATGAATTTAGATATGAGTTTTGTAATTTTTAGTTGGGTATTTCTTGATAATTTGGGGTTTGTTCGTTTTGGGAGTTTTGGTGAATTGCCAATTATCCACGCAATAATCTGACTTGAAATCTTGATCGAAGCTGGATTGTGAGTTGATGATGAGTGGAAAAATGCTTCAGAATTTTTCCAATGGCCAAGGAGATCGAATTCGATCAATCTAGGGTTTTAGGTCGTTTTCGATCGACTTAACCGTCGAAGCATTTGCGACGGGGATGATGGTCCGGAGGCGATCGCGATAGGAGGAAAAGTTTTGCTGGAGTCTTGGCGATGTGGGATGAGGTCGGCGAGGCTTCTCGAGGCGTAGTTCGTCGACGATGGGTGGTTTCAGTCGAGCTATGGGTTCCAGTTTTTGGTCGTTGGGTTCGATTTTGATATCAAGGTGGTATCGTCGTTCTGAGTGTTCGAATGGGCCAGTGGAGTCGTGGGTGACTGGAGGAAGGTCGGGGCGATGATCGTAGATGGCCAGAATTGGCGTGCACGTGAACTTGTACACGTTCGTGTACCAGATGTGTTCGATGATTTGGGAAGACGTTAAGCAACTCGGAACAGTCTCGTGATTTTCGCGTTTCGACTCGAAGTAGAGGAGGCTGGGTTTGTCTCGGGGTAGGCTCGCGTAGATTGCTGTTCGACTCGAAGAGAAACGAGAGGGTTACGGGTTGGACTCGAAGCAGGAGAAGAGCAAAACTTTAAATCATGTTTTAAAGGTTTTGAAAACTTAAAAGAGGAATTTGTTTTAAAGTCATTTCTTAAATAATTCTTTTCTTTATCAAATGTTTTTGAACCTTTAATTAAAAAGTTATTTGTTTGTTTCAATTAAGTTGTTTAAATTAAACTTTAAGATGTTTGAAATTTAACTTTTAATTAAGTTATAATTAAGGATTTAAAATTATTTTGTCTTAAAGTATAATTATATTTAAATATATATAATTAATTTCTAAACAAAATGATGGAAGTAATTAATGGAAAATTACTCATGGAAGTAATTAGTTGAAGTGATTAATGGGTAATCACTTAATGTTATCAATTAAGGAATTAATCAATATAATTATTTTAAAGTTAATTAATTATGAAGTAATTAATTAATTAAAGTATTAAGAATTATTTAATGATGGAATTAATTTTGGTTAAGTAATTAATTAAGAAAGTAATCAAGATTTTTAATGCAAGTAATTAGAAGATAATTACTTATGTAAGTAATAAATAATTAATTACTTAATTTTAGTTTAGTTAATTAATAAATGTGATTAATTAAATGTGTTTAATTTAAGATTAATTACTAAGAGAAATTAATTAATAAAGTAATTAATTAAGGATTATTTGTTAATTTAAATTGATTAATAATTACTTAATGAAGTAATTAAAGATTAATTAATTAGATTAATTAATCAAGGTTAATGTAATTAATTAAGATAAGTAATTACAAATTGTTAATTACTGTTTATGATTAATTAAGACTAATTAATGAAGTGATTAATTATTTAATTAATTAAAAGGTTAATTAATTAATAAGGATTATTTAATTAATGAATTAATCAAGGTTGATTAATAAAAGTAATTAATTTAGGTATGATTAATTAATTGTAATTAATTGAGGATTAATATAATTAATTACAGTTAATTAATTAATAAAGTTCATTAATTATTGTAATTAATGATAGTAATTAAAGGTTAATTACTGTATATGTTAAGGATAATTACTTGAGTGTAATTAAAGTATAATTAATCAAGGAAGATTAATTAAGGAAGATCACTAAGATGTTTAATTAATTAATTTGTAATTAATTAATGATAATAAGCAGGATTAAGAAAATCCAAGTAATTAAAGGATAGTAATTAATTTAATTAAAGGTTAATTAAATTGATTTGGAGTTAATCAATTCTGCTTATGGATGATTGATTGATATTGGGTGATTGATTGATACTGGATGATTTGGATATGATATCTATGATATGTGATATGCTGCTTTGTGAGATAAATGTTGATATGAATTATCTATTGTGATAATGTGATTTATCTATCTATTTATATCATCCTGAATAAGTTTAAATGTTTAAACCTTTAAACAACTTGGCCTTAAAAGATACGTTTTGGATTTCGATGAGACCGGGATCGGGTTTCCGTATACCGGATTTCCAGGTCTGGAGACCCGAATACCACATCGATCCAAATTAACGATAGGTCGTGAATCAAGTGAAGATGAAGATTCAGAGTGCAAGGGTTATTGTCGTTAACTCTGAGGGTGATTCCAAAACGAGTGTAACGAGATAATGCCTTCGGTTTCGTTCGAACCCGGAACGAACTTGTATGGATTGAATGCTTTCAGCACATCGTCAGGTGGACGATGAGCATTCTAAGTGATGTGTTCTGATTAAAGGTAATCGTGACCTCAAGCCTCATCAACCGGGAATGGCTAAAACAGGGGAGGTGCAGCAAGGTTAGTGGGTAGCACCCAAGTAGTATAAGATTCCTCTGTCTAGAGGTCCCTTCTTTTTATTCGGCTTTGTGGGCGGTTGCTAGCTACAACCGCGGGGTTTCTTATGCGGGAATTATCCAGTAAGGGATGTTCCGGCCTTGTGTTGCAGGGGAGCGGGCGTACTCCTCGGTACGTTGATCTAGGCCACGTACTGTGACGGGCGGTACCCCAGTAGCCCTGCCATTGTATGGAATCCAAAATCCAATAAGTGCCGTACGATTTAGTTGTGCCCAACTATGTTGGAACGTGAGATGTAAGCATTCCAGCTATTTCTGTATTTTATTTGAAAACCCTAGACCCTATTATAATATAATCGGATTTCCTATCAAATGTTTTGGTTATCGTAAGGTAAAAACATTTCCGTGTTTATGTGCGGGAAGTCTTACGAGATACCTTTTCTTTCAAAGGTTTTTCAAAGTTAAACAAGTTTAAACCGTTTACTCACACCAGACCCATGTCTGACCCAAGTGTTTATTTTCTGTTTTATTAAACTCTTGGGTACTCAATATTGTATTGAGTAGTCGAGGGATTCAGGTTAGCTTTGACAAATGCTGGAGGAGATTTGGAGCAGGTGGCTTCAACGTGTAGATATTATGGTTTCCGCTGTGTTAGAGTTGTGTCTGTATTGTATTGATATATAGAGATGTATGATAGACAGATGTTTATAACTGTCTAATATGAGATGTATAGTTGTGTAACTCTGTTGTATATGATACTATGTAATATTTTATGTGATATATTATATTTCATTCGTTCCGCTGTGAGTATCTGATGTTGTTGTTCTTTCTTCTTTCTTTTCTTTTCTTCTTCTATCCCTTTCTTTCTTAATTAACGATGCGACTTTCTGTGGAGAAAAAGTCGGATTGTTACAGTGGTATCAGAGCGAGGTTGAGTGAATACCTAGCTCTGGAGTGGTGTCTATCTTGAGAGAGCGTATTTGTAATTTTTATATAACTATATATATATATACCTATGCTACCTAGGTGTTGGATTACCTGTTCAGGTTTTCCAATATGAGTTATAAAGGTAGATAGGGTGGTGGTGTCTGTAACACGACTACCATTGGTTAAAGTCTGAATGTTGAGGTTGGAAGAGTATCTGTCGAGACTGTAAACCTAATACCGTCTCGAGTAAGTTGGGCAATATGGAGTAAGAATTTCTCGGATCTCTGAAGGAAATCTTTTTAAAGATTCGGAGTCCATTATTGAAGTGTAAATTTGGTTGAGCTCGGGTGAGCAGATTTTCTAGAGTTGATCTGTCGGTTGTGCAGAAGTAAGTAACGGTAGCTTGGCGACTTCAGGAAGGAGCAGCTGTGTGATGAAACGCAGTATCTATTGATGTTCCCAGAGTAGATGTTCTTTTTGGAGCAAGATCAAGAAGGTATTGGAGGAACAGTTGATGTCTACCGCAGGAAAGACTCGGCTGTATAGGAATTCTCTGGATATCGAGTAAGAGAGTTTTATCTGTTTTGAAGTATGGGACTAAGGTCGATTAGTTGTTTCTTCGGACATGGTCTCATTGTTTCCCTTAAGAAGAATAAGTTGGTGTTGGTTTGAAGTCCCAAGATTCTTTTGGGATGTCTGCCATCTTGGAGGTCCGTTGTGAGGTTTGTTGATGGTCTTAGTTTGAGAAGCCTTTGGATTAGAAGTTTTTGGTTAGCCGTGTTAGCAGTGCAACTCGAAGTGTTCGGTGTGCTGACGAGGAGGTCTTTGGCTTAGCAGTGTTCTAGAGATAGAATTTGGAAGCAGTAGTGTGGCTCGTTTCTCCGATGGTTCAAGAATCTTTGTGGTTCTTCTATCAACAGTCCGGGAAGATGGTGAAGGCTTTCTTGAAGGGTTAACCTTGTTTGGAAAAGCTTAAGACTCTTTTTAATTAGTAAAGAGAGAACAGTTTCTTTGGAATCCGAACTAGGTAGTAACGCAAAAGTGATTTGCGATTAGTTTGGGAATTCATTTTGGGTAATCTTTTGTTTGAGATTGAGGTTTCTCATGTGGAAGTAGGAGCTACTGAAGTAGTCAGAATTTTTCCGGATGTATTAGAGGAAGTAGAAGTTTGTCTACATTCGGAGTTAGAGTTCCGTATCGATTTGATTACAGAAGCGATATCGGTGGTTAGTCTGGTAGTAGGATGGTTCTTAGAGAAAGAAGAGTTGGTGTAGCAGCTCAGAAATTTTTGGAAATGGATTGGTCAGATCTAGTTTTCAAGTTTGGATATTAATAGATTTTGGAAGGATCATATTGTTGAATAGGATCTGGGGATCATTTTGTCCTTGATTCAGATTTGTTTCAGGAACATCAGCAAGAGTTGAGTTGATCAGGAAGAGATGAGGTAGCTCAAGATCGTCTGGTGAGTTATGCAGATATGAGACAGAGTTTGGAATTCGGAGTTGGAGATTGGAAATTGTTTAAGTTTTTCTCCGATTATAAAGCTATAAGATTGGTAAGTCTGGAAGCTAGCACTGAAGTATTTTGGATTTTCCTGTGTTCTCGAGAGGAGTAGTTCTTTTATCTACAGGATTGAATGACCAGTTTGGATAGCTGGAATTCATTCTATTTCACGTATCTCTGAGGGAGTACGTGTATGATTCATCATTGGTTGTTGAATCTGCAGTTCAGATGGATTTGGAAGTTGAGCTGGATTTGTGTGTAGTCTGATATTTTGTTCAGATTAGTGAATCTAGAGAAGAGAGGAGCTCTGGATTATGGTGGTGAAGTTTGTTTAGCTTCTGTAGAGCGAGTCTCCCGGTGATTTATACTCGGGGAAACTCGAGATAGTATTATGAGATCTATCCTGATTTGTATTAGGATAGTTAGTTAGGTTTGTTTGATTGTTTGATTGGTTGATTTGGTTGTTAGGAATTAGATGATAGGTATGCTTTGCTGTAAAAATCTTTACTGGATTATTAAATTAACTTTGCTTTTAATTTCGGGGACGAAATTATTTTAAGGGGGGAGGAATGTGATATCCCGGGTTTTTGGGTAATATAAATTTAATAATCTGTATTAATAATTTAATTAATTTGATAAATTTTCTTTATAATTTTAGTATAAATTGGTAATTTAATCTTTAAAGGATAATCAATATTTAATCGGGCAATATTGATAAGACTTGTTTGTTAAAGCTAATAAAATTTTATTCTATTTATAATATATATATTTGATATATATTGTGAATGGAAATATCTTTTGTTTTAAATTAAAGATTGTATTTTCAAATTGTAATATATATGTATGTATATGTTATAATTTGGATTGTTTTGAATTTAATTTAATCTATTGATAATTTATATATGTATGAAGTATGATTTAAAGCTTTGTTTTAAAATTAATATTTTTTCAAAGTTTAGTTTAGATTAATTCCATTATTTTCAAAATATAAGATAATTGTTTATTTTAAATGAAATTGTTTAAAAAGGATTTAAACAAGCTTTGTTTTGTCTTCTTTTTAAATGCTCAAATTAAAATGTTTATAAGTGTGTATATATGGTTTTAAATAAACTTTCCTTTTAAAATATCTCTTAAACTAAAATAGTTTGTAAATAAGTAAATGAATTTATATAAATCCATAATTACATATTAAGAAAACATAAATACTTTTGTAAATAAGGTTTTAAAATATAATTTCTTTTATAATAAGGTTTTAAACATAATTTTGCTTGTTTTAACACTTGTAAATTAAGGGACTTATGCAATGAACATTTGTCTAATTTATAATATAACAAGTGGCATTATCTTGTTTTCTTTAAAGAATTTAACATTTATAAATAAAATATAGTTGTAGAGAAACCTGTTTTCATTTTTTCAGTTCGAATCTTTTTCTTCCTCCATCTTCTTTTTCTCTCCTCATCTTTCCAAAAACTGAAAACAAAGAAATAATAAATCAAAGCAGAAACCAAAATGCAAGTTCAGTTCAAATTCATCTCAACATCAGTTTTTTTCAATCTTCAACCTGGAAACTAAATTCAAATGCAAAGACTTCAGTCTCAACAATCAAGTTAAAGACTCAAATATTTACAAGCATGCAAGGGCAGTTTTCACAGCAAAGAAATTCAAAAGTTTTTCCAGAACAAAATCAAATACAAGTCCAGAATTCAAGAATTTAAAACCTGGGAAAAACTGACCTCTAATCTCTGTTTTATAATAGGTGAGTAAATACTTTTAAAAACAGTTTTAAACATCTGTGGTTAAACTTGGATGTATGTGATTGATTTTATTATGATAATATATTACTGTATATGAATGTTGATTGAGAATGCATGTATGCATATAAGTGAATGGCTGTGAAAGGTCTGTATAAATGTATATATATACACTTCTCTGTTTTACAGGCTTCAACTTCATGTAGGAAAATTCATATCCCCTTATATAATCAAATTTAAGATTTGATTTTTGAATGAAAGATGATTATAACAACGTAGTATTAATTATAGAAATAGTTTCAAGATTTTAAATGCACCTGGTAATTTTAAATATGGAATTTACAGTGAAACTAAAATGTATGTTAAAAATCAACTGCTTTAAATCCAAAATTGAATTACATACATGTAATCATGATGGAAAATCATGAATTTAGATATGAGTTTTGTAATTTTTAGTTGGGTATTTCTTGATAATTTGGGGTTTGTTCGTTTTGGGAGTTTTGGTGAATTGCCAATTATCCACGCAATAATCTGACTTGAAATCTTGATCGAAGCTGGATTGTGAGTTGATGATGAGTGGAAAAATGCTTCAGAATTTTTCCAATGGCCAAGGAGATCGAATTCGATCAATCTAGGGTTTTAGGTCGTTTTCGATCGACTTAACTGTCGAAGCATTTGCGACGGGGATGATGGTCCGGAGGCGATCGCGATAGGAGGAAAAGTTTTGCTGGAGTCTTGGCGATGTGGGATGAGGTCGGCGAGGCTTCTCGAGGCGTAGTTCGTCGACGATGGGTGGTTTCAGTCGAGCTATGGGTTCCAGTTTTTGGTCGTTGGGTTCGATTTTGATATCAAGGTGGTATCGTCGTTCTGAGTGTTCGAATGGGCCAGTGGAGTCGTGGGTGACTGGAGGAAGGTCGGGGCGATGATCGTAGATGGCCAGAATTGGCGTGCACGTGAACTTGTACACGTTCGTGTACCAGATGTGTTCGATGATTTGGGAAGACGTTAAGCAACTCGGAACAGTCTCGTGATTTTCGCGTTTCGACTCGAAGTAGAGGAGGCTGGGTTTGTCTCGGGGTAGGCTCGCGTAGATTGCTGTTCGACTCGAAGAGAAACGAGAGGGTTACGGGTTGGACTCGAAGCAGGAGAAGAGCAAAACTTTAAATCATGTTTTAAAGGTTTTGAAAACTTAAAAGAGGAATTTGTTTTAAAGTCATTTCTTAAATAATTCTTTTCTTTATCAAATGTTTTTGAACCTTTAATTAAAAAGTTATTTGTTTGTTTCAATTAAGTTGTTTAAATTAAACTTTAAGATGTTTGAAATTTAACTTTTAATTAAGTTATAATTAAGGATTTAAAATTATTTTGTCTTAAAGTATAATTATATTTAAATATATATAATTAATTTCTAAACAAAATGATGGAAGTAATTAATGGAAAATTACTCATGGAAGTAATTAGTTGAAGTGATTAATGGGTAATCACTTAATGTTATCAATTAAGGAATTAATCAATATAATTATTTTAAAGTTAATTAATTATGAAGTAATTAATTAATTAAAGTATTAAGAATTATTTAACGATGGAATTAATTTTGGTTAAGTAATTAATTAAGAAAGTAATCAAGATTTTTAATGCAAGTAATTAGAAGATAATTACTTATGTAAGTAATAAATAATTAATTACTTAATTTTAGTTTAGTTAATTAATAAATGTGATTAATTAAATGTGTTTAATTTAAGATTAATTACTAAGAGAAATTAATTAATAAAGTAATTAATTAAGGATTATTTGTTAATTTAAATTGATTAATAATTACTTAATGAAGTAATTAAAGATTAATTAATTAGATTAATTAATCAAGGTTAATGTAATTAATTAAGATAAGTAATTACAAATTGTTAATTACTGTTTATGATTAATTAAGACTAATTAATGAAGTGATTAATTATTTAATTAATTAAAAGGTTAATTAATTAATAAGGATTATTTAATTAATGAATTAATCAAGGTTGATTAATAAAAGTAATTAATTTAGGTATGATTAATTAATTGTAATTAATTGAGGATTAATATAATTAATTATAGTTAATTAATTAATAAAGGTTCATTAATTATTGTAATTAATGATAGTAATTAAAGGTTAATTACTGTATATGTTAAGGATAATTACTTGAGTGTAATTAAAGTATAATTAATCAAGGAAGATTAATTAAGGAAGATCACTAAGATGTTTAATTAATTAATTTGTAATTAATTAATGATAATAAGCAGGATTAAGATAATCCAAGTAATTAAAGGATAGTAATTAATTTAATTAAAGGTTAATTAAATTGATTTGGAGTTAATCAATTCTGCTTATGGATGATTGATTGATATTGGGTGATTGATTGATACTGGATGATTTGGATATGATATCTATGATATGTGATATGCTGCTTTGTGAGATAAATGTTGATATGAATTATCTATTGTGATAATGTGATTTATCTATCTATTTATATCATCCTGAATAAGTTTAAATGTTTAAACCTTTAAACAACTTGGCCTTAAAAGATACGTTTTGGATTTCGATGAGACCGGGATCGGGTTTCCGTATACCGGATTTCCAGGTCTGGAGACCCGAATACCACATCGATCCAAATTAACGATAGGTCGTGAATCAAGTGAAGATGAAGATTCAGAGTGCAAGGGTTATTGTCGTTAACTCTGAGGGTGATTCCAAAACGAGTGTAACGAGATAATGCCTTCGGTTTCGTTCGAACCCGGAACGAACTTGTATGGATTGAATGCTTTCAGCACATCGTCAGGTGGACGATGAGCATTCTAAGTGATGTGTTCTGATTAAAGGTAATCGTGACCTCAAGCCTCATCAACCGGGAATGGCTAAAACAGGGGAGGTGCAGCAAGGTTAGTGGGTAGCACCCAAGTAGTATAAGATTCCTCTGTCTAGAGGTCCCTTCTTTTTATTCGGCTTTGTGGGCGGTTGCTAGCTACAACCGCGGGGTTTCTTATGCGGGAATTATCCAGTAAGGGATGTTCCGGCCTTGTGTTGCAGGGGAGCGGGCGTACTCCTCGGTACGTTGATCTAGGCCACGTACTGTGACGGGCGGTACCCCAGTAGCCCTGCCATTGTATGGAATCCAAAATCCAATAAGTGCCGTACGATTTAGTTGTGCCCAACTATGTTGGAACGTGAGATGTAAGCATTCCAGCTATTTCTGTATTTTATTTGAAAACCCTAGACCCTATTATAATATAATCGGATTTCCTATCAAATGTTTTGGTTATCGTAAGGTAAAAACATTTCCGTGTTTATGTGCGGGAAGTCTTACGAGATACCTTTTCTTTCAAAGGTTTTTCAAAGTTAAACAAGTTTAAACCGTTTACTCACACCAGACCCATGTCTGACCCAAGTGTTTATTTTCTGTTTTATTAAACTCTTGGGTACTCAATATTGTATTGAGTAGTCGAGGGATTCAGGTTAGCTTTGACAAATGCTGGAGGAGATTTGGAGCAGGTGGCTTCAACGTGTAGATATTATGGTTTCCGCTGTGTTAGAGTTGTGTCTGTATTGTATTGATATATAGAGATGTATGATAGACAGATGTTTATAACTGTCTAATATGAGATGTATAGTTGTGTAACTCTGTTGTATATGATACTATGTAATATTTTATGTGATATATTATATTTCATTCGTTCCGCTGTGAGTATCTGATGTTGTTGTTCTTTCTTCTTTCTTTTCTTTTCTTCTTCTATCCCTTTCTTTCTTAATTAACGATGCGACTTTCTGTGGAGAAAAAGTCGGATTGTTACACTTCCATTCTGAAAACATGGCTCCCAATCCTGCATGTCTTCGACTTAACGCATCTGCCACTGCGTTACCCTTTCCTGGAGTATAGGATATACCAAAATCATATGATGCCAAACACCCTAGCCATCGTTGCTGCCTAAGATTCAAATCCTTTTTGGAGAAAAGATACTTCAACGACTTATGATCTGTAAACAACTCGTATCGAACTCCCAATAGATAATGTCTCCACATCCTCAGAGCAAAAACAATCGCCGCTAACTCCAAATCATGAGTTGGATAATTCCTTTCATGCGGATTTAGTTGTCGACTTGCATACGCAACAACTTTACCCTTCTGCATCAGCACTGCTCCAAGTCCAGTACCACATGCGTCGGTGTAAACCACCATCTCATCATTTCCACTCGGAATAGTCAAAACAGGAGCACTTGTCAGTCGCTCTTTCAGAATTCCGAAAGCTTGCTCACACTTAGCATCCCATCTGAATACTTGATTCTTTTTCGTCAATCCTGTTAACGGTGCAGCTATCTTGGAAAAGTCTTTGATAAATCAACGATAGTATCCTGCTACTCCAAGAAAACTTCTCACATCAGATGCATTCTTAGGTCTACCCCAATCCTGGATTGCTGCTATCTTGGCGGGATCAACCGCTGTTCCGCTTCCAGAGATAATATGGCCTAAGAACCTCACTTCGCTCTTCCAGAAGTGACACTTCGAAAACTTAGCCTTCAGCTGACGTTTCCGTAAGATTTCCAAAACAATACGCAAGTGCGTCTTGTGCTCTTCTTCAGTTCTGGAATAAATCAAAATATCATCCACGAACACTAGTACGAACTTGTTCAACTGATCTCTGAACACTCTATTCATAAGATCCACAAAATATGCTGGTGCATTGGTCAATCCAAACGGCATTACCAGCCACTCAAAGAAACCGGATGGTGACCTGAAAGAAGTCTTCGGCACACTATCCTTAGCCACTCTTTACTGGTGAAATCCCGTTGCCAAATCCATCTGAGAAAACACCTTAGCTTCGTGAAGCTGATCAAACAAGTCATCTACTCTTGGCAATGGATACTTGTTCTTCTTAGTCACTTTATTCAGCTCACCATAATCCACACACAGCCTCAACGATCCATCCACTTTGGTTACAAACACAACTGGTGCACCCCATTCGGACACACTACGCCGAATGAATCCTTTCTGTAAAAGATCATCAACTTGCACCTTCAACTCCTGCTGTTCCCTAGGCGCCATCCATCTAAGAGGCATCACAACAGGTCTGGCTCCTTCAACTAGATCGATACGAAACTCAATCTCTCTATGCGGCGGTAACCCTTTGACCTCATCAAAGACATCCTCAAATCCATTAGCGATTGGCACCGATGACAGTCCATCCCGTGGAACAACCAGCGAATACATGAAGCTCATGAAGCCGCCTTCCTCATGCTTACATCGTATCACAACCTTTTGCCCTTCCACATTCTCGACTGTCACCTCCAACCTTTCACAATCAACCTTTGTCGCAAACTTCCTAAGCTAGTCCATACCCAAAATAATTCCGAACCCCGCAAAGTTCATAACAAAACAATCACAAACAAAAGAGCAATCATGACTCGATACAATCAGACCACGGCATAGCGTACACAGACAGGACGAACCCCCAACTGGATTAGTCACAACCAATGGCCTATCAACAATATCCGGTTTTAAACCCAACCGGCTTACAAGTTCATTACAAATAAAAGAATGCGACGCCCCAGTATCGAATAACACTCTAACTGGAACACCACATATGGAAAGAGTACCTTAAACCACCACACTCTTTCCTTTCTCTTCAGCTGTAGGAGCTTTTGAAGAAGATGGAACAGCCCCCAAAGCATAAGCTTGCACTATCTGCTTGTCCTTTCGCGGTTCTGGACAATTCTTCTTAATATGTCCTGGCTTGTCACAGTTGTGGCACTTCACCGGCACGTTCGGATTCTTGCAATCTCTGGAGAAATGGCCCTTCTGTTGACAATTGTAGCAGGTCACTTCGTCCTTCGGCTTCTTCTGGCCATCCTTACCCTTTTGCTACTGCTGCTTCCTCTTCTTGTTTCCACCATGCTGTGGTTTAGACTCTTCCTTGGTTACAGCAACAACAGATCCCTCTTTAGGAAACAGATTCTCGTGCCTGAGAGCTTTCCACACAAGCTTCTCAAATGGATTGTCCAAATGATCCACCAACTGCCTCCCAAGATAACTGTCCAAGCCTGTCACAAACTTCTCGTTCTTCTGATATGAAGATTCAATATACGACCGGGCATACTTGGACAAAGCTTCAAACTCAGAAACATACTCAAGAACTGGTCTTCCACCTTGCTTGAGCTCCGCAAATTTCTTGAACAGAATAGATTTCTGAGCTGTAGAAATGAACTTAGCTTCAAATCTGGCTTGGAATTGCACCCAGGTAATTTCTTCCTCCGGAGTATCAATGGTGATAGAGTTCCACCAATCAGAAGCTCTTCCTTGAAGTTGTCTTGATGCGAGCTTCCTTTTAGTTGCATCCTCGATTCCCAAGTCACCAAAGATCCTTCTACAAGCATCTATCCATCTCTGAACTTCAATAGTTGACTCTGTTCCCAAGAAAACCTTTCCTCCAAGAGCAGTATAATCTTTACACAGCTTAGCAAAATCCACCGGTTTTGGAGTTTGAACTTGAACTCCAACATCTACTGATGGCCCCGGAGCTGGCATCCTTCTCATGATCGAAGTCACCATAGCCTCGAACATAGCAGCATAATCAGCAGCCCCCTCAGTAGCACGGCCTTCCCTAGCAGCTGGTCTCCCTCTTCGACTCATTCTTAATATCTATAAAAGAAATGATCAACACACCTTGAGAAACAACTGCATAAAGGACTCAAATCCTTCTAAGCTACTATATTATATATAGTAATCATCCATCAAAATACAATTACGTCTCTCATACGTAGTTACGTTAGCGAGTGTTGGGTAAAATCGATTAACCAAAGCTCTGATACCAAATGTGACGACCGCCCATGACTCCTGCACTAAACATGGAAATAGTGCGCTGTAAAGTGTGCCAGGCAGCCATGGATGATTGTCAAGGGTAAGTTAAAACAACAGAATCTATCGTATTACTCACAGCGCATGGGTAAAATACAATAGAGAATATATATAGTGAAGCTTTACAAAATAGAATCTCATCAATTAAGCTTCATAATAGTTGAATACAAACATCTGAATAGTCAATACATCAAGCCTCACTACATATCACTCAGAGAATTATACAAGCAGCGGAACATCCAGTACATATAGTAAGAAAATAATATGCAAGCCTCCAGCTCGTCTTCGTCATCAGCATCGTTGGAAACTAAGAACAACACCTATCACCTGCTACCTAGTCTGCCCATCCCAAAATGGATGAACAACCCAAGGTAATAAGAGTTGAACATAAAACCTTGAGTCAGACAACAGTCTTAGTGACCGGTAAATTAACTAACAACATACCAAAAGAGCATAAAGGTAAAAGGAATAGGAATCCAACCCTCCCACTCCACCTCTTTCTACAGTGATAACCCCCAGACACACTAAGCAGAAGTAAACATAGCATAGCAAACATTTAAAGTAAAGCAATTATCACTCGAGTCAAGGTCAATGTTTTCCAAGTACAAACCCCCAAGGCCTAAACCAAGATCAGATAAGCACCCAGAAAATATCGCTCTTGAGACCGAATGACGATACAACCAAACATCCATGACTCTGGCTATCACTGTTATCATTGCTTCGACACCACCGTTAATTGAATGACCGACACATTCTTTCAGCCGTCCGTCAAGGGTTAATGGTAACCCCGGTTCTAGACAAAACTCTGCACGTCGTCGCAGCCCGTGCCTAGGACTATCGAATCTGCCCAGAGTACTTGACCACCAACTGTAGTCTTTTGGGACTATCGAATCTGCCCAGCGTACTCTTGCTTTGAGCCTGCTAGAACCTTCAACAACGATGAAATCTCAGCCTTCTAGTCATCCTCCTCGACGACTATTATCATACTAGCTCAAGCGCCTCTCGAGCCAACCATTATCCTCAAACTCGAACCATTTCACCGAGTCATCAACATGCTTGGAATGATCCCGTCTGGATTAAACCAAGGCTATCTCACATCATGCCTCGCTTCATGTCATCATAGCAAAGCCTCATCTCAACATCATCATCAAATCTATCCATATGAGCTTTATCAACCGCCACATATGCCACGAGAAGCTTTTCCAATTCAAGAGCCTTTCCCTTAGCTTTTGAATCGTCTTCGACCATCTTGTCTAAATCATCAACTAATCAACTAATTTATAACAATCAATCAAATCAATCATTAATCCAAGTAATCAATCATGCAAACAAGATCTAAAAGAAATTATAACTAAAATGGCAATTTTGTAAATAAAGAGTCCAAATCTACCAAGCATGAATCATGAGCAATATCTCTACAACTTGATGAATGAACTTGCATAGATTAACATGTAGTAAAATGGATGTCAAATCATCATGAACAATAGATCTACACTTAAGTTTATGAAAATGCATGGAAATCACTATTTTAACACATAATCAAGCCACCAATCCGATATACTCCTTTGGATCCGTGTGAGAGATAACCACCACTCACCGAATCACCTAAACACTTCAAAAGCAACACACTTCAGATCTGGACAGCGAAGGATCTAACTCGATTCTCCAAAATTCCGCTTCAAACGATGAAATCTCTCTTCGATGGTTGTAGATCTTCAATCTAAGCTCTTGGATCTTCGATTTGGATGGAAGGAATCACAAGATTAGAGTGGAGAAAAGAAGTGAAGAAGTGCAGCACTCGAGCTCTCAAAATGGCAGGACTTCGTCGCTTCAAAATCCGGATCCCAAAAAGTGAAGAAAAACCCCGTATTTATAGGCTGGAAATTCCTTAAGTCATTCGCCCCTTAAGTCGTCCACGACTTAACGAAACCCCACGACTTACGACTCACGACTCAGCCAATTCTACGACCTAGCACTTGCGCGACTTAACCCATACACACGACCTAACGACTTATCAGTTCAACGACCTAAGCCATAACACACATGCGCGACTTACGACCTAACCTAACATACATGTGCATGACCTAGCGACTTACGACTTAGCAACAATGCCGACCTAACGAGTTGACTGGGATACGACTTAACGCGTGCACGAAAGTGCGCGACCTAACCGCACTCACGATCCAACGACTCATCATCTCAATGACTCAACGACTCATCATTTCAACGACTCATCGACTCATCATCCTTGCGACTTAACGACTCAACGAACTTATCTCCTTAACTCGTCCACGACCTAACTTTCTTAGGTTGTTAACTCGGCCAATCTCCTAAGTCGCTACTTCTATGCCGCTAATCCTTAAGTCGCCAACTCTCTTAAGTTGCCAACTCTCTTAAGTCGCTCACTTTCTTAGACCGCCAACCCCCCTTAGGTCGCCAACCTTGTTAAGTCGCTAACCCTTAGATCGTCTACTCCTTAAGTCGTCTACTAACTTAAGCCGTTAACTCCTAAGTCGTCTACCCCTTAAGTCGTCTACCCCCCTTAAGTCGCAAACTTCTTTAGGTCGCTCCACGACTTAATCTTCCACACAACCTAACTTCTACATGACTTAAGCTCTAGTTGACCTAAATTCTGAACGACTTAACAACATTACGACCTAATGACAACTGTTACAAACATTCGATCCGTAAAAATACAGGTCGTTACATTAACTGCCAAAATAAAAGGGTCGAAGTAAAGCAGCATGTTCAAGTAAAGTTAAATTAAATACTAAACCAAACAGCAAACAAAATATTCAATGTTCATCATAAATATTAATATTAGAACTCTTCATGTAGTTGAATCATGAAGCATAACAATCATTGTTACATTTCATATTAGGGAGAGTTGCTAAACTATAGATTAAAATCCAAAACAGATGACCCGAGCTGACATGATTAAGAACTTACATAAGATTCAGTTGACATGTTGACTCTATAAAAGAATTTAAAAGTAAAAATTTACATAATTTCATAGGAATTACATGTACAGGCTAAACATAATTGATGGAAATTGAAGGCAAAACAAAACATTGTACCCGATGTTGATAGCCAATCTGCCTCTTGTTGAGTGCTATTTTGTTCACACTATGTGAATAAAACATCACTCCACATTGGTTGAAATCAGTGAGCTCCACATGGAGCCCGCTAATTTCAACCAATTAGGAGTCGTAATTTGTTCACACTAGTGTGAAAAAAATAGAATTCCCTCTTGTTGGTAGCAGAACGAAGGGAAGATTTTTTTTTTCATTCAGATTGGGGTATGGTTGGAAAGTGGAAAACAGCAATGATTTAGGTTAGAGTAAAAACAATCTAAGCCATAGGTTGAAAACTTGGAAAGGAAGAGAGAATGTGTGGGTGAAAGGGCAGGGCAGCGAGGATACGATTTGCAGAACCGCCGACCTAGGGTTACGAACAGTGGCGGTAAACGAAAGGGGATGGCATGAATCGGCAGAGATCTAACGAATACGAATCGAGGAGATGGGAAAAGAGACAAAGGGGGAAGCGAACTATATCGCGCAGAGGGAAGGAGGGGTGAAGAAGGGCGGCGGAGAGAGTGATAGAGGGAGAGGTAAAAAAGGGGGAAAGGACGGTAGCACGGATGAAAAAAAAGAGAATTATATCTGGAGACGGTTGAGTTTGCAAAATTGGTAGGGGCTTCTGTGCACTTAAAATCGAACTGGGTATTCATAGAATAGTATAGATTAGGAAATGTTTAACCATATTATTGCCATGAAATAGTAACATTGTTATTAAATATGACATAAGCATTAGGAAATGTTTAACCAATTTTATTGCCATGAAATAGCAACATTGTTATTAAATATGACATGAGCATTAGGAAATGTTTAGCCAATTTAATTGCCATGAATTCGACCTCATTGCCAAGGGAAGACTCGGTCAAAATTGACCAGTTCTTCCTCCCCTAAATATGTCCAAAATTGATTCATACTTCACATCTCGATCTTACATAAATAGCTTCCCGGAAATTAGGATTCGCTTTTTATTTTTAAACTTAATGCTTGGAAAACCCTTTTAAAAAACAAGTTTCACGATGCATCTCCATTAAAATTTTCCACAAAAATACGCATTTTAAACTGTGTATGTTTGCCGCTTGTACTATAAATATTTGCGACTAGATATTGCATTTCTAACACATATTTTTGTAATTATGAAAATTTACAATGTGGACTATAAACATTCAACTGCGGAATGCATATTCTTATAGCGTGGACTACAAAATTTTAATTTAAAAAAATACGCAATTAGAACTACAAATATTTGCATTGTACAATGCAAATATTTGTAGTTCTAGTTGTAAATCTATGCAATTATACTACATATTTTCGTTGTAAAATTTGACAGGGTGTTCCATAAAACTTTTATTTGAGAAAGGAAGAAAGTGAATTTTAAAACTTTTGAAGGGCATTGGAAAAAAATACCCTGATAGTTTTTGTAGATAGTTTTTGTGTGTAAATACAAATAAAAACTCCATAGAAATGGACACAGAGAGAGAGAGAGAGCACGCACGCGCGCTTTGATACTCCGTTGTAAACCATTATTTTGCTCCAAAATCCCGTTTCATAGAAAAATTATTCCAATCCTACTCCACCCAGTTATTAACTAAATATGTTGAAGAGACATTAGAAATAACTGATGTAGTTGATGCAAGTACCGAGTTTGGACTGAATAACGGTGGAAATCCTATGTTTTTTTAAACCTTTTGCCATCTGTTTTTATTAATTTAACGTGCCTGTGATTCAAAATGTCTTTGTCGTTGTACCTATCTTATCTATTAAATAATAGTAAAGCAGAAGAAATTCTTGCCATTACGTTAATTCTAGCATTTCTCTCAACTCTCTTTAACTTTCTCTAGATATTTTTTAATCTTTTATTTTAAAGACCCGATACAATTTATTATTTTTGAATCGTTTATATAAATTATTAATTTTACACTATCGTTTTACATTCAAAAACCTGCACTTTCTATTTTCTACTATTATTTTCAAAGTTTTTAGTTTTCGTGTACAATTTACATTTAAGTCTATATATTTAAATCAATTAAATAATTTAACTATAAACCGATTAAACAAAATTAATTAACCATCAATGCATATCATAATGTCAACAAGTATATCACCTCATTGTAATAAAATGGTATAAACTAAATTTTCATTCAAATATTAAAAATTATGGATCATATAAAAGACAATAAAAACAACTTTTATGTATAATTATCTATTTTAATAAATTATCAGTTAAATGATAAAAAAGTTTAAAATTACAAATCATCTCAGTAATTATAAAAATTTCACCATCACTACTTAATTCTCTTCGATTATTTTGAATCAATATAAATTATCATTTTATAGTTATTCAAAATACTACGTTAATTTTTCCATGATTTGATATTCATATACCGAGATTTTATAATTTCAACAGTCATTTACAAAGTTTTTATCAATTTCTCTTATTATTTGACATTCAAATCCATGTATTTAAATTAACCAAACACTATAAATTCATACCATATAAATAAATTTAAGTAATTAATACTCATTAAGTTCTCTAATAATTTATAAACAAAATGACAATTTCAATTTATACACCGCATTTGTAGTAACGAAATGGTAAAACATATATTTCTTTCAAACATAAAAATATATGAATCACTTAACAAAAATTATACGCATAAAAAAATAATAAAAAGTTTAATTTATGATTGATATATCGAACACTACATAATAAAATTTTATTTTAAAATATTTAAAATATGAGTATCATGTTTTTACAACATTAGCGTATGCAATGCATGAGATAAATTCTATTACTTTATTATTATTAATATTATCCACAATTTTAGTAAATTAAAAATAAATAGTTTTTCCCTTAATTATTTTATATTACATTTAGAATTCTTATCAATACCGATTTTGTAATTTAACATCTAAAACTCATCATCATACACATGTGCAGGTGCGCATGCGCATAAATACACGGAAAATCATGAATTTACTTAATATTACTTCAAGAAGGAAAATATTGTATCAATATTTTTCTTTGAAATTTATTATATAAATAAATACTGACAATTTTTTTTTGAAATCGGGTATTTGGATGGTAGTACATATTAATACTACAAGTCTTAGATAGTATACAACATACTACATGTCAATATAAGTTCAAATCACGCTACGTAAGTTTCAAACCTATGACCTCTCGCACCAAAGTCGAAACATCTAACCACTGGGACAATGTGTAGGTCAAATAAATAAATACTTACAATTGTTTAACATATATATGTATATCAGTCATATTTAACGTATAATTTCTTAATTTCAAAATATGAACTAAACTTATTTTTAAATCAGGTAAATTATTTTAAAACATAAAATTTTGGAAATAATAATAATATATCTTTATTTATTTACATTTTCTAAATGTATAAATTAATAAAATAATATGTTTAACATATAATTTCCTTAAACTTTAGAAATATTATTGTAAACTAATTTAAAACAAAATATACCATTTTAAATAGTAAGAATATGAAAATAATGAATATATGATTATTTTTCACTATTCGAAAATAATATTTTAATACTATGAAAACATAACATTTTAACATGCTAAAATCAAAAAATAATGATGATGATTTTTCTATAAATTCATCTATATTTATATAACAAATATAAATCGGTGAAATGTTATACTTAATGTTATAAATTTCAAAATTATCCAAATATATTATTTTAGATATTTACAATCTAAAAAAATATAGGTACTTATAATCTATTCGGTTAATATATTAAATTAACTAATATATATGTTTGTCTAAGTATTGATCTATTAAATAATAGTAAAATAGAACAAAGTATTTTTTTCTCCTTAATTCTCTTTTTTTAAGATTTATTCCCTCTTATTGATTTGTCATGAAGCTTCTTGCGATTTCAGTAAGTCAAAAATAAAATAGTATCATCCTTAGTTAATATATTACAAAATTATACTCTCGTTTAAATCTGATCTGAATATTTCATATAATTTAAAATATAACTTAATAAAACTTTAAAATATAACGTTATTTTGAAACTAACATAAAACTATATATTTCACTGTGAATATTTAGAATTAGAAAATAACAATATCCATAACTATTTATAATTATTTAGACATATAAATTATTTAAGTATGATATTTAAAATGTAATCGACTTAATTTGAGACATATTATTCGAAATTATTTTACAACAAAAATATTATGTTAACACAAAGATATGAAAATAGAAATATAAATTTTGTATTAATATATTTGTATACTCATTTACTATACATATAAATTAATTAAATAATATACTTAACGTATAATTTATTTAAATTTCAAAATTTTTTTTTGTAGAATTATTTTATATTTAGACGTATGTATTTATAATCCAAAATAATAATAGATATAATTTTAGATAATTTATTTTTATGTAATTTAAATTATTGATGGAATGATTTATTAATTATATTCTATTAAATAATAGCAAGGTAAAAGGAATTATACCTCACTTATGAATTTTGAGAATTAAAGTCTATTATTATTTCAATTTTGTATTTTATATAAAGATATCTATTGTTTATAGTTTATGATTTTTATAATTACTAATGAATCTCTTCTTGATTTTGACCTACCATTTAGTTTCAGAGATAAATTCTACCATTTAATTAGCTTCAACTATTTATTCAAGTTTGTATTGTTAGTTCTTTCTTAAATGATATTTACTAATAATAAACATGCATAATAATGAATGTTCTCTTTAATTCCATTTAATTAAGCTACATTAATTTTATTTTGTTATTTTACTTTCGAAATTTGTATCTTATTATAGAATAACATATACACAATAATTGAAATGCATGACTTACACAAATACACGCTTAACATTAGCATATGACATTGTATGTCGACTATTTAACTATGTATATTTGACATTTTCTTTTACAATATTACCGTGTGCAATGCCCGAGTTACACACTAGTTAAAAGAGATAAAAGAAAAGTGGAAATTTGAATCTATCACTAGTTTTCAATTTTGATACACAAAAAAACGCTCGTTAAAAACATGTTTTGAATTACAAGTGAAAAAACCTAGCCAACACGAGCATGAAGAAACTAAACAGTCAGATGAAGTCAACAGTGACACGGTGAACAAATGCAACGTAGTTGGAGGCTGTGGTGACGCACATAAAAGGTTTTTTTATCCTGATAATGTGTCAATGAAATTAACTGAAAAGGTTTCCGTTATAGTATCAAAATCAACATGTATCGACTTTGTATATGTACAAAAGTACAAAGTCAAAGGAAAATTGTCGAATTGTTAGAAAATTACCGGCTTTCTTCATTCGATGCTCTTAAGTAATTTTTTTATAATTTTATGTGCAATTTTATTTGTTGAAATCCAAAAGTACGATGATGAAACATCATTTTACTATGAATAACAATGGTTCGATTGGTCATCATCAAAATAGGTTCAGTTTTACGACTCGTTGTTGCCGTATCCATGTTATTCAATTGGCTTTTGTCGAAGATGTACCCATTTTTATATAAATAATGCTAATGCGATACACTATTATCGAAATTCGTTAGATTTGCGATAAAATTTCGTCGTAAACTTCATATTCGACTATTAGTTGCAATATTCATGTTATTCAATATTCTTTAGTCTATTTTGTTGCGATGAGGATTTGTCAAAAAAAATTTTGTTTATTGAAAACATGCTGCTCTTTAATCGTTTTCAACTATTAGCTGTCGTGATTGGTTTGGTTTTTCATTATGTGATTGTTGTACACTTGTTACACTATAAGTTGTTGCCAAATTTTAATTTTTCCAGATAATTTATTTGAATTCTATTACTGATTTACAATGTATTATTTGTAGTAAATCTTCGTCGAATTTCGCAAGTGAAGCGATGGATAGAGAAGAAATATTGCGACCTAAAGGGTCAAACTAAAGGAAAAAAGCAGAAGAAAGGAAAAATATTGTTAGCAAACAATATGCAGTTGCATCTTCGTAGAATGTGACAAAAGGTAACAAAGAAGTTGATAAAAAGAAGGAACATGTAGGTGAAGAAAGTGATTATGCTGAGAGTAATGGTGCAACTAAATGTAATAGCGAGGAAAGCGGAGATGATGAGAGTAGTGGTGAGGAAGGCAGTGGTGATACTGGTATTGAAAACGAAGCATTGGCTCATGATAGTGAAAAGGATGTTCATAAAGGAGAAAACATCTGGAGTGATAACAGAGGAAAAGATTATTCGTAGGCATCAGACGAACTGAAAGAATATGAGAAAGTTGATGAAGGAAATAAAAATGAGACACGTGAAGAAGAAGAGGTTGCTCCTTTGGGGAAGAAAGGAAAAAGAAAAAAAAGAAAAGCACCTATTGAAGATTTTGAAAGTGAGGAGCAATCAACCAACAAGATCATATAGCTAGTCATATTTGGTCTTCTATAGTAAGTTTGTAATTCAGGTTAGTCTTAATAGTTGAATGCATTGCAAAAATAAATATTGTTATCAATTATCATTTTGATGTTGTAGATACCAAGAGCTAGAGTTATAAAGCTTCATAGTCATGTAGGAACTCATCGATTTTGTATTTTGGAAGAGGAGTGTTAGTTTGTGAGTGATACAGTGGCTTCTTCAGGTTCTGTAGGTATGATCAATGAAGCACATGAAAAAATCGATAAATTTTTATTAATGCTTTTATTGAACGATTTTACCTTGAAATCAATACATTTCTTTTGCCATTCGGCAAAATGACTATAACTATAGATGAAGTGTTTCACATAATCGGTCTTCCAGCCATTGAGAAACTATATATGGTCTGTTTGGTTAATTGTTGGGTATTTCGTATGATAATGTATGTGAATTGTTGGATAAATGACTAGGATTGAAAGCAGAATTGGTTAACGATGTGTTAGGTAGTGAGAAAAAATTAGTTTACAGTTGTAAGGATAAATTATTCTTGGTCAAAGGAGTCGAATAACATGGAATGTAAAAGACACTATGCTATTGCTTATTTGTTATATACATATATTGTTATGTGGTGATACGTTTGGGAATAAAGTTTCCATTTATTTTTTACAATGTCTTCGTCATTTACATCAAGTTCATACTTATTCTTGGACCACTGCTTGTATATGTTGGTTGTTCTATAACTTAGGACAAGGTACAAGAATGGGAGTACAACAAATTGCTGGTTGTATGACATTATTACAAGTGTGGATTTATGAATATTTCCCTATATTAAACATCATCATCGAATAGTGGGAGTTAATCAAGGTGAGGTGAGAGCATCATTTTATTTTGCATAGGATCCTAGTATTAATTTTGCCTATGTATTAGTTAGCCTTCATTAAAGAATTGATGATTTGAAAGCTTGTGATGTTGGAATTTTTACAAGGAGAGTAAGAACGTGTATAACTTTCAACACCGTGCCTTGTACAATGGTCCTATATTATACTTTGAAACGTTGAACTTTAACTTCCACAAAGAGTTCTTCGTCGATTTGGATTTTTGCAACCAATCCCAACTTCTATAGTTTGCTTCAAACAAAGAAATTGAAAACATCGGCTAAATCGTTCAAAGACAGCATACTCACATCTAAGCGAATTAGTTGGAATGAATGAAAAATTCATCTTTTTAGTGAAAGCTTGATGAGGAACAAAGTCAACGATCCTTATGACTGCGATGCTAATTACATGAAGTGGTATAATGATGCAGCTTAGGCCAGAGATGAAGGCCTAAATCGTCCACGAGCTAAAGCTAACAAGGAAGATATAAGTCGTCTGCGACTTAAGGGAAATGTTTTGAGTCGTCCACGAGCTAAAGCTAACAAGGGAAATATAAGTCGTGACCGACTTAAAGAAACAGGCATGAGTCGTCTACGACTTAACTAGGGAGAAGGCATAAGTCGTGACCGACTTAAGGAAACAGGCATGAGTCGTCTACGACTTAACGAAGGCGAGGAGTTAAGTCATCAACGACTCAACAAGAAGGATACAGGAGGAGCAGCTCGAGTGAAGAGTGCACAAGTGTTAAATCAGCTACGACTTAAGGGAGGTGATAAGTCGGCACCGAGTTACGACTTAGTTAAGTCGCACAGTTTAAAAACGAAACCTCTTAAGTCGTAGAAGCCAGAAGCCGAAGATCCTTATGCCACATTAATCTGAACCGTTGATGCTTTAAGTCGTCCAAAGGAAATCGCATATGCTGGATTGCTGATAAGTCGTTACCGACTTAAGTGGAGTCGTATGTCGTCTGTGTCCTAGGTCGTATACTTCTAATGTGTTGTAATTTTTAGGTCGTACCAGGTTAGGTCGGCCATGTGTGTTGAGTCATTGAAAGGTGTTGTAACTGTTTTTGTCTTAAGTCGTCTACTCTTAAGTCGTAAGTCGTGTGAGTTAAGTCGGAGGCTATAAGTCGGAACCGACCTAAGAGTTGCAGAATTGTAATGTTGAAATGTACGCCTATAAATAGGCACGTGTGAGTCATTTGTAATAGTTTAGTTGATTTGAAATAAAATTCTTGTTTTGTTAGCTTTGTGCTTTCACCAAATTGGTAGTCGAGTGTAATCTCCTATCTCCTCTTTCGGATAATCGAGTGCGCTCGATTCAACGATTGCAGAAGCCGATTCGCGGAATCAAGTGCGCTTGATCAACGCTCGAAGAATTGAAGATCTCTCCTCACGGTATCGTGCTCAACGTGTCAGAGATAGCTAGAATTCGGCATCTTCGGATCAACGAATTTGGCACTTCAGTATTTCTCAGCCCACCGATTGCTACTTTCATCGATCTACATTGTTTTGATTAATCCGCTGCGTCAGTTTTGGTATCAGAGCTTGTTCTAGCCAATCAAAGCTAGATCGAGACTTGGAGCCTAATCATTTTGGAGTTTGAAGAGATCAAGTGATAGCCGAGCTTGAAGTGAGAAGCCGAGCTAAGTAGAAGAGTGGGAGATCAAATTTGCCTCATTTGGAGAAGTTGTGTTCATCGTGTTCATCGCAAAGTAGCAACAAAGTGGGAGTTTTCGATCCATTTCATTTTGGATCAAAGTTCGAATTGTGTTTGAATTTGAAGAGTTTGTAAAGTTTCAAGTATGCCACCAAGGAGAGCTAATCGTCACCAAAATGTAGAAGCTTTATATCGAAGAGAAGAGGCTGATGAGATGGAGCAACGAATCAATGAAAATTTTAGTGAAAAGCTTAACGAAGGAATTGGTCGGTTAGAGAAGATGATGTTAGAGATGAATCAGAATCAGAGAAGGGTATCATCTGAATCTAATCATGGGGGAAGTAGAGTCTCACCACATTCCAATCGAGACAGAAGTGTTGATGATGATCGAAGTCGAGATAGAAACTTGAATGATTGTAATCGGAGGAATGTAGATAGAAGGGATGTTGGAGGAAGACGCGAAGGGAGTAGAGATGTTGGTGGTCAGGATCGACAACGATATACATATGATTTTGAAGAGGAGTATGATGGTGGTAGTGTTCGAGGACAAGGACGAGGACAAGGAAGAAATCACTTTGAGTATGATCACAAGTGGGAATCGGGGATGAAGACTGAAATTCCTGAATTCAAAGGTGGTATGCAAGCGGAGGAGTTTTTGGATTGGGTAGCTAATGTTGAGGAGATTTTTGACTTCAAAGAAATTCCAGAACATCGTAGAGTAAAGTTGGTTGCTACAAGGTTGAGGGGTAGAGCTTTGGCATGGTGGCAGCAAACCAAACTTACACGTGAACGGATGGGGAAGTCAAAGGTTGAATCATGGGAGAAGATGAAGAAATTGATGAAAGCAACGTTCTTACCTTACAATTATCAATCTTTGATGTATCAACGTTTGCAGAATTTGAGGCAGGGCACAAAGAATGTTAATGATTACGCGGATGAGTTTTATCATGTAACAGCCCTAGATTTTTGTATATATTTTAAATTTGACTTTCTTTTATTTAAATTATTTTTAAAATGGTTTATTTCAAATATTTCATTTTTAAATATAAATGTTGATTATTAAGTGATTTATAGTTCAAACTAGTATAATTTGAATATTTTACTGTAAAATGAATTTCTGGTCAAACTGTTCAAACTTTGACTTTTAAACTTCAAATTTAAATTATTTAAATTCTTAAATTTTATCTTTTATTATGAAAATAGATGTAATAACTTGAATACTACTTTTCTTTTCATTGAAAACGGAGTTAAATTGTAAAAGTTACGTACATTTCAATTTTGAGTATAATTTGTTTTATTTTGCCTATTTTAAATTATATAAATCATATTTTCTTTGTTATATTTTATTTTAATATGTGTTAATATTTTATTTTATGTATATTTTTATCTTTTAATATTTTTAAAGTGATAATAAAAATTTTCCAAAATATATTGCATTTATTTTCTATTTTTAAAGGCTAGTTTCCATTTTTCTGCTATTTTCTTCATTTAAATTATATTTAATTAAAATTTATTTATTTATTTTTGTGAATGCATTTTATTTTTTGTGTTATTATATTTATTTATAAATATTTTCTAAGTCCATATAAATCTTCCAAAGTTCATTCTGTTTATTTTCAAATTTTCTAGACTAGTTTTCATTTTATACTATTTTCTTATTTTAATCATATATAATTAATATTTATTTATTTATATTTTGTATATTTGTTATATATTCGAATTTTAACTGAAATTATATGTATTTTTAGATAATTAAACTTATGAAAAGAAAATATAGAAATTTGAAAGGTTTTAAACTTTTTAAATTCCAAGTCCTTTTACCTTCCACCTTTTCATTTTCTCAACCTCCACTTGTAATCAATTTTGGCCGATTCTTTTCTCATTCTTTCAGCCACTTCCTCACTTCATTTTCACGAAAATTAAACTTCTCAATCACAAAAAATTCGGCCATTAACCTGAAGTAAAGCTTGGTAAAAAAATTTCTTCTTTTCTATGCAATTTCTACTTGTTTTCTTATGATTTTGCACTTGTTTTCTCACCTTCTATGCTCAGCTCCTCCTTCCTCCTCCACCTTGGCCTCCTCCACCACCACCACATCTGGTCAACACCTCCTCCAGCCCAGCCCCAAGCCATGGCCATGCCCCTTGATGAAGAAGATCCACCTAAAAATAAACAAAACTCCACCTTAATGTTCATAGCCTAGCCTAACTTGTTCCACCACCTCTCTCCTCCACTTTGGCCGGCCAAACACCACCACCACCAGCCATAACCTGAGCCTTGGACCTCTGTAGCACCTGTAGTTTATCCTTCCAGATCAGGCCATGCCCAATAGTCCCTTGGTCGAACCCATTTAGGCCTTGAAATCTTGTTGTTGCTTGTAGTTGTGTTGCCTTGTTTTGAAATTCAAGCACATATCCTTCATCTCCTCTTTATATTGCTATGGCGACCCCTATATGACCTGAACTTGATCCAAACCTGATCCAAAACAATCCCATTACAGTGTCTTTCCAGGCCATAGCTGAAGTATAAGTGGTTGAATGCAAGTGCAAAAGCTCTAGCTTTGAATTGTATAGTTATTCCTAGCATTGTTTGTAATATTTTGGTTTGTAATTCATGTTTGTTTTTGTTTTGTTTGATATTTAACAAGGCAATTAGCCTTGGCTCTCCCACTCTCAAATCATTGTTGTGTTATCGTGCTTTTGAAGTTCCTTATTTGTGCATTTGGTTGTCATCTCCAGCTTATACAGGTGAGTTATTCTCACCAGACAATATGTACATATATAACTAGTGAATTGACCCCTTTTGAATCTGTAAAATGCATTATCATGTTACACTTGCTATGTTATGATTTTATGATGTTCACCCATGCTTAAACACCTATTATATTATATGTTACTGTTATATTATGCTGTTCTATTATTTTTATCAGTTTATCACACTGCAAGTTCCCTTTAGATTAGAATCACTATGGGTTGAAATGATACATACCCGAACGGACTTTAGAATAGGAGAAAATCGTTATGGGCTGAAATGATAGGCCTGAATGATTTTCAATTATTTTCATTTACTTGGGATTGCGGGTTTGAAATGATCAAACCCGGGTATCTTTGTAAATTACGGGTTGAAATGATATATTACCCGTATCACTTTACTTAGACTAGAAACGAAATACAGACCCGTTGTTAAAATATGTTTTTATAAAAATCTTAAAAATATTTTTGAAATGTAAATATTATAATATTTGATTTAAACTAAATAAAAAAAATGATTTATGTAAGCATTATTGATTTTTTGAAAATTTATAAGTGAAATAAATTATTGGTAAAACTAGAAAATTTGAAATGTAAGTTATTTTGGGAAATTTTAATTGGGTTATAATTGGAATTTAAATTAAATATGAAATGTGATAACTTCATGATAATTTGGATTAAAGTGAATTTAAATGATTTTTATATTATATTAATGATTTTGAATAAAGTTAAAATGTGAAATGAATGAATATTTAAGTTGAAATTTTGAAATATAACTAAAATTGGAAATTTGTGAATTTGGCTTAAGAGTGAACTTTAAGTTAAGTAAATAAAAATGGAATTAAGTTATTTTGAAATTTTAAAATTAAGTGTTAAGTTAATTTAATTTAATGAATTTATAATTTAAAATTGGAATTTAATAAGTGAATTATTATTAAATTTTGATTTTTGAATGGAGGTTTAACTTTATAAAATCATGAATATAAGGGTATTTGAATGATTATATATGATTTTATAAGTTAAAAATGATTTATATAAAAATATAATTGTTTGTGAAATTATACTGAATATTTGAAGTTAATTAACTGCATCTCTGAAATGCTATTAATTCTAATGTAAATGATAATACAACATCTGTAAATGCTGTAGTTGATAATAATGAACCAAATGGCTAAATTTAATTAAAGGCTATTATAGCATTTTTGTAATGTTATAATGGTTGAATTTAACTAAGTTTATTTGAAACTAATGTAACCCTATTACAGCATTTTAAATGCTGTCTTTTGTTAAATTGAACTGTTTTAAATGTGACTTTCCGTAGCATTTTCTAAATGCTGCAAAAGTTGAATTTTCATTGTTTTAATTAATTTAAGTGAACGAATGAAAGATTAAAATTTTGGAAATTTAATAATTTAATTATTAATAATAACTTTATTTTTATGATTTAAAATAAAGTAATTTGTTTCGAAATATAAACTATTTTGAAATATGATATTTTGATATTTTGAAATGGATTTTTGAAGGATATTGAATTTTGAAATGATATTTGATTTCGAAGAATAAAATACCATTTTGAAATTTTAACCACGGGGTGTATTTAATTTATTGTTTAACTGATCCTTGAAGGATGGGCGATCCCAAGCATCCTTTGAGTTATTGTGCATTTCTACTACAGCTCACTTGAGTTGGTTTACATTATATAAGTATATATTGTCCTGACTCGAGTGTTTTGTGTTTTACTTTACGCTCGGGTCAGCCTGAGTATTTACAGCTTAACTTTGGATTTCTTTCTGGAGCTAGGAATCGCTGGAGATTCTGCTTGTCTAGTTATCTGTTCCTTTCAGTTCAGTTGTTCTATTTCAGTTCTGGTATTCATAAACTTCTATTTATTTAAGATGTCTATTGTATATGTTTCCAAGCAGATATTATGTATTATGTTTTGAGAGTTTGTTATAGTAGCTTCATGAACTACTATGGTTTTTTTATATTCCGCTGCGAGTTATTCTGATATGTTCTTTGTCTATGATTCTGTGTATTTGATTTCATTTGCTCCAAATTTATTTACAATCTGTTATTTTGAATTATTCAAGCCAGACATGTGTGGATTATTGTCGATTTGAATGGTCCAAAATAGTGGGTCGTTACAGTTGGTATCAGAGCTTTGGTTTTAGGCAAACCTTAGCCTGCGGAGCAAAAACTCATTAGAGATAGGGTAGAAATACCCTAGAATGAGTGAAATCAATCTCAAAATCATTTCTTTGTGAGAGAACGTATTTTCGAAGTATAAAATGATTTTCAAATGATTTTTAAAGAATTTTGAAAGATTATTTTGATATAAATTTCCTTGCTTTAAAAGTAAAATATTTCTTAAACTACATTCCTTTCGTATCCACCTTGTTAGTAATTTCTTTGATTAGGATCCTCTAAAATTTTGAACTTCTCTCTTGATTGATCTAGATCCATTGTTGATAGGGATCTATTTTGGGTATGGCAAAATCAGTAGTTTGTTAGGATGCTTTGAGTAAACTCTGTTGTATCTTTTGCTTAGCTAAAGTTGTCCAACTAAAGATATTTATGCTTCTGTTTTCGTATGTTATGAATTCGAGTCTTTCCAAATTTTTATGGGAATTTTTCTGTATCGATATAGGTTATATATCTCTAATCTTCGTTTGGATTCTTATCGAATAAGATTCCTTTGAATTTTGGAACGCTCCCACTTGTTCTGAAATCCATTCCTGTCTCCCCTAATTGTATTCTTTTGATTTTGGAGCATTGCATCACTCCACTTTGTATGACCTTTATAGGGTGGCGATTCCGCAAATCTTTGAATGATTATAATTGGCATTGATTCATCGGAGATTTCTGTATCCTCGGTTTACGATGTTTTCTATCTTCTGCTATATTTAGATTCTATCTCTGGCAATCGAAGGTCGATTTGCCTTAGATTTTCGCATCGATTATATTCCTGAAGTCACGGTTGACCAGTTAAGGTCGCCCGCGATTCATATAGGCTTATCCATCTTCTATTTGGTAATTTAATTATCTTATCTTTGTTTGAGCCTATCTTTGAATTAGAATTCTATTTGATTAGAGTCCTTCTAAATTTGAATCTCTGTTTTGCTTTGAAATCCATCCTTGAATCGTCCCTTGGAAAGTTTGTGGTTGATTGTCTTTTGAAAATTGTGTATTCATCGTAGTTTTTATTTTGATAAGGATGGCCATATTTTTATATAAAGATGAAATGTTTTTGATAAGGATTATGTACCTTTTAAAAAAAAATGAGAATTTGAAGTTTTGAAAGGATTTGAAATTTTGAAAATTTTATAAGAAATGTTTTCATATAAAATGATTTATAACTGAAGGTTTTGAATCTGAATTTAAGTGATTGAACTCCGGCATTTTGGAACTGGTTTTAAGATTTTGAAATAATAAATAATATGATTGAAATTATTTTTCCGAATAAGTAATGTTTCAATGATTTTAATGGGTTTTAATGATTTTGAAGGAATTTCAAAGAAGTTTTCAAAGTAAATGGAAGTCCAGAACTCACTTGTGTCGCTGGAAAATAATTTCGGTGATGAGTGCACGCATCATCGACATTGATTTTCGAGTTTCAGAGTGGGGGATAGGCCACTTCAGTAGCATTGCTACGCGAGTTATTTTGCGAAACCAATTTTGATTTCAAAATTTTGAAGTATGATTTGATATTCGAAAGATATATGTATATATATATATTTGAAATGATTTGAAGTAAGCCGGTGTTCAGTCCTCGAGTTTCGGATGTGATATAACCCTATCTATTAAAATTGATTTACTGATTTGTTGCCGATTTCCAACTCCTGAATTTGAAAATGATTTCTTCAACTATTTTGAAGGTTCGAGCACTTCCAAATCAAGGTTAACTTTTCAAAGCTAAGAAATTTTGAAAGGTATGAATTATTTGATAAAGTATATAAATTTGTTTCGAATGTTTAAGTATGAAGTAATATGATTTAAATAAGTTGAAACTGTTTTGTTAAGTAAATGAATAAGGCTATTTTGAATTTTTCTAAATATGGAATTTAGATTTGAAATGTTTTGAAAGAATTTGGTCTTCAAAATATTTTGAATAAAATTTAGTTTAAATGTTTAACTTAGTAACATCTTTATGAAACTATATATTTAACAAGTTGGAATAAATATATAAGTTGTACGTATGGTGTTTTATTCGCATAATTAATTTGATCCAAGTTTGGGTACACAAGTTCGAGGTGGATTACACCATTTCGTGTTAGGATTTTCATTCGATTCTTGATGGCGAATATTTGATATGGATTTTGGGCTTGATTCTAGAATTCTCTATCGTAGTATATGGCTATGCAAGGAGACTGATGGCTTCTAGTCGAGAAACCATATCGAAATCCGCATTAGGGAAGTCGAATGGACAATACTAGTTCGAAAGCGAACTTGTGTGATCAAGCGAGCGATCAAATGTAGTTTTGCGAAATGATGACGTATGTACATCTTATATCCTAATATCATTTATATATTTTAACGCTGAAATTGAAAGCTGTCGAGTTAGAATATCTTTGCTTACTAAAAGAAAATTCCAATTTAAATCACAAAGATATATAACCCATTAAAGCAAAGATATTCAAATCCCATATGGCTCTTCATACAGCGAAATTTATTTTGAAAAATTTGATCCTTATATAAGATGGACCTTACATAAGTATAAGATGATTTTGAAAACATTTGATTTTGGAAATGAATTGGTTGACTTAAATTATTGATTTGGAAATTTGGATTTATTTTCTAAATCTATTATTCTGGAAACGTTGAAACTAAAGATAATTAATTTGAGAAGAAATAATTCGGTGAAATTGTATATGATTTTGAAATTGAACTGATATTGAAACAAATTGAAATTTGAGAACCTTATGTTACTAAACACTTGATTTGGAAGTTGTCGAACTTATATAAAATTGATTTGTATGAGTATGAAATTGATTCGAAAACTATAGATTTGAAAAGGTACTCAATTTGAAAGTGAAATCTTATATAATGGATATTATATAAGTACGATATTTGAAAGTGATTTGAAAAGATACTATATGATACATATTTTCGAAGTAAAGATATGGAAAGTGCCTTCTGCTTGATATCCGATTTGTGGCCACATCTTGGATTCATTCTATCGATATTATTCTCTCTGATTTTGGTTTTCCGGATATGATACTCGAGTGTCCTTCGAATTCCATGGCGTTACCCATGGTCTTACGAACTCGACTGCATAGCGTAATTCGTAAGGCAGTGATTGCTTAAAAGGTACGGATGTTTCCTGGGGGATCCAGGCGTAACCATTGTGTATCTGCGATCTATGGTCGTGTTAGTGGCGTAATCCGCAAGGCAGAGATTGCTTAAGGGGTATGGATGTTTCCTGGGGGATCCAGGCGTAACCATTTTTATGTATCCTGCGGTCCACCGTTTTGTTGCATGGCGAAATTCGCAAGGCAGTGAATGCTTAAAAGGTACGGATGTTTCCTGGGGGACCCAGGCGTAACCATTGTGTATCTGCGATCCATGATTTGATTCGTTTTTGTTTGGATTGTACTTTCCATATCTGTTTTAAAGGTTTTCCCAGTATTTTCACTAGGTGTTGAAACAGGTCTACTAAGTACCTGAAGAATTCCAGTTTTGTGCCTGATCAACGCACTACCAGAGTCTACAGGAACAAGGATAAACTTGTTGAAACATCGAGTTATAAAAGTATTTTGATAAAATATTATATAAAGGATATTTTGATCAGTTATTTTCCTTCCTAAAGGATTTTAAAGTGTTTTAAATATTTTACCTCTTTAACCAACAATTTAAAATAATGGTTCATCCTTCTCTTTCAACCTGCTTTCCCTCCTAGCTACTTTTCTTCCCTACCTTCTTTCGGGATGTCTTCCAACCTATTGTTCTTTCTAGTTGTTTCTCCGCTCCCTTCCTTTTCGAGGACGAAAAGATTTGAGTGGGGGAGAGTGTAACAGCCCTAGATTTTTGTATATATTTTAAATTTGACTTTCTTTTATTTAAATTATTTTTAAAATGGTTTATTTCAAATATTTCATTTTTAAATATAAATGTTGATTATTAAGTGATTTATAGTTCAAACTAGTATAATTTGAATATTTTACTGTAAAATGAATTTCTGGTCAAACTGTTCAAACTTTGACTTTTAAACTTCAAATTTAAATTATTTAAATTCTTAAATTTTATCTTTTATTATGAAAATAGATGTAATAACTTGAATACTACTTTTCTTTTCATTGAAAACGGAGTTAAATTGTAAAAGTTACGTACATTTCAATTTTGAGTATAATTTGTTTTATTTTGCCTATTTTAAATTATATAAATCATATTTTCTTTGTTATATTTTATTTTAATATGTGTTAATATTTTATTTTATGTATATTTTTATCTTTTAATATTTTTAAAGTGATAATAAAAATTTTCCAAAATATATTGCATTTATTTTCTATTTTTAAAGGCTAGTTTCCATTTTTCTGCTATTTTCTTCATTTAAATTATATTTAATTAAAATTTATTTATTTATTTTTGTGAATGCATTTTATTTTTTGTGTTATTATATTTATTTATAAATATTTTCTAAGTCCATATAAATCTTCCAAAGTTTATTCTGTTTATTTTCAAATTTTCTAGACTAGTTTTCATTTTATACTATTTTCTTATTTTAATCATATATAATTAATATTTATTAATTTATATTTTGTATATTTGTTATATATTCGAATTTTAACTGAAATTATATGTATTTTTAGATAATTAAACTTATGAAAAGAAAATATAGAAATTTGAAAGGTTTTAAACTTTTTAAATTCCAAGTCCTTTTACCTTCCACCTTTTCATTTTCTCAACCTCCACTTGTAATCAATTTTGGCCGATTCTTTTCTCATTCTTTCAGCCACTTCCTCACTTCATTTTCACGAAAATTAAACTTCTCAATCACAAAAAATTCGGCCATTAACCTGAAGTAAAGCTTGGTAAAAAAATTTCTTCTTTTCTATGCAATTTCTACTTGTTTTCTTATGATTTTGCACTTGTTTTCTCACCTTCTATGCTCAGCTCCTCCTTCCTCCTCCACCTTGGCCTCCTCCACCACCACCACATCTGGTCAACACCTCCTCCAGCCCAGCCCCAAGCCATGGCCATGCCCCTTGATGAAGAAGATCCACCTAAAAATAAACAAAACTCCACCTTAATGTTCATAGCCTAGCCTAACTTGTTCCACCACCTCTCTCCTCCACTTTGGCCGGCCAAACACCACCACCACCAGCCATAACCTGAGCCTTGGACCTCTGTAGCACCTGTAGTTTATCCTTCCAGATCAGGCCATGCCCAATAGTCCCTTGGTCGAACCCATTTAGGCCTTGAAATCTTGTTGTTGCTTGTAGTTGTGTTGCCTTGTTTTGAAATTCAAGCACATATCCTTCATCTCCTCTTTATATTGCTATGGCGACCCCTATATGACCTGAACTTGATCCAAACCTGATCCAAAACAATCCCATTACAGTGTCTTTCCAGGCCATAGCTGAAGTATAAGTGGTTGAATGCAAGTGCAAAAGCTCTAGCTTTGAATTGTATAGTTATTCCTAGCATTGTTTGTAATATTTTGGTTTGTAATTCATGTTTGTTTTTGTTTTGTTTGATATTTAACAAGGCAATTAGCCTTGGCTCTCCCACTCTCAAATCATTGTTGTGTTATCGTGCTTTTGAAGTTCCTTATTTGTGCATTTGGTTGTCATCTCCAGCTTATACAGGTGAGTTATTCTCACCAGACAATATGTACATATATAACTAGTGAATTGACCCCTTTTGAATCTGTAAAATGCATTATCATGTTACACTTGCTATGTTATGATTTTATGATGTTCACCCATGCTTAAACACCTATTATATTATATGTTACTGTTATATTATGCTGTTCTATTATTTTTATCAGTTTATCACACTGCAAGTTCCCTTTAGATTAGAATCACTATGGGTTGAAATGATACATACCCGAACGGACTTTAGAATAGGAGAAAATCGTTATGGGCTGAAATGATAGGCCTGAATGATTTTCAATTATTTTCATTTACTTGGGATTGCGGGTTTGAAATGATCAAACCCGGGTATCTTTGTAAATTACGGGTTGAAATGATATATTACCCGTATCACTTTACTTAGACTAGAAACGAAATACAGACCCGTTGTTAAAATATGTTTTTATAAAAATCTTAAAAATATTTTTGAAATGTAAATATTATAATATTTGATTTAAACTAAATAAAAAAAATGATTTATGTAAGCATTATTGATTTTTTGAAAATTTATAAGTGAAATAAATTATTGGTAAAACTAGAAAATTTGAAATGTAAGTTATTTTGGGAAATTTTAATTGGGTTATAATTGGAATTTAAATTAAATATGAAATGTGATAACTTCATGATAATTTGGATTAAAGTGAATTTAAATGATTTTTATATTATATTAATGATTTTGAATAAAGTTAAAATGTGAAATGAATGAATATTTAAGTTGAAATTTTGAAATATAACTAAAATTGGAAATTTGTGAATTTGGCTTAAGAGTGAACTTTAAGTTAAGTAAATAAAAATGGAATTAAGTTATTTTGAAATTTTAAAATTAAGTGTTAAGTTAATTTAATTTAATGAATTTATAATTTAAAATTGGAATTTAATAAGTGAATTATTATTAAATTTTGATTTTTGAATGGAGGTTTAACTTTATAAAATCATGAATATAAGGGTATTTGAATGATTATATATGATTTTATAAGTTAAAAATGATTTATATAAAAATATAATTGTTTGTGAAATTATACTGAATATTTGAAGTTAATTAACTGCATCTCTGAAATGCTATTAATTCTAATGTAAATGATAATACAACATCTGTAAATGCTGTAGTTGATAATAATGAACCAAATGGCTAAATTTAATTAAAGGCTATTATAGCATTTTTGTAATGTTATAATGGTTGAATTTAACTAAGTTTATTTGAAACTAATGTAACCCTATTACAGCATTTTAAATGCTGTCTTTTGTTAAATTGAACTGTTTTAAATGTGACTTTCCGTAGCATTTTCTAAATGCTGCAAAAGTTGAATTTTCATTGTTTTAATTAATTTAAGTGAACGAATGAAAGATTAAAATTTTGGAAATTTAATAATTTAATTATTAATAATAACTTTATTTTTATGATTTAAAATAAAGTAATTTGTTTCGAAATATAAACTATTTTGAAATATGATATTTTGATATTTTGAAATGGATTTTTGAAGGATATTGAATTTTGAAATGATATTTGATTTCGAAGAATAAAATACCATTTTGAAATTTTAACCACGGGGTGTATTTAATTTATTGTTTAACTGATCCTTGAAGGATGGGCGATCCCAAGCATCCTTTGAGTTATTGTGCATTTCTACTACAGCTCACTTGAGTTGGTTTACATTATATAAGTATATATTGTCCTGACTCGAGTGTTTTGTGTTTTACTTTACGCTCGGGTCAGCCTGAGTATTTACAGCTTAACTTTGGATTTCTTTCTGGAGCTAGGAATCGCTGGAGATTCTGCTTGTCTAGTTATTTGTTCCTTTCAGTTTAGTTGTTCTATTTCAGTTCTGGTATTCATAAACTTCTATTTATTTAAGATGTCTATTGTATATGTTTTCAAGCAGATATTATGTATTATGTTTTGAGAGTTTGTTATAGTAGCTTCATGAACTACTATGGTTTTTTTATATTCCGCTGCGAGTTATTCTGATATGTTCTGTGTCTATGATTCTGTGTATTTGATTTCATTTGCTCCAAATTTATTTACAATCTGTTATTTTGAATTATTCAAGCCAGACATGTGTGGATTATTGTCGATTTGAATGGTCCAAAATAGTGGGTCGTTACATATCAGCTTATTGCGAGGAATGATATTATGGAAACGGAAGAGCAGCTGACATCTAGATTCATTGGGGGATTGCGAATGCAGATTCAGGATATGGTTAACATGTTTGATCCCAGATCTATAGTGGAAGCACATCAGAAAGCGTTGGCTTGGGAGAAACAGGGAAGACGAGGATGTGGTGTGTTTACAAATTCCAACAGTCAAGTGAAGGGTGTAAGTGGAAGTTCTAATGTTTCAAAAGCTGTTGCAAAACCAGTTGTGAATGAGGTTGGGAAGGCGAAAGTCAATAATGGTTTCAAGTGTTATAATTGCCAAGAAATGAGCCACAAAAGTAGCGAATGTCCAAAGCCCAAGAAGAGAGCTATGATAGCGGAGGTTGAGGATGAAGAAGCTGAATGTTCCAATTCACCACCTGATGAGGAGGAAGAAGAAGTGTCGGGAGACGAAGGTTATAATCTAATGATGAAGAGGTCCTGTTTAACACCAAAGCAAGAGGAGGATTGTAGTTGGTTGAGGAGCAATATTTTTCAGTCAACATGTACCATTCTGGAGAAAGTTTGCAAATTTGTTATTGATGCTGGAAGCTGTGATAATATAATTTCTTCAGATGCTGTGAGGAAGTTGGCGTTGAAGACTGAGAAACATCCGAAACCATACAAGCTAGCTTGGTTGAGGAAAGGCGGGGAGGTGAAGGTAGGACGAAGGGATTGTGTGAAGTTTTCAATTGGAAAGAAATACAAGGATGAAATCTAGTGCGATGTGGTAGATATGGATGTATGTCATTTGTTGCTGGGGAGACCGTGGCAGTATGATAGGGCGGTGCAACATGATGGGCGTACCAACAGTTACAGTTTCATGTTTGAAGGCACAAAGATTACTCTAGTTCCAAAGAAGCGACAACAGGAGGAAAACAAGTTGGAGGAGATTGAAGAGCTTAAAACTTTGTTATCTTTGAAGGAGTTTGTGAAAGAAGTAGAGGAGGAGCCTGAAGTGTTTTTGTTGATAGGGAGAGTGAGTAGTGAAGAAGTTGAAATTCCAGAAGAAGTTAAACCAGTTTTGAAAGAATTTGACGATGTATTTCCAGGGGAGTTACCAACGGAGTTGCCACCGTTGAGGGATATACAACACCAGATAGATCTTGTTCCAGGTGCTGTGTTGCCACACAGACCACATTATCGAATGAGTCCGAAGGAACATGAAGAGTTGCGGAGGCAGGTGGAAGAATTGCTTGAACAAGGGCGTGTGCAGGAGAGTTTAAGTCCTTGTGCTGTACCAGCTTTATTGGTACCCAAAAAGGATGGAACGTGGAGGATGTGCACAGATAGTAGAGCATTGAATAAGATCACAGTCAGATACAGATTTTCGATGCCGAGGATTGATGATCTATTGGATCAAATTAGTGGGTCTGTAATCTTTTCTAAGATTGACTTGAAGAGCGGTTATCATCAGATTCGCATTAGACCAGGGGACGAATGGAAGACAACATTCAAGACGAGGGAAGGATTGTATGAATGGCTGGTAATGCCGTTTGGTCTATCAAATGCACCGAGTAAATTCATGTCATGATGAACCAAATTTTCAGACCGTACATTGGAAAATTTGTGGTGGTTTACTTTGATGATATTCTGATCTATAGTGCTAGTAAAGAAGAGCATGTTCAACATTTGAAGAAAGTGTTAATTATTCTTCGTGAAGAACAATTCTATGCTGCTACAAAGAATTGTGTTTTCATGGCGAGGAGTGTTTTATTTCTGGGATATGTTGTGTCGGAAGAAGGAATACAGGTTGACCAAAGTAAAGTTGAAGCTATCAGAGATTGGCCGCAACCCAAGACGATAACCGAAGTTCGTAGTTTTCACGGGTTGGCTTCATTTTATCGAAGGTTTATTCCACACTTTAGTAGTGTGATGGCGCCTGTGACTGATTGTATGAAGGATAAACAGTTTGCATGGACGGAGGAAGCCGGGGTTGCTTTTGATCGAATCAAAGAACTCTTGACGTCTACACCAATTCTAATATTACCAGATTTTCAGCTAGTGTTTGAACTACATACTGATGCATCCAAGGTTGGGATTGGAGGAGTATTGAGTTAGAGGGGACGTCTGATTGCATACTTTAGCGAGAAGTTATCAGGAGCAAAAATGAGATACAGTACATATGATGTAGAATTTTATGCTGTCGTGCAATCTATTAAACACTGGAGACACTATCTATTTCAGAAGGAGTTTGTTCTTTACACTGATCATGAGGCGTTAAAGCGTTTACAAGGGCAAGACAAGATTTCAGCGAGACATGCATCGTGGATTGCATATCTGCAACAGTTTACTTTTGTTGTTAAACACAAGTCAGGGGTGACGAATCGAGTGGCTGATGCTTTGAGTAGGAGGAGTCATTTGTTGACTACACTGAAAGTTGAAGTGATGGGGTTCGATGTGTTACCAGAATTATTTGTCGATGATCCTTACTTTGCAAAGTTTGTTGATAAAGTCAAGGAAGGAGTGACGGATGAGTTCGTGATAGTAGATGGTTTTCTGTTCAAAGGAAATCGATTGTGCATACCTGATTGTAGTTTGAGAATGAAGATTGTAAAAGAGCTACATGAAGAAGGACATGTTGAGAGAGACCGTACATTACAGTTGATTTCACAATCTTACTTTTGGCCATCGATGAGGAAAGAAGTGGAGAGGTTTGTGGAATGATGTCATATCTGTCAGGTTTCGAAAGGAACTGCGACTAATGCTGGTTTATATATGCCGTTACCTGTACCAACTAAACCATGGGTTGATGTGAGTATGGACTTTGTGTTGGGGTTGCCGAGAACACAGCGTGGTAACGATTCCATTTATGTGGTGGTGGACCGATTTTCGAAAATGGCACATTTTATTGCTTGTAAGAAGACGGCGGATGCTGTTCATGTTGCTCAATTGTTTTTCAAAGAGATATATCGACTTCACGGATTGCCAGAATCGATTGTGTCGGATAGGGATACTCGTTTTCTAAGTCATTTTTGGCTAAGTTTGTGGAAGATGGTCGGAACGAAATTGAAATTTAGTAGTGCTTATCACCCGCAGACGGATGTACAGACCGAGGTTGTTAACAGATCATTGGGAAATTTGTTGAGATGTCTTGTGCAAGACAATCTGAAGAGTTGGGATATGAAGTTATGCCAGGCAGAGTTTGCTCATAACCATGCAGTAAATCGTAGTACGGGGTTCAGTCCATTTCAGATTGTTTATTCTAGTATACCAAAAGGACCGTTGGATTTAACGGTAATACCACACTCGAAGGGGACAGTTAAGAAAGCTGCTGATTTTGTTGAAGGACTGACGGACTGTCATCAAATTGTTCAGGAACGATTGAAGAAAGCAAATGAGAAGTACAAACAATCTGCAGATCTGAAGCGAAGGAGTGTTGAATTTAATGAAGGAGATATGGTTTATGCAGTGTTAACGAAGGATCGTTTTCCAGTGGGCGTAACAAGTTGAAAGCTAGGAAAATTGGTCCTGTAGAAGTTGTGAAACGGATTAATGAAAATGCTTACATATTGAAGCTACCGGAAGATGTGTACACTTGTGACGTATTCAATGTTAAGCATCTCGTACCATATCATGGGGATGAACAAACTGATGTGGAAGAAATTACAAATTCGAGGACGAATTTTTCTCAACCTGAGGAGGATGATGCAACTCAGGCCAGAGATGAAGGCCTAAATCGTCCACGAGCTAAAGCTAACAAGGAAGATATAAGTCGTTTGCGACTTAAGGGAAATGTTTTGAGTCGTCCACGAGCTAAAGCTAACAAGGGAGATATAAGTCGTGACCGACTTAAAGAAACAGGCATGAGTCGTCTACGACTTAACTGGAGAGAAGGCATAAGTCGTGACCGACTTAAGGAAACAGGCATGAGTCGTCTACGACTTAACGAAGGCGAGGAGTTAAGTCATCAACGACTCAACAAGAAGGATACAGGAGGAGCAGCTCGAGTGAAGAGTGCACAAGTGTTAAATCAGCTACGACTTAAGGGAGGTGATAAGTCGGCACCGAGTTACGACTTAGTTAAGTCGCACAGTTTAAAAACGAAACCTCTTAAGTCGTAGAAGCCAGAAGCCGAAGATCCTTATGCCGCGTTAATCTGAACCGTTGATGCTTTAAGTCGTCCAAAGGAAATCGCATATGCTGGATTGCCGATAAGTCGTTACCGACTTAAGTGGAGTCGTATGTCGTCTGTGTCCTAGGTCGTATACTTCTAATGTGTTGTAATTTTTAGGTCGTACCAGGTTAGGTCGGCCATGTGTGTTGAGTCATTGAAAGGTGTTGTAACTGTTTTTGTCTTAAGTCGTCTACTCTTAAGTCGTAAGTCGTGTGAGTTAAGTCAGAGGCTATAAGTCGGAACCGACCTAAGAGTTGCAGAATTGTAATGTTGAAATGTACGCCTATAAATAGGCACGTGTGAGTCATTTGTAATAGTTTAGTTGATTTGAAATAAAATTCTTGTTTTGTTAGCTTTGTGCTTTCACCAAATTGGTAGTCGAGTGTAATCTCCTATCTCCTCTTTCGGATAATCGAGTGTGCTCGATTCAACGATTGCAGATGCCGATTCGTGGAATCAAGTGCGCTTGATCAACGCTCGAAGAATTGAAGATCTCTCCTCACGGTATCGTGCGCGATCAACATGTCAGAGATAGCTAGAATTCGGCATCTTCGGATCAACGAATTTGGCACTTCAGTATTTCTCAACCCACCGATTGCTACTTTCATCGATCTACATTGTTTTGATTAATCCGCTGCGTCATATAAGAATGTGTTTCATCCAGTTATTACATTGTAAGTAAATCATTCTTTTACTCTTAAATTTTTTTATTGAATTATGACTAATCATTACAAATTATTTCAGAAACGTCGACTCCCATACATTGCTCATTATATCAAAATCTCAAAACCAAATGCATCTATATTGACGTGTGTACTGGAGAGTATCGAATGTATTAAGGATAAGCGACCACTAGTCTTGTATGGTGAAAATATACCGATGGAAAATTCTGAAGCTTCAAAGGCGGTGAAGAAGAATAAGGGAAAACATGTTAAAGTGGTGCCAAAAAGAGGAGTGAAAAAGGCCAAACGTGGGAAGAAGTAAAACTATTTTTTTTACTTCATGTATTAACTTGTGTATTGTTGTACTAAACCATGTGGTGGTATTTTTGTGTGTATGATCATTGAACTCAAGTATTAAACTATGTAGTGGCATTGTATGACTCTTTTAATGTGTATGAATCTCTGCTATGTGATGCGTTACTTATATATGAGGTTTTTGCATATTGCCGGGTGTTTACACTTATCATTTTAAGGGCTAATTTGTATATATGTGTTGTTTATTGTATTAACCTACCATATTTGATGTCCTATTTTCGTATTACCCTACTACATTCGACGAGCAATTGCCGAAATGAAAACAAACTCTCGGGTTTGACATGTTAGGGCCATAAAATGTGAATTCAGGTGACATGTCTACATCGAGTATCTTGCACTAGTATCCTATGTCCGGAAAAACAGTCGACAAGCTTCCATCGAAAACCAAGAGTCTCCTTAATAAATAGTACCGCTTAGTATTCTTATTAAAAAGATAAAAATAATGCGACAAACCTATGTGATGCAGCAGAGTACCTGGTGACGAAGACAAACCCGCGACCTACGACTCATTTCCCTCGCGACTCATCATCACCACAGCTTCACGACTCATCACATCACGACTTACGACTTAAATTTCCCCAAATCTATCATCCACAACCTAACCCAAACTCCACGACATATCACTCCGCGACTCAACTCCACCACGCGACTCATCAAACCACAACTCACGACTCATCAACAGCACGACCTACGACTCATCCACATCACGACTTACGACTCATCACCACCACGACTTACGACTCATCACCGCAATTCCTACAACCTACCAAAACCAAACGACCTACTCTCCATTCGCCTAAATCGCGAACGACCTACGCTAAGTCGCTCGCCGACATACCAGAGCTCCGCGACCTAACTCCATACCACGACCCATCCAGTAATTCGAAGCCGCGACCTAAAACCCTAATCTAACTCCATCGTCCCCGACCTAATTCCTACTATCGCGGTCAAGCTTCCCTAACTCGCGTAAAAATAAGTCGTGAGAAGTTTTTGATAAGTCATAAGAAGTTTGATAAGTCGCGTGAAAGATAAGTCGGAAGTCTATTATCTTTTAGGTCGTTGGAACACTGTGATAAGTCGTTGTACATTAGTGTTGTAATTTTCTTATTCCTTTGTGTTGTGTTGTAACCCCTATAATAGGGATGTAATGTGAAGACCCAAAAGTTGGCCTTCGAAAATCGGCACCCGTACTCCACTTGTACTCAAAATGCCGTAGATTCAAATGCCAAATCTGGTTCTCCGGAGCTTATAACAACATTAAGTAAATAACACAGCGGAAGAAAAGAATAATACATTGATAAACAATATCTGATACAACAGAGTGATACAATGAATATCAATATACATCAGAGATATGATACAACAAATAGCAGCGGAAAAGAAAAATAGATAACTAATATCAGCAGCGGAACAAATAACTCTAAGATAGTCTTCAAGAGAGAACTCCAGCAGTAGCTCGAACTCCCAATAACGATACATCAAGATAAGCAAGTGCAGTCCGATCCAAAGACTGAACTAGCTCCAGAAAATCTACTGAACCTGACTATCTAAAAAACCCAACTCTAGACTGCTCGTGTAGAAAAATTTTGAGCACCCAGAGTTTAGGAAAGAAACAATAAACTCCGGATCAGTCATGGGACTGGTGTGAGCAACAAAAACAGTTTATCTTTAACAAACAACAAAGGAATTTTAAACATTGAAATCCGCAATGCTTTTGGAAAATGAAACTACCATAAGACCTCCCACCACACACACAATGCAAACGCAGACTTGGAGGAGATTTCTTCTTATGTTAGTCAAAGATGCTTACTACGCAAAATCAAATCATTTTTGATATTATTATTAGTGCATAGTGGAAAACATTTCGAAAGTAGAATATAAATCTTAGCCAGCATAGGTACCATTATATTATGCCTGCTATAGCTGCCTCCTGAGGAGACAGGTTCTACAATTTGCAATCGTAAAGGCTCGTATTGTTTCTTTGGATTTCCAACAAATGGTCAGGCCAAGGAACTTCCCATTGCCACATGGAAACGCCTCTGGAATGACGTCCCGAGAACCTAACCGGATCTCTGCCAACACAAGGCCGGGTTACCTCTGCAAAAATAGGTAACTACTGACACGCGTATGCCATCCCCCGATCGTAACCGATCTTCCCGAGGATCCTCGATTCCAACAAACCACATAGAAAAATAATGCAGTAACCACAGAGGTTAAGTATCTGGGCTCCATACCATGATACCACCTTTATCCAGAAGGAATGACATACACTAAGGGGCGCTACTCCCTAGAACCTTGCTGCATCCTTCCTGTTTTGACCATTTCCGGGGTGTGAGGCTCGACGAAGTCTCGTCCACAAAGCTACGCTTTGTTCACAAAGCCATGCTTCGGGTCAAACAAATGATCAACCTATGATCACAAAGATATAAGATCAAACAAATGATCATATCGCAAATGATCAAACACTGATCATCACACAGCAACACTCAGCATGCCACATTACCAAATTGGGATATATCGCTGATAAGTTCCAACTACATAACCTCTGAGCTCGTACGTCTCAGAGAAGGGTGTTAAGCTAAGAGAATAAATTCTCCGCCACCAACAGATATGTATTTGAAAGAAATCGGCTTTATATATCAAAGTGTAATGTCAGACATGTATCCATACAAGTCTGTTCCGGGTTCGAACAGAACCGAAGGCACTTCTTACGAAGCCCTTGCAATTCCGGGTATTCACAATCCCGTCCGGACTTCCCATCACAAAGGGTGATAAAATCTCTATATCGGGGCCAGTCGATGCAGAGACATTCGACGAGTTGTCCTTTCGTTTTCGTAAATATCCGGTCTTCAACACCGGTCTTCAAATGCTATCCATATACGACGTATCATTATTCGGAATGGGTTATATGACACAAATGTCTTTTCCCGGTTAATCCGAATAACGAGCGCAATATTCAAAAACATATGGATATGTGATTTTAATTAAGTCACAACTTATTACTCAAAATCTTTTCTTCAAATGGTTTAAACCAATTACCATTTCAAATCTTTTAACAAAAAGATTTATTTACAGAGTTCACTTAATTTTCACAAAGATTCATTCACAGTTTTTCCAAAACAATTTCTGTTTCAATTGGATTAACTCGTTAAATCTTTAAAATAAAGATTCAACTTATAGCTTTCAAAATAATTTTATTTCGAATGTTTTAAACAAAACATCATTCTAAATCTGTTAAAAATAAACAGATTCAATTCATAGCTTTCAAAAAGAATTCATTTATAACTTGGAAAACCATCTTTCAATTCATACTTGAAATTCCTTTAATTTGGAATTTCATTTCTTATATATACGAAAGCTTTTATCATTTGAAAACAAACAGTTTTCATTTAAGAACAATCCAATTTTATTTGCATGGGTTAAAGTCCTTGAATTATATTCACATTCCAAAATCAATACTTTTAAAATGGTTTAACCCTTATATAACGATATAACTTCTTTAATCCCTAGTTTCAAATTATAGAATTCGATTTCAAATCTTGAATTTAAGTTTTAAATCAAATTATTTAAACTTCCAAAACTTCATCAAGTTATTCAAAATTAAATTTCATCTTTGAAATTCCATTTCAAAAGCTTTTCACTTTAAACCTAAATTTCAAATTCAAAATCAATTGAAATTAAAATTTCAATTTCGAAAAACATCAAATTTAAATTATCTGTGACTTAACCGATTTCCACGTGAAATCCATATTCGTGTGTGTATGGTGTAGTCAAGGGTTTTACACACAATAGTGCAACATCAATCATCACAGATATATCGATAAGCGGTATAATCGATATCGCTTATCTTCATTCACAGATTCATAGATAAAATAAATTTATCAGTCACAAAGATTAACTATTACAATTCGATGTGGGTTTCGGATAACCAACTGGAACCCGACTCCCTGTCGCATCGAAATTCAAATGTCGTTCTATGGGTCAAGGTTTGCATATTCATATAACAATATGTACATCACAGATAAGTAAATTACAGATCACAACATAGATCAAAGTATATCACAAAGCATCACATATCAGGAATATCAAACAATTCATATCATCCAACAGAACCCAAACATTCATAGGTAAGGTCAGTTAATTGTCTGATTGTTTTAAATCAGATTTAAATTCTATGAATAAATTACTAATTCTGGTTAATTAACATTAATAGATTACAAATTATTTTGATTAATTACTCTTTAATTCATTTATTAATTAACCATTAGTAATAAATAAATTAACCTTTAATTTAAAATTCATCAACCTTAAATTTTCAAATAATTATTCTTTAATTATTTAATTCACCATTTAATTAATAAAATTTCAATAAGTGACCACTCACATTAATTAATAAATCATATTAATTAATTATCTTTAAATTAATTTCCTTAATTTATTAACCTTTAATTAATCTTTAATCAATCATTAATTAAGTAATTATTCTTTACCATTTATTAATTAATAAAAAATTAATATCTTGAGATCTTAATTAACTAACAGATAACCCAAAATTTTTAACATATACATTTTATCTTTTTATCACTTTTATTAGTTAAGTTCTTCTTACTTAATTATCTTAATTAATTACTTAACTAATCTTTTATTTATAATTTATTAACCCTTATTAATCCAATTTTAAGCTAAATCAATTATCTTAAAACATGGGTTAAAAATATTAAAATTTAAATCTAATTTTAAAGTCAAAAATCTGTTCTTATATCCACCCTGAGACCCACTTCGAGTCACACCCGAGAGAAATGCCTAAGTGCTTCGAGTTTCCCCCCAATCTAACCCGTATGCCATTTTTTTCTGTAAACTTAAATTTTTTTCTAAGTGTTAAAAATTTAACCCGGCATGAACCTAAAACACACGAGCTCGAACTCGTGCCATAACCCTGTTTACCCGAGCCTTCCCCGAGACTTCTATACTTCTTCCCCCAAAGCCTGAAATCAACAGGCACACGAATGGGATCGTGCACCTGTGCACGTACACCTCCGCCGTGATCGCCTCCGACCATCGTCGCCACCACGAGCAAATCACAAACCCCCTCCACTCTCGATCTCAACCACCCAAAACCCAAGGCAAGTTTGAAATCAAAATCGAGATACACGACACCCAGGAACCCATAAACCCATCGATGAGTATTACTTCGCCGCCGACGAATTCGATCACCGGAGATGCTCAAAATCCATCCACACCACGACAACACCCTATGCTACCATTTTCCTGAGTGGCGAGAAGCTCGATCAAGCATAAGAGACGAACTCGTCTCTTTTCCTACCCACAACAAAAACGAATCTTAAACCCTAAAATCGCTTCGTCCCCTCAATCCACGAAATAGAAAAATTGTTTGACATTTTTCTCGAGATCACATTCATTTATAATTGCTTAAATTCCAGTTTCAATATTTATTATTGATTCAAACACTAGAAATTGAAAGAAATACAATTTTTGTTCAGAAACTAACTGCTCTATGAATACTAAACTAAAAAACTTTATTTTTGGTTTAAAAATTATAACTTGCAGTAGAGATTTAAGCTATGAATTTTAATTAACTTTTTGTAACCATCGAATTTATCAAGTTCTCACTTGATTCACTGTAAATCAAGATGACAGTGGTCACTTTTCTCCTAATCATGTTGAAAACAAGTTTTTAATAAACACTTGATTACAGATTTACTTCTTGTTTGATTGAAGACTTCAATACTTAACAATGATCAAATGCAAATAAATTAAATTTTTGAATCAATGATCAACTCTGTAATCAATAACAGAGAAGTAAAATATACAGAGTAACCCATATATGCAGAATGATATTCAAAAAGAAACAGAACACATACAATACTGTGTAAAATCAATAGATTATCTTACTGTTAACTTAAAGTTTTAAAAGATTGATGTTTATTCACTGATCTAAAGAAGAAAATACTGGGTCAAGTTACTCACATTTGTTTTTGAGAAGAACAGAGCTCATCACCTTGAAACCAGTTTGAATTTTTGCAGGCTGAAGCTTTTTTTTTTCTTGATTTCCCTTGTTTGCCTTGATTTAATTTGTTTTGGTTTGAGTTAATATTCATTTTCAGTTTTCTTAGCTTTGAAGGAACGAGCTGATGTGAGAAAGTGATAAAGGAAATATACAAAGATATATTTTGTACAGGTGGTATAACATTGGTTTGTACAAATGGTAACCAGAGATTTTTTTCTTTGTTTTGGTGGCTGGTGATATCAATTCGTGCTAGAGTACTGGTTACATTAAATGCATGTTCCCCCCATGCCTACATACTTATCCCATTTTTCCCTTAAGTACAAAGGTTATATTATTATCTTCATTTCCTTCTTGCCTTTAGTCTTGTTTTTCAAAAGCTTATGCATATCATTTTCGGCTGAGAAGATGATTGTGGTGGCTTGCATTACTTGTTGTTGTACAAATTTAAATATATTTATCTATATGCTAAAGACATTGCATTAACTACTTTGTACTTTATGTTCCTTCATTTACAAGTGCACGTACTTATATATTAAATTCTAATTTAGCTTAAACATTTATTTCTAGAATCTTATACATTCATTTCATATCTGACATAACCATAGATTTAGTCGAAATACTCGTTTAACATCAACACTTATTTCGAATTCCTTTTAAAGTTTTATTACCCAACATTTTATTATTTATATTTTAAACCATTTATATTCAAGATTTCAAATTCAAATCAAATATATACATATATATTCAATTTTTACAATATTTTTACTTTTAAATGATTTATACCGAATATACTTGGAGTTGGGGAAACTCGCAATCTATTTACCGTTTTATTTTACTATTTTAATTCAAATATTCAATAAATTATCAATTTAAATCTAATTAAAATCCGGGGTCGTTACAGACTTCCCCCCTTAAAAGAATTTCGTCCTCGAAATTCGCAGGCACGGAAGCAACAAAGATAGATAGATTCGATCTCCTATAATTCCTCAAACACAAGATACGGATTCCAAATTCAAGTCGGAATATCTCAAAACACATACCAATTTGTCCCTCTTCGGACTTTGGTATTCACAAGAAATTTCAATAGAATTTCAAATTTGGTTTCAAACGATATCGTTTTATTGATTCAATTCAAATTTAACTTCATATTCTATTAATCAAATTTAATTCAATTTAAAATTTCCAATTTATTTAAATTTTCAGTTTCAAATTTCAAATTCGTATTTATTAGAGTTTAAATCGAAAAGCTGATAAGAAATCGATGAAGATACGAAGTAAAAATTTCCTACAACGGTTCGTAGAACTACCATCACACCGAAACTTCTTCTTGTAGCTTGATACGAAGGAATCAAAAGAATTTGGAAACGAATCAAAGAAAATTGATAGAGAAAGATTGTTTCCACTGTTGCAGGGTATTGACCATTTATAGTCGTATTTCTCTGTCCCCTATCTCGTCTTCTTCTTGCACTCATATCTACTATCGGTGGATAGTAAGAGAATAATACATACCAAATGTGAAGACCCAAAAGTTGGCCTTCGAAAATCGGCACCCGTACTCCACTTGTACTCAAAATGCCGTAGATTCAAATGCCAAATCTGGTTCTCCGGAGCTTATAACAACATTAAGTAAATAACACAGCGGAAGAAAAGAATAATACATTGATAAACAATATCTGATACAACAGAGTGATACAATGAATATCAATATACATCAGAGATATGATACAACAAATAGCAGCGGAAAAGAAAAATAGATAACTAATATCAGCAGCGGAACAAATAACTCTAAGATAGTCTTCAAGAGAGAACTCCAGCAGTAGCTCGAACTCCCAATAACGATACATCAAGATAAGCAAGTGCAGTCCGATCCAAAGACTGAACTAGCTCCAGAAAATCTACTGAACCTGACTATCTAAAAAACCCAACTCTAGACTGCTCGTGTAGAAAAATTTTGAGCACCCAGAGTTTAGGAAAGAAACAATAAACTCCGGATAAGTCATGGGACTGGTGTGAGCAACAAAAACAGTTTATCTTTAACAAACAACAAAGGAATTTTAAACATTGAAATCCGCAATGCTTTTGGAAAATGAAACTACCATAAGACCTCCCACCACACACACAATGCAAACGCAGACTTGGAGGAGATTTCTTCTTATGTTAGTCAAAGATGCTTACTACGCAAAATCAAATCATTTTTGATATTATTATTAGTGCATAGTGGAAAACATTTCGAAAGTAGAATATAAATCTTAGCCAGCATAGGTACCATTATATTATGCCTGCTATAGCTGCCTCCTGAGGAGACAGGTTCTACAATTTGCAATCGTAAAGGCTCGTATTGTTTCTTTGGATTTCCAACAAATGGTCAGGCCAAGGAACTTCCCATTGCCACATGGAAACGCCTCTGGAATGACGTCCCGAGAACCTAACCGGATCTCTGCCAACACAAGGCCGGGTTACCTCTGCAAAAATAGGTAACTACTGACACGCGTATGCCATCCCCCGATCGTAACCGATCTTCCCGAGGATCCTCGATTCCAACAAACCACATAGAAAAATAATGCAGTAACCATAGAGGTTAAGTATCTGGGCTCCATACCATGATACCACCTTTATCCAGAAGGAATGACATACACTAAGGGGCGCTACTCCCTAGAACCTTGCTGCATCCTTCCTGTTTTGACCATTTCCGGGGTGTGAGGCTCGACGAAGTCTCGTCCACAAAGCTACGCTTTGTTCACAAAGCCATGCTTCGGGTCAAACAAATGATCAACCTATGATCACAAAGATATAAGATCAAACAAATGATCATATCGCAAATGATCAAACACTGATCATCACACAGCAACACTCAGCATGCCACATTACCAAATTGGGATATATCGCTGATAAGTTCCAACTACATAACCTCTGAGCTCGTACGTCTCAGAGAAGGGTGTTAAGCTAAGAGAATAAATTCTCCGCCACCAACAGATATGTATTTGAAAGAAATCGGCTTTATATCTCAAAGTGTAATGTCAGACATGTATCCATACAAGTCTGTTCCGGGTTCGAACAGAACCGAAGGCACTTCTTACGAAGCCCTTGCAATTCCGGGTATTCACAATCCCGTCCGGACTTCCCATCACAAAGGGTGATAAAATCTCTATATCGGGGCCAGTCGATGCAGAGACATTCGACGAGTTGTCCTTTCATTTTCGTAAATATCCGGTCTTCAACACCGGTCTTCAAATGCTATCCATATACGACGTATCATTATTCGGAATGGGTTATATGACACAAATGTCTTTTCCCGGTTAATCCGAATAACGAGCGCAATATTCAAAAACATATGGATATGTGATTTTAATTAAGTCACAACTTATTACTCAAAATCTTTTCTTCAAATGGTTTAAACCAATTACCATTTCAAATCTTTTAACAAAAAGATTTATTTACAGAGTTCACTTAATTTTCACAAAGATTCATTCACAGTTTTTCCAAAACAATTTCTGTTTCAATTGGATTAACTCGTTAAATCTTTAAAATAAAGATTCAACTTATAGCTTTCAAAATAATTTTATTTCGAATGTTTTAAACAAAACATCATTCTAAATCTGTTAAAAATAAACAGATTCAATTCATAGCTTTCAAAAAGAATTCATTTATAACTTGGAAAACCATCTTTCAATTCATACTTGAAATTCCTTTAATTTGGAATTTCATTTCTTATATATACGAAAGCTTTTATCATTTGAAAACAAACAGTTTTCATTTAAGAACAATCCAATTTTATTTGCATGGGTTAAAGTCCTTGAATTATATTCACATTCCAAAATCAATACTTTTAAAATGGTTTAACCCTTATATAACGATATAACTTCTTTAATCCCTAGTTTCAAATTATAGAATTCGATTTCAAATCTTGAATTTAAGTTTTAAATCAAATTATTTAAACTTCCAAAACTTCATCAAGTTATTCAAAATTAAATTTCATCTTTGAAATTCCATTTCAAAAGCTTTTCACTTTAAACCTAAATTTCAAATTCAAAATCAATTGAAATTAAAATTTCAATTTCGAAAAACATCAAATTTAAATTATCTGTGACTTAACCGATTTCCACGTGAAATCCATATTCGTGTGTGTATGGTGTAGTCAAGGGTTTTACACACAATAGTGCAACATCAATCATCACAGATATATCGATAAGCGGTATAATCGATATCGCTTATCTTCATTCACAGATTCATAGATAAAATAAATTTATCAGTCACAAAGATTAACTATTACAATTCGATGTGGGTTTCGGATAACCAACTGGAACCCGACTCCCTGTCGCATCGAAATTCAAATGTCGTTCTATGGGTCAAGGTTTGCATATTCATATAACAATATGTACATCACAGATAAGTAAATTACAGATCACAACATAGATCAAAGTATATCACAAAGCATCACATATCAGGAATATCAAACAATTCATATCATCCAACAGAACCCAAACATTCATAGGTAAGGTCAGTTAATTGTCTGATTGTTTTAAATCAGATTTAAATTCTATGAATAAATTACTAATTCTGGTTAATTAACATTAATAGATTACAAATTATTTTGATTAATTACTCTTTAATTCATTTATTAATTAACCATTAGTAATAAATAAATTAACCTTTAATTTAAAATTCATCAACCTTAAATTTTCAAATAATTATTCTTTAATTATTTAATTCACCATTTAATTAATAAAATTTCAATAAGTGACCACTCACATTAATTAATAAATCATATTAATTAATTATCTTTAAATTAATTTCCTTAATTTATTAACCTTTAATTAATCTTTAATCAATCATTAATTAAGTAATTATTCTTTACCATTTATTAATTAATAAAAAATTAATATCTTGAGATCTTAATTAACTAACAGATAACCCAAAATTTTTAACATATACATTTTATCTTTTTATCACTTTTATTAGTTAAGTTCTTCTTACTTAATTATCTTAATTAATTACTTAACTAATCTTTTATTTATAATTTATTAACCCTTATTAATCCAATTTTAAGCTAAATCAATTATCTTAAAACATGGGTTAAAAATATTAAAATTTAAATCTAATTTTAAAGTCAAAAATCTGTTCTTATATCCACCCTGAGACCCACTTCGAGTCACACCCGAGAGAAATGCCTAAGTGCTTCGAGTTTCCCCCCAATCTAACCCGTATGCCATTTTTTTCTGTAAACTTAAATTTTTTTCTAAGTGTTAAAAATTTAACCCGGCATGAACCTAAAACACACGAGCTCGAACTCGTGCCATAACCCTGTTTACCCGAGCCTTCCCCGAGACTTCTATACTTCTTCCCCCAAAGCCTGAAATCAACAGGAACACGAATGGGATCGTGCACCTGTGCACGTACACCTCCGCCGTGATCGCCTCCGACCATCGTCGCCACCACGAGCAAATCACAAACCCCCTCCACTCTCGATCTCAACCACCCAAAACCCAAGGCAAGTTTGAAATCAAAATCGAGATACACGACACCCAGGAACCCATAAACCCATCGATGAGTATTACTTCGCCGCCGACGAATTCGATCACCGGAGATGCTCAAAATCCATCCACACCACGACAACACCCTATGCTACCATTTTCCTGAGTGGCGAGAAGCTCGATCAAGCATAAGAGACGAACTCGTCTCTTTTCCTACCCACAACAAAAACGAATCTTAAACCCTAAAATCGCTTCGTCCCCTCAATCCACGAAATAGAAAAATTGTTTGACATTTTTCTCGAGATCACATTCATTTATAATTGCTTAAATTCCAGTTTCAATATTTATTATTGATTCAAACACTAGAAATTGAAAGAAATACAATTTTTGTTCAGAAACTAACTGCTCTATGAATACTAAACTAAAAAACTTTATTTTTGGTTTAAAAATTATAACTTGCAGTAGAGATTTAAGCTATGAATTTTAATTAACTTTTTGTAACCATCGAATTTATCAAGTTCTCACTTGATTCACTGTAAATCAAGATGACAGTGGTCACTTTTCTCCTAATCATGTTGAAAACAAGTTTTTAATAAACACTTGATTACAGATTTACTTCTTGTTTGATTGAAGACTTCAATACTTAACAATGATCAAATGCAAATAAATTAAATTTTTGAATCAATGATCAACTCTGTAATCAATAACAGAGAAGTAAAATATACAGAGTAACCCATATATGCAGAATGATATTCAAAAAGAAACAGAACACATACAATACTGTGTAAAATCAATAGATTATCTTACTGTTAACTTAAAGTTTTAAAAGATTGATGTTTATTCACTGATCTAAAGAAGAAAATACTGGGTCAAGTTACTCACATTTGTTTTTGAGAAGAACAGAGCTCATCACCTTGAAACCAGTTTGAATTTTTGCAGGCTGAAGCTTTTTTTTTCTTGATTTCCCTTGTTTGCCTTGATTTAATTTGTTTTGGTTTGAGTTAATATTCATTTTCAGTTTTCTTAGCTTTGAAGGAACGAGCTGATGTGAGAAAGTGATAAAGGAAATATACAAAGATATATTTTGTACAGGTGGTATAACATTGGTTTGTACAAATGGTAACCAGAGATTTTTTTCTTTGTTTTGGTGGCTGGTGATATCAATTCGTGCTAGAGTACTGGTTACATTAAATGCATGTTCCCCCCATGCCTACATACTTATCCCATTTTTCCCTTAAGTACATAGGTTATATTATTATCTTCATTTCCTTCTTGCCTTTAGTCTTGTTTTTCAAAAGCTTATGCATATCATTTTCGGCTGAGAAGATGATTGTGGTGGCTTGCATTACTTGTTGTTGTACAAATTTAAATATATTTATCTATATGCTAAAGACATTGCATTAACTACTTTGTACTTTATGTTCCTTCATTTACAAGTGCACGTACTTATATATTAAATTCTAATTTAGCTTAAACATTTATTTCTAGAATCTTATACATTCATTTCATATCTGACATAACCATAGATTTAGTCGAAATACTCGTTTAACATCAACACTTATTTCGAATTCCTTTTAAAGTTTTATTACCCAACATTTTATTATTTATATTTTAAACCATTTATATTCAAGATTTCAAATTCAAATCAAATATATACATATATATTCAATTTTTACAATATTTTTACTTTTAAATGATTTATACCGAATATACTTGGAGTTGGGGAAACTCGCAATCTATTTACCGTTTTATTTTACTATTTTAATTCAAATATTCAATAAATTATCAATTTAAATCTAATTAAAATCCGGGGTCGTTACATGTAAGGTCATTTGTAAAGGTTGTTGAATATTGAATAAAATTCTCTTTTGTTAGCTTTGTGCTTTCAATTTCAATTGGTAGTCGAGTGTATCTCCTATCTCCACTTACGTTATTCGAGTGCGCTTGAATCTTTGTTTGTTGAAGCCGATTCACGGTATCTTGTGCGCAAGATAAACGTTGAAGAATCGTAGATCTCTTTCCCGGTATCTTCGGATCAATGAGTCAGAGATAGCTAGAATTCGGTATCTTCGGATCAACTAATTCAGGCATCGCAGTATTCAACAATCCACCGATTGCTACTTTCACCGATTGAAGATCGTTTTGATTAATCCGCTGCGTCATTTGGTATCAGAGCTTGTTCTAGCCAATCATAGCTAGATCGAGACTTGGAGCCTATTCATTTAGAAGTTGAAGAGATTTGCCGAGCTCGAAGTGAAAATTGGAGATTGTTTATCACGGCCGAGAGTAAGAAGAGCTTGTTCGAAGATTGATTGATCGAATTTTTATTGGAAGCCGAAACTTTGTCCATCGTGTTCATCGCGATTTGCTTCGAAGTGGAAGTTTTCGATCCATTTCATTTTGGATCAAAGTTCGAAAGGTGTTTGAATCGTGAAGTGTGAATTTGTTGAAGTGTTTGTGAAGTATTCAATCATGCCGCCAAGACGAGTTCAACGTCATCGCAATATTAATGCTTTGTACGGAAGAGAAGAGGCCGATGAAATGGAGCAACGAATCAACGAGAATTTCAATGAGAAGCTTGCTGAAGGGATTGGTCGATTAGAGAGAATGATGCTTGAAATGAGTCAAAATCAGAGAAGGGTTTCACCTGAATCGAGCCATGGAAGAAGTAGAGTTTCACCACATTCTAATCGGGAGAGAAGTGTTGATAGTGATCATAGAAGCGTGGATCGAGATTGTGATAGAAATGTTGATGATCGAGGTCGTGATAGAAATGTGACTGATCAAGATCGGAGGAATGTAGATCGTAGGAATGTTGGTGGAAGAAATGGTGGTGGTAGAGATGTTGGTGGTCAGGATCGACATCGATATACATCGGATGGTGAAGAAGAGTATGATGGTGGTAGTGTTCATGGATGAGGACGTGGATGAGGAAGGAATCAGTCGGAGTACGATCACAAGTGGGAATCTGGGATGAAAACTGAAATTCCAGAATTCAAAGGTGGTATGCAGGCTGAGGAGTTTTTGGATTGGGTGGCTAATGTTGAAGAAATTTTTGATTTCAAAGAAGTTCCAGAACGTCGTAGAGTGAAGTTGGTTGCTACAAGGTTGAGGGGTAGAGCTTTGGCATGGTGGCATCAAACTAAACTTACACGTGAACGAATGGGGAAGTCAAAAGTTGAATCTTGGGAGAAGATGAAGAAATTGATGAAAGCAACGTTCTTACCTTACAATTATCAATCTCTGATGTATCAACGTTTGCAGAACTTGAGGCAGGGCACAAAGACTGTTAATGATTACGCAGATGAGTTTTATCAGCTTATTGCAAGGAATGATATTATGGAAACGGAAGAACAACTGACATCTAGATTCATTGGGGGATTGAGAATGCAGATCCAGGATATGGTAAATATGTTCTATCCTAGATCTGTGGCAGAGGCACATCAAAAAGCGTTGGCTTGGGAGAAATAGGGAAGACGAGGTGGTGGTGTGTTTACCAATTCTAACAATCAAGCGAAGGGTGTTAATGGAAGTTCTAATGTTTCAAAAGTTGTTGCAAAACCGGTTGTAAAGGAGGTTGAGAAGGCGAAGGTTAACAACAGTTTCAAATGTTACAATTGTTAGGAGATGGGTCATAAAAGCAACGAATGTCCGAAGCCGAAGAAGAGAACCATGGTGACAGAAGTTGAGGAGGAAGATGAGGAAGAAGCTGAATGCACTAATTCTTTACCAGTTGAGGATGAAGACTTACTGTCGGGAGATGACGGGTATGCATTGATGATGAGGAGAAGTTGTTTAACACCGAAGCAAGAGGAGGAAAGTAGTTGGTTGAGGAACAATATCTTTCAATCTATATGCACTATTCTGGGAAGAGTTTGTAAATTTGTTATTGATGGTGGGAGTTGTGATAATATTATCTCTACAGAAGCAGTGAAGAAGTTGGAGTTGAAAACCGAGAAACATCCTAAACCGTACAAGTTAGCTTGGTTGAGGAAGGGTGGTGAAGTGAAAGTTGGACGTAGAGCTTGTGTGAAGTTTTCAATTGGGAAGAAATACAAAGATGAAATCTGGTGTGATGTCGTAGATATGGACGTTTGTCATTTGTTGCTGGGGAGACCGTGGCAGTATGATCGAGCTGTGCAGCATGACGGACGGACCAACAGTTACAGTTTCATGTTCGAAGGTACAAAGATTACTCTGGTTCCGAAGAAACGCCAATAGGAAGAAAACAAACTGGAGGAGATTGAAGAACTGAAAACGTTGTTATCTTTGAAGGAGTTTGTTAAGGAGGTCGAGGAGGAACCGAAAGTGTTCTTGTTGATTGGGCGTGAGAGCAGTGAAGAGGTTGAAATTCCAGAAGAAGCGAAGTCAGTATTGAAAGAATTTGAGGATGTATTTCCAAACGAGTTGCCTAAAGAGTTACCGCCGCTGAGAGACATTCAACATCAAATTGATCTTGTTCCAGGAGCAGTATTGCCACATAGACCGCATTACCGAATGAGTCCGAAGGAGCATGAACAATTAAGGAGGCAGGTGGAAGAATTGCTTGAGCAAGGACGTGTACAGGAAAGTTTGAGTCTATGTGCTGTGCCAGCTTTGTTGGTACCGAAGAAAGATGGGACGTGGAGGATGTGCACGGACAGTCGAGCATTGAATAAAATCACTGTACGATACAGATTTCCAATGCCAAGGTTGGATGACTTGCTGGATCAGTTGAGTGGGGCTACTATCTTTTCGAAAATTGATTTGAAAAGCGGATATCATCAAATTCGGATTAGACCTGGAGACGAATGGAAGACAGCCTTCAAGACGAGAGAGGGGTTGTATGAATGGCTGGTGATGCCGTTCGGTCTTTCGAATGCACCGAGTACGTTCATGCGAGTGATGAATCAAATTTTTAGACCTTTCATTGGGAAATTTGTGGTGGTGTACTTTGACGATATTTTGATTTATAGTAGGAGTCTGGAAGAGCATGTTCAACATCTGAAGGAAGTGTTAATTATTTTACGAGAGGAACAATTTTATGCTGCGACAAAGAAATGCGTGTTCATGACGCATAGTGTTTTGTTCTTGGGGTATATTGTTTCGGAGAAGGGCATCCAGGTAGATCAGAATAAAGTTGAAGCAGTCAGGAATTGGCCACAGCCGAAGACAATTACAGAAGTGAGAAGTTTTCATGGGCTAGCGTCATTCTACCGAAGATTCATTCCACACTTCAGTAGCGTGATGGCACCGGTGACTGATTGCATGAAGGGGAAACAATTTTCTTGGACGGAGGAAGCTGGGATTGCTTTTGGGAAGATCAAGAAGTTGCTGACATCTGCACCAATTCTTGTATTACAAGATTTTCAGTTATTGTTTGAACTGCATACTGATGCGTCAAAGGTTGGAATTGGAGGGGTGTTGAGTCAGAATGGGCGTCCTATTGCATATTTCAACGAGAAGTTGTCAGGAGCAAAGATGAGGTACAGTACCCATGATGTGGAATTTTATGCTGTTGTTCAAGCGGTGAAGCACTGGCGACATTACTTATTCCAGAAAGAATTTGTTTTATACACTGATCACGAGGCGTTGAAACATTTACAAGGACAAGACAAGATTTCAGCAAGACATGCATCGTGGATTGCTTATTTGCAGCAGTTTACTTTTGTCGTTAAGCACAAGTCAGGGGTAACCAATCGTGTGGCTGATGCTTTGAGCAGGAGGAGTCATTTGTTGACGACAATGAAAGTTGAAGTGACAGGTTTTGAATTATTGCCAGAATTGATTGAAGAAGATCCTTACTTTGTGAAATTTGTTGAAAATGTAAAGGAAGGAAGCACTGATGAATTTGTGTTGGTGGATGGTTTTCTGTTTAAAGGAAATCGTTTGTGCATCCCAGACTGTAGCTTAAGAATGAAGATTGTTAAAGAATTACATGAAGAAGGCCATGTGGGTAGAGATCGTACGTTACAGTTAATTTCTCAATCTTATTTTTGGCCGTCAATGAGGAAAGAGATAGAGAGATTTGTGGAAAGGTGTCATATCTGTCAAGTTTCGAAAGGAACAACGACGAATGCGGGGTTATATATACCGTTACCTGTGCCTACCAAACCATGGGTTGATATCAGCATGGATTTCGTGTTGGGATTGCCAAGAACTCAGAGGGGAAATGATTCTATATTTTTTGTGGTGGACAGGTTTTCGAAGATGGCACATTTTATAGCCTGTAAGAAGACAGCGGATGCAGTTCGAGTGGCACAGTTATTCTTTAAAGAAATATATCGTTTACATGGTTTACCCGAATCTATTGTTTCTGACCGAGATACTCGATTTCTAAGTCACTTTTGGTTGAGTCTTTGGAAGATGGTGGGAACGAAGTTGAAATTTAGTAGTGCATATCATCCTCAGACAGATGGACAAACTGAAGTTGTGAATAGATCGTTGGGAAATTTGTTGCGATGTCTTGTACAGGATAATTTGAAAAGTTGGGACTTAAAGTTGTGTCAGGCAGAGTTTGCTCATAATCATGCTGTTAACCGAAGCACTGGTTTCAGTCCATTTCAGATTGTATATTCAAGCTTGCCAAAAGGACCGTTGGATTTAACGATAGTACCACAACCAAAGGGGACAGTTAAACGAGCTGCTGATTTTGTTGACGAGTTGACAGAATGCAATAGAATCGTTCAGGAACGTTTGGAGAAGACGAATGAGAAATATAAACAATCTGCAGATAAGAAACGGAGAAGTGTGGACTTCAAAGAGGGTGATTTTTTGTACGCGGTGTTGACAAAAGATCGTTTTCCAATTGGAATGTACAACAAGTTGAAAGCTCGAAAGATCGGTCCGTTAGAAATTTTGAAGAAGATCAATGATAATGCATATCGGGTGAAGTTGCCAGAGCATATTCACACGGCTGACGTTTTCAACGTTAAGCATTTGATTCCGTACCATGGGAATGAGCTTGTGGAGGAAGAGAAAGGTACAAATTCGAGGTCGAATTTTTGTTGACAAGGGGAGGATGATGCAGCAGAGTACCTGGTGACGAAGACAAACCCGCGACCTACGACTCATTTCCCTCGCGACTCATCATCACCACAGCTTCACGACTCATCACATCACGACTTACGACTTAAATTTCCCCAAATCTATCATCCACAACCTAACCCAAACTCCACGACATATCACTCCACGACTCAACTCCACCACGCGACTCATCAAACCACAACTCACGACTCATCAATAGCACGACCTACGACTCATCCACATCACGACTTACGACTCATCACCACCACGACTTACGAATCATCACCGCAATTCCTACAACCTACCAAAACCAAACGACCTACTCTCCATTTGCCTAAATCGCGAACGACCTACGCTAAGTCGCTCGCCGACATACCAGAGCTCCGCGACCTAACTCCATACCACGACCCATCCAATAATTCGAAGCCGCGACCTAAAACCCCAATCTAACTCCATCGTCCCCGACCTAATTCCTACTATCACGGTCAAGCTTCCCTAACTCGCGTAAAAATAAGTCGTGAGAAGTTTTTGATAAGTCGTAAGAAGTTTGATAAGTCGCGTGAAAGATAAGTCGGAAGTCTATTATCTTTTAGGTCGTTGGAACACTGTGATAAGTCGTTGTACATTAGTGTTGTAATTTTCTTATTCCTTTATGTTGTGTTGTAACCCCTATAAATAGGGATGTAAGGTCATTTGTAAAGGTTGTTGAATATTGAATAAAATTCTCTATTGTTAGCTTTGTGCTTTCAATTTCAATTGGTAGTCGAGTGTATCTCCTATCTCCACTTATGTTATTCGAGTGCGCTTGAATCTTCGTTTGTTGAAGCCGATTCACGGTATCTTGTGCGCAAGATCAACGTTGAAGAATCGTAGATCTCTTTCCCGGTATCTTCGGATCAACGAGTCAGAGATAGCTAGAATTCGGTATCTTCAGATCAACGAATTCAGGCATCGCAGTATTCAACAATCCACCGATTGCTACTTTCACCGATTGAAGATCGTTTTGATTAATCCGCTGCGTCACTATGTCGAAATATCATTTAATTTTTGGCAACACTGGATCGAATTGTCAGCCAACTTTTAGGTTCGACATGTTCCAACTAATTTGAAGATGGACAGTTGACAGATCTTCATCGAACACTAAGTGTCCCTCTAAAATATCTGGAGTCCCCTTAAAACCTGATACCCCTTCGTCGAAAAATAAAAAATTGACATGCATTGGCCAGAAAATCTTTCATTTTTCAACCTAATATCATCAAATACATTTTTTTATTTTGACAAAATGTCATCTTTTGTTATTAAATTTAACACCATGTTCATAGAAAATTAACATCAACAAAACAGTGACATATCAATCATGTATCATTCATGATTGCATATGAAAACATGAAGAAAACACTAGCATTCCATTCATTATGAACAAAGTACTGCAAGTCATAAAGTTAACAAAACACTAAAAGGTAATCTAGTCAACATAGTTTGCAAATCTTTCTTCATCGAATACAATCATAGTGGTTTATGCTACCAAATCGTTCAAAGTGCCTAAACTTAGGAGTGGAGGTAATGGAGAATCTGGAGCCAGAGAAGTACTGATGAAATGTGAGTCGTCTACATAACCAAACACTACCATTCTGCAATGATCTGTTGGAGTAACGGTTGTTGGAATGAAGGTACAACTTCCATGCTTAGCTAAAAGAACAACAACACTAAATGTCTCTACGATGATAAAATGTGCTTCAGGCATTTGCATCTAATGGCTAGTAACATATTCAGGTGTGTGTATCTTATTTTTCATCTTAATAAATCATTTCCATCCTATATGTATTTATACATATCCTCGTTAATTTCCATGTTACTAGCATTGCATCGCATACAAATCCATAAGGATTTAGTGGTCTTCCATCATGTATTCAACCGTTTCACAACAACCCAAGAACAATTGCCATCTCTAGGCATATTGTCCATATCAACAATGGATGACCTTTTAACTAGAGGCATTTGTATTAAATTGTAATCAATAACTTTACTGCTTTTGGCTATTTTTTTGTTTGACCTTGGGTCTTGCTAGAGAGCCTAGGATAGCATTTGATACACATGACAAAAAAGCCTTAACATGTTCAAATAGTGATGGATCTCTTTTTGTTGACTTTGATTTTTTGGATGGTCTACTCCCTATTTTTTCACTATAGGTCGTTAGAACAATTTCTTTGTTGCTCGAAAGACTACCACTTTTAAGTCGCTTTGTAACATAACCCTTTCATTATTTGGAGCCGATTTAAATCTACTTTTAATTACTTAAAATTTAGGTAAGTCAAGGAAATCAGCAACAACATAGTTTCTAATCGGAGAGTGCATGAAAGTTGCTTTCAAAAAGGATCAATTAACTCAAGAGGTATATGACCAATAGAACTTTTCAATTCCACACTCATATGTGCATAAGGAAGGCCGTTAACTTGCCATAATATACATCCATAAGTATCAATGCTACAACCAATGTTCTTTAGCTCTACTAAAAGTAAGTCAAATACTTAATGAGAGACTAATTCCAGAAGATCTTGAAACATTGGTTCATCTCTGAAACGATGCATAGATTTAAATGAACTTGTTTCAAATGCGTGCATTATAGCGACGAGCTCATTTTCAGCATACAAATGTGCGTTCTTCCAACACTTAAAAAAAATTCATGCCGATGTATAAAATATAATTTGAGCGATAGTGAGCACATTCCGCAATACTTGTGGAAACATTATCGTAGTTTCTAATTCTGTTAGTCCACGCATTAACAAACATTACATTATATTTAGAAACCCATTCTTCTCCATATATGTCACCAACTTTTTCTGCTTCTAAATCCATATGTCCTGATAAGCATTCGATTTATGATATTATTATTCTTCGGACAAATATTAACAACTGCATACTATTCATTGAAAAAAGTTCATATTCTTTCTTTCTATCTTCATCTTTCAAAAAAATTCCTTTTCATCAACAATTGCTCTTATCTTTTTAACAAAGTCAGGTTTACAAATTGCTTGAATATTTTTTGAGATGTTCCATGCACATAGTAGTTGAGAATATGCTGGAAAAACATCTGAAACGACTTTGATCAGTGCAAGTCAGGGCATCAGTCACGATAACCTTAGGGAACTCATTCTCCCTGTATAGTTTCCTAACACTTGTAACAGTCCAAATATATGATTTCGTTGTTTACCTGCTAATAAATGCAAGATAAACTATGAATGAAGCTTCCATCAATCTGTGAGAAACCATATGGAAGCAAGGCGATTTGTAATGATAATCTGATAAATGATCGGTAGAAGGATCGTATCTGTGTTGAACCAAATAATAAGCAACCATTGAAAGTTACATGAACTACTACATAACCATCTTCCCTCGATATTATGCAATTTAAGTTTCATTCTGGCATTGTATACATTTCTAATTATAGAAAAGTTGTTTGAGTTATCAACAATCAAAGCTGAAAAGATATGCCTCGGTCGTGCTCCACTCATGGTTATCGTTTCAACTTTTTTCAGCTCGTTGTTATTGATTCTGGCCATGTGCGCATGACCAATAAGTTGTTGAGGGTGTAACGACCTGACCTTCTATTACCAGAAAGTCGCATCATCTATAAGAAAGAAAGGGATAGAAAAGAGAAAAGATAGAGAAGAAAGAACTAAACAACATCAGAATCTCACAGCGGAAACGGAACAAAATATAATACATCACATAACTATTACATAGTATCATATACATCAGAGATACACAACTTATACATCACAAACTAGACAGTTATAAACACCTGTCTTTCATATAACACAAAACATCACAGAGATACAACACAGCGGAAACTATATATATCTACAACGCTGAAGCCTCCTGCTCCATTGCTCCTCCATAATTCGTCAAAGCTAACCTGACTCCCTTGGCTACTCGTAAAAATTTGAGTACCCGAGAGTTTAAGAAAAAAACAGAAATAAACTCCGGGTCAGACATGGGTCTGGTATGAGTAACAGGTTAAAGTTGCTTAACTTTGAAAATCCTTTGAAAACAAAAGGTATCACGTAAGACTCCCCACACATAAACATGGGTAAGTTTTTACCTTACGCTAACCAAACATTTGATAGGAAATTCAGTGATATTATAATAGGTCTAGGGTTTTCAAGTAAATAAGAAATAGCTGAAATTGTTACATGATTAAATTCCAGCATACTAGCCAACAAGTGGGTAATACAATCAAATCCGATGGCACTTATTGGAAATTGGATTCCATACAATGGCAGGGCTACTGGGGTACCGCCCGTCACAGTACCTGGCCTAGATCAGCGTACCAAGGATTACTCCCAATCCCCTGCAACACAAAGCCGGAACCATCCCTTACTGGATAATTCCGAATAAAATCACCCCACGGTTGTGATCAGCAACCGCACCACTAAGCCGAAATAAAAGGGACATCTAGACAGGGATGACCTTACTCTCAAGTGGGTGCGACCCACGAAGCCTTGCTGCACCTCCCCTATTTTAGCCATTCTCGGTTGATGAGGCTTGAGGCTACGATTACCTCATCAGAACACATCACTTAGAATGCTCATCGTCCACCTGACGATGTTCTGAAAGCATTCAATCCATACAAGTTCGTTCCGGGTTCGAACGAAACCGAAGGCATTATCTCGTTACACTCATTTTGGAATCATCCTCAGAGTTAACGACAATTAACCTTGCACTCTGAATCTTCATCTTCACTTGAGATTCATGACCTATCGTTAATTTGGATCGATGTGGTTTTCGGATATCCAAATCTGAAAACTCGATCCCGGTCTCATCGAAATCCAAAACGTATCTTTTAAGACCAAGTTGTTTTAAAGTTAAAACAATCCATCTCATTATCCATATACACACAGATAGATAATTCACAATATCATCATAAATAGATAATCCATATCACACAACATTACTTAGCTCATATCTGAGATTTCAAACCATTCAAGGAAATTAATATCATCCATCCATATATAAACAAGGATTCAAAAACACACCATTTATAATTAATTTAAAATGAATTAAATTAATTACCTTATCTCTAATTAATTTAAAGTAAATTAAATTAATTACTTCATTCTATAAAAATCTTGCTTACATATCCATTAATTAATTACAAATCAATTAATTAATCATTCTCTAAATTTCCATCTTAATTAATCATCCTTGATTTAATTATCCTTTAATTACATTCAAGTAATTATCCTTTAATTAATTTCACAAGCTAATTATCCTTACCCAATTACAGTAATTAACCTTTAATTACTTCATTAATTAATTAACTATAATTAATTACATTAATCCTTAATTAATCAATTACTTAATTAATTACTCTTTAATCACTTATTATTGATTAATTAGTTTTAATTAATCAACCCTTAATTACATCATTAATTATATTAATGATCCCAAATTACTCTTAATTAATTATCCTATTTAAATTAATTACATTAAGTAATTAATCTTTAATTAAACCACATTTATTAATCACCCTTGATTTATCTCATCCAGTAATTAACTTCCCTTAATTACTTCATTACATAAATTAATTACTCCTTAATTAATTATCTTTAATTAATTCCTTGATTAATTACAAAAAGTAATTAAACTCAAATTACTTCCATTCTTCAATCAATTACATCCTGTAATTTCCCATTAATTACTTTACTAAATAATTATACTATATTAATTACATTAAGTAATCATACCTATCAAATTATCAAATGATTATCTTAAGTTAATTAAACTTAATTAATTAACTTAAACTAATCACATTAAACTAAATTAATTACAATGAGTAATTAATTCCTTAATTACTTTCATTAAGTAATTACACTTAACATTTTCACAAATGATTATCTTTAATTAATTAATCTAATTAATTATTAAAATTTATCATATTTATTAATCATTACATAATCCTTAGTTAATTATCTTCATTAACTATTAACAATTCTTTAATTACTTCTCTTAAGTAATTAAACTTAAATTAATCATTATTAATTTCAAATTAATTATTCTTTAATAATCATTTAATTAATCACTACTTATTTAATTGATTAAGTGCTTAACTGTAACTTAATTAATCTTAATTACTTGATTAATTAATCTTTAACCATTAATTTATAATCTAATCTTACCTAATTAATGATCCTTAATTACAAATTAATTAACTTAAACCATATTTAATTAATTTATACCCTTAATTACTTAATTAATCAATCCAAATCATTAATTAATTAAATTAATTTATCAATTTTAATTACCTAAATAATTTAATGAATCACAATTCATTAAATCTTAATTAACTTTAAAATAAAAACATTTCTTATAAATGATTAAATTATACTTAACAAAGCAATTAAAAACAATTTACTTTTAAATTTACTTTCAAATTTCATTTTAAATTTAAGATTTAAAATGAATACAAATTTAACTTTAACAAAGTTTTAAAAACAATTCAAAAACCTTTTAAATCTCATGTTAAAGAAATACTATCTTATAAAAGAAATTTAAAGGAGTTTAAACCAAATTCATCTTTAATTCAAATCATTTAAATTTACTTTAATATTTAAAGTTTGTTAAAACTATTTAAATTTTAAAAAAAAATTATTTTATTTCAAGACTAGGATACAAATTTAGATTTGAATCCAGATTAAAACTTAGATTTAAAACTTATTTTAAATCTTTGCTTTACAATTTAAAATTTTGTTTTTCTATTTCAAAACAGACAGGTTTGAAAACCTGTAACTCAACATTAACCCGAGCCATCCTCAAATGCTTCGAGTCCAACCTAAAAATCTTCGAGAAAAACACCTAAATTCTCGAGACTACTACTCTGCCCAAACCAAACTTCACCAGAAAAGCAAAAGTGCACCGTGCATATGCACGGTGGCTCCGACCATCCCTGGTCACCACCAAGATCTCAAGCAAGTCGACGATCTTCTACGCATCCTCGTCTGATCATCAGAACCTCACTATCAACTCGAAATCAAAATTGAGTGCTACTGCTCGAACCTGGAACAACATCAAAACCTGGAAAACCTCTCAACCTCGTCCCTCCGACCACCGGAGTACCTTTACTTCTGGTCACACACTGGCCATCCACCATGCTTACATTTTCCCGAATCTGGTGGAACTCGGTCCACCTGAGACACCGGGACGAACTCTTATCCGACCAAGCTCCAAAGCTAGGTCTACAGACTAGAACGACTCCATGCCGTCGCCACATCGCCTTGATCACCATTCTGACATTTTTGCCGACCTTCCTGATCTCCCTTCCACCTCCAGGAAGAAACCCGATCTCCAAAATCAAGTAGATCGCCAGAAAATCCCAATATACCATTTTCATTTCAAACAAGAACATCACCTAAATCCTATTACTAAAAATATTGATTTTAGTTTTAAAATTCATGTTTTCGCATGAGGTTTCAGATCCTAACCCTAAAACAAAAATTTATGAAGTTTAAATTTTCACTATTTCAAAGTTGATTCATCTGTTAATAATTTCGAAAGATGATACAGAGTTATTTTAACTTAAGTAAATTTTTTAAACTATAGTCTATGATGAAACAAACATATTTTGTTTAAGTCTTAAATCCAAACCAAGATTAAATCAAGAGATAATGGTTTTTAAATCAAACAGAAGCTTGAAATCAAAGAAACAGAAATGCTACAGGTAAACAAGCATGCACACACATATATTCATATATATATATTCACAACAGATTTCATACTACATATTCATTTCAAATTAAATAGCATGCAACCAAATTTACCTACCTAAATTTTTAAAAGTGAAGTTACTCACCTGATAAAAATGAAGAACAGAGCCTTTATTTGAAACTGTTTGAACTTTAGAAATTGAGTTGCTTGAATTTGTCTCTGATTTTAAAACTTGCATGCTAATGAAACTTGTTGAAGATGGCTTAAGACTTGATTTTAAACTTGCTTTGATAAAGCCCAGGTTTAAAGAAAAATGCAGGCTTGAAAAAAAAATTACAGGACTTTGTTTTGATTTTCTCTGATTGGAAAATGGTTACAGGGTTTCGAAAATGTTTTGAGGAGATGATTACAGGTTTCAGATTTGATGCTTCTGGTTTGCCTTGTTTAAATGAACGAAAATGAAAAGAAGATAGATATATAGAAACAAGTATTCAGGCTGATAGTTGTATTTGTACAAAAAATAAATCTTAGCTGGTACAATATGATCAGAGATTTTCTTATACATGGGGCTGATATGAAACATTTTGTACAAGTATTTATTAACATGTCATACATATCCCCTTTCTTCAATTCGTATGTACTTGTATGTTATTTTACTTCTTTTTTTGCCTGCAAATCTTCATTGCTATAGTACATATATTTCTTTATTTTACT